>JASDDO010000024.1:310413632-311613632 GCA_030015575.1 Agapanthus africanus
CTAACACTAATGGCTTGTGAGACCAGACACCGCCTCTCGTCGGGGTCTCGATCAGTATACACTAGTCTACTCTTGGAGTATCGATGCCCAGTCTCTAAACTCCCACGACTAGGTACATTTTAAGGATGTGCTTATAGACCACCCAACTCTCACATATATGATCGCCATCATACTGCTTGTAGTCAAGCAAGAATCCTATGGACTCTATCAATATGTAATAGTGTTCTGTAATGTCACCTGAAGTATGTACATGATGATAAAGACAACCCAGATAGTATACTATCATCTCGAGTAAGACTGTTCTACCGGTATAGGTCATCCCTCAATCATTGCAATCACGTGCCTGCGATCCAATAATTGACTTGAGGGCACTATAGCCAACAGGACCCATCCAGGCCAACCATTTTCAGTCGCTTGTCCTTTCCTGAAGATGAAGGGCCACGACGATAGTCCGAGAAATCAACGCCAAAGATAAAGAGATGGCAAGATATATGATCTACACTGTCTATATGGCCGGCATGCGCGGCAAGAGTAAGGACGGGGCCACTACATCTCAAGCCCAATATGGCTTGAATGTGTTCTCCGCTTCCCAAGATCAGCCTCCTCCGCAGGATAATGAAAACCCCCTTGATGAGGCCGATAAGCAGAAGGACCCTTTTGTCCATGTGGAATCAAGCTCGGACAGCGAAGAAGAGCCGACTTTTTATCCCTGGACCGCAGAATAGGAGCTCCTTCAAGAGCTCCGAAAACAGCTCAAAAGTAAAAACAAGGAGATGGCCAAACTTTACTCCAAAATTGGCGACTTGGCGAATGTAGTGATGCAGCTAATAGCTCAGGTTGCCTAGACGCCCTCCAATCAAGCTCAAGTCTCTATTCATTAGCCGTGTGACAACGACCCGAAGCAACCAATACCTGCCCCTTTAGGTCCAAGTATGGGCGAGCCACATAAAAGCCAGCCGCATTCTGTTTCTGGGGACGCCTTGGCCCTAGATGGAACTATTCCATTAACGCAAGAGTGGATAATGGATTTGGTCGCCAACAAAGTCAAAACATTGGTAGCCGAAGCCGAAGCGCAAAAAGATGTCAGCGGTAATAGGAGACCATATCCTGCTCGGTATGATTTGGTAGAGTTTTCTAGTGTCTATGTCATCCCCAAATTCAGAAGATTCGATGGGACGGGAAATGCGAATCAGCGCATCACCCACTTTAAAGACTCATGCGGGAATATTGGGGGCAATGATGCGCTTCTCCTCTGCCAGTTCGTCAATAGATTAACCGATGTCTCTTTCGACTAGTACGCAAGCATACCGGATGGCTCCGTTACTACTTCATTCAAATGGAATCTCTGTTTCGGCAATGGTTCATAAGAGTTAGCGATAAGATTACTATTGCCTACATCGTAAGGGCTAAGCCAAAGAACAACGAAATCAGCATGGATTTTATAACCTAATGGTGCAATCTCTCCGTCAAATGTGAGCCACCGTTGGAACAAGATCAATCCGTCAATCTCCTCACCGGAAATCTCGGTACATGGATGAATCCTTTTCTAACCGCGGGTCTCAAGACACTCCAAGAGAAGACCAAGAAAGTTCAAATGTTAGATCGCTCAAAGCAAGAATCTATCTCGGATTCCTAAAATAACAATAAATCCTGAAGAAACCGAAAGAAAGATAATCGCAAAAGCAGAAATTCCGACGATACCGATTCTTTTGACACTTCGGCTAACCGAAATAAGTGAGGGATGAGCGAGCCCAATGTCAACCAGCCTCCAAAGTTAGTGTTGGGAGAGGGAGGAGAATCGCCCCAGAAAGATAAGCTGGATAAGGTCTATTTCTTCAGAAGGGATAAAGTCCGTAAAATATTCAAAGATGCATTAAGAAACGGTCTAAAATTGCCAAAATCAAAAAGACCGGAAGAAGAAAATATGAATGACCCCCCCCCCCCAAATATTGCCCCTATCACAGAGTGATAGGTCATGCCATTGAGGACTGCTTTGTCTTTAAAGATTGGGTCGAAAAACAATACAAGATAGGAGAGATAGAACTGTCTAAAGGCATGTTAGCAAACAATCAAGCTGCGACGACCAATTTCATACAAACAGAGACCAAAGCCCTTCGGGAACCTGCTGCTCTCAGTCGTCTGCCCTTCTCTGAAAGGAACGGACCAAGGCAACAAGCCAAAAGCCCAATGAGCAACATTGTTAATGAAGAAGCAGTAGACGGGTACACAACCCATACGGTCTACATAGTGGAGCCCAGAAGAACAAGTCCTCCTACGCCTCATACCCATGACAATGACGTGGTTGTTGCTACCCAACACCGGCTCGGTCTAGATGATGAAGAGCCCACTCAGGCCATTAAGCCAAAGGAGCCCGTGGTTCCTGCGGAATCGAGCTCAGGCAGTAAGGATGACCCGGTTATCATACCCGGAACTATAAAGCATGCATTATTCCAATGGATACAAAAGCAGCTTCAGTACAGGGACGAGAAGCTCGCCAAAGTCCATTCCAAAGTCGACGAGCTGGTAAACGTTGGGGCAGATCTCACGACCCAAGTCGCCCAATTGCAATTACAGCAAAATCAAAATTTGGTTCATGATATAGGGATTGATATCCTGAAACGGCCAACCGATACTCCTTCTAGTGCAAGAGCAGAACACCTTTGCGAAAAACGACCGCGATCAGTTTCCAGTCCCACCGATACGTCCAAAACACCTTCAAAACACAACATACGCACACTGCATATTGAGTTCGCATGACTAGTTTTACCCATTAATCAGAGGTTCTCTCGCTCCAAAAGCGAGGGATAATTAACGACAGCTTAGTCCGTGGCTGCCGGAGATTCGAATCCCCATAATCAATAAATTCCGGCCTACCCCAGGCAGGAGGAATCTATAATACACCTGACAAGAGACGTGTATTTCTTATCTCAGTAGGGTGATGAAAAATACTTACACGCATCAATTTGAAGCACTAACTTCAGATAGAATTAAATTCTATCTTGGAAAATATTTCCACCTGATTTTTCTAATAATAGAAAGATTTTCACTGTTAAACAGAGAGTATCTGGATTTAAAATCCAACGGTAATTATGATATCACCGACCAAATCAGAAGATAAAATCAAATGCTTTGTTAGGAAAATATTTTCCTAAAAATTGCTAAAACAAACAGAAAATATTTTCTGTTAAATAAAATTCCCCGGATTTTGGATCCAACGGTGGATAAAATTCTCCGAGTGATCTTTGAGATTAATTAAATCAATTGATATCTCTCAATGAGAGATTTCTCAAACTAATTGATAGTTTTTCCTTCCCTATATAAAGGACACGAAACTTCAAGTCTCATATACAGAATCAACTCCATAAGATGATAAAAAGCTACAACAGAGAATTTAATTCTCTTTTCAAAGAAAGATCATCTTTCTCATTCAAAAACTCTAGTTAAATAAAATAAAGAGATCAAAACATTTTCTTTACCTATCATATATATATAAGGGTTTAACCCTCTGAAAAATAACTTAGTTCTTTCTCTGGATCTGAGATCCGCAAGACAAATCTTCCATAAGTTGAGAATTTAATTCTCATCGAGAAGATCTTGTTCTTCAGATTCAAGATCTAGAGGAAAATTGTGTTGTTTTATCACAACAACAACACCCCCCCCCCCCCCAAACATGAGAGAAGAACTTTAACAACTCCATTTTTAATGTACAAAGAATTGATTTAAATTCAATGTATACTTGGAGTATTTATTGCGGCTGATATCTCTTTAAGTATTTATTTCACTCCATAATTACAAGAAGGAGCTTGTAGCTCATTGGTAATACCTTGCACTGCTGAACCAAACCACCAGAGTTCAAATCCCATGCCCCACATTATTTTTGTATTTATTTTGTTTTAATTTCTTTTGGAAGTTAACAGTCAAAAGGCCATAACTCACAAAATTTGTACTGGACAAATAAAAGTAAATATACCATTAAATACCCCCGAAGAAACCTCCGGCCCCTGAGACCCTGACTCGGCCCGACTCGGTGCCGCCGGCCGGTGAACCGGCCGACTCGGTCCGGCGCCGCCGGCCGGACTCGGCCGGACGGCCGAGTCGTCAACAGAGAAAAGTTGGCTCTGGACTTGGCCAACCCTCCTGCACACTTTATATCCCTGGATCGGTTATTAATTGCCCAATAAATCTCTTTTACTTCTAGGTTTAATGAGTTTTAATGAATTTTTATATAATTTTTATATTTTTTTATTGAAAGCCCTAACCCTAGCCTAACCCTATATAAACTCCCCATACCCTCTACCCTCTCATCACTTTTACTAAGTCCACTCTCTCAAAATTCCAAGAGAACTTGGTACGTTAGAAAACGAGCGAAAGGCGAAGCGCTAACGAAATCGACGGCGAAATTCCGGTGATCGTGCTAGGACCTCTCAACGACGTTTCGACGCACCGGCAAGCCCTCTACCTCTCTCTCACTCTCTAGCGTTGTCCAAAACCATAAGTCCCCCTTTTCTACCTTTCTTTTCCTTCATAATAATACGACTTTACAAACCCGACGGAAATCGGAACAACCCGATTTCCGATTCGGTTTTCTATCAAATCTCACTTATCACCAATTCCATAATGCTTAAACATATTCATGTTGACTACTAATCACTTAAAAATTAATTTGAACAAGTTTTCACACATGAAATGATAGCCTTTTTAATATATCGTATTCTTTCACTTAAATACCACCATGTTTAGTTTATCACATTTAACCCCTTAACATTGTTATACCTTAAAGTAGATCACGACGTAATGACCTACCTCCACACACACTCAGATGTAATCATAACACGCTACCTTGAAAACTTAGAATACGATAAAACAAGATTTTACATTGAAATACCATTTTCTTAATAAAACCTTTTCTAAAAGTTCTAAATTATATACAATTTTAAAACAATATCTTTTAATAGGAAATACGATAAGTTATGGATATCGATCGTTTATCTAAACCTGACTTTGTGGTGTCTAGGCAAGTGTGTCTAAGGCGAGTGGTTACTTAATTAGGGCTACTACTTATAGTGGAGAGCCTCCCACTCACCTGGCACTTACCTGGCCGCAATTGGCGGTGAAGAGGCGATTTGAGGCTTCTAATGACTTGTCGTTTAGACCAATTAGAAATAGGCTAGTTGGCTTAGGAAACCGTAGAATCTAAAATACGGAAATTTATACACTTTTACAAATAAATACATTATCTTTATAAAACCGTTTTCTAAATGATTAGTATTTATTAAATCTTTGCAAAGCGCCACTACAACCCAACTTTGGGGAACTCGTTAAGGATAGTACGGTTTATCGTGCACCCTCGGGCTTAGTAGTGCGAGATTCAGACCTCCGCAAGGAGCATTCGGTCTCGAAAGGTATAAAATACGACATTTAAGAAAAATGAGATTTTTGGAAAATAAAATATTTATTAAAAATTATTCTTGTATAAACATATGTATATTTATCATTTAAAAACCTATTTTATTATAAGATAAAGTTTCCACCTTTTCCTAAAAAATACAAGATTAAAAATTACCATGAATTTCAAATAAATCAATATTACAAATTAATACCTTTATTTATGTAATTTTCACTAGAAATAAGACAAAATAAAATCACACTCATTATAACTATAAAGACGAATAATAAATACTTGAGGTGTATCTTGAAAACTATACAAAAGTATTTTTTTACATAAAACCCCCTCAAGTTTTATAAATTACAATAAGGACCCTAATAATTATAGAACTTCGACTTACATTTCTTTTGGTCTGACTCAGGTTTGAGTCTGATTATTTCTGACTTGAATATGATTCAAGTCAATCTACATTCTTTAATATTCCAACTCAATATGAACACATGAATCCCAGAATCCAGTTAACAATCTATACAACTTGACTGAATCAAACCATATATATAAATCCGTTATCCCGTTATTCCATTTACCTGATTATGCAATTATAATCTGTTTACCGATATCATGGTTTTGGTCAGTCATCCAACTTACACAATACAATATAACAATACTATCAAAACACTACGGAGTTTAAGGGGTAGATTGGTACGGAAGGTGTTAAAGGTGGCACGAGGTGGTCAGATTAAGACACCTAACCTATATTCCGTTGTTGTTGTAACGTGGCTTAACGGTTCCTTGTACATTCCGTTTTCCCTGGTCTCTAGCATATTGAGACCCCTCTCGTATACACTGGCATCATTCTGTACCAAGCTACAAACAACAGCGTTAACACAATATTTTACAATCTCTTTAGAAAATACCTCTTATTCTGTCTTTTCTAATTCTTCATTATCTTTGGGACTTACCGAGCGACCTGTTCGCTGACGACATTCTATTTCTTTCTTCTTTGAATGTCGTCAAGTGCTTTGGACTCGGCAGAGATCGAGCCCACCGGTGAAGACTTGGATCAGTTTCACGAAGACCCCGAGCTCTAGACATTATACCTTGTTCTATTCAGTATTTTCATTTCCTGTTATGCCATTGTTTAGGCATCGCTTTTCATTTCAGTTGTATTTACTTTTCATGCATTGTACAAAAGAATGTTATTAATAATGTTGCTGTTATTTTATATCTCTTGTCTCTTGTGATTTACATTTATATTGCTTAGATACGCTTAGCGTATTTACTTCACGGTAAATACGTAGCGGACCTCGTCGCATCCCCATTCGCCGTATACCAGGAAGCGGGGCGTGACAGGTTTTGTTGGTGGCCCATGCAGGTCAGAGCTGTATGAATCCCTATCATGCAGTTCTGGTCTGTGTGAACAACCTAAGCAATATAACACAAGAACCAGCAACTAAAACATTCTTTACAATTCATGTTTCTTGAATCTTACAAATTTCTATTCCTTGAATCTTATCATTTCATGTATTTGAATCTGTCCTAACACAAATTTTTCTTCAAGGTTATGGATTCCCCGAACAACACCAGCACCAATGTCAACAACACACCTCCAGCACTACCTCTCACACCAGCTGTGCCTACGCCAACTACCGAGCAAACAGTGTTACTTGAGACGATCCGCAGCCTTCTTGAGGGACAGCAACAACTCTTGAACCGTCCTGAGACCGACGCACCAGGGGTAAAGCAATCCAGGGCTTTGCACCCCAAGCAGTTCTCTGGTAAAAGAAGCCCTCTTGAAGCGGAAGAATGGGCACAGAGCATAGAAGACGATCTGGCAGCAGCTCAAGTGCCAGACCTAGCTTGGGTCCGTGTGGCGAAACTACAGCTCACGGATAATGCTCGCAACTGGTGGAAGGCGAAAGAAAGCCGTCTGGTACAGCCGATTGAATGGAAGACTTTTCGCGAGAAGTTCGACGCGAAATACTTCCCTGTGACTTCCAGGTTTGCAATGGAGCAGCAGTTTATTCATCTACAACAGGGTTCGATGTGGGACAAATCAGTAGATGAGTACGATGCTGAATTCACTATGCTAAGCCGGTAAGATATGTCACAACAGTTCAATTTATAAATCTAACATACTACGCAGCTAGCACAATCTTTAAACAGATTCGCGGCACACTTGGTACCGACGGACGAGATCAGAGCCCGTCGCTTTCAACAAGGAATGGACACGGAGATTCAGGCTGCTCTAGCCACGGGAAAATTTTTGACTCATAAGGATGCTCTGGAAGCTGCCCACAGTTATGAGGCAGTGATAAAAGCAAGGGGCAGACCTCAGTCTGCAGGAGTCCAGCGCCCTGTCAACCAGATGGCAGGTGGAGCCTCATCCAGGCCACCTTTCGTGCCAAGGCGATTCGGAGTACCGAACCATCGTCCCAGCCCAGCCTTTTGCACCTACTGTAAGAGAACTGGACATATGATGAAAGATGGCCGTCGAGCCAACCGTCTTTGCTTAGTCTGCGGCTCAGCTATTCATGATATTAGGTCTTGTCCCCAAAGACAAAACCCAGTTGCTGCACCCAGGCCAGCAATTACCTATCCGTAGTGACCAGCTCTTCAGGCACCTGCTCCAAGACCTGCACTACCTGCATCACCCAGAGGACCACAAGTTGCACCACCTCCTCGTCAGTTCCATCAAGCTCAAAGGAACGTTCAGAGGAATGCTCCTCGGGCCAGGAAGAATGTACCAAGGCGCCAGGCTTTCACGATGTCCGTGGAAGAAGCTGAGGCCACTGACCAAGTCATCACTGGTAAACTTTCTTTTCAAACTTTTCTTTTCTATCCTGCTACTTAGCTACATATTTTCTATACCTAAACATATCCCACATACCTTAGGTACAATCTTAGTATCCTCAATCCCTGCACTAGCACTGTTTGATACTGGAGCATCACACTGCTTTATGTCTCAACGGTTTGTTCGAACCCATGCGATTCCAGTCTCACCGCTTGTATCCAGCTGGAATGTCAGTTCAAGAAATGGCGTTCCAAAGGCAACTATGGGATATAGCTTGTGTCCAGTCGTCGTCTGCAGTCGAGAGTTTTATGCTGACTTCAAAGTGCTGGACATACCAAACTTCGATGTGGTTCTAGGAATGGATTGGCTTGGAACTTTTTATGCTACCATAGACTGTCGTCAAAGGAGGGTGGTATTCGAGATTCCAGACCATCCGGTCTTCTATTTCAAAAGCGGAGACCGTACGCTGGAGCCAAGTACCTACAAAGCGAAGCCAAGAGAAGCAGTAGTTGCAGCAGCTTAAGCAGAGGAAGAATCAAGACCAGATGTGGTTCGAGAGTTCGACGATGTATTTCCTGACGATATATCAGGTTTGCCTCCCGATCGAGCTCTTGAATTCAGTATTGATTTAGTAACAGGAGCACAACCGGTGATCAAAGCACCCTATCGTTTAAGTCCGGAAGGTTTGAAGGAAGTCCGAACACAGTTGGACGAATTACTAGCGAAAGGATGGATTCGTCCCAGCACTTTAAGTTGGGGATCACCTGTACTACTTATGAAGAAAAAGGAAGGTTCATACAGAATGTGCATCGATTACAGAGCCTTGAACGAAGTCACTATAAAGAACAAGTATCCACTCCCGCGCATCGATGATTTATTCGATCAGCTAAGTGGATCTTGTGTTTTCTCTAAATTGGATCTTCGTTCAGGTTATCATCAGGTGAAGGTCAAGGAAGCTGATATTCACAAAACAGCTTTCAGAACTCGCTATGGACATTACGAATTTCTAGTGATGCCATTCGGAGTGACCAACGCACCCGCAATATTCATGAACCAAATGAATCAAGTTTTCCGGGAGTATTTAGACAGGTTTGTTGTCATCTTCATCGAAGACATCCTGGTGTATTCTAAGAGTCGGAAAGAACATGCAGAGCATCTACGAATTGTCCTAGAAACTCTTCGACAACATCAGCTTTATGCCAAGTACAGCAAGTGCGAGTTTTGGCTAAATCAGGTTGGTTTTCTTGGACATATCGTATCTGGAGAAGGAATCTCTGTGGATCCAGCGAAAGTTTCAGCAGTTAGCGAATGGCCTACACCAAAGTCAGTGAAGGATATTCGAAGTTTCTTGGGTTTAGCTGGATATTACAGAAGGTTTGTTGAAGGCTTTTCGAAGATAGCAACACCCCTGAACAAGCTCACACGTAAAGATGAAGAATTTGTGTGGTCAGAAGCATGCGAACAAGCTTTCATAGAACTCAAGTCAAGGTTGACATCAGCACATATTCTCATCATACCGGATCAATCTGGAGGATTCGAAGTGCATTGCGATGCATCCGATAAGGGATTAGGATGTGTTCTACATCAGCACGGTAAGGTTGTGGCTTATGCTTCAAGACAGCAGAAGATTCACGAGCGCAATTATCCGACGCATGATTTAGAGTTGGCAGCCGTCATCTTTGCTCTCAAGATTTGGCGTCATTACCTACTTGGTGAATGGGTGAACATCTACATAGATCATAAGAGCCTAAAGTACGTGTTTACTCAGAAGGAGTTGAATATGCGGCAGAGAAGATGGTTAGAACTCATGGCGGACTTTTACATCAACTTGCAATATCACCCAGGGAAGGTGAATGTAGTACCTGATACCCTTAGTCGCCAACTTTTAGCAATGAGTCTCACCGCTCAGTGGAAGCTTCAACAAGACTTGCATCAGATGGAGATTGAAGTGGTCATGCCAGGTAATGCTTCAAGTTTGATGAATTTACAAGTTCAATCAACCATTGTCAATCAGATCAAAGCAGCTCAAGCAAGTGATGCTAAGTTGAAAAAGACCAGAGAACAAGTGGAGAATGGACTCAGAACAGACTTCATCATCCATGAAGACGGATCTTTGAGATATGGTAGCAGATTGTGTGTACCAAAAGGTCCTGTTCGGGAAGAGTTAATGAAAGAAGCTCACAGCTCTCCCTACTCAGTACACCCTGGAGGTACCAAAATGTACAAAGATCTACGTCAGAATTATTGGTGGCATGGAATGAAGCGTGAAGTAGCCAGAAGCGTCGCAAAATGCTTGGTGTGTCAGCAAGTAAAGGCTGAACATCACAGGACTGCTGGATTACTTCAACCATTACCAATCCCGGAATGGAAGTGGCAACACATCATGAAGGACTTTGTGACTGCTCTTCCTTGCAGCACAAAGGGTAACGATACCATATGGGTCATTGTGGATCGACTCACAAAGTCGGCTCACTTCATCCCATTTCGAGTTGGCCAATCAACTGAGACACTAGCAAAGAAGTGCATGGAGGTAATAATCTAATTAAGATTTAAAACTCTTCATAATGTACTATCTCTAATACCCATGAACTCATACAGGAAATTGTGAGACTTCATGGAGTACCGGTCTGCATTGTCTCCGATCGTGACACCATGTTCTGATCGCAATTTTGGCAGAGTCTGCAAGCAAGCTTGGGAACAAGTCTGAACTTCAGCACGGCTTATCATCCACAAACAGATGGTCAGTCGGAACGAACTATTCAGATCTTGGAGGATATGCTCAGAGCGTGTATGTTAGACTTCAAAGGATCGTGGGAAGATCACCTACATCTTGTGGAGTTTTCGTACAACAACAGCTACCAAGCAAGCATAGGAATGGCACCTTTTGCAGCACTGTATGGAAGGAAGTGTCGATCGCCATTAAGTTGGGACGACATCGGAGATAGGGAACTTCTTGGACCAAAGATGATAGTAGCGACTGTTGATGTGGTTCGTACTATCAGGGAAAGGATGCGAATAGCCCAAGATCGACAGAAGCACTCGGCTGATGCGAAGAGATGACACTTAGAGTTCCAGCCAGGAGACCATGTATTCTTGAAGATATCTCCGAACCGCGGAGTGATCCGATTTGGAAGACAGGGTAAGCTAAGTCCGAGATATATTGGACCGCTCGACATACTCGAACGAGTCGGTGAAGTGGCATACCGTTTAGCGCTTCCACCTACATTGGAAGGAGTACATAATGTGTTCCACATATCCTAACTCAGAAGGTATGTGAGTGACCCCAGCCATGTTCTCGATCATTCCGAGATCATGATACAGCCCGATTTGTCTTGTGAGCAACAGCCTGTGGAGATCCTGGACAGGAAAGTGAAGACACTTCGGAACAAGGAAGTTAATTTGGTTCGAGTGATGTGGAGGAAAGACACTCCAGGAGAGTCCACTTGGGAAAGGGAGGACGAAATGCGTACTAAATATCCACACCTCTTTGTAAACTAGTCCTCAAATAAAAGTTGTAAATTTTGAGGAAGAAATTTTTGTAAGGAGGGTAGACTGTAACAACTCCATTTTTAATGTACAAAGAATTGATTTAAATTCAATGTATACTTGGAGTATTTATTGCGGCTGATATCTCTTTAAGTATTTATTTCACTCCATAATTACAAGAAGGAGCTTGTAGCTCATTAGTAATACCTTGCACTGCAGAACCAAGCAACCAGAGTTCAAATCCCATGCCCCACATTATTTTTGTATTTATTTTGTTTTAATTTCTTTTGGAAGTCAACAGTCAAAAGGCCATAACTCACAAAATTTGTACTGGACAAATAAAAGTAAATATATCATTAAATACCCCAGAAGAAACCCCCAGCCCCTGAGACCCTGACTCAGCCCGACTCGGCGCCGCCGTCCGGCAAACCGGCCGACTCGGTCCGGCGCCGCCGGACGGCCGAGTCGTCAACTGAGAAAAGTTGGCTCTGGACTTGTTCAACCCTCCTACACACTTTATATCCCTGGATCGGTTATCAATTGCCCAATAAATCCCTTTTACTCCTAGGTTTAATGAGTTTTAATGAATTTTTATATAATTTTTATATATTTTAATATTTTTTTTATCGAAAGCCCTAACCCTAGCCTAACCCTATATAAACCCCCCATACCCTCTACCCTCTCATCACTCTTTCTAAGTCCACTCTCTCAAAATTCCAAGAGAACTTGGTACGTTAGAAAACGAGCGAAAGGCAAAGCGCTGACGAAATCGACGGCGAAATTCCGGTGATCGTGTTAGGACCTCTCAACGACGTTTCGACGCACCGGCAAGCCCTATACCTCTCTCTCACTCTCTAGCCTTGTCCAAAACCGTAAGTCCCCATTTTCTACCTTTCTTTTCCTTCATAATAATACGACTTTACAAACCCGACGGAAATCGGAACAACCTGATTTCCGATTCGTTTTTCTATCAAATCTCACTTATCACCAATTCCATAATGCTTAAACATATTCATGTTGACTACTAATCACTTAAAAATTAATTTGAACAAGTTTTCACACATGAAATGATGGCCTTTTTAATATATCGTACTCTTTCACTTAAATACCACCATATTTAGTTTATCACATTTAACCCCGTAACATTGTTATACCTTAAAGTAGATCACGGCGTAATGACCTACCTCCACACACACTCATATGTAATCATAACACGCTACCTTGAAAACTTAGAATACGATAAAACAAGATTTTACATTGAAATACCATTTTCTTAATAAAACATTTTCTAAAAGTTCTAAGTTATATACAATTTTAAAACAATATCTTTCAATAGGAAATACGATAAGTTATGGATATCGATCGTTTATCTAAACCTGAGTTTGTGGTGTCTAGGCAAGTGTGTCTAAGGCGAGTGGTTACTTAATTAGGGCCACTACTTGTAGTGGAGAGCCTCCCACTCACCTGGCACTTACCTGGCCGCAATTGGCGGTGAAGAGGCGATTTGAGCCTTCTAATGACTTGTCATTTAGACCAATTAGAAATAGGCTAGTTGGCTTAGGAAACCCTAGAATTTAAAATACGGAAATTTACACCCTTTTACAAATAAATACCTTATCTTTATAAAACTGCTTTCTAAATGATTAGTATTTATTAAATGTTTGTAAAGCGCCACTACAACCCAACTTTGTGGAACAAGTTAGGGATGGTACGGTTTATCGTGCACCCTCGGGCTTAGTAGTGCGAGATTCAGACCTCCGCAAGGAGCATTCGGTCTCGAAAGGTTTAAAATACGACATTTAAGAAAAATGAGATTTTTGGAAAATAAAATATTTATTAAAAATTATTCTTGTATAAACATATGTATATTTATCATTTAAACACCTATTTTATTATAAGATAAAGTTTCAACCTTTTCCTAAAAATTACAAGATTAAAAGTTACCATGAATTTCAAATAAATCAATATTACAAATTAAAACCTTTATTTATGTAATTTTCACTAGAAATAAGACAAAATAAAATCGCACTCATTATAACTATAAAGACGAATAATAAATACTTGAGGTGTATCTTGAAAACTATACAAAAGTATTTTTTACATAAAACCCCCTCAAGTTTTATAAATTACAATAAGGACCCTAACAATTATAGAACTTCGACTTACATTTCTTTGGGTCTGACTCGGGTTTGAGTCTGATTATTTCTGACTTGAATATGATTCAAGTCAATCTACATTCTTTAATATTCCAATTCAATATGAACACATGAATTCCAGAATCCAGTTAACAATCTATACAACTTGACTGAATCAGACCATGGATATACATCCGTTATCCCGTTATTCCATTTACCTGATTATGCAGTTACAATCTGTTTACTGATATTATGGTTTTGGTCAGTCATCCAACTTACACAATACAATATAACAATACTATCAAAACACTACGGAGTTTAAGGGGTAGATTGGTACGGAAGGTGTTAAAGGTGGCACGAAGTGGTCAGATTAAAACACCTAACCTATATTCCGTTGCTGTTGTACCGTGGCTTAACGGTTCCTTGTACATTCCGTTTGCCCTGGTCTCTAGCATATAGAGACCCCTCTCGTATACACTGACATCCTTCTGTACCAAGCTACAAACAACAGCGTTAACACAATATTCTACAATATTTTACAATCTCTTTAGAAAATACCTCTTATTCTGTCTTTTCTAATTCTTCATTATCTTTGGGACTTACAGAGCGACCAGTTCGCTGACGACATTCTATTTCTTTCTTCTTTGAATGTCATCAGGTGCTTTGGACCGGGCAGAGATCGAGCCCACCGGTGAAGACCTGGATCAGTTTCACGAAGACCCCGAGCTCTAGACATTGTACCTTGTTCTATTCAGTATTTTCATTTCCTGTTATGCCATTGTTTAGGCATCGCTTTTCATTTCAGTTGTATTTACTGTTGGACATAGTGCCCTCAAAGTCAATTATTGGATCGCAGGCACGTAATTGCAATGATTGAGGAGGACCTATACCGGTAGAACAGTCTTACTCGAGATGATAGTATGCTATCTGGTTTACCTTTATCAGTCGTGTACAGATTCAGGTGACTGATCACTGTTACACGTTGATAGAGCCCTTAGGATCTTGCTTGACTACCAACAGTATGATGGCGATCATATACGTGAGAGTTGGGTAGTCTATAAGCACATCCTTAATTGTGGTCCCTAGTCGTGGGAGTTTCGAGACAGGGCATCGATACTCCGGAGTAGACTAGTGTATACAGTCGAGACCCCGACGAGGGGCGGTGGCCGGTCTCACAAGCCACTGGTGTCAGTTGGATCACCTAAAATGTATACAGGTGCTCATTGGGTTATGAGTACACCGGACAAGACTCGCCGGGAATCTGCTAGTTGGTATTATACCTATCGTCAGATAGCAGTTCTCTGGTGACATGTGTATAGGTTAGTTCATCGACCTGAGGTCGTCATTTGTCTCGTGTGAGTTCCCACTGTGCTTTGATTTCTACCCTACCATGGCTCAAAGGAGTCGTGCAAACAGGTAGTTTTTGGGTACAGTCCCGAGCCACATGGAGGCAAGTGAGTGGATCGGCAGGGGATTCGTCTCTCCCGATATTGGGGGTGAGATCGTGCTGTGTCTAGGAGAGCCATTACACATAGCCCTCGGCCAAGGCAGGAGATTTACTGGTAGGTACTCTAATAGTATCTCAGGGTGTTTTTGGGCTACACTCCGACACGACTTATACCGCTCTTGGGGGTCTGACGTTACCAGCCCCCTAGGCAGATATGCGATACTCAAAGATGAACGGACCGGACTGTATATACATTGTCACTGTTAGACTCGGTAGGGTTTCCGGATGAGTTCACTCATCGGCCTCCCTTGAGGTCAGTACATGGGCAGCCGTTACACACAGCTAGTGCCGCTAACGGCTTGTGGTTAAACCCACTGCCAGGGTACTGACGATTCATTAGAGTCCCCCACAGACAGTTTCCCAAGTTCAGGCGAAACGTTGTAGAGGACGTATGGTTTTATGGCAGGGTTCGAAAAATGCATGTGCGTTTACGCACGTGTCATATTTCGGGAAGATAATACTGGTGGGCTTTGTTTTAAACCGGATCCGAGTATTATACTGTGTAGATATAATATCTTT
The DNA here is from genome assembly GCA_030015575.1 of Agapanthus africanus. Lineage (NCBI taxonomy): Eukaryota > Viridiplantae > Streptophyta > Magnoliopsida > Asparagales > Amaryllidaceae > Agapanthus > Agapanthus africanus. The sequence goes on from JASDDO010000024.1 coordinate 310,429,460, forward strand.
GTCTCAGCTGCATTTGTATTCGGTCGTAATACAAATGCGGTTATGTTTATACTGTTACGGGGTTGTCCTGAAATTCGTTTCAGAATTACTTTTGGAAGTTGCCAGTTTCCAGTTTTCTATCACCCGTATTTTACATTCGGTTAAATACGGATTTATCTTTTCTTCATGAGGGTGAGTCATGAGGTGAGTCATGAGTGAGCTTCTAGAAGATGGTGAGGTGTTATGAGAGGTGGCTTAGTGCATTTATTGTTTTATGCAAGGTGGATTTTGCATTAATGAGATTTTGTAATACTTAGGATATTTTGATTAAGATCTTTTGCTTTATAGTCACCACTTTGCTCCTACCCTCACCCCCTCCTCTTCATATAGTGGCCGGCCTCTCTTGTTGAAGGATGATGACTTTTTTGGGAAAAAGAAAGGGTTGTTAAAATGAGAAGAGAGATCTAGTTCATATATATTTTCATATCTCATTTCATTCCAATCCAAAAAGGCAACTTCATTAACCGTTCGTCCATGGTTTTGGACGAAGCGAGACAAAGTGTTCTACTCATTCTCTACATCAATCTTGGTCATCACTTTTAGCAAACTTGAAGACCGAGTTACCTCGGGTCAGAGGCGGGAGCCCGTTTAAAGATCCGTTGGCGTGGTGCCACCTGGACGAGAAGATCGGAGATCGACGAGATCGGAGCAGCCGCAACGGAGCGTGGGATGATGGTTAAAGAACGAAGGACTCGGATCGTTCGGTATAACCTTTCTACCCTCTTTGTAGTTTGTTAGTTTAGCAATAATAGCAGATCCGGGTTATAGTATACGATAGCGCCAGTTAAAAAGTTTTTGTTCCGCATTTGGCGTCTGTTAGACGGCCAGGGCGCTACCGTAGATTTACAATGGTATCAGAGCCTCGCCATTAAGCTTTACTAACTCGTGCTAACGCGTTTAAAACATCGATCGAACGGGATTTCAAGAATCGCAATTTTCTGTGAAAAGTTTCTGTCGAATTTTTAAACAAGTCTAAAAATTATTTTGAGCATCTCAGAAAATCGTGCAAGCTTTTTTAAGAATACTGGTAAAATTTGGTCAACTGTTGACTCCAAAGTGCCGTGGAACAGCCGTACAAACCCTAGTTTGGCCGCGGTTCCGCGGCCGTTTTAGAGCTACAGTGAACCATTTTTCTACAGTAGGTTCTACATTGAAAATTGTGGTTTCTGGAATATTTATTTTGGGCCCATATTTTGTTACTGTACAGCAGATGTATGAGGGGCCCACTTCGGTAAGTTTTGTCGATCGAAATTTTAAACTTGTTAGTTTACAGTACTTACATTATATCTCCGACCGGGAATGTCATTTGAGCGGTAAATTGCGTCTAATTGCTATAGTTCTTTTAGACAGATTTGCGAACGTGACATTCGCGTTGATGTTCTGTGTTGTGCTGTGATGTTGCGGATTTGTCATGGTGGATAGCAGTGTGCAATGGTAGTGCAGTTTGGATTTATTTGTACATTTGATATTGCGGGGCGAGCGTCCAACATGTGGACTGCCGTCGCTGCCTATTTTTATAATATTCTTTTGGGGCACGACCGGGCTGAGGTCGATGTACCCGTTGTACATATTTTTCATTTCTGTACTAGGTTTTACCCCGCGACGGAGTGCACAGATAGCCGGGTTCTGGAGGGTAACAGGTCCGCATCTCATGGCTTTGAGAGGCAGAGAGTCCTCACTCTAGAATTGGCAGACTATTCGCCGCACTCGTAGGGGGTACAGGTTGACCCAAGGAAGGGGTGCTCAAGTTACCGGATTCCGTGAAGTGCCGGGTGGTCTATTCACTATGCTGTAAGGGGGATGCCTCGCTTCAGGTTTTGGCGGGTAACTTGCCGCACCCGTAGGGGTCTAGGTTTCATTGCACAGGCTATCCACACGACCAGGGGAACGTCGGGTTTCAGCAGCGGCTCTGTGAAACCCAGGGATCCCAGATTATCTGTACTGTTCTGTGATGCTTATTACTTTTCTGTAATGTTGCATATTATCACGCCTGGAGCGATTATTGTATATTGGTATATATACTAGTAGATGTTGTATATGTTTTGCACCCGCGCTAGTTCAGTCCCCGCTCTGTCGTTAGTTAAGTAACCTAACGGGTGATGACGGGACCCAGTGGCGAATGCGGATGGCATATACGTACATTTTATTTTCGTTCTTTTTTGGTGTGATTAATTGATGGGACTGCGTTGATTTTGATCAATGCAAAGGAAAACAAACCTGTTTGGATGTTGTTGGAACAATTTTAAAAAATGTTATTACAAAGACGTTTCCTTTTGTTATGCATAGCGGTATTCGGTTGGAATATGCTGCACCTCATTCGACGAGGCAAGGACCGATATCCCTTCACCGGGAGTGATCCCTTGGGCAGAAGTTTGCGTCAGGGTAATAACTTCACTATAGTCGATTACATGTTGCTTTGCATCGCGGTATTCAGTTGGAATATCCTGCACCTCGTTCCACGGGGAAAGAACCGAGATCCCTTCACCGGGAGTGAGCTCTTTAGCAAAGGTTTTCGCCACTATATTTTTATAAAAAGCTATCATGTTCCTTCAGCGATATCAAGTTCATTACGTTAAAGGTTTTTCGCCAAAAACCATCCGTAGCCCTCCGTCATTTCTTTTGGGTATTCAGTAGTATTCAAGCTATGTATTTTGGCCAAAGTCAAGGCATAGTGTTTGGTAGCTGTTGGGTATTCATTTGTTGCATAGATAGATGAGTTGGTTTGGGACAATCGTTCTGCCGATTGGCCAAAGTAAGGGGCATGTGCGGGTGGGTTCAAATTGACAAGATAATGACGGGAAGAACTTGGCATGTGACTTATGGCATTTTGGCCAAAGTCAAGGTCATAAGAGCATGGGGCAAAAATCATATCGGGAGTTTCTAAAGAAACTGAAACTTGCCAAGTATGCGCATACCTTCTGGAGTGTGATAACATGAGTGGATTCCGTCACGTTATCATCCGATGAGAGTTGGATCCCGATTCCCACTGATGAGTTGGTTTACTCTTCGGGTGATCCCGATTGATTCTTCTTTTAGGTTTGGAGGAGAATTTGACAGTACAGTGGGAGGTTTCCGGATTAGATAAAGTAATAACCATTATGATCTAGGTTAGAGTGCACGCAGAGTGTTTCTTTTCTCTCTCTCTTTGGCAGCGACCTTTGACCGACCCTAGACTATGACTCAGTGACCAAGTTGACCGAACCTTCTTAAAATACTGGCTTTTGGTTTGTCTAAGTTGCATAAGTCATTGCCACTCCTTCTTTTACCCTTTGCATTTCTCAGAACACCCCGTATTACTACGGACATCCACATCCATTGGATAGATCCATCGTATGGTTATATACGAACTCGAAGGGACTTCTTTGAGGATGGATCCAGGTTCAGGAGAAATAGAATTGGTTTATTCAGTTGTCTTTTATTATCACTTTCTCTCAGGTTGCGATGGCTCCTTAGTTTAGGAGAGTACACCTATTATGCTTATTGGATAGTCTTATTCCAAATCATAGGCAGGTGCCGAAAGGTAGGGGATGAAGAAAACCAATTAGCCTAAGTTGGGTGTACAGAAGGTAATATGTAAAGACAAAATAAAGGGATTAGAAAGAGGGCAAAGTAAATTGCGACTGTTATCATTCACGACCAAACCGCGTACTTCATCGCCACTCCTATTTCACCTTTAAAAGAATAAGGTATTATTCAGTTGTCTTTTACCATCACCTTCTCTCAAGATGTGAGTAATCCTAGGTTCAGGAGGGTACACCTATTATGCTTACTGGATAGTCTTCTTCCAAACCATAGGCTGGTGCCGAACGGTAGGGAAGAAAGAAAACCATTTAGCCTAACGATGGTGTACAGAAGGTAACGACTAAAGATAAATAAAGAGATCTGGAGAGATGGCAAAGAAATATACGGTTACAGTCGTGAATTGAATTATGGAAGAGGCATTACTAGGAATACCAGGATACCCCTACAAAACATTTTCATGTTTCAGTGCATTGTTAAAGGAAAACTGATTTCCCGATTAGATACTTACTCCAGGGTATGTATTTACCAGGTATGATTCTCACATCCGTATGGTTTACAGATGATGAGTGAGAGGAAGTTATTGAGAATTAGGTGATCATCCTCATTATATCGAAATTCGTTGTAATTGGTGATATTTCAGGAAGTCGCCTAGGTTATTGCCGGCAGCATGTATTTGGTTTTGAGTATCCGTTGTTGTGCACCAATTTCAAATTGATATATCTGTACGTTTATTTTTATAAAGTGAGATATAACTTTTTGATATTATGTCGATGACATTTACCTACATTAGTTGACGATTGGGTAAGGAGCATTGAACAATGGTGTAGTTCTTAACCATAAGTACAGTTTTCAACGTACGACGCACAGGTTTTGAGTTAGTCAAACTCAACGGACTTATACAGAGTATTGTATGTGTCCATCAGGACAAAGGGGTTGGTCCTCGTACTATGTTCTGTTTACTTATGACTTCTCTAGTTTTTTAGACAAGTGTTTTGCCGAAATACAAGATCTAAGTTTTGAGAAGTTGTGGGTATAAGAATAAAGTAGAGAACCAGGTGTCGCAAGTATCGGGATTCTTCAAAGAGATCGAAGATGTAGATACTTGTGATTGGTATTCAGATGATAGTAATGGTTTTGAGAAACTTGTTTCTCTTTTAGGTTACTCATAATTGGATGTATTCCTAAGTTGAGTAATGCTGATTAGCCTCTCTCCATTAAGTTGATATGCACTGGAGATAGCTGCATGATTAGAATCTGGTTCCAATTAAATAAGTGCAAAAGTTTCTATATTGGATATAGAATGGTTCATATCTTAACGATGTTAAGGTACGGGGATTTGTCCGGCTTATGCTTAAAACCAGACTCTGGATAACTCAGGGCACGTTTCTATAACGACAGTTTGTGGGTTGGCCCAGGCTATGACGAGGGTTGACTTTCTACCATCTGTAAGATCAATGGTGATATTGTTCTTGACTCGCCATGGTTTTAGTAAAATGGATTTTTTCAGAAAACAGTAGTGGGAGTATGGTAGAACTGGAAGTGATTCCAGAACCGCAAACGGTTACGGAAAATTTAATAGGACCTAAAGATTCAATCAGGTTTGACATTCCATTAGCCACTCCGCAGATATGGTGGGTAACTTCAGACACCCGAGAGGTACTCCGGTAGCCTCAAGGACGGTGACAGGAAGGTTCTTGCTTACCCAGACTTGACACTACTGTTGCTTCAGGCTATGAGACCCGACAGGAGGTTAAGTATAGCGTCGTTCTAAACTAGCTTTAGAAGTGCACGTATATATTATTCTGCCAGAGAGTTGTTGTGGTCAGTGGGAGCAGCAGAAGCATAGTGGGCAAGTAGCTTAAGTCTATTTATAGACTAGAGCAGTTATAGCAGAGATAGATCATCTAATTTTGATGTGACAGTCATGGCTTTGACTTCATCAGAATAGGGGATGGATCTGTTGAGAAGGTAGTAGGGTGTGATGTCCTGGTATTTGGATGACATACACAGAGTGGGAAGTAAAATTCCTATACTACGATCGGTTCTACTTTGGTCGCCACACAGTTGTTTCTCCAGACAGGATATGGATATAATATCTGACATTCTGGTTTCTAGATCTATGGTTTTAGATCTAGATTTGGGTAGTTTCCCAATGTGGATACTTTGACAGTATTCTAATGGTTTTTAGAATAGATGACTCCTGGCATGGTAGTGTACCTGCAGGTGATGGAGTCACCCTCTCTAAAGATGTCTTACAGACTAAAGGGGAGAGGGATGTGCATGATTGGCAGATCACTTGCTTAGACAATTGAGTCAATCAAGAGATGCCAAGTACCACACCAAATGTTGTTTTTGCACTAGATGCGATAAGTTTGTATTAATCCAATCCTGGAGAAACATAAGGAAGCAGTTTTAGAACATAAGTGCATGTTCTACGGATTTGATGACAGCAGCCTCCTAAGGGAGACGGTTATCATTCCAGGCTTCAAAGGTGACATAGATGACAGAGTGATTATCAGAGTTATAGTTTTCCCTCTGATGAGGGACAGTATTATGGACAAGTGGTCCAAGAGGATACTGTGGGAGGCTTGGTGCTGGATACTGATTAGGTTAAGTGATCGATACAGTCTAAGAAGTTTGGATTTGGAGTTCATTTATGAACTAGGTCCCATCAGATATCCAGACATATTCTAAGACAGGTATTACTTAATTCGGGAGATGGCTTTCTCCGCGAACTTGAGATTAAGAGAGACATAGAAAGAATCATCAGGGCGGATCCACACACTGAGGCTATTTCTCGAACACAATAGTTTTACAAACGAGCTTTGTGAAACTGATTAGTAGAGGAGTTGGATGTTCGGTATCACACGGGCTGTGAGTATGCGACATCGCAATAATTAGCCTTAAGTACAAGTGGGAGATTGTTGGACATAGTGCCCTCAAAGTCAATTATTGGATCGCAGGCACGTGATTGCAATGATTGAGGAGGAGCTATACCGGTAGGACAGTCTTACTCGAGATGATAGTATACTATCTGGCTTACCTTTATCAGTCGTGTACAGGTTTAGGTGACTAATCACTGTTACACGTTGATAGAGCCCTTAGGATCTTGCTTGACTACCAACAGTATGATGGCGATCATATACGTGAGAGTTGGGTAGTCTATAAGCACATCCTTAATTGTGGTCCCTAGTCGTGGGAGTTTCGAGACAGGGCATCGATACTCCGGAGTAGACTAGTGTATACAGTCGAGACCCCGACGAGGGGCGGTGGCCGGTCTCACAAGCCACTGGTGTCAGTTGGATCACCTAAGATGTATACAGGTGCTCATTGGGTTATGAGTACACCGGACAGGACTCGCCGGGAATCTGCTAGTTGGTATTATACCTATCGTCAGATAGCAGTTCCCTGGTGACATGTGTACAGGTTAGTTCATCGACCTGAGGTCGTTATTTGTCTCGTGTGAGTTCCCACTGTGCTTTGATTTCTATCCTACCACGGCCCAAAGGAGTTGTGCAAACAGGTAGTTTTTGGGTACAGTCACGAGCCACATGGAGGCAAGTGAGCGGATCGGCAGGGGATTCGTCTCTCCCGGTATTGGGGGTGAGATCGCGCTGTGTCTAGGAGAGCCATTACACATAGCCCTCGGCCGAGGCAGGAGATTTACTGGTAGGTACTCCAATAGTATCTCATGGTGTTTTTGGGCTACACTCCGACACGACTTATACCGCTATTGGGGGTCTGACGTTACCAGCGCCCTAGGCAGATATGCGATACTCATAGACGAACGGACCGGACTGTATATACATTGTCACTGTTAGACTCAGTAGGGTTTCCGGATGAGTTCACTCATCGGCCTCCCTTGAGGTCAGTATATGGGCAGCCGTTACGCACAGCTAGTGCCGCTGACGGCTTATGGTTAAACCCACTGCCAGGGTACTGACGGGTCATTAGAGTCCCCCACAGACAGTTTCCCAAGTTCGGGCGAAACGTTGTAGAGGCCGTATGGTTTTATGGCAGGGTTCGGAAAATGCACGTGCGTTTACGCACGTGTCATATTTCGGGCAGATAATACTGGTGGGCTTTGTTTTAAGCCGGATCCGAGTATTATACTGTGTAGATATAATATCTTTGTCTCAGTTGCATTTGTATTCGGTCGTAATACAAATGCGGATATGTTTATACTGTTACGGGGTTGTCCTGAAATTCGTTTCAGAATCGCTTTTGGAAGTTGCCAGTTTCCAGTTTTCTATCACCCGTATTTTACATTCGGTTAAATACGGATTTATCTTTTTTTCATGAGGGTGAGTCATGAGTGAGCTTCTAGAAGATGGTGAGATGTTATGAGAGGTGGCTTAGTGCATTTATTGTTTTATGCAAGGTGGATTTTGCATTAATGAGATTTTGTAATACTTAGGATATTTTGATTAAGATCTTTGTTTTATAGTCACCACTTTGCTCCTACCCTCACCCCCTCCTCTTCATATAGTGGCCGGCCCCTCTTGTTGAAAGATGATGATTTTTTTTGGGAAAAATAAAGGGTTGTTAAAATGAGAAGAGAGATCTAGTTCATATATATTTTCATATCTCATTTCATTCCAATCCAAAAAGGCAACTTCATTAACCGTTTGTCCATGGTTTTGGACGAAGCGAGACAGAGTGTTCTACTCATTCTCTACATCAATCTTGGTCATCTCTTTTAGCAAACTTGAAGACTGAGTTGCCTCGTGTCAGAGGCGGGAGCCCGTTTAAAGATCCGTTGACGTGGTGCCACCTGGACGAGAAGATCGGAGATCGACGAGATCGGAGCAGCCGCAACGGATAGTGGGATGATGGTTAAAGAACGAAGGACTCGGATCGTTCGGTATAACCTTTCTACCCTCTTTGTAGTTTATTAGTTTAGCAATAATGACAGATCCGGGTTGTAGTATACGATAGCGCCAGTTAAAAAGCTTTTGTTCCGCATTTGGCGTCTGTTAGACGGCCGGGGCGCTACCGTAGACTTACATTTACTTTTCATACATTGTACAAAAGAATGTTATTAATAAAGTTGTTGTTATTTTATATCTCTTGTCTCTTGTGATTTACCTTTATATTGCTTAGATACGATTAGCGTATTTACTTCACAGTAAATACGTAGCAGACCCCATCGCGTCCCCATTCGCCGTATACCGGGAAGCGGGGCGTGACAAGAACATAGAAGAAATAGATAGGATTTACATTCTAGGAATTTAATTCCTTTGAAAATATGTTTAAACAGGGTTTAACCCTTTAAGAGACTTAGTTCCCATATAAAAGAAAATGGAGAACTTAGTTCACACAAAAAAAGTGAAAAGGAAAACTTAGGTCTTGTAGTCGATCTCTACATAAATATGGTAGAGACTCACGTAAAAGGCACGTCAAAACTCAAAAAATAAAGACTCACGTGATATCCACGTGAGCACTCTAGAAGAAGTCATCCAAGACTAAAAATCTCACGTGAAAAGAACGTGAGCATCAGCAAGAAAGCTAAACAAAGGATGCCCTCACGTGATATCCGCATGAGCAACACTAATAGGGCAACGCCCAAGCTTTAGCGGCTCACGTGATACTCGCAGTCCTCTTTTGTATTTGACTGTATACTCCCCAAACTTGTAGCTTTAGCGGCTACAACAGAAAAATGTTAATTTAAAGTGTAAAAGAGTTGTTTGAAAATACTTTGAAAACAAGTTATCATTTAAAAAAATTTGGCGGCACCTCTTTTGTAAATTTTGATAAAAACCGATACATACACAATATATGTATGAGCATCTCCAATCGGGAGCTATCTAAATGCCCACTTGGAGGAAACACAACCACGCAGTTAAATATACGACGCCTCTGGCGAAAAATAATGCAAAGAAAGAAAAGAAAGGAATACTAAAAAACATAACTGCAACAAGTCAGCCCCACACGAGCACGACACCCAAAGTCAATATAATACAAATCTTTGAGTCCCGTCTCTAAGTCAAATATGGTAGATGGAGTTTCTACTAGATACAAAATACATGTACAAAGAGAGAAAATACAAGGTAATCTCGCAACCCACCTCAGCAAAAGCAAGTCCTAAATGATAGATACGCAGATGACGTAGCTAAGTATCCAAGCGGTCGGTCCTGCAAGAAATTAAGGTACAACGGAACTGAGTTGTCAACTCAGTGAATAAAACTAACATCATAAAGTAGAAATTGCATGCATAAACAAAATAGCGACTAAATCTATGCACGATGTAGTCGTAATGTATAATAATATGCATATGATACATATGAAACACGAGCATGTCAAAACAGTGTCCGTATAAAAGTAAAACAGAAATCTCATCAAAATATCCCAATACCTCGAGCATATCCACAAAACTATCATCAAATCCGGTGTCAAATATCGACACAAAACCTTCAAATATCACAGACACTGTTTCTTTGAATGGTCCTGACATCAAAAAACACCGGTCGGTATCCTCCAGACATCCGCCGTGTTTTCAAATATGTCTCTGGTATCGAGTATCTTCGTTAGACTCCCCTCTTCGCATGCGGCATTCATGCCCCTTAGTCTCGACCGGGTCCTCCATGTATCCGACTGTATACTTCCCATTCAGTCCGGATAACGTAGCAATCTGCAACCGTATATATCCTCCACTCGGTTAGAAATAAAATAAAATAAAAAATTATCAAGCTCATGGTGGACGTATCATCATATATCAAGAGAAACCGTAAAATTTAGAAACACGATCAAGTCTTATAAAATGTATCATGCAATATCTCAAATCTCATAGCAACAGAAATCTCATAAAACAATATCGCAGAAAAAGACGTAGTAACAATGGAAATAAGGTACAATATGTAGAACAATACATGATACTGAATGATAAACAGTAATCTACAACACTATCATGGTACAATGTGATGCAAGTGACATGGAAAATTTTATATGTATACGTGGTATGTCAATTACCGATAAGGTGTAGGTGTAGCATGCGGGTATATACAACTGCTACATGAAATCATCGATAATGATGTGAGTATCCTAGCAAGTGTTAGGCAACAGTGTTACAATGAATAAGTGCATGCAATGCAAATCTAAGTATATGTATACGGATGAAATGAATCGAAACAGTTTATCGAAAGTTTCAGGTTTCGGAAGCTATACGCTATCCATACAAAGTCTCATGGAAGATGTTTAGTCTACTCACCGGAACGAGTCTCGATCTATTCGAATCCAATCACTTCATTCCCCTTTTTCGCCGCTTCCGAAGTTTCCGCAACCGATCCTAATATCAAATAAAATCTTTTGGACGTGAGAGGCTAGATAACTGATACGACGTATATACATATATAAAGCGAACCAAACTTACGAAGATTAACACATGCGACCGTTGTGTGCTATATATGTGCAAAATCACCAAGGACTACCCCGAATCAAATGAATATCGGTTGTATTCGGCAATCTATCATCACCACATCATGTACGAAATCTCTCTCGTACGATATCATCCAATCAATACAGTACGGATCTATAATCGTGTATGCCAACTCATATCATATCAAGTACGGATATCTTGCCCCCGAGATAGCGAGATCTTCTTCACAAAGTTGGAACATAAAAGGTTACACGTACACCTTGCTTCCTGTCGATTGGGAGGATCATCTTGTATCTTCCCTTCATCAGTAATCTTCAAATTTGAATAGAAGTAAGATTTTTTTTTGAATCTTAAATTTTATTTTTCTTATATGATGACTTTTGCAACAATGGCATATCAGAATTACCAAAGATGAAATTTTCAACCACCTCCATGGGGCATGCATGATGATTTCATTTTTTTTTTAATGTAGTCTTCCTTCAGTAATCTCAGTAAGTTGTAAACCCAATTTGATTCAAGGAAAAAAAATAATTACACTCATTATTAAATATTAGATCAATATACATCTTCTTATTATCATCAAACTTTTAGAATGAGGAAAATTTTGGCCTGCGAACCTCCTCGAACTCCCTATGTTATTTTGCCTGCTATTATGGTATTTTGGCTACACATCAAGATCCAAAGCCATGAGCCCAGGGATTTTTCTTGGCCGTCGGATCCAATAGTTTCTAATAGCACGGGTCCGAGAATAGCACACTCCGAATCCGAAAATTTGACCTTAATTTTTAACCAAATTATCAATCCACATTTCATAGTGTACAAGATGTTGTACTTTCTCAGCCGGATGCGATAGTCACTTACAAAGTTTAATGTGGATGCCATACGAATTTTCTAAGAAAGTTTCGTTCTGATTTTGTCTCATCAAGCCCAAACAATTTTTTAAGCATCCATTTAAATCCAACTAGTTAAGGTAAAAAAAAGAGAGAACAACTTGTACTTTCTTTGTTTATTTTTTGAAATAAAACAATTCATACTTCTTGCAGTCGCAAACACGGATATTGTGTGAAAAACCTTTTATATATTCAATATATATCAAATCAAGATATATAATAGTTTTATAACCTTTGAAAGTTTTAACATATAAATTTAGGAAAAGCTTAACACTTGGTTAAAAGAAAAAAAATGCTTTAGCACTGTTGTTGCCAAAACTCAAGTTACAAAAACGAGTTATTAAAATTGTTGGAGTAAATCAACAGTAACAACCACATAAAATACCAAACAAACAAAACACAATAAGCTAGGATTTTAAGAATCGATCTCTCCTTCGTGCCTCATTCTCGAAAATTTGCAAGAAGACTTTTCTCTTGCTAAAGAATATATTTTGGAACATGTAAGAGCTTTCAAATTCAGAAAATAGTTGCATAGAAGATCCCAAATGAGAAATCCTAAGTAGGATAGATCTTAAAGAATTACTCTACAAATGCACTTGCAAGAATACCGATGCTTGTTTTAGTGAAGCCGTTTTAGTAAAGAATTATATTGTATTGATGGTTGTTCAATATTCTAAAAATGCACTTGCAGGAAAACCTGATTATTGTTTTAATGCAGTTGTTTCGGTAAAGAATATATTCTATTGACGGTTGTTCATGAAAAGGGTGAGTTAAACATGGAGTTGCTTTTGAAGCAAACTAGGGAACATGATTTCAATTCCATCAGACGAAACCATCCGAAGGAATGCCGGTTAGCACTAATAGCTTGTCCACACTAGGAAAGGAGCAAGAAAAAGAGTACATGGGGGAATTCCTCTAGATTCCTTTAACTGCTAAACAAAAGAAGAAAAGAAAGACAAAAAGAAAAATAGGATATCAAAAAAATAATAAATAAATAAATCTTAAAAATACTTTGAGATCTTTTATATTAGTGCTACAAATATCAGGTTTGTTTCATTTGCACGGAGAGCTCTGAGAAGCGATAATAGCGATCAGGCTTTGCTTACCCCAATTTTGCCAATTTGCCCTGCGATTCTTGGCTTAGCAATTTTCGTAGCCAAATGTTCTTGATACATTTATTAAACTAGATTGCTTCTCTTTTCAAGTTCTTAATTTCTTTGAATTTTTGTTTTGAACTCTTTCAATTTCTATAGCTGAGGTTTTGGTCCTCACACACTTACCCCTTGATTACTCCTGAAGTAGATGTGATAGACTTATGAATCTACCATAAACCTAACTAGCAATGAGAGAAGCTATCTACTATGATCGAAGTTTATACCTAAAGAATCAAGTCCTTCGGGTCTTCACTCCTCTCCTTCAGCTCCCCAAAAAATGTACGGATTATGCTTGATCTACGGCCTCCTCGCGTTAATGATGATCCATCCGAGAGTGTCTACTTTGAGTTTCTAGCTCTAAAATGATGTATGTTCCTCCCAATCAGAGAGCAAAGCTCTGTTCAAAATTTGAAATTTGAACTGAGGCAGCGCCTCACGTGCAAAGCACGAGAGCGCTAGCGCCAAAGAGTAAAAGACTCTGAAGAAGCTCTAAGAGCGCCAGTGCCAAGAGCGCCAGCGCCATGAGTCAAAGACTCTGAGGCAGCGCCTCACGTGTAAAGCACAAGAGCACCAGCGCCAAGAGTGCCAACGCCATGAGTCAAAGACTCTGAGGCAGCGCCTCACGTGCAAAGCACGAGAGCGCTGGCGTAAGAGTCAAAGACTCTGAGGCAGCGTCTCACATGCAAAGCACGAGAGCGCCAGCGCTAGAACTAAATGTTCTCCACCATTGGATCAAAGATCTAGCGAAGATGATAAATCATCAAATTACCAGAATAAAATTCTGTTGAGAAAATACTCCTCAAATCTTTCAAAACAAGAAAGATTGTGCTCTGTAAATCAGAGCACCGTTGGATCAAAAATCCAGTGGTGATCAAATATCACCAAGATACATAATAAATTCTGTATGGGAAAATATTTTCCTAATCTTGCTAAAAATAAGAAAGATGTTTTCTGTAAAACAGAAGTCCTTAGATCAAAAATCCGACGGTGGATAAAATCCCCAAATCAATCAGAGATATCTCAATGAGAGATTTCCTTAACTGATTCAACAAATCAGCCTCCCCTATATAAAGGACCTAAGACTTTAAGTCTTGCAGAGAGGAACCCCCCCTCACCCGCCATAAACTTCAAGTTCAAGAAGACAAAAAAGAAAGAGAGAAACCTCCCTATAAGTTTCAAGTTCTCACAAAACTAAAGAGCAAGCTCTAAGAAGAAGAACCTTCTTCAAAATAAATAAAAAGAAGAGAGCTCATAACATCTCCTCCATATTTGAGAGTTTAACTTTCACATCAGAAGAACTTAGCTCTTTTTTCTAGATTACAGATGTATAAGATAAAGTCTTTCACAAAAACAAAAGAGATCATAGCATCTCCTCATAAAAGAAGAACTTAGTTCTCAGATTCACGAGACAAAATCTCTTATAAACGAGAATTTAATTCTCAGAGCACAGAATTGATCAGAACTGCCAAAGAAGCGCTTTAGCACTCCAAGTCTGGCGCTCAGTGCCAAGCGCTCTACGTGCTCCTCACATGGGCGCTATTTTATAAGAAGCGCTTTAGTGATCCAAGTCTGGCGCTCAGTGCCAAGCGCTCTATGTGCTCCTTACGTGAGCGATATTTTAAAAGAAGCGCTTTAGCGCTCCAAGTCTGGCGCTCAGCTCCACGTGCTGCTCACGTGAGCGCTATTTTATAAGAAGCGCCTTAGCGCACCAAGTCTGGCGCTCAGCGCCAAGCACTCTACGTGCTCCTCACGTAGGCGCTGAGCAAATACAAAGCGCTCTGTAAATAAAACCCCAGCGCCATAAAGAATGTTCAACATTCAATAAAAAACAAAAGAAAGAGGGGTGTCAGAACCCAAATCAATGCACGGCATTGTCGAACAAAAAGGGATTGAGCCCAAACAAGTGTTCAACACTTTATTCAAAACTGAGTGGACTGAGTCCAAGTCGGCCACAAGTCCCTAATTCAGATCAACCAAGCCTATATGCTCACAATCTCTTTAATTGGTCTTAGTCCCAAACCTAATTACAGATCTCCCAACCAACATTGGTTCAAGGGTACATCTTTTCATACCTCTAATATGTGTCGTTGTAATTCTTCAACGTCTTCAGAAAGGTGGTGTCACGCCCTGCTTCCCAGAGTACGCTAAGATAGGCACGTGACAGAGCCAACCATGCTACCTGTGGATAGGAAAAATCCCTCTACAGTCACATTACGGCTGTAGAGATATCATGAACAGGAAAGTAACTAAACTATCTAATACATGTCCATGAGCCAGAATAAACGAGTCAAGAAATAATATGCGGAAGCAATAAATCCAAGTAACAATAACATCTGGAAAGTAAGGAAATAACTAACTGGATACTAACAGGATCTTCACTGCTCGGCCTAACGGCGGAAATACTCTTGATCAGCCTGCGACAAAGGTAGAGGATCTGGGCCATGCAAAACCCAGACGTCAGTACGTCATAATATCAACAATAATATAAGCAAGCAGGATGTGATGAAATATGCAGGCATGAAGTATGAACAGTAACAAGTCCTCAGTAACAAGTAAAACGTAACATGAATATAGATCAGTGGACATGATATAAACAGGTGAAGTGCAGTGAGTAGTCTAAACTATGCTGTAGGGTTATCTACTCTAAAATTATTTCGAAATCAATTAATATAATCTTGTCGGCCTAGCCCTAAACTCGACTAGCCCGACAGAACTGCTACCTCCAGCAAAACAAACTCCGGATGTCCGGGAATCTGGAAAATCATTTTTTTTCCCTACAATCAATGTGAGCGTGGAAAGTGAGACCATCAATTTCCAAGACAATTTCATAACTGCCGGTATCAGTCACCAAGAAATCTGCAAAACATAAACTGGTAAGCAATGAAACGGAGAGAACCAAGGTAATAGAACGACCATGAAACAAGGAAATGAAACAAGACCAGGACTCCAAGTTACTTAAATAGAGTACCGTATTGTAACCATGCTGTAGTTCATAATTACAATCACATAACTCCGTTCAAGTCGCTCAAATCCTAGTATCAGAATCAAAGGAATAGGACGGAAGAAACAATAGGGAACCAAAAGAATTTCAACTCGAGATGCAAAGTTGTTTGCATATCGTCAGGACAGGGGTCAAAAGAAAGATATGATTCAAGAATCATGATAACAATGTGGCAGGACATGTTCCTAATCACGGATTTTCTGATTCGTGTATTGGGTCCAAAACCCAATTACAAAAGAATCAAACCCGATTAACCTAAATTCTATGGCTCTGATACCAAAAAAACCCTGTCATGCCCTGCTTCCCAGAGTGCGCTAAGATAGGCACGTGACAGAGCCAACCATGCTACCTGTGGATAAGAAAAATCCCTCCACAGTCACATTACGGCTGTAGAGATATCATGAACAGGAAAGTAAATAAACTATCTAATACATGTCCATGAGCCAGAATAAACGAGTCAAGAAATAATATGCGGAAGCAATAAATCCAAGTAACAATAACATCTGGAAAGTAAGGAAATAACTAACTGGATACTAACAGGATCCTCACTGCTCGGCCTAACGGCGGAAATACTCTTGATCAGCCTGCGACAAAGGTAGAGGATCTGGGTCATGCAAAACCCAGACGTCAGTGCGTCATAATATCAACAATAATATAAGCAAGCAGGATGTGATGAAATATGCAGGCATGAAGTATGAACAGTAACAAGTCCTCAGTAACAAGTAAAACGTAACATGAATATAGATCAGTGGACATGATATAAACAGGTGAAGTGCAGTGAGTAGTCTAAACTGTGCTGTAGGGTTATCTACTCTAAAATTATTCGAAATCAATTAATGTAATCCTCATCGTAACCCATCGGTCTATGCCCCGTTCATTCCCCACGGGACCACGGTAAAATAATATAATAGACTGTGAGTCTATGTCCCGTTCATTCCCCACGGGACCACGGTAAAATGATGTAATAGCCCTTTGAGTTACGTTCAGCTACATTCTTGATTTCCCCATGCCCCCAAGTCATATGTGTAAGTCAGGTATTTATAAATCTGAGACTAATGCCAACACAGGATCAAGCAGGAACAGGTCTTTCTGTACAAACAACAGGATATGTCCATCGGGACAACATGTTAGGATTGTCGGCATTAGAAACAGGATCAGGTAACATGTCAAGTAGTGATATATCAGGTCATGTAAGGCAGTGTACATGTATCAAGTCATGTCAAGTAGTGGTGTATCAGGTATCAAGTCAAGCAGTAGTAGTGTATCAGGTCATGTCAGGTAGTGCACAAGTGTCGAGTGGGTGCTCATAATCAAACTGTAGCAAGTATTGAATCAAGGTGAAAGTACGGATGTACAATAAAAGTATAGATGCACAAATATCGATCAGGGGTTACATCATGACTATGTAGGATGCACATTATCACGCATGGTGAACTAATACAACAGTAACATGAAATGATATGGTCTCGGCGTGCAACTAGATATGTAATAAACCATACGGATACAGACAGATACTATAAAACTGTAAATCGGTAAAATTTGCTGAATATTAAAACACAAGCACTATTATTTATTAAATAGATATTGATATAATAATAGTAACATGGATAACATATTCAAATCGATTAATAACTATAAAAGTGGTATTGATTAACCATGCACAAGAAAGTTCCGTTCAGAAATTCAGCGTCACCCTGATTTGTAAAATAGTTTAAAAATAACAAACGTTCTCCAAAAGGGATGTGTCTTATACCAAAACAAAGATAATCCAATAAGGTTTTCATTATTATAAGTATAAGCATCTCAGGTTGTCCATACAAAAAGATATGAACTTTCGAAATTGAAAGTTTGCTGCTGGAATTTTCCTGGACAGCAGTTTAGAGATATTATCATTTGCATTTTACGTTATTTAAAAAATTTATTTTGAAAGTAAATATTTCATAGAGTTATAGTATTGTGAGTTAGCTTCGTAACGAACTAAAGAACGTATACTAATCATTTTTCTATGATTTATAATGAATTTTATAAGGTAAGGTGTACAGTAAATTTCAGATTTGTCGTATCCGCTTTTCGACGAAGTTTTATGCGTAAATTATAATATTTTCAGATGTATAACATTATAAAATGCAGATTATAAACTAACAAGTGCGGAACATATAACTAAGCAATATGAAATGTAATTATTCAATTTGATGCAGTATATGATAGTATAGTATGTAACAAGATAAGTTTTCATGACCTAGATCTGAAATGATATGAATGGATGCAAACGGAACATCGAAAAGTTATAAAACTAAATATGGGGTGCATGATTTTAAATACAGATATTCCATTTGTTAAAATAGATGCATCTAAAGTAATGTAGCATATAATTAAGATTGGTTTGCATGCCCTAGATCTGAAATGCACTATACAAATGTAAACAGAACGTCGAAAGGATGTAATATGAAACATGGAATGCTTGATTTAAAATACAGGTGTGGTATTTATTTAAATAGGTATATAATGAGTTTTATAGCATGTAGCAAGATTAACTTGCCTAGACGGAACAAGAACGGATGTGTACGGAACGTCCTTCGTCGGCGAAATGTCGCGACGCGCGCACGGTACACGGAACGGTTCCAAACAACACACGAGGGTGATCACGCAAGTCAGGTACATTCACTGGATCACTCGGATCGTCAGCGACGAGCACGGCTCCGGCGGTGATCACCGGAATCAAGAAACAAGATCAAGAAAAAGAAAGAAGAAAGAAGAAGAAGTAAGAAGAAGAGGTTGTGTATTAAATAAGGAAAGGAAAAAATAAATAAATAAAATATATATAAATATATATATGCAGAGGAGAGAGAGAGAGAGAAAGGGGTTGTTATTAAGATTTAGATTTAAATTTAAAAAAATCTTTTATTAGTTAACTAAATTTTAATTTGTATCAATTTATAAAATTAATATTATATAAATAAAATTTGATATTATGGTAAATACAAATATAGTCCAAAACATGCCCGGGTCGGGTCTAAAATTCAGTTTTAAAGTACGAAAAATATACATGTCGACCAAAATAAAAAATGAATGTCCAGATAACGAAAAATGCATACCCCCAAGAAAGGATGCACAAACGTGCGCGTAGCCATCCAAACAAGTCTGTTTCACTGAACGGGACGAGAACAAGATGCGCGGATGCTACGACAGGGCTAGGGGGGTCATGCAGGCCATGCAATATATTTTTAAAATATTTTATGTGACTTAAAATGTTATATTGTAAAAATGCAAATGCCAGATAAAATTCCAGTATTCAAGATGTATAAATTAAAATGAAAGTGCTCGAGTCCATGTAACGGGTCAAGACAGGTTTCAAGCTTGCGGGTCGGGTCGGATGCAAATACAAATGTCAAATACACTATTCGCACCCAAAACACAATAAATCAGGAAAATACCATAAATAAAGAAATACATGAACTAGAACTGGTATAAATGAACTAGGGTATTACAGGTGGCGGGTCCCAACAACCAGAAACTCTACAGACTATAAGGCCTATAAACCAGACTATGATGTCTTTAAACTAGACTATGATGTTTTTAAACCCCACAGACTATGATGACTTTAAACACGGACTATGATGTCCTTAAACAATAGACCGCAACGTCCTTAAAACTAAATTGCGGACCGCAACATCCCTAAAAACTAAATTGCGGACCGCAATGTCCCTATAGACTAAAGAAAATCCTGTTGAGTAGATCTTAGTCTAAAATTAGACTAACGAATCCTCGACAAACGTTTGAGTTGATCATAATTTAAAACAAGATTAACGATTCTTAAACCAACCCAAACCAAAATCTAAGAAAATAAGGATTTGGACTAATCCACGCCCTACGGGCGACAACACAAATTAGTCTTCGTATACAATCCATGGGCAACCAAAATAAAACAAATACACACGACACGAAGTGACCTTCTGGAGCAGGAGAAAGTGGTTATCGCTATGCGGTAACGTAATTAATTGTAGGGGCTTGCGCCTGCAGGGAAGAGCGTCCCCACAATAAAAAAAAACCCTCACAACGAGAAGGAATCTGACGAGGTCTGCTACAACGGCCGCATCCGTCTAAACCTCCGATACATGGTGCCATAAATCAACTTGGTATCTTCGGAGAGGTGGACGGATAAAACCAAATAGCATATGCCCCCCAAAATTCAGGCCAGACGTCCCAATGTCCCGGTCGCGTCTTTCGGCAGCGAACAAATTCTGGCACGTCCGGTGGGACCTTTTCCTCTTTCCACTCCACACTTCGTGTGTCGTGTTTCGCGAACAAATCGCGGTCTGCTATGGTTGCTTGTGGATTCAAGGTACTAAGATTTGGTGTCTTGGTCCGTCAAGAAGAGAAGACGGCGTTAATGACTTCCAACTGCAGCAACAACTCCCGCTCCGTTCTGTCTAGAGGAGTAACTTACGGGCCCCAAGCGGCCTCCATCTTTGCAATGCCGGTATGGATAGGTGACACAGGCCACCACCGGTTTGTTCTTCGGGACCATGCACCCACCAATGAGCTTCAACGCTCAAGTGCCATCACAGGAAGCTCCAAAGAAGTCGGTCCTTGTTCGGCTCACCACTACCACAGCCCCTCTCAACTGGTCGCCCAAGTCCAGCGTCTCGGTCTTTAACATATTAGGCCAAAACTCAAGTAGGCCCATGAAGAATCCTGCAATACCCGAAGGAGTTATCCCGAAGCGGATAGCTATGCCAACTCCGGTAGATGAAATCGTCAAAGCAGCTTCCCCCTTTAAAGGATCGGTCTTCACAAGACTGTCCGTTCCAACTCCCTCTTCAGGCGAAGTCACCAAGGCTGCTTCCCTTGCCCAAAGGTTAGTCTTCGATAGGTTGGATGTTTCTTCTCAGCGGATGTCAGTCTTCGATAGGCTGGCACCAACAGCAACCCTGCACCAGAACAGGGGGCATGATGAAACCACCCCCGTAACTGATCCAGTATCATCTGCAAGACATGCTTGACGTCGCCACTGGCGCCGAGTGAGGAAAGCTGGAGGCAGTTTCCCTTCCGGACTTACCCCACCAGCTCCAACGATGGAAGTTGATACTGCTGTTCCAACTGGAAACAGCTTCGAGCCGCTCAGGAGGGTGCGCAAGAACTCTCCAACTGTCGTATTGAAAATGTCTCCTCCACCTGCTGTAAACGTTACAAATGCGAAGCTGGAGCAGCTTCCTCAGCGGTTGTCCTAAAAAATCCACAAGGTCTGGCGAAGAGTCCAAGACTCTGTAGTTAACCTAAACTACCCCCACCGACAGAAGAAAATGAAGGTTCGGTAAGAGGAGGACCATCCCACCGCCTTGCTACGGAAGGTGTCGTCTACAGAGATGCCTATTACAACCCCCTCAACTTCGACCGCCTATAAAAGGAGAAGGCCGGAGAAGATCCCCGTGTCTGCGAAAAATCTCAAGGGTGCTGAATCCAAACGCCCCAAGTCTGGGGGTATGGTAGTGCACACCATCTATATGGCTTCCGGGAGAGAGAATAGCTGTATCTCCACGGGTCATCGACCACTCACCCGGTCTGTGACAAAGGCTCAGGAGCAACAACAAAAGCTCCAAGAAATGCTAACGAAGATGGTCGCGCTCACTGGGCCGAAAGAAAGCCTGGAGACGTCCTCGGAGCAGCGCCAGGAACAGGAAACCGACGTCGAGTTTCTCCGAAGAATGCTCGAGAAGAAAGACAAAAAGGCCGCGGAACAAGCGGCCAACATAAAAAAAAAATGGTGCTCCTGTTCCAAGATATGGTCGAGATGATGATACAGCCGGATCCTCTAGCTGAAGATCCTCCAATAATCCTTGAAGACGACAGAGGGGAGACATCAAACCCTCTTCCTACTCTATTAGCAGCCAAGGAAGAACCATCTCCAAAGCCGCCCTTGACGACTATATAGCTCAACAGATACGAACTCATCAGGCGAGCGAAGCGGTCGACCAAATTGTCAAGACTGGACGACCCTATCTGGGTTGGTACGATCAAATAAAGTACCAGCCAGGATATATGATCCCTAAATCTATGTGTATAAGGCGACGGGTAATCCACACCAGCACGTTGCTCAATTCAGGGCTCTGTACGGTAATACTGGGAGTGACGACAAACTGTTGTGTCGCCAGTTTGTTGGCAGCTTATCAGAGACAGCATTCGAATAGTACTCTGAGCTTCCGAATGACTCTGTCAAGACATTTGCAGAAATGGAGCTACTGTTTACACAAACATTCGTGAGCACTAGCGAGCGCACCCCGATCACCGCACTAATTAACGCTAGAGTGAAGCCAGGAGAAACCTAGGTTCAATATGCCGTTCGGTGGCGGAACCTGTGGTCAAAATGTGAACAATTCATAGAAGAAGCTCCAGCCGTGGGTATGTTCGTGGGGACCCTGGATCCGTAGGCAACTATATCCCAATTCATGTTGTTCTTCAAGCCGACCACTTTCCAAGCCTTGATCGACAAGCTAGCCCAAATGGACCAGATGGGCCATAGACCGCCCTCCTCGAAGGCGGATCCTCGGAATGAAAAGGGGAAAGGGAAAGCGACCTTCATCGCCAACGCTCAGCAACAACCGAGTGGCCCGAAGCCGGTCGCTCACCAAAACGATAAACAACGATCACTCAGGGAAAAGATGCGATGCCCTTACTCATTCCCTCGGGACAAGACGAAGAGATTATTCAAGCTAGCGCTGTGCAACAGGCTCATCACTCTGCCAGAGCCGAGACGCCCAACGCAATCGGGCGACGTTAACAGCCCTAATTACTGTTTTTACACCGAATATTGGGTCACCCAATCGAAGATTGTTACATCTTCAAAAGTTGGATCGAAGACCAGTATCAACAGGGAAAGTTCGCGCTGTTCGAAAACTGGAGGCTGAACCCGCCACAACCGCACGCTCCTAAAAAGGTGGACACGCCGAGGGCATCATGCTCACTTATAGAGGAAGCCCAATGGGAAGTGTCCATTTCAGCTAAGACTAAAAAAATGCTGAAGGACCTTCAAGCATGTCCGGCGATTAGGTGGAAGAGCCCGCTGGAGCCTGAGATTATTGAGGAGATGTTGAAGCCGCGCCCAGCGCTGAAAGTTGGTGATGGTGGACAGAACCTTCGGGCCAAGCCTCCGAAGTCTTTAAAGAAAAAGAAGAAGGCCAAGAAGCCCGCCCAACCCGACGACAACCATACAGGTTTACAGAAATACATCAATGCACTGGAAGAATATAACCAGAAGACATGGACCCCAATTACATTGGTCGAATTCTTCAAGCATGTTCTTGAGAATGAAGACGATGACGCTGATGAAGGAGACGATTCTTCAGAAGAGCCTGAGGATTATGTGGCGAGCTGCCACATGATCTCTCATTCGTCAATAGATGGTAAAGAAACTCCTGATACAGAAAGACTGGGGGCAGAACCGGAGCCAAAATCCCTGGAGCCATCAGACGAATTGATTGACAGGCTGCTGAGCGAAGCTCTTCAGATGAGCAAAGCTGACCGAGAGCGTGAAACGGCCATATACGAAAAGTCCAAGCGTCGGCGTCAAGCTGAAGAAGCTTCGGTAATAAGAAGCCATAAAATAACCTAACCGAGCCAAAGTACCCTTGTTACCGGCAAAAGTAGGCTTAAGACGAGGAAACGACTGGCTAAGGCCTTGTCAATGGGAATGAATTTGCCACCTTTCAAAGAAAGCACTTCTGAAAGTACGTGCCCTGATGAACCGGATACACATCCAAACTACTGCTTATACCATCGGAGGATCACGCACCCTACCGAAGAATGCAACGCCGTCAAGAAGTGGTGAAAGGAATACGTCGCCCATCGACAACAGTTCAAGCGAATAAACCACAAAACTCGTCGGGAGCAGAGAAGCACGACAGATGGGCACAAAAGAGTTTCCAGCAACTGTCACCTGGTTGATACCAGGGGATCGCAAGTTCTCACCTTTGGGAGCGTCTGACGAAGAAATGGCCCTTGACCCCCTCTTTAAGGAATCCACCTCTGGAAGAGAAGAAGAGATGAAGAACTGTGAGAACATTCGGCTGCGTAGCCGCACGCTGCCTGAAAAGAAGCTCGGATCTACAAACAAAGGTTCGAGCCAAAGAAACAAAGGGAAATAAAAAATCCCTGAGGAAATTGCCCTAAACGAAACCCACCTTATAGCACAGCAAAACTTGGAGGGTTACAAAGCAAAAATGACGCGCTCATACGAGAAATTGACTAGGCCGAGAACATTTCGCTAAGGCGAACTCGTGCTAGTGGTCAAGAGACCTATGATCCCCAATCGTGCTAAACGGGGGAAATTCGAGCCGAACTATGAGGGCCCGTACATCATAGAAAAAGTCTACCAAGGTGGGGGTTACTTGCTCATGGATATGCATGGCAAAAGACCCTTCAGGCCAATAAACGGCCGGTCCCTGAAAAAATACTACGCCTGACGAGTCACGGCCTAGGTTAGCGATAGATGACGATGCCTATGTCCGCTCGCTATCTTCCCAAGCCCAAACTCTATAAGTATTATCCAGCGAAAACTTGCCTCAAAATCGCTATAGACCGAAACGTCCCTAAACTAACGACGGACCGAAACGTCCCTAAACTAACAACAGACCGTAATGTCCTTAAACTAACAACGGACCGAAACGGACCGAAATTAAAAATGGACCGCAATGTCCTGAAACTAGCAGCGGACCGAAACGTCCTTAAACTACTACAAACCGCGGCATTCTTAGGATAACGCGGCAAAAAAAAACGGTACGTCCACAAGCAAAATGGGCACGAATGAAAACCCGAAAGAGCTCCGTGAGTAAAAACAGCAGGGCTACCGACGAGTTTATGAAAACTCGAAAGGGCGCAGACTCGTAAAAAAAAATTCATGCACACTTGCGAGGTCCTCTCGACCTTGTAAGGAGAAAACATCCGCGTGAGATCCTTACGACTCACAAGGGAGCAACACACTTAGGGATCCCCACGATTCCTATGGAGAAATTACGCTTACGAGATTCTCACGACTCGTAAGGAGAACCCTCTTATGAGAGCCTCGTGGCTCATAAGATTCAAAAGCCTTAAGCTACAGAGATCTGAACATGTTCTTAAGCCATCACATTTCCCAGACTGCCCTACAAACGGTTCAATGCTGACCCTTGTATACAATCCACGGGCACAAATAAACGTTTCCCGCACCCAGTTCCACCAATGGCGCGAAATTCCCTCATGTGGTGAATGACACTTGTAAGTCCTCTCGACTTATAAGGAGAAAACACTCTTGTAAGATCCTTACGACTTATAAGAGAACACACACTTAAGAATCCTCACGATTCTTAAGGAGAAAACGCACCTACAAGATCCTCACGACTCGTAGGGAGAAACACCTTTATGAGACCTTTACGGCTCATGAAGTCAAAAGCCTTAGTCGATAGGATTCTAACCCTGTTTGCTAAGCCATCTTTGTTTAAATCGACAAAGGCAAATGATGATTCGCTCATGGCAATATCCCAGTTGTAGCGATGCTGATGCCTAAATCGGTATCAAATTCCATGTCCTTTCACGGCAAATGATGATTCCCTCCTGGCAATATTCCAGTCGCAGCGATGCTGATGCTAAGATTGATATCAGATCTTGAGTTCCATACTCGCAAAAAAAATGCATATGAAATAGCCGAAATGTTTGGGCAACTCGCAATAAGAATCAACGAGTAAAATATATGCATATAAAAATAGCCGAAATGATTGGGCAATCGCGACTTTCGCGATATAAAAAGCTGAAATGATAGAGCATCGCGGAAAGAAATAAAAAATGAAAGAATGAAACTTTTGCCCTGCAGGTAAGTCCATACTGACCCCTGTATACAATCCATGGGCATAAACGAAAAGGGAACCACGGTCCCAACAAACTCTGTCAAAGGGAAAGTCAGATCTCGACAGCAACATCTGCATCCCAGAAAACCAACAACGGCGTTCCTCCTCATGCCAGCAAAGCACGGACGCGACACCACCAATCGGAGCCACGGCAAAGTCCCCAGTTCCAAAACTCTACGGTTCACAGACAACCTAGAGTCAACCCCGACACCGTAGAAAGCGGAGCAAGTCAACCCGACACCGCAGAAAACGGAGTACGTCAGCCAGTGACCTCCGTCTCGGAAACACGTCAGCCAGTGACCTCCATCTCGGAAACACGTCATCCAATGACCACGTCTCGGAAATACGTCAGCAAATGACCTCCGTCTCGGGAATACGTCATCCAATGACCTCCGTCTCGGAAATACATCAGCCAATGACCTCTGTCTCGGAAAACGTCAGCCAGTGACCTCCGTCTCGGAAACACGTCAGCCAGTGACCTCCGTCTCGGAAACACGTTAGCCAGTGACCTCCATCTCGGAAACACGTCAGCCAATAACCTCTGTCTCGGAAACACGTCAGCCAATGACCTCCGTCTCAGAAACACGTCAGCAAATGACCTCCGTCTCGGAAGTACGTCAGCAAATGACCTCCGTCTCGGAAACACGTCAGCCAGTGACCTCCGTCTCAGAAATACGTCAACAAATGACCTCCGTCTCGAAAACAATTCAGCCAACGACCTCCGTCTCGGAAACACGTTAGCAAATGACCCCCGTCTCGGAAACAAGTCCGCCAACGACCTCCCCGTCGGAGCAATGCTTCGACTCGGAAACAAGTCAACTCACCAACCAATTACGAGTCCTCTCGACTTGTAAGGGAGAAAATTCTCTTGTGAGATCCCTACGACTCTCAAGAGAAAACACACTTAGGAATCCTCACGATTCCTAAGGAGAAAATACACCTACGAGATCCTCTCGACTCGTAGGGAGAAAATTCTTTATGAGACCCTCACGACTCATAAAGTTGAAAAGTATTAAGCGGCAGATCTGAACTTGTTTCCTAAGCCCTCATTGCCCTGCAAGGAGGTCAAGATGGACCATCTACAGGCCACACTAGCTAAAGTTACATGCCACTGAAATGGAGGTGCTACTCAAGTGTACATAAACTACTTCGCGCCAAATCAAAACAAAAAGGCATAACCCATGGACATCAGCCACATACTATGCAAAGCAACAAAGAGAACATTCGACTCGCATCCAATTAAGCTTTCGAAGCATACCCACTCATGTATACGTGGAAAGGATTAATGCGTGAAATAAATGCATAGAAAGGGAAAATTTGCCATTCATACTGCAGAAAATTCTTACATTGATGAAGACAGTAAAACAAAAAAACCTCATTAAAATGTTTACAATGGTAAAACATTAAATCCTGGACATGGATTGAGGAATTCAAAAGTAAGGCCGTCTAAAATGCTTCTGGCCTTTCTGACCATTTTCGTGTGCATCTTCTCACGAATACAAGCGTCAGGATTTTCACTGATATCATCCGCCCTTTGATAGGCAGAGATTATCGTTGTCTGTTGGAAAACTTGATGCAAGATATCAACAAGACTATCTCGCCGCCTCTTCGAGATCAAGCCCATCAGATACACTGAGTGTACCTTGTCTTCGGCGTTATCAAGCACCTCCAGCGGCATGTCTTTGTAAAATCTAGGAAGGGCTTCCCAAATCGCTCCCACGATGATCTTCAACAAAGCAGAACGACAAGGGAGTAGTCGACCGTTGTGTTCATCGAGGCGACGCATAACCTCAGCGCATTGAGCGTCCGTAAACTCCTAATTTTGACAACGGCCTTGGACGCGAATGTCTTCATAGGAGACAATTTCGTCAAGATCATAAAAATAAACGGCCATAGTACTTGCGTGAAAAAGAACAAAGGTTAGATGTCAATGCTACAGTCCAAATTCTGATACTTGGTACTTTAAATTTGTACCACACTGCAATGCAATGGAAAGGGACCAAGGGGGACCCACAAAATCAAGGTGACGGCTCATCATTGATGAGACAATCACTCATTAAAAAAGAAATCCTAAAAAAAAGAGATCCTCATTTAATGAGAGACTCCTCGGGTCAAGGAGTTAAACTCCCTCGAGAGCAACACTCTGCAAACAGGAGTGACATCTGTCAACTCTAATTATGAGGGGAATAAAATTCCAAGAGCTATGCTCTGTGAAAATGATGGAATCATCCATCAAAACCCTAAAAAGCAAAGCTTTTACTGAGTTAAAAACTCCGAGATCTTTAAGATCTGGAAAACGAACTCTAAAAGTTCTTCATTAATGGGTTAAGAAACCCTAAAAGAAGATTTTTTTGATCTATGATCTAAGAAGAGCAAAACTCTGTTTTCGTTTAACGGATTAAGAAACCTCAAAATCCACTTTAAGATCTATGATCTAAGAAGAGCAAGGCTCTGTTAATGGGTAAAATCCTAGAATATGAAATGATTCCTTCAAAGATTTGATCCTTACCAAAATTTTTGGCAAAGTTCTAACTCTAGAAGAGATTCTTAAGACAGGGAGCTTAGCTCTAAAGGAGAATTAAATTCTCAAGAACAATAAAGCAAGAAGATGAACAAGCAGTCATCTTAAGGGTCAAAGACCCTATTTATAGGCGCTGGAAGTCGATCCAACTTCCAAGACAATCCAACAGTGGAAAGGTCACCACCGCTGCACTCACGTGCAAGCCACGTGAGCGCAATGGTGGGGGGGAACTTGTTCCCCCCCCCAATCAGAGAGCAAAGATCTGTTCAAAATTTGAAATTTGAACCGAGGCAGCGCCTCACGTGCAAAGCACGAGAGCGCTAGCACCAAGAGCGCCAGCGCTAAGAGCCAAAGACTTTGAGGAAGCGCTAAGAGCGCCGGCGCCATGAGTCAAAGACTCTGAGGCAGCGCCTCACGTGCAAAGCAAGAGCGCCAGAGCCAAGAGTGCCAGAGTCAAAGACTCTAAGGCAGCGCCTCACGTGCAAAGAACGAGAGCGCTAGCGCCAGCGCCAAGAGTCAAAGACTCTGAGGCAGCGTCTCACGTGCAAAGCACGAGAGCACCAGCACTAGAACTAAATGTTCTCCAACATTGGATCAAAGATCCAGCGAAGATGATAAATCATCAAATTACCAGAATAAAAATTCTGTTGAGGAAATACTCCTCAAATCTTTCAAAACAAGAAAGATTGTGCTCTGTAAATTAGAGCACCGTTGGATCAAAAATCCATAGGTGATCAAACATCACCAAGATACAGAATAAATTATGTATGGGAAAATATTTTCCCAATCTTGCTAAAAACAAGAAAGATGTCTTCTGTAAAACAGAAGTCCTTGGATCAAAGATCCAACGGTGGATAAAATCCCCAAATCAATCAGAGATCCCTCAATGAGAAATTTCCTTAACTGATTCAACAAATCAGCCTCCCCTATATAAAGGACCCAAGACTTCAAGTCTTGCAAGGAGGAACCCCCTCCCCTCCCCTAAACATCAAGTTCAAGGAGACAAAAAAGAAAGAGAGAAACCTCCCTATAAGTTTCAAGTTCTCAGGAAAAAAAAAGAGCAAGCTCTAAGAAGAAGAACCTTCTTCAAGATAAATAAAAAGAAGAGAGATCATGACATCTCCCTTATATTTGAGAATTTAACTCTCACATCAGAAGAACTTAACTCTTTTTTCTAGATCAAAGATCTATAAGACTAAGACTTTCACAAAAACAGAAGAGATCATAGCATCTCCTCATAGAAGAAGAACATAGTTCTCAGATCCACGAGACAAAGTCTCTTATAAACGAGAACTTAATTCTCAGAGTACAGAATTGATCAGAACTGCCAAAGAAGCGCTTTAGCGCTTCAAGTCTGGCACTCAGCGCCAAGCGCTCCACGTGCTCCTCACGTGGGCACTATTTTATAAGAAGCGCGTTAGCGCTCCAAGTCTGGTGCTCAGCGCCAAGCGCTCCACGTGCTCCTCACGTGGGCGTTATTTTAAAAGAAGCGCTTTAGCGCTCCATGTCTGGCGCTCAGCACCAAGCGCTCCACGTGCACCTCACGTGGGCGATATTTTATAAGAAACGCCTTAGCACTCTAAGTCTGGCGCTCTACGTGCTCCTCACGTGGGCGCTGAAGAAATACAAAGCACTTGTTTACCCCAATCAGAGCAAAGCTCTGTTCAAATTCCAAGGCGGGAAACGAAGCGACGCTTCTGTTTCCCTCAATCAGAGCAAAGCTCTATTTTGAAATTGAAGTGAGAATTAAAGTTAAAATAAATGAAGCAACGCTTCAGATCCCCTGCGCTGCGTGCAGAGGGCCACGTGTCAAAATCTGACACGCCAGCGCAGGGAGCGCAGCGCCCAAGGAAACACACCCAATCAGAGCAAGGCTCTGTTTAAAATTAAAACTTTAATAAAGGAAACAACGCTTCAGCTGGGTTGCGCTCTGCGCTGCGCGACACGTGGCCGCGCGGTTGCGCTGCGCTCTGCGCTGCGCGACACGTGGCAGCGCAGTTGCGCCAGCGCAGCGCGACACGTGTCAAGCGCAGGTGCGTTTGCGCCAAAAAGAATTAAAATTCCAGTAAGATCTTTCTGTTCTTGTTAAAACAAGAAGATTGTCTTTTGTAAAACAGAAGCCCTTGGATCAAAGATCCAACGGTGAGGAAAAATCCCCAAATTACTCAGATAATGATCTCTTTAACGAATTTAACAAATTAATGGGCACTATATAAAGGCCCCTAGACCCCAATTCCAAAACAATACAGAGATAGAGAAACAGAGGGAGAATTCAAAAAACTCTGAAGAACTCAGAAAGAAAAAAGAAAGGAAAACCTTTATAAAAAGAAGAACTTCTTCTAAAAAGATCATTGATCTAAGAACAAGATCAAGGATCTTCAATAAAAAATAAATAACAAAGGCATTGCCTTTTTTTTATGAACCATTGGTTCTGGAATCTTTAAAGATTCTTTTACTTGAATCCAAAATTGGATATTAAAACAGTGCCTTGCACTTGTAAATCTGCACTGCTGCGCTCTTGGGTTGGCGCAAGCCACCAGAG
Source organism: Agapanthus africanus (assembly GCA_030015575.1). Classification (NCBI taxonomy): domain Eukaryota; kingdom Viridiplantae; phylum Streptophyta; class Magnoliopsida; order Asparagales; family Amaryllidaceae; genus Agapanthus; species Agapanthus africanus. The sequence continues at coordinate 310,460,379 of JASDDO010000024.1, forward strand.
AGCGCCACGTGTCAGCTCTAAAACTTCTTGCGCTATGCGCTTTTAAATATAGAGCATTGCTCTCTGAAATTGGCGCAACTCACCAGAGCGCGCCACGTGTCAGCAGTGCAACAGCGCAGCGCACTGCGCTAACTGCGCTTGCGCTCACCAGAGCGTGACACGTGTCACCTCCACAAGCGCTTGTGCTCATTAATTGGCGTAAAGCGCCTGACACGCCACACGGCCACTGTTAGATAATTAATGCGTTGCATTATTTAAAGAAGGGCTGAGCCCAATTAAAAAAGGCCTAACAGGCCTAATAAAATGCAATGCATTAGCTTAAAAAAAAAGGGCAGAGCCCAAACAAAGGTCTGTCAAGACCAAAACAGATGATGTGCATCATTTAAAAAGGGATAGAGCCCAAATCAAATAGGCCTTACATGCCAAAATAAAATGCAGTGCAGGGGCAAAGCCCTAGCACAGGCCTAATAGGTCAAAGATAAATAAAAACGTTGAATATTTTCAACTGGACTTAGCCCATTCATGGCCGTAAGTCCTCAAATTAAATTGACTGAGCACGACTGCTCTCTTAAATCAATTTACATCCGGTTCAAGGGTACATCTCCGAACTCCTCTGACACCTATCGTTGTAATTCTTCAACGACGTCAGAGAGGTGACGGGTCCCGACAACCACACATCGATATGGACTGTGGGGTCCTTAAACCCATGGACTTATGCGTCCTTAAACCAATAATACGGACTGTGAGGTCCTTAAACTCATGGACTGATGCGTCCTTAAACTCACGGACTTATGTGTCCTTAAACCAAAATACGGACTGTGGGGTCCTTAAACTCATGGACTGATGCGTCCTTAAACTCACGGACTTATGCGTCCTTAAACCAAAATACGGACTGTGGGGTCCCTAAACTCACGGACTGTGGGGTCCTTAAACCAATGGACTTATGCGTCCTTAAACCAATAATACGGACTGTGGGGTCCTTAAACTCATGGACTGATGCGTCCTTCAACTCACGGACTTATGCGTCCTTAAACCAAAATATGGACTATGGGGTCCTTAAACTCATGGACTTATACGTCCTTAAACTAATATCCATCCCCAAAACTGGAAATGGACCCCTATGTCCCTAAACTGGAAATGTACCACCATGTCCCTAAACTGGCAATGGACCGCAATGTCCCTAAACTACCTATGGACCACTACGTCCCTAAACTGGAACAATAGAGCCCCCAAACGCTCTTTTGTTGGATCTAAACGATCCCGTTTAAGTTAATCTTAGCCTCAAATATGGCTAACGTATCCTTAAATATTCAAACAGACTTTAGTCCCAAATTGGACTATAAGACCCCCAATCAACTTTGGTTCAAGGGTACATCTCCGAACTCCTATGACACCTGTCGTTGTAATCCTTCAACGTCGTCAGAGAGGTAACGGGTCCCGACGGCCATATATTAAATGGACCACTAGGTCCCTAAACTGGAACAATAGAGCCCATAAATGCTCTTTCCGTTAAGTTGATCTTAGTCTCAAATCAGACTAATGTATCCTTAACGAACGTTTAAGTTGATCTTAGCCTCAATATGGCTAACGTATCCTTAAACTAAAACCCCAAACCCAAATCTAAGAAAGATACGGATTTGGACTAATCCACGTCCTACGGGCGACAACACAAATTAGTCTCCGTATACAATCCACGGGAAACCAAACACAAAACAAACACCCACGATACGAAGTGACCATATGGAGAAGGAGAAAGTTGTTACCGCAATGCGGTAGCGTAATTAACTGCAGGGGCTTGCTCCTGCAGGGAAGAGCGTCCCCACAATCAAAAACCCCTCAAGCGAGGGGAAATCTGACGAAGTCTGCTACATCTGCCACATCCGTCTAAACCTCTGATACACGGTGCCATAAATCAACTTGGCATCTTCAGAGAGGTGGACGGATAAAACCAAATAGCATCTGCCCCCAGATTTAGGCAAGATGTTCAGTCTTTCCCGGTTTCCGACGAGGAACAGATTCTGGCATGCCTGGTGGGACCTTTTCCTCTTTCCACTCCACACTTCGTGTGTCGTGTTCGCGAACAAATCGCGGTTTGCTGTGGTTGCCTGTGGATTCGAGGTACTTAGATTTGGTGTCTTGCTCCGCGCAGAAAACAGAAGATCAATGGCTTCAAACTGCACCACCTGCAACTGCAACTCTCGCTCCGTCTTGGCTGGAGGAGTGACTTATGGGCCCCAAGCGGCCTCCTTTTTCAAGATGCCAGTGGAGCAGGTAACTCAAGCCACCGCTGGACTATTCTTCGGGACCATACTCCCACCGATGAGCTTCAATGCCCCAATGACATCGCAAGAAGCTCCAAAGAAGCCGGTCTTTGATCGACTTACCACTGCCGCGACCCCTCTCAACGGTTCGCCCAACTTCAATACCTCAGTTTTCAACAGACTGGGCCAGAACGTCTACAAGCCCGCGATACCCGAAGCTACCATCCCAAAGCGGATATCCATCCTGGCTCAGGCGGACGAAATCATTGGAAAGGCTCCTCCTTTCAAGAAGTCAGTTTTTACAAAGCTGGCCATTCCGGTTGCTGCTCCAGGCGAGGTCCTCAAAGCTGCTTCCCCGGCCCGGAGGTCTGTTTTTGACAGATTAGACATGGCTTCTCGACGGGTGTCAGTCTTCGACAGGCTTGGACCAATAACAGTCTTTCCTCAAAGCAGGGGGCATGATGAAGTCACCCTTATAGCTGAAACAACTCCATCCGCACGACACGCTCGACGTCGCCACTGGCGCCGAGTAAGGAAGGATGGGGGCAACTCCCTTTTTGGGATAACTCCGCCAGCTCCAATGGTGGGGATCAATCCTGCTGTTCTAACCGAGAACAGCTTTGAACTGCTTAATAAGGTGCGCAGAAACTCTCCTACTGCAGTGCTGAAGAGAACTCCTTCACCTGTGGAGAATACTCCAGAGAAGAAGCTGGAGCAACCCCCTCAACGGCCGTCCTTTAAAATTTACAAGGTCTGGCGTCAAGTCTAAGACTCCGTGGTGGATCAAGAATACCTCTGCCGACAGAAAAAGATGAAGGTTTGGCAGGAGAAGGACTACTCTGTCAAGCCAGAAAAAGCAACAGCTGGCTGGGTGCCCACTGCAACGGCTCCCTCAACGTCAATCACTCAAAAGAAAAGGAGGCCGCAAAAAGCCCCTGTGAACATGGCGAACCGTAAAAGTGCTGAATCTAAACGCCCCAAGTCTGGGGGCATGGTGGTGCATACCGTTTACATGGCATCCGGGAAAGAGGATGGTCACGCTTCGATGGGTTACCGACCGCTCACCCGATCCGTGACAAAAGCCCAAGAGAAGCAGCAGAAGCTCCAAGAGATGCTGACTACAATGGCCACACTTACCGAGCCAAAAGAAAGCCCGGGGGCATCATCAGAACAACGTCACGAACAAGAAACTGACGCTGACTTCCTGCATAGAGTCCTCGAAAAGAAGGACAGAGAAGCTGCAGAACAAGCTGCCAATATAAAGCAAATGGCCCTTCTGTTCCAAGATATGGTGGGCATGATATTACAGCCGGAACCGCCAGCTGAAGACCCCTCGATAATTATCGAAGACGACAAAGAGGAGACATCGAATCCCCTTCCGGCTCTTTCAGCAGCCAAGGATGAGACCATCTCTAAAGCCACGCTCGATGACAATATAGCTCAGCAGATACGAGTTCATCATGCGAATGAAGCGGCTACGCAAATCGTTAGAACCGGACGAACCTACCCGGGCTGGTATGACCAAATCAGTTACCCGCCGGGATATACGATCCCTAAATTCCATGTGTACAAGGGGACGGGGAATCCACATCAGCATGTCGCTCAATTCAGGGCCTTATGCGGCAACACTGGAGGCGACGACAAATTGTTGCTTCGCCAATTCGTCAGCAGCTTAACAGAAACGGCCTTCGAGTGATATTCAGAGCTACCTAACGACTCTGTTAAAACATTTGCGGAGATGGAGCTACTGTTTACACAAAGATTCGCGAGTGCTAGTGGACGCACCCCGATAACAGCACTAATTAATGCCAGGATAAGGCCAGGCGAAACGTGGGTCCAATACGCAACACGATGGCGGAACCTATGGTCGAATTGCGAACAACGCATAGAAGAGACTCCTGCAGTAGGCATGTTCATGGGAACCCTCAATCCGCAGGCGACCATATCCCAATTCATGATGTTCTTCAGGCCGACCACCTTCCAGGCCTTGATCGACAAATTAGCCCAAATGGACCAGATGGGTCATGGACCGTCTCCTCCAAAACCGGACTCTCGAAATGAGAAGGGGAAAGGAAAAGTGATCGTCGTCGCCAATGCTCAACAACAGCCAAGCAACTTGAAGTCGGTTGTCCGTCAAAAAAATATGCATCCACGCGTATCCCTCCAGGAGAAGCTAGGGCATCCTTACTCGTTTCCTCAAAATAAAACGAGAAGATTGTTCAAGCTGGCACTGCGCAGCAGGCTCATCAATCTGCCAGATCCAAGACGCCCGTTGCAGCCAAACGGTGTCAATGATCCCAATTACTGTCCCTACCACCGGATGTTGGGTCATCCGATTGAGGATTGCTATGTCTTCAAAAACTAGATTGAAGACCAATACCTACAAGGCAAGTTTGTGTTGTCTGAAAAGTGGAAGGTAAACCCACCACAGCCGCACACTCTAAAGAAGACAGACGCACCGGGGGCAACTTGTCATGTGATCTCTCACTCATTGATAGTTGATGAGGAGGCTCCTTGCACCGAGAAACCGAGGGCAGATTCTAAACTGGAACTTCTGTGGCCATCAGACGAGATGATTGATGCCTTCCTGAATGAGATTCGTCTGAAAGTTAAAGCCAATCAAGAGCGTGAGATGGCCATACTGGAAGCAGCCAAACACCGATTACTAGACCAAAGAGTCGAGGCACTTCCGTCAAATCAAAAGTCATCCGCTGCGGATAAAAACAAATTCAAGACGAGGAAAAGGTTCGCTAAAGCCCTATCAATGGGAATGAAGCTACCACCCTCTGAAGAAAGTACTCTCGGTGGAGTAGAGATACATCCTAATTATTGCCTATAGCATCAGAAGATCACATATCCCACTGAAGACTGCGACTCCTTTAAGTGTTGGTGGCAAGGGTATGTCACTCACAGGCGACACGTCAACAAGACAAAGCGTGAGGCTCATAGACAGCGGAAGAATGCGATAGATGAGCATAAAGGAATTGTTAGCAATTTTCATAGGGATGATCCCAGGGGATCACGAGTTCTCACCTTCGGGAGCAATTCCGACGAAAAAGTAGCCCTCGGCCCTCTCTTCATGGAGTCCATCTCTGAAGAATTTAGGAATTGCGAGAACATTCAGCCATGCAATTTCACGATACCCGGAGAGAATCTCGGATCCACAAACAACGGAGCGAACAAAAAGGATAAAGAAAAGGGAAAAATGACCTTTGTCGCCAACACTCAACAACAATCGAGTGGCCCTAGACCGGTTGTTCGCCAAAACAACAAGCGGCAACCTCTCTGTGAGAGGTTGAAACGTCCTTACTCATTTCCCCAGGATGAAACAAGGAGGCTGTTCGAAGTGGCAGTGCGCAACAGGCTTATCACTCTACCGGAGCCGAAACACCAGCCACAACTGAATAATGTCGACACTCCTAATTACTGCCCTTACCACCAAGTATTGGTCCATCCGATTGAAAACTGCTACGTCTTCAAAAACTGGGTTGAAGACCAATACCAACAGGGCAAGTTCGTCATCTCCGAAAACTGGAAGGTGAGCCCGCCACAACCGCACGGTCCGAGAAAGATGGATACACCGGAGGCATCATGCTCATTCATAGGGAAAGCCCTATCGACCGAAAAGTCAGTAAACTAGAGATTCGCCTCAAAAACAGCAATGATGGACCGAAATGTCCTTAAACTAATATTCGTCCCCAAAATGGGAATGTTGGACCGAAATGTCCTTAAACTAATATTCGTCCCCAAAATGGGAATGTTGGACCGAAACGTCCTTAAACTTATATTCGTCCCAAAATGGGAACGTTGGACCGAAATGTCCTTAAACTAATGTTCGTCCCAAAATGGGAATGATGGACCACCATGACCCTAAACTGGAAATCGACCGCAATATCATTAAACTAAACAATAGAGCCAATTGCTCTCTTGTCGGATCCAAACGATCCCGTTAAGTTGATCTTAGTCTGGAGATTAGGCTAACGTATCCTTAACAAAAGTTTAAGTTGATCTTAGCCTTAAATAGGGCTAACGTATCCTTAAACCAAAACCCCAAACCCAAATCTAAGAAAATACGGATTTGGACAAATCCACGTCCTACGGGAGACTACATAAATTAGTCTCCGTATACAATCCACGGGCAACAACAAACAAAACAAACAACTACGACATGAAGTGAAATTCTGGAGAAGGAGAAAGTTGTTACCGCGATGTGGTAGCGTAATTAACTGCAGGGGCTTGCGCCTGCAGGGAAGAGCGTCCCCACAATCAAAAACCCCTCAGACGAGGGGGAATCTGACGAAGTCTGCTACATCGGCCGCATCCGTCTAAACCTCTGATACACGGTGCCATAAATCAACTTGGCATCTTCGGAGAGGTGGACGAATAAAACCAAATAGCATCTGCCCCGAATTTCAGGCAAGACGCCCAGTCTTTGCGCCGCGCATTCGGTGGGGAACAGCGCTCTGTAAATAAAACCCCAGCACCATAAAGAGTGTTCAACACTCAATAAAAAACAAAAAGAAAGAGGGGTGACAGAACCCAAATCAATGCTCAGCATTATCGAACAAAAAGGGACTGAGCCCAAACAAGTGTTCAACACTTTATTCATGTAGGGTGTTTTTCGTCACCCCATTGAGATAGGAATGCGCGCGCGCTTTTCAGGAGTACTACAGATTCCTCTTGTCTAGGGTAAGCTGGGGTTTATTGATTGTGGGGATTCGAATCTCCGGCAGCCGCGGACTAAGCTGTCATTAATTACCCCTCGTATTTGGAGCAAGAGAACCTCCGATTAACGGGTTAAACTGGTCATGCGAACTCAATATGCAGTGTTGTGTTTTGGAGGGGTTTTGGATATATCGGGGGCCCCGCAGAGTTTTTACGGGGGTCCCGCTACCCGGATAGCGGGCTGGGGGTCAAGAGGGGCTAGCAGCCCCCTTGCGGGGTGCGGGGCAGCGCCCCGTTAGAAATTTTTTCTAACGAGAGAGGTATTTTTAGTGTGGAGTATGTGTGTGTGTGTATATGTGTATATGTATACACACACAAACACACACACACACACACACACACACACACACACACACATATATATATAAAGGGAAAGGGCATCCAAAGGATGCGTAGGAAAAAGCACCAGCGCTTTGGATGCTAGCGTTTTGAGCGCAAGGGCGCTAGCGCCCACATGCCAGGCACGTGGGCGCTCGGGCGCTAGCGCCCACGTGCCAGGCACTTGGGCGCTCGGGCGCTAGCGCTTCGAGCGCTAGCGCCCCACGTGCCAGGAACGTGGGCGTTTGGGCGCTAGTGCTTTGGGCACTAGCGCTCTGAGCGCAAGAGCGCTAGCGCCCCACGTGCCAGGCATGTGGGCGCTCGGGCTCTAGCGCTCTGAGCGCAAGAGTGCTAGCGCCCCACATGCAAGGCACGTGGGCGCTAGAGCTTTGAGCGCAAGGGCGCTAGCGCCTCACGTGCCAGGCACGTGGGCGCTCAGGAGGCAAAAAGGACTTGGTCCCTGCAATGGGAGTTGTACTCCCAGAAAGGAGCACTTATTATTTTGTATGTATATGTATATATATGGGGAGTTAAACTTCTAGGATATTTTGAAGCTAATGAAGGGGGTTCTCCCCTTGAGCCCTGGATCTTCTCCAAATCGGGGTTTCTGGAGATGAGTCTCCTTCTTCTTCCTGTCGTTTGGCTGGATCTTGGAAAAGGGGGGAGACTTAAAAATCTTCCCTTTTTGAGATCTAATGGCAGATCCAAGTTCCCTTTTGTGGGTTTTGTGATGAAAAACTATTTAGTTTTGGAAAAGAAAGAGTAAAACTTTTGATTTAATTCAAAAGAAAAAAGAATGTTTTAGAACCTTGAGGAAGGAGAAAGAGACACAAGCCCTAATTTTTGGGATTGAAAAGTGTCTGCTTTATTCATCATCATATTGCCTTATATAGGCTTACACATTTACATATAGCCCCTTGGGATTTACAAAATGGTATTTTGTCCATCCCATGTCTCATGTGCTATTTCTTTTTGCACATAAGCCACGGGCTTACAAAAATTTGGCTTTATACCCATTTTGTTTACATTCATGCATAAAAAATTACATAAAAATTATTTATTATATGATTTCATTTTAGCATGGGGGGCCTCTTCATGTTCGGACTCAACCTGGGCATGGGCCCACTTGGCTTGAGGTTGACTTTGACTTTGACTTGGTCAACCGGGGTGCAATTTTCGACTTCAACAAAGTGCCCCCATCAATAAATGCACACCACATATGTGAGTCGTGTGCATGAAACTGATGGATCTTCTTTCACGTGGAGGCGGCTTGCCTTGGTTCCCACTTTTTGGGATGCACTGTCCTTTTTACGACATGGACGGTCGACGCTTGACGTGTCTCCGAGATGGAGTGTCTGTGGTAGACTTCTCCCTGGCCCGGAGTGATCTGGTTCCAACTTTGTAGGAAGCCTGCACTGCCCTTTTTGCGACATGAACGTTCGACGCTCTGATCCGGAGCGATTTGGTTCCTGATTTGTGGGAAGCCTGCACTGCCCTTTTTGCGACATGGACGGTCGACGCTCTGGTCCGGAGCGATTTGGTTCCCGATTTATGGGAAGCCTGCACTGCCCTTTTCGCGACATGGACGGTCGACGCTCTGATTCGGAGCGATTTGGTTCCTGATTTGTGGGAAGCCCGCACTGCCCTTTTTGCGACATGGACGGTCGACGCTCTGATCCGGAGCGATGTGGTTCCCGATTTGTGGGAATCCTGCACTGCCCTTTTTGCGACATAGACGGTCGACGCTTGACGCGTCTTCGAGACGGAGTGTCCGTGGTAGACTTTTCCTTGGCCCGGAGTGATCTGGTTCCTGCTTTGTAGGAAACCTGCACTGCCCTTTTTGCGAGATGGACGGTCGACGCTCTGATCCGGAGAGATTTGGTTCCCACTTTGTAGGAAGCCTGCACTGCCCTTTTCGCGACATGGACGTTCGACGCTCTGATCCGGACCGATTTGGTTCCCGATTTGTGGGAAGCCTGCATTGCCCTTTTTGCGACATGGACGGTCGACGCTCTGATCAGGAGCGATTTAGTTCCCGATTTGTGGGAAGACTGCACTGCCCTTTTTGCGACATGGACGGTCGACGCTCTGATCCAGAGCGATTTGGTTCCCGATTTGTGGGAATCCTGCACTGCCCTTTTTGCGACATGGACGGTTGACGCTTGACGCGTCTCCGAGACGGAGTGTCCGTGGTAGACTTTTCCCTGGCCCGGAGTGATCTGGTTCCTGCTTTGTAGAAAGCTTGCACTGCCCTTTTTGCGACATGGACGGTCGACGCTCTGATCCGGAGCGATTTGGTTCCCACTTTGTGGGAAGCCTGCACTGCCCTTTTTGCGACATGGACGGTCGACGCTCTGATCCAGAGCGATTTGGTTCCCAATTTTTGGGAATCCTGCACTGCCCTTTTTGCGACATGGACGGTCGATGCTTGACGCGTCTCCGAGACGGAGTGTCCGTGGTAGACTTTTCCATGGCCCGGAGTGATCTGGTTCCTGCTTTGTAGGAAGCATGCACTGCCCTTTTTGCGACATGGACGGTCGATGCTCTGGTCCGGAGCGATTTGGTTGCCGACTTGTGGGAATCCTGCACTGCCCTTTTTGCGACATGGACGGTCGACGCTCTATTTGACTTGCTCTGCTTCCTGCAGTGTCAGGGGTGAACTTGACTTGCTCCGCTTCTTGCGGTGTCGAGATTGGATTCTGACTTGCTCCGCTTTCTGCGGTGTCGGAGTTGAAGTTGACTTGTTGATTATGATTTGGGTTGACATCAGCATCGCTATACTGGAATATGGTACCAGGAGCGAATCATCATCTGTCTTTGAGAGGATTTTGGGATTGGTTTTTTGTCGGCATCTGCATTGCTGCACTGGAATAATGCAAGGAGCAACTCATCATTTGCCCCGGGAGGATTTTGGAATTGGTGGCTTAGGAGACAGGTTTATATCCCTATCACCTAAGGCTTTTCAATTTTATGGGCCGTAAGGGTCCCATAAAAGCATTTTCTCCCTACGAGTCGAAAGGATCTCGTAGGTGTATTTTCTCCTTAGGAGTCGTGTGGACTCCTAAGGGTGTTGCTCCTTTGTGAGTCGTAAGGATCTCACACGGGAATTTTCTCCTCACAAAGTCGAGAGGATTTTGCGAGTGCATTTTACCTCTTTTTTACGAGTTCGCGCCCTTTCGGGTTCTCACAAACTCGCCGGCAGTCCTGCTGTTTTACTAACGGAGCCTTTTCAGGTTTTCATCCGTACCCATTTTGCTTGTGGACATACCATTTTATTTATTTATTTTTTATTTTTTTTTATTTTTGGTGGGACTTTGAATGTGGTTTCACCGGTAGGACTTATGAGAGATTGGGATTGTTTTATGCCCGTGGATTGTATACGGTTTTGCAGGATGTATGATCCAGACCGTAGGGCCGGAAAAATTTCGAGACTTTGTTGGCGTCTGCATCGCTGCACTGGAATATGGTACCAGGAGCGACTCATCATTCGCCGTTTTGGGATTTGGAATTTGGTTGGCGTCTGCATCGCTGCACTGGAATATGGTACCAGGAGCGACTCATCATTCGCCATTTGGGGTATGGGATTTGGTTGGCGTCTGCATCGCTGCACTGGAATATGGTACCAGGAGCGACTCATCATTCGCCACTTGGGGATTTGGATTTTGGCCACCGTCTGCATCGTTGCACTGGAATATGGTGCCAGGAGCGACTCATCATTCTCCATTGCTTATTGGGAAGCGATGGCTTAAGAGACAAGTTTAGATCCCTATCACCTAAGACTTTTCAATTTTATGGGCCGTAAGGGTCCCATAAAAGCATTTTCTCCCTACGAATCGTAAGGATCCCGTAGGTGCATTTTCTCCTTAGGAGTCGTGAGGACTCCCAAGCGTGTTTTTCCTTCGTGAGTCGTAAGGATCCCACGAAGGTTTGTTCTCCTCATGCATCGTGAGGACACATGAGTGGGTCTTCCCAATGGACCATAATTTCAAGGGCGGAGACCGGCCGCTGGACTGGTGGTTGCTATGGGGCATGGGTATGATGAGAATTATTTGAGCCCGTGGATTGTATATGGTTGTCAACTTGGGGACCAACCGTAGGGCCAGAAAAATTTTGGGAAATTGGATTTTGGTTGGCGTCTGCATCGCTGCACTGGAATATGGTACCAGGAGCGACTCATCATTCACCTTTGTTTTGTTTTTTTTTTGTTTTTGTTTTCGTTTTTGTTTTACCGCGATTTCTCTATCATTTTAGCTTTTCTTATCGCGAAGGTCGCGATTGCCCTATCATTTCGGCTTTTATTCGCGGTTGCCCCAGCATTTCGGCTTTATTTTTATTTTTACTCACTGATTTTTATTGTGAGTTGCCCCATCATTTCGGCTTTTTATTTATATACACATATATACATATATATATTTTATTTACACATTTTTACATCCCCAGTTTAACGACTTAGAGGTCGCTTATTCCCAGTTTAATGACGTGGTGGTCGATTATTCCCAGTTTAAAGACTTGGCGGTCTGTCGTTTCCAATTTAATGACGTGGTAGTCAGCTGGTGTTCCCAGTTTAACGACGTGGTGGTCCTCTTTGCTTATCCCAGCTCCTTGAATTTTGATCTTGGCGGAGTTGTGTTGATGACCGTAGCTCTGTGGCTTGCCGATACATCCGAGGATTATGGGGTTTTTCCAAGCTTGTATTGGTCCTCTGCCCAATCTTTGAAAACACAACAGTCTTCAATGGTATGACTCACCACTCTATGGTATGGGCAGTATATGGGATTGTCGGTCATATTCATTTCATGTGGCCTCTTCGGAATAGGCAATTGCAAACCGTTGTTCAAGGCTTCTTCGAATATATTGCGGACCTCATCCCTCCTGAAGGAGTACACCTTTTTCTTTCCCTCCATTAGAGTAGGTACCCTTACTGATGCTAGTCCTTGAGGCCGATCAGTCTTTGGTTCGCCCTTTTCAGATAATGGCACATGTCTGAGAGGATTGGGTTCCCGAAAGGCTTCGGTCTCCATTTGTGTGAAATAGGCGGTCGTAGCTTGACTGTTTGCTAGCACGCCTTTAGATAGTTCTATCTCTCCCGTCTTGTATTGCCTTTCGACCCAATATTTGAAGACGAAACAGTCCTCAATGGCATGACCTATCACTATGTGATAGAGACAGTATTTGAGGTCGTTGGTCATATTTGCTTCTTGCGGTCTCTTTGATTCTGGCAGTTGTAAACCGTTTCTTAGGGTGTCCTTGAATATCTTGTGGACTTTGTCCCTTTTGAAGGAATAGACCTTATCCAGTTTCTCTTTCAGAGGCGATTCCCCTTCGGTGTATGTATCGGACGGACTGGAGGCTGATCACGGCCGTTTTTCACGAAGGCACTCCGCTCTTAGGTTGAAAGGGGTATCAGTTGGCTGCCTCCGGGTATCAGTCCCTGGCTCATGAACCAAAATTTGATTCTGCTGTAATTGCAATCGGGCGACTTGGGTCACGAGATCTGCCGTGACGTTTGTCAATTTGTCGACCTTAGACTGTACCTTGGCTAACTTCTCATCCCTGTCCTAAAGCTGCCTCTGAAGCCATCGGAATAATGCTTGTTCTGTAGTTCCGGTTATAACAACCGGGTCATCCTTATTGCCTGAGCTCAATTCCATAGGAACCCCAGGCTCTTTTGGCTTATCGGCCTGAGCGAGCTCTTCGTCATTTAGATCGAGTTGACGTTGGGTAGCGTCCACCGCATCATCACCCTGGCTGTGAAGCATACGAGGGTTAGTTTCTTCATGTGCGACCATGTAGACAGTGTGGACCACGTATCCAGCCGTCTCTTTATCTTTGGCGGGGTGACCTCGTTCCTCGAACCTCATGAAGTTCAGCCTAGCAGGAGCCCTAGCCTTTTTGTTGGCTCTATACCTGAGCCTTTTCTGCCTCAGCTTCTCGATTTTGAAGGCTTGGCGGGCATCCGTTATCCGGGAAGCCATTATGAGTCGATTAGCGGGGAGTTTAGAGAAGACACCCGATCGAGCAGTTGTTAGGGGCACCGCCGGAGCTTGCTCGAGACGCGTTGTAGCTTTGTTGGTGTTGATGGCCTTGTCCCCAGCTGGGGCCATGGAGAGTCGTTCGGAAACGGACTTGCGCTTGGGCTGAGATGCCCTCGTGACCATGACATTCGGCCTTTTCCCCTTTGAGGCTGGTTTATCCATCACTGGGGCTTGAAGAGCAGGGACGACGTCAGCCGGCACGAACCGAATAGAGCTAAATGGTAGCGGCGGCTCCTCCCACTATCGCCCGAGACTGGCCGGAAGGACTGTCCTGGCGTCCATCTTCATCGTATAGGAGATGGGGGCCGTGCTGAGAGCTGAGCTCATCTTTGGAGACATCGTTGAGAAGTCATTGCTTGAAAACCTGCATGAAAGAGCATTATTTTAGTATAAATATAAATATGTATATTGATTGAGTTCGTATGAACGTTTAACCCGAAATATGGGATGAGAGATAGGTCCCACCGGGCATGCCAGAATCTGTAGGGTGTTTTCCGTCACCCCATTGAGATGGGAATGCGCGCATGCTTGTCAAGCTTACTACAGATTCCCCTTGCCTAGGGTAGGCTGGAGTTTATTGATTGTGGGGATTCGAATCTCCGGCAGCCGCGGACTAAGCTGTCGTTAATTACCCCTCACATTTGGAGCGAGAGAACCTCCGATTGACGGGTTAAACTGGTCATGCGAACTCAATGTACAGTGTTGTGTTTTGGAGGGGTTTTGGATATATCGGGGGCCCCACAGAGTTTTTAGTGTGGAGTATGTGTGTGTGTGTGTGTGTGTATACATATATATATATATATATATATAAAGGGAAAAGGCATCCAAAGGATGCGTGGGAAAAAGCGCCAGCGCTTTAGACGCTAGCGCTTTGAGCGTAAGGGCGCTAGTGCCCTACGTGCCAGGAACGTGGGCGCTCGGGCGCTAGCGCTTCGAGCGCCAGAGCGCTAGCAACCGTGCCAGGCACGTAGGCGCTAGCGCTCTGAGCGTAAGGGCGCTAGCGCCTTACGTGCCAGGCACGTGGGCGCTCAGGAGGCAAAAAGGATTTGGTCCCTGCAATGGGAGTTGTACTCCCAGAAAGGAGCACTTATTATTTTGTATATATGTATGTGTATATATATATGGGGAGTTAAACTCCTAGGATAATTTGAAGCTGATGAAGAGGGTTCTTCCCTTGAGCCCTGGATCTTCCCCAAAGCGGGGTTTCTGGAGATGGGTCTCCTTCTTCTTCCTGTCGTTTGGCCGGATCTTGGAAAAAAGGGGAGACTTAAAAATCTCCCCTTTTTGAGATCTAATGGCAGATCCAAGTCCCCCTTTGTAGGTTTTGTGGTGAAAATTATTTAGTTTTGAAAAAGGAAGAGTAAAACTCTTGATTTAATTCAAAAGAAAGAAGAAGGTTTTAGAACCTTGAGGAAGGAGAAAGAGGCACAGGCCCTAATTTTTGGGAATGAAAAGTGTCTGCTTTAGTCATCATCATGTTGCCTTATATAGGCTTACACATTTACATATAGCCCCTTAGGCTTTACAAAATGGCATTTTGCCCATCCCATGTCTCATGTGCTATTTCTTTTTGCACATAAGCCATGGGCTTAAAAAAATTTGGCTTTATGCCCATTTTGTTTACATTCATGGATAAAAAATTACATAAAAATTATTTATCACATGATTTCATTTTGGCATGGGGGGCCGGTTCATGTTCGGACTCGACCTGGGCATGGGGCCCACTTGGCTTGGGGTTGACTTTGACTTTGACTTGGTCAACCGGGGTGCAATTTTCGACTTCAACAATTCAAAACCGATTGGACTGAGTCCAAGTTGGCCACAAGTCTCTAATTCAGATCAACCATGCCCATATGCTCATAATCTCTTTAATTGGTCTTAGTCCCAAACCTGACTACAGATCTCCTAACCAATATTGGTTCAAGGGTACATCTCTTCACACTTCTGATATGTGTCGTTGTAATTCTTCAACGTCTTCAGAGAGGTGGCAGGTCCCGACAACCAGAAACTCTACAGACTATGAGGTTTTTAAACCAAACTATGATGTTTTTAAACCCCCACAGACTATGATGTCTTTAAACACAGACTATGATGCCCTTAAACAATGGACCGCAACGTCCTTAAAACTAAATTGCGGACCGCAACGTCCCTAAAAACTAAATTGCGGACTGCAATGTCCCTATAAACTAAAGAAAATTATGTTGAGTAGATCTTAGTCTAAAATTAAACTAACGTATTCTTGACAAACGTTTGAGTTGATCTTAATCTAAAACAAGATTAACGATCCTTACACCAACCCAAACCCAAATCTAAGAAAATACGGATTTGGACTAATCCACGCCCTACGGGCGACAACACAAATTAGTCTTCGTATATAATCCACGGGCAACCAAAAATAAAACAAACACATACGACACGAAGTGACCTTCTGGAGTAGGAGAAAGTGGTTATCGCTACGTGGTAATATAATTAACTACAGCGGCTTGCGTCTGTAGGGAAGAGCGTTCCCACAATAAAAAAAAACCTCACAACGAGGAGGAATCTGACGAAATCTACTATAACGACCGCATCCGTTTAAACCTCCAATACATGGTACCATAAATCAACTTGGCATCTTCGGAGAGGTGGACGGATAAACCAAATAGTATCTGTCCCCCAAAATTCAGGCCAGACATCCCAACGTCTCGGTTGCATCTTTCGGATGCGAACAAGGTAACTAGATTACTTAGTATGCTAATCTAAGTATACTAGATGTTGTAGAGAGTGATGATGGATTGATTTGTCTCACTAACCCTATGTTTCTCAACACATGAGACTGTTAGGGTTTGAGGTAGAAGAAGATGAACCTTGGAGGAGATGAGTGTGTTGTGAGAGCATAGAATGAATAATGGCTAAGTGTTGTGAATGATAATGCAAACAATAATGCACCTCACAAAATATCATGCATATCCTAATAGTAAACCATGAGTCACCCCATGAGTCACCCCATGAGTCACTACATGAGTCACCAAATAGTCATGCTTCATTTATCATAAATGAACACCTCATGCCTCCACCTCATTAACCATTTAACTAAATATTTAAAACAAATAATGAGGCGTCTTCTTCTAGAAGTATCTTGCACAATTACAAGAATACCCCTCACCGTATATACAGACCCGTATCCGTATTCTAAAAAATACGAATACAAAGAGACGAAAATAATCCAACAATATAATACTAGAATCCGTTTTAAACCAAAGCCCGCTAGTATTATCCGCCCGAACATCATACGTGCACAAGTACACGTATGTGATCGAACCCTGCCATAAAACCATACAGTCTCTACATCGTTTCGCCCGAATCAGGGAAACCCTCTATGTGGGACTCTAAAGACTCAACAATACGCCGGTAGTGAGTTACTGGATAAATCCATAACCACAAGCACGTCAGCGGCACTAGCTGTACGTAACGGCCACCCGGGTACGAGTCGAAAAGGAAGGCCGATGAGCAAACTCATCTGGATCCTTACTGAGCCTATCCGTGACAATATCCATACAGTCCGGTCTCTTCGTCTAAGAGTATCGCATACCGGGTCTGGGGGTGGTATACGTCAGACCCTAATAACCCAATAATTCGTGTTGATGCGGCTCAGGACCAATCCGGGAAACTACTGATCTACCTATCAGTAAGTCCCAACTGTCTTGGCCAAGGTCTTATGGTCCTGGCCAATCAAACATTGTGCGATATCAACTCCTAATATCTGGAGAGACGAATCCATGACAATCACTCACTGCCTCCATGTGGCTCGAGACTGTACCCAACCAAAAGTTGTTTGCACGACTCAGTAGAGTCGTGGTAGGGTAGTAATCAAAGCACGGTGGGAACTTACATGAGACAAATGATGATCTCAGGTCCTAAGACTAACCTGTACGCATGTCACAAGAGAACCGCTATCTGACGATGGTATAATACCATTTAGAGGTTCTCGGCGAGTCTGTCCAGTGTACTCACCCCCAATGAGCACCCATTTACAATCTTAGGTAATCACACCAATGGTTGTGGGACCAACCACTGCCCCTCATCGGGGTCTAGAAACGTATACACAAGTCTACTCTGGAGTATTTATGCCCGATCTCGATACTACTGCGACTTGGGACATTTAAGGATGTGCTTATAGACTACCCAGCTCCCACAAGTATGATCGCCATCATAACACTGGTAGTCAAGCAAGTTCCTACGGGCTTTATCAACATGTGGTCGACATATATAACATATGCACATGTTAAGATAAAGTCAAACCATAATAGTATACTACTGTATCGAGTCTTTATCAATATGTGCAAGCAACATAAAGTATCATAAGAAAGAAATACATATATCCTGATAAAGATAACTCAAATAATATACTATATAACTAAGCAAGATTGTCCTGTATATATATATCCCTAGCATCCACATGTATACATATACAATAATGGCCTCTAGGGCATACATATCCAACATTCTCAGCAGACGGTTCCACCTCCTCACGCCCTAAATATCTTGACGAACATCCAAGAAAAGAAAGAAACATGGTAGATGCCCATCAGCGAAGTTGCGCTCAGTAAGTCCCCAAAAAGGATATGGATGTGAATATGGTAAAGGACAACATGCAAATAGTATATGAATTCTAATGACCTAGCAACTATATGCACATGACAAGGTATCATGAGTATGGCAAAATGTATATAAGCATAGCAATATAACACGAGCATGCAAAACAAGTATAGTATGGCCGTGTAACATAGGTATAGTGAGCATGTAACAAGTAATATTGCTGAACATGTAAGGAATGACAATGTGTCATAAAGATATCACTAAAAGGTAATCTAACTAATGTAAATTTAAGTGTGAATGTCAACCAATTTTAAGAGTATTCTCAAACTCATGGTAGGGTCACAGGAGCAAGTAAATACGGGTCCAAGCGTAACGGGACTTCAATCATCATTCAAGTATTCCAAACCAAAAAGTAGGGCCCCAGAGAATTGGAAATAAGGACCCAAATTCGTGAATACGTGATTTGTAGTTATGGGACTCATGAGATTTCGTTGGATTCATACTCAAATTACCCAAGACCCCGTATATAGTAGCTTATGATTAAAGTTACCAGCCTTGATTGAATCCATGAATACAAAAGATGATGTATGATATCAAGTTTTCAAGATTAGTTTTGTGTCAAGAATCATGTATTCATGTCATGTGCAAGTCATGTCAATTGTATTCATGGTTCAAGTTAAGATGGATCAAGCATGAAAGTTTAGTACAAATCATGTCAAGTGTTCATGTTAAGTTCATGTATTCGTGTCAAGTTGTATTCATAGTTCGAGATAAATTGGTTCAAGCATTTAATAGATTTATTCACACATGTCATGTATATACAACAAAAATAGGAATTACATAGCATAAGATGAGACAAATATATCATTCAAGTAATGACGAGAAATAATATTTTAAAGGAGTGTTGTGTACGACTAATTACTCAAGTCTTTTAAATTCGAAATAAACATAAAACATAGTCTTAAGTGTTGTGTACGCGTGAGTTCTAGTCGCGCCTAAATACGACTAATGGTTTGAGAGATATACTCGTTTTCGTATCGTCGTGCAGAACAGATTAGAACCGTCGCATATTTTTAAAACACAATTTAAGTTAATTTCCGCTGGTTTTCAGATTTTGAAGATTATTATAAACTTATAGGTCTTTCGATATAGTTATCCAAAATACTAAACTTCTCACGATTTGGATTTCTAAAGCTCTAATTATGGTCATTTTAATATCAGGGATTAAAACAAAAATTCGGATTTCTGGACAACAACTATAGGGTGTATTGCCGGGCATATATCAGGTCATCCTATGCATTTCTGGGTCACCGAATATATAGTAAATTATAGGTCTGTCAACTGTGCATCTATATCTCTAAAGTTTTTCCCGGATAGACATCGGAAGCTTAAGTTATGTTGTATTTAAAAATAGTGTCTGAATCGGGATAGATCCGGGGATCTGAGGAACCTCATCGAGAGGAACCGGGGCCGTGCCCAGACACAGATCTTCCACGGCAGAAACTAGGGATCACAAGGCGCCGAATCCTCGGGGTACCACGGCCGACTCGACGCCCTCGAGAAGAAGATCGAGGGCATGCGCCGAGAAGGTCACCTCTCGGGCGACGGGGCTAAATACGCCGCCGACTCGCTCACCAAGACGTTTACCGGGGGACTGCTCGCTGTTCACGTCTCCTCGCGCAACAAGCCCCCGAAGGTCTCTCTGTTCGACGGGAAAACCGACCCGAAAGACCATTTGGATGCTTTCACCGTGGGGATGAGCTTCCAGGACCATTCCGACGACACCCAGTGCAGAGCCTTCCCAGCCACCCTCATCCGCTCTGGTCGGGACTGGTTCCGAGGACTCGAGCCTCGCTCAATTTCGACCTTTGACGAGCTGGCTACTCAGTTCCTCGGCCACTTCGTCGGGAACCGTCGGCAGAAGCGCACGGTCGACTACCTCTTCACAATTAAGAGCAGGAACAAGGAGACGTTCAAAGCTTACGTCACCCGCTTCTACAACGCCCTCCTCGAAGTCCCCGAACACCGGGACGAGACCGTCATCACGGCGCTCAGATCTGGTCTTAGGCACAAGGAGTGGTTGCGCTCCTTTGCGTTGGCGCGGCCTAAGACCATGGCCAAGGTCAAGGCGTGGACCGAGCGCGAGGTCCAGCTCGAGTCCGAGGTGAACGCGAACCTCCCTCAAGCAGAACGGTCCGACCAGAAGAAGAGGGCTCGGGAAGAGAGGTCGGAGCGTCAGCAGCCCTATCACCCAAAGTTGCAGGAGTACACCCCGCTCAACGTCTCCCTCGCGGTGTTACTAGAGGAGGCCCAAGGCGAGGGGTTCTTCAAGTTCCCTCCAATCCCGCGTCAGGCCTCGAAGCAAACCCGGGGCCTCTACTGCGCCTTCAACCGGACACTGGGCCACGCCACGGAGGATTGTAAGTAACTCCGGGACTACGTCGATGAGATCATCCGATCAGGGCACCTCGCTGCCTACTTGAGGGATAAGCGGCAGGCCGACCGCGAGCAGGATCAGCGTCCCCCTCCCGTCGAGCTAACCATCGGCCAGATCATGCTCGTTTCGGCAGATGACCGGTCCGGAGCCCAGGGATCCCCGTATCCGGTGCCGAGCACGAAGACCAACAAACCTCCGGGGAGCTCGGGCCACGCTAATAAGGTCATCTATTAGCGTGTACTTCTTTTTAAGGGCAATGTAAACTCTTCCTAGGGTCTGTTGTTAATTTAATGAAAAATCAATGGAACGTTGCAAAAAAGAAGGAAAGGTCTTATTTATTCAAAACAGGTATTATGGGCTCCTCAGCCATACATACAGAAAGAAAAAGAAAATTACAGCAGCAGAGGAAGGGGGTGCAAAGAGCACTGCTCATGGTACTCTGTAAAGATCTCCGCCAGCCGAGGCCTCGCGAGATCCAGCCTCTGCCATCGATTCCCCCCGCGCGCGTTGACCTCGAACCTCAGTTCGTAGCACTCACGGACGAGTGTCACCGAGCGAGCCAGCCGACCCGCGGAGATCAGGCCGAAGCATCTCAGAGACTGCAGCTTGTCCACGGCCTCGTCGTAGAGCTGCTCAGACAGGGGGTTGTAAAGCCCCGGCGACGCCCTCCAGATGGAGGACATCAGCAGCTGCAGCAGAGGGGAGCGCCGGGGGAGCAGCTGGCCGAAGTGGTCTTTGATGCTCCCATAGACCAACTGCACCGTGCCCCCGGCGCAGTTCTGGTCGTATAGGTATACGTCTTCGAAGTGGATGATGTCGGAGATGGTAAAGGGAAAGTCTTCCATTCTCAACGATCTGTTTGTGAAGAAAAGAAGGACCAGCGCTCCCTCAGCTTTGTACAGCCCGCTGCGCCCCAACGGAACCCAACGGTCGCCCGTTTTCGCCCACAAAGTCGCTGCCACACGGCGATCATTGAGCCTTCTCTAGAGGAATCGAGACGGCGTGACTCTGGCGCTTCTCCTCCCCACACATTCAATGCACATACTGCGCGCACGTTCGCCGCGACCGTTCCTGTTCCCCATACCTGCAACGGAATGGTCGGGCGAAACCTCATGAAGAATCAGCCAAGCATCTACCATGCTCGGTTATCCCTGGCCGGTAGCTTCCCTACTCGCAACGCCAGGGATCAAAGCCCTCGCCAAGAGGCAACCGCGCGGCTTCACTGCTCGGTTATCCTTACCAGGCCTCCTACGTCCCCTCCAACGCTAAGGATCAAAGTCCTCCTTAGAGGCAGCCAAGCATCTACCATGCTCGGCTATCCCTGGCCGGTAGCTTCCCTACTCGCAACGCCAGGGATCAAAGCCCTCGCCAAGAGGCAACCGCGCAGCTTCACTGCCCGGTTATTCTTAGTAGGCCTCCTACGGCCCCTCCAACGCTAAGGACCAAAGTCCTCTTTAGAGGCAGCTCAGCAGCTACCCTGCTCGGCTATCCCTGGCCGGTAGCTTCCCTACTCGCAACGCCAGGGATCAAAAAGTTCTCCCAGAGGTAGTCGAGCCCAACCCTCGCTCGGCTATCCTCGGCTGGTAGCTTCCTACCACAACCGATAGGGATCAAAAGCCCTCCCAGAGGCAGTCGATCCCGACCCTCGCTCGGCTATCCTTCAGGACAAAAGCCCTCGCCAAGAGGCACGGGGCAGTAACCCTGCCCGGCCAAGGGTCCTTGGTAGGCTTCTTACAGCCCCTCCCGTGCTAAGGACCAAAGTCCTCCTTTGAGGCAGTCGAGCCCGACCCTTGCTCGGCTATCCCCAGCTGGTAGCTTCCTACCACAACCGACATGGATCAAAGTCATCTCCAAGAGGCACTGGGCAGTAACCCTGCTCAGTCCCCGTCCTGAAGGATCAAAAGCCCTCGCAAGAGGCAACCAAGCCCGACCCTTGCTCGGTCATCTCCGGCTGCTAGCTCCCTACCCATGAAGCCAGGGATCAAAGCCCTCGCAAGAGGCATCCGAACGGCTACCCCGCTCGGTCATCCCAGGCTGGTAGTTGACTACCCACGATGCCAGAGATCAAAGCCCTCGCCAAGAGGCAACCGCGCAACTTCACTGCCCGGTTATCCTTAGTAGGCTTCTTACAGCCCCTCCAACGCTAAGGATCAAAGTCCTCCCTAGAGGCAGCCGAGCGGCTTCCTTACTCGGCTATCCATGGCCAGTAGCTTCCCTACTCGCAACGCCAGGGATCAAAGCCCTCGTCAAGAGGCAATCGCGCAACTTCACTGCCCGGTAATCCTTAGCAGGCCTCCTACGGCCCCTCCAACGCTAAGGATCAAAGTCCTCCTTAAAGGCAGCTCAGCAGCTACCCTGCTCGTCTATCCCTTGCCGGTAGCTTCCCTACTCGAAATGCCAGGGATCAAAAAGTCCTCCCAGAGGCAGTCGAGCCCGACCCTCACTTGGTTATCCCTGGTTGGTGGTTGCCTGCTCACAACGCCAGAAATCAAAGCCCTCGCCAAGAGGCAACCGAGCAGCTTCCCTGCTCGATCATACCCAGCGGGCATCCTCCTGCCCAACAGACGCTGCGGGTTTGTAGCCCTCATAACGAGGCCACTGAGCCCATTTATGCTCGGCACAACCACAGCGGACATTCTCTGCCCATCACATGCAGCGGATCCGAAGCCCCAATAAGGGACATCAGGTCTATCCAAGTCTGAGCGATCCCCCCTCGACTTCGGGGCCATGGAGATGCCTCCTTCTCAGCAGCGCTTGGAACACTTGACAAGTGATCGAAATCAACTCGACGAACGATCGCTAGACAGATAGCTGACCTGACATAGAAGCCCAACAATGCAAGCAAAGATATTTTACGAGTCACAAACAGAAGATAAAGTGCAAACTAATGAAACAAAAAAAGTTTTACCACCAAAAGCGAAGTCTTTACAAAGGGTATTTTAGGCTCCCCAGCCTTACAGACTGCCCGGAGGCTTACAAAAATTCCAGAAGCGGCAAAATAAAAAGAGGAGGAAGACGGGGGCTTTAGGCCTCGGGGCCAGGCGCGACCTCGGGGTCCTCGATATCTACCACGATTCGAGCAGGGTCCTCGGACAACTCCTCATCAGGAATCTCTTCCCCCTGCTCATCGGCGTCTGCGAGGGGGTATTCAGCCCGGAGCTCTTCATCGGCGAACTCCAGCATCCGGGCCTTAACGGCGTCGAGGGCCTCGTGCCAGATGTGGGTGGTGGACACGGCTAAGTCATTGTAGAAGTCCTTCGACTTCTTGTAGCCATCCACCGCCTTCGCCGCTGTAACGTTTTGAAAATCGTTTCGGTGAAATTTCGAAAAAAATCGGTAAAATAAGGGGTTTTCTGTAAAAAGTCAAAATACAAATATCTTATTATAAAAATTAAATATACATATTCTAGCTATGTAATTGCTATTATTTGGTGTTTATTGAGCCGCTGGTGAAATTTCAAATTTTCTAAAAAAACATTATTTTATTATTATTTTAAGCCGTCACTAATACATTTAATTAGGGAAAATTACAAATTGGAATGAGTTGAAACAAATTTTGTGCATCATAAAACATTAAATAAAATTTTATCATGTAATTTTTTGGAATGAAATCATTTTCCAAAACGGTTTAGAAATTATTGAAGAAAAAAGGCTTTTTTTAGCGTAAATGGATTCTTGGGGTATTCTATTTATCATTTTTCATCACCCCACACCCATACCCACACCCACACACCCCATTTATTTCCTCTCATGGCTGAATTCAGCAGCCCCATCAATTTTCCCCACTTGAAGATTTGAAAAGAAAAGAATAAAGAGAGAAGAAGTTAATTGAAGTATGGGCTTTGACTTTTGTGTTGACTTTGAACTTTCTTCACTTGCTTTTCCCCACCTCACTCTCACTCCTCTCCTCCTCATGATGCAGCCGAGCTTCCCTCTTGCTGTCCCCCCCCCCCCTTTTCTCATCTCATTTCACTCAAAACCCTTCAAAAAAATCTCCAAAATTCCATCTAAAATCAAGCTAAAACTCAAATCCAATTCTTACCCATTTTTCCTTTACCTATTCTAGTATGGATCATGGTGAAAGAAGCAAATTTGTGAGGCTAGGTTGCATGTTTGATTCAAGTTTTGTGAGGTATAAATATTTGTCTCATGGTTTGATTTTTGATTAGTTACTTAATTGTTGCTATAATACTTCCTTATTATCTAATTAGATGCTTAATTAGGTTTTAATTTGAAAGCTTGGGAATTCTAGAATAGGGTTAATTGCTAGTTAGGGTTTGAATTCAATATGGTTGTTGTCACTTGTTTATGTTTGCAAGGTGTAGTTTGGCATGAGAAGACATGGAAAACCTAATTTAGCTAATAATTACAAATTGTTACTTGCAAAATGTCCATGCTTAAGCTTTTTAACAAACTAGTTTTTGGAAACTATGAATATAATTGGGATTAAAATCTAATTAGGGTTTCTATCGTTAGAGTATGGTTTTAATGAATAGGTTAACTTGAAATTTAATGAAAAAGCTAAACTTGTAACTAGTTTGCTAATTTCTAGTTTAAAATTGTTAAAGGTGGTTAATATTGCAAACTAGGTTTTTAGTTTTAATTCAAAATATGAGATTAAAAATATGGTTAGGGTTTTTATCATATTATTAACTTTATTAAGTGTAGTTTAACACTTTAGTTCATAGGAATCCAACCTAAATTGTAGTTTGTGCATTTTGCTATGAAATTGTTAAAAAGGGTATTTTGTAAACTAGAATATTAGGGTTTTTGGAATTTAATGAGATTAAATTCCGGAAATTTTTTCTATGACTTATTTAAGATATTTAATAAATATATTGGCCGCTACATCCATTTAAACATCCTGTTTTGTACAAAAACGGCGAATTGTGCTTGCTAGATTTTCGGAAAAGTGACTTTTTAAGTAAAGTTGGGGTTTTTGTGAGTTTTAACCTAGTTTATATTAAAATTAGTGTTCGTGAATGTGCAAATGAGTGTGATTGGATTTTTCTCGATTGTTTGACGTCTGTACATCGACATCGAGGGTTGGTTTGACTATTCTTGCATGCGTAGGCGATAGGTTTGGACCTATGCGTGATACACGTGCCGATTTGATTTTCGTATGCCGTTTCGATTTCGAATTTAGTTTTAATGCGATACGGTGCGTTATGATATGTAGGTACCCCATGTGAACTTCAAGACGACAAGCAAGCGCGTGGCGACGTCGGCACCGGCGAACGAGGACCAGGTGAGTAGATTTATATCTATGGGGAGAAGTCGGGTGGATGGCGTATAGCACCCCCGCAGTCCGTGGTAATGTATACGGATATACATACCAACGATTTATGATATGTTGTTAGGATTTATTATTGATGATTTTAGATGGATATTGGTGTTGGATTGGTGCATGGTTACGAAACCTTAGGTAGTGGTTGCACCACACATACACATACACCCATATTTGCATACATTCTTCTTTCATATGTGCGTACATGGGATTATATATTGTTGTGTATATTTACACATGGGTATGGGACTATGTGTTTATATACTGGATTTGAGGATAGTAATTGGGATTTGAGATGAGTCGATGATATTGGGCTTGAGGCCAGAAGATCCGTGATGTGTTTTGGTTCGTATTGAGATACGACATGATGTTTTAGCGGGTCTTTTGACGTAGTGATTCTTACATGCATGCATACATAGATGGTATCAATATTGTACTAGACGTAGATCAGTACCCCGATCATGATATTTGATAAAGAGGATATCAGATGAATAGTATGATGAATGTGATATTGACCCGTACCCAGATTTGGGGATGCCGTACGACGGATTTACGTACGAGCTATATTTTGATGATTGATCCGCACTCTTGACTTGGGATGTCTGGTTATGGATATGATATTATTGAGGCGGGATCACCGACTGTATATATACAGGTATGTATATGTATCGACTCAGATGATAGACGGTTTCCTTACCTGTAGTTCAGCTTGTTAGTTCAGCCGTATAGTTTAGTGTAGTTGTTAGATTAGATTAGACTCCTACCTATTTCAAAACTAGCGGATCGTGGGTATTTTACAAGACAGGTCAAGGGATCTACGGATATTTCAAAAGACGTATCCTTTCTTAAAAACCACCGTAGCCCTATTTTCAAAACTCCGCGGTTCGTGTTATTTCAAATGGCACCATTTGTAGGACTTATATTAGATTATTACAGATTAGTTATCGTTGTGTCTAGTATTCAGCTCCCGCATATTATTGCTGTTCACTCTGCCTCGCATACTTATTTTGCTGCATATTCCATTATTGATATCATGATGTTAGGACACCAGCACCATTACCGATGATGCGTATGTACCACGTACACCTACTTGCCGGCTCACACACATCTTCATCGGTAATTGCCATGTCACGTACACTTTAGAGAATATATTTGCTTGACTTAGCTTGTTAGTTAGTAGTTGATATGATATTAGTGTACCTGCCTTACATGCCTAGTTTATTAATCATACATTGCAACTTGGTTATTGATACCATATGCATTCATTATCATTGACATATGCACTTGTGATGATTTCTTGAGATTTATGATATTTCTAGATTTCGGGGAAAGCCGCAAAATTTACAACTTATGATCTTTTAAAATATAAAATGTTGCGGTTTTCTAGTGATGTAAAGTGTCGTCCACCATGAGTTTGCTGTGGTTTTAGAGATCCGTGTCGAGGAGTGGAGGAACCGTCACGGGTACATGGTGGACCCGGTATGGTATCCCGGGGCAAGATGAATGTGGTGTTGACGTTGAGCCTGGCAGGGGACAGATTACCTACCGGTGATATTACCCGACGCGTCGGATATCCGGAGGATACCGTCGTGGTCTTGAGATGGATGGTAGGGGCCGGTCTGGACTGACGGCGCCCTAGATATTGAGATTGAGACATTGATATTTCGAGACAGTGGGATTTATGTTTTGTGTCGATGCTAGACACTGTTGATACTGATTTCATTTATGATACCTCAGTTTAAAAATACGAAGGAAATCTCACTAATTTATGAAAACAGTTTCTTCATTTACATGTATTCTGTTTTCATGCATTCATACCTCATTCATATGATATATTGCTACCTGAGGCACTGACACGGGCACATGAGATTACACTCGGGTTAGATATTTACCCTAGCCTTGTTATAGGCTACATGTTATATACATTTTTGAGGCTATATTATGATCTTTGACCTAGGATTGCGTTATTTATGCGATTTCTGTGTGTAGATGTTTTTCTATTCACGAGTTGGCAACTCACCCCCGTTGTGCCCCAGTTTCTTGCAGGTTTGCCGTACAGGTTTCATTACGGCTTTGCGGGCTCAGTTCCTTTTCCGGGTGGCTTGCTAGTAGGTGGTTTTTCTTGTATCGTACCCATCATATTACCTTGTATAATATTATTCCGTTGTATCTAGTAAATTCCATCAACCAAACATGTATTTTTGAGATAGAGACCAGTGTTGTTTATTCTTTCGACCTTAGAGTCGCTCGTTATATTTCTGGTGGTTTTGAGTTTCCTTTTGAGTTTTGATCCTCGCCGTTGGCGTTGTATATTATATTGCTTGTGTGGTTGTGACCGTCGATTGACGAAGAGCTAGCTCCCATTTGGGGATGCCTTTTTATTGATTTTGTATACTATTCATGTTGTATCCCGTTTGGGAGCCAGTATTTACAAAGGAGACTCTGCCGAAATTTTCAGTAAATTTTGATGTTCTTAAAAACCGCATAATTCGGCTTATGCTATTAAAACTACTTGTTTTAAATTAGTTTTCCTTCACTCTACTATTTTCTTGGTTTGGATTTCTGGGTTTTCGGTTTACTTAGATTACGTACGCCTCGAGACGTTCGTAGTTTAAGTGCCGGTCATGTTCCGTACTTTCGGGTCGTGACAAAGTTGGTATCAGAGCGTTAGGTTTTAACCTTCGGAGCGTAGGATGACCCTTGGTTGATGGAATAGGTGACTAAAGTAGAGTGACGTACCGTTGATATGTTCCGCGGCATATTTACGACACGCCACTCCACTTATGAAGCCTTAGGATTTACATTTCCTTGTTCAGTATTATATTCCTTCCTGATCTAGCCTCATCGGTAGCAGTTTGGTTTTGCTGCTACGGTTACGGCAGGGAAAGCTACGGCTAAAGTTGCGGTCAGCATGAGCTCGTTACGAACGAGGACTGACCATGGCGTGATTCCGGCGACACACGATTGCAGAGATGTGTATTTTTACTGTGTTTCCGCGCCACGAGCGTTTGGCGGATCGCCTTTATGAGATTTCTCGGACGTGCCGATCAGTATCAGAGGATTGAGCCAATGATAGAGGCCAGCCAGATCTTGATGACCGTTGGTGTGCTGCTTATTCATGACAATCGAGGCACTGTTCAGCGTGCAGACGAGCGAGCCAGTTATTGCTGCGAACGACGAGATATTGCCCCAGATGCTGGAATTCGTGCAGGACGAGTTGTACTAAGAGATGATAGAAGGTCGCTAGTCATCGAGGATGAATGACTAGGACATGTGGATCGTTCGCCTACCCCGATGCGAGGTCATCAGATAGATTGATTCCAGCTAGAGACGACTTCGCGCGGAGACGTTGGGAGTCGACAGAGACGATCGAATGTCAGAAACCTATTATTCCAAGTTTAAAGTAGTCGGAAAGACATGCAGGCAATTCTATGGTCCCTCTAGAAGAATGAAACCCTAACTCGACTTAATGACCGTGTGAAAGCCTTTGAACCTTCGGGTTTGCGGCAGTTCTGCGGCGCCATTAGTGAGGCTTAGGTTTGCCCTTCTACGGCTGGACCACCGATGCTGTGGTATGTACTCGATACTATTAAACTGTGCATAAGATGTTGAGCTCTTGGGGGATTATGAGGTTTTGACGACTCGATCGGATGGCTCGACTTAATTCAGATGCTCGGTGGTGAGATGCATTTCTTGGGAGACTCCAGATATGAGGATAGCCGTTGGAGCTTAGTCCATGCAGCCGCGACGAGACGAGTCCAAAGCAGACGACATTAGAGAAAAGTGGAGTAAGAGGTTCGCACCAGATCTAGATGAGATGATATTCCACTCCGCCGACATCAGAGAGGCGATGCGCATGCCGAGGCATGGTACTTGGACTTACCTTCCAGAAGGAGTCGCGATGAGTATGCAGTCGTTCCAGAGCAAGATGCAGATACAGGAAAGGACAATGACTTCCGGACAGTTGGCAGAGACGAGACATGGAAGAGACCGTGAGCAGGATTCCTTCCAGGACACTGCTGCAATGATACTTGCACTCGGGATCAGATATGTCACGTACATTCAGAGAGCCAGAGGCCGACGCCAGTGATATGCTGTCTTACGAGTGGTCGCGATGATTGACCAAGAAATGCCCAGAGAAGTGCCAGAACGGAATCGTCCCCGTTAGCACACCTGACAGGGCCGATGAGCCGATGGACCGAAAGATTGGTAATTCACAGTGAAGATCTTGACCCAGGAGTGGTCATGGTTACGCACACCAGCAGGCCAGAGTTCATGATCATCGACGAGACGTCCCATTAGTGACCGCGACAGTTGGCCAGAGATTCTTAGAGGATGCACTTGAGCGATACTATTCCGCCATTATTGATTTCGATATTTTGGGTGATTTATTCGCATGATTGGATTTTGATGATTGAGGATTTACGATCTTTGCACAGTGTTGCACTTGATATCGTTTTCGTGCTTGGGTTTCACATGTTTGTGATTTTACAGTTTTAGACATTTGAGTTGATTTTGTGCATATGCACGCACACGATTTGGTTCCTGCACTCTGTATGGTTTATATATGCTTGCAGTGCAGTGATACGCCTTTTGTACACTTAGATGCGCTGGACTTCGATTTCGATTGTGATACTCGAAATCTGTTTTGTGCACCTTGTGCATCTGATTTGATTTTGCGCATGTTCGGTGCTTGATATTGGATTTCATGATTTCGTGGATGATGGATGCCCTGGCTTTGGGTTTTCGCGCATGTTGAGCGCATGTCTTGAGATGCGATTTTGGTGCACACCAGATGCACTAAATCGAGATTTTTTTGTGCATGTCAGATGCACCTGATTTTTGCTGTCAGGCACACACGTTGCCTACGACAGATGCTTTGTGCACACCCGATGCACTTAGATCTTATTTCTGTGCACTTATATGGCACGTATATGGATTTTGATTGTCGTGCGTACTAGACGCACGTAGTATTCATACACGTATTTTGGGATTGATTTCTTATAGAGCGGTACGTTTTTTTTTATAATAATTGCGATGTGTTTTCATACTAAGCAGGACTAGTCAGAGGACAGTACCTGAATGTATTTTGCATGCATTGATAGCTATTGAAGGGAATTCTAAAAAGCGAGCTATAGTCTCAGTATTTACCTACGTGTCAGATATGACGCGAAACGTTTAAAACAAGGAAAACCCTTCTAAATTGTTTCTCTAAACGGCGGAACGTACATTTCAAACAAAGGTATATATGTATATAGTTATTTTCTTATGATAGACGTCCGCCACTGTGCAGTGTTATGTGCATTGCACAGCAACTTAAAGGATTTGGCATGCATTTCCTCCTGATATTTACATGTATAGTTCCGATTTATAGCATATCGGTCTTGCTTGAGATTTGGCATTCGTGTCTTCACCTTGACTCCGATGATTGCGAGATGCTTGACGGAGTTTTGATTTTGAGTTATATGCTCATTTTTCATGCGCATGCATTGCGCTATGATGCGTTTTATGTATTTATGATTTCGGTGCCCCGGCGATTAGATGGTTTTGGCTGAAATATTTTAGTATTTGGGGGGAGTTTCAATTTAAATTCGGGGACCGAATTTTTTTAAGGGGGGAAGATTGTAACGTTTTGAAAATCGTTTCGTTGAAATTTCGAAAAAAATCGGTAAAATAAGGGGTTTTCTGTAAAAAGTCAAAATACAAATATCTTATTATAAAAATTAAATATACATATTCTAGCTATGTAATTGCTATTATTTGGTGTTTATTGAGCCGCTGGTGAAATTTCAAATTTTCTAAAAAAACATTATTTTATTATTATTTTAAGCCGTCACTAATACATTTAATTAGGGAAAATTACAAATTGGAATGAGTTGAAACAAATTTTGTGCATCATAAAATATTAAATAAAATTTTATCATGTGATTTTTTGGAATGAAATCATTTTCCAAAACGGTTTAGAAATTATTGAAGAAAAAAGGCTTTTTTTAGCGTAAATGGATTCTTGGGGTATTGTATTTATCATTTTTCATCACCCCACACCCATACCCACACCCACACACCCCATTTATTTCCTCTCATGGCTGAATTCAGCAGCCCCATCAATTTTCCCCACTTGAAGATTTGAAAAGAAAAGAATAAAGAGAGAAGAAGTTAATTGAAGTATGGGCTTTGACTTTTGTGTTGACTTTGAACTTTCTTCACTTGCTTTTCCCCACCTCACTCTCACTCCTCTCCTCCTCATGATGCAGCCGAGCCTCCCTCTTGCTGTCCCCCCCCCCCTTTTCTCATCTCATTTCACTCAAAACCCTTCAAAAAAATCTCCAAAATTCCATCTAAAATCAAGCTAAAACTCAAATCCAATTCTTACCCATTTTTCCTTTACCTATTCTAGTATGGATCATGGTGAAAGAAGCAAGTTTGTGAGGCTAGGTTGCATGTTTGATTCAAGTTTTGTGAGGTATAAATATTTGTCTCATGGTTTGATTTTTGATTAGTTACTTAATTGTTGCTATAATACTTCCTTATTATCTAATTAGATGCTTAATTAGGTTTTAATTTGAAAGCTTGGGAATTCTAGAATAGGGTTAATTGCTAGTTAGGGTTTGAATTCAATATGGTTGTTGTCACTTGTTTATGTTTGCAAGGTGTAGTTTGGCATGAGAAGACATGGAAAACCTAATTTAGCTAATAATTACAAATTGTTACTTGCAAAATGTCCATGCTTAAGCTTTTTAACAAACTAGTTTTTGGAAACTATGAATATAATTGGGATTAAAATCTAATTAGGGTTTCTATCGTTAGAGTATGGTTTTAATGAGTAGGTTAACTTGAAATTTAATGAAAAAGCTAAACTTGTAACTAGTTTGCTAATTTCTAGTTTAAAATTGTTAAAGGTGGTTAATATTGCAAACTAGGTTTTTAGTTTTAATTCAAAATATGAGATTAAAAATATGGTTAGGGTTTTTATCATATTATTAACTTTATTAAGTGTAGTTTAACACTTTAGTTCATAGGAATCCAACCTAAATTGTAGTTTGTGCATTTTGCTATGAAATTGTTAAAAAGGGTATTTTGTAAACTAGAATATTAGGGTTTTTGGAATTTAATGAGATTAAATTCCGGAAATTTTTTCTATGACTTATTTAAGATATTTAATAAATATATTGGCCGCTACATCCATTTAAACATCCTGTTTTGTACAAAAACGGCGAATTGTGCTTGCTAGATTTTCGGAAAAGTGACTTTTTAAGTAAAGTTGGGGTTTTTGTGAGTTTTAACCTAGTTTATATTAAAATTAGTGTTCGTGAATGTGCAAATGAGTGTGATTGGATTTTTCTCGATTGTTTGACGTCTGTACATCGACATCGAGGGTTGGTTTGACTATTCTTGCATGCGTAGGCGATAGGTTTGGACCTATGCGTGATACACGTGCCGATTTGATTTTCGTATGCCGTTTCGATTTCGAATTTAGTTTTAATGCGATACGGTGCGTTATGATATGTAGGTACCCCATGTGAACTTCAAGACGACAAGCAAGCGCGTGGCGACGTCGGTACCGGCGAACGAGGACCAGGTGAGTAGATTTATATCTACGGGGAGAAGTCGGGTGGATGGCGTATAGCACCCCCGCAGTCCGTGGTGATGTATACGGATATACACACCAACAATTTATGATATGTTGTTAGGATTTATTATTGATGATTTTAGATGGATATTGGTGTTGGATTGGTGCATGGTTACGAAACCTTAGGTAGTGGTTGCACCACACATACACATACACCCATATTTGCATACATTCTTCTTTCATATGTGCGTACATGGGATTATATATTGTTGTGTATATTTACACATGGGTATGGGACTATGTGTTTATATACTGGATTTGAGGATAGTAATTGGGATTTGAGATGAGTCGATGATATTGGGCTTGAGGCCAGAAGATCCGTGATGTGTTTTGGTTCGTATTGAGATACGACATGATGTTTTAGCGGGTCTTTTGACGTAGTGATTCTTACATGCATGCATACATAGATGGTATCAATATTGTACTAGACGTAGATCAGTACCCCGATCATGATATTTGATAAAGAGGATATCAGATGAATAGTATGATGAATGTGATATTGACCCGTACCCAGATTTGGGGATGCCGTACGACGGATTTACGTACGAGCTATATTTTGATGATTGATCCGCACTCTTGACTTGGGATGTCTGGTTATGGATATGATATTATTGAGGCGGGATCACCGACTGTATATATACAGGTATGTATATGTATCGACTCAGATGATAGACGGTTTCCTTACCTGTAGTTCAGCTTGTTAGTTCAGCCGTATAGTTTAGTGTAGTTGTTAGATTAGATTAGACTCCTACCTATTTCAAAACTAGCGGATCGTGGGTATTTTACAAGACAGGTCAAGGGATCTACGGATATTTCAAAAGACGTATCCTTTCTTAAAAACCACCGTAGCCCTATTTTCAAAACCCCGCGGTTCGTGTTATTTCAAATGGCACCATTTGTAGGACTTATATTAGATTATTACAGATTAGTTATCGTTGTGTCTAGTATTCAGCTCCCGCATATTATTGCTGTTCACTCTGCCTCGCATACTTATTTTGCTGCATATTCCATTATTGATATCATGCTGTTAGGACACCAGCACCATTACCGATGATGCGTATGTACCACGTACACCTACTTGCCGGCTCACACACATCTTCATCGGTAATTGCCATGTCACGTACACTTTAGAGAATATATTTGCTTGACTTAGCTTGTTTGTTTGTAGTTGATATGATATTAGTGTACCTGCCTTACATGCCTAGTTTATTAATCATACATTGCAACTTGGTTATTGATACCATATGCATTCATTATCATTGACATATGCACTTGTGATGATTTCTTGAGATTTATGATATTTCTGGATTTCGGGGAAAGCCGCAAAATTTACAACTTATGATCTTTTAAAATATAAAATGTTGCGGTTTTCTAGTGATGTAAAGTGTCGTCCACCATGAGTTTGCTGTGGTTTTAGAGATCCGTGTCGAGGAGTGGAGGAACCGTCACGGGTACATGGTGGACCCGGTATGGTACCCCGGGGCAAGATGAATATGGTGTTGACGTTGAGCCTGGCAGGGGACAGATTACCTACCGGTGATATTACCCGACGCGTCGGATATCCGGAGGATACCGTCGTGGTCTTGAGATGGATGGTAGGGGCCGGTCTGGACTGACGGCGCCCTAGATATTGAGATTGAGACATTGATATTTCGAGACAGTGGGATTTATGTTTTGTGTCGATGCTAGACACTGTTGATACTGATTTCATTTATGATACCTCAGTTTAAAAATACGAAGGAAATCTCACTAATTTATGAAAACAGTTTCTTCATTTACATGTATTCTGTTTTCATGCATTCATACCTCATTCATATGATATATTGCTACCTGAGGCACTGACACGGGCACATGAGATTACACTCGGGTTAGATATTTACCCTAGCCTTGTTATAGGCTACATGTTATATACATTTTTGAGGCTATATTATGATCTTTGACCTAGGATTGCGTTATTTATGCGATTTCTGTGTGTAGATGTTTTTCTATTCACGAGTTGGCAACTCACCCCCGTTGTGCCCCAGTTTCTTGCAGGTTTGCCGTACAGGTTTCATTACGGCTTTGCGGGCTCAGTTCCTTTTCCGGGTGGCTTGCTAGTAGGTGGGTTTTTCTTGTATCGTACCCATCATATTACCTTGTATAATATTATTCCGTTGTATCTAGTAAATTCCATCAACCAAACATGTATTTTTGAGATAGAGACCAGTGTTGTTTATTCTTTCGACCTTAGAGTCGCTCGTTATATTTCTGGTGGTTTTGAGTTTCCTTTTGAGTTTTGATCCTCGCCGTTGGCGTTGTATATTATATTGCTTGTGTGGTTGTGACCGTCGATTGACGAAGAGCTAGCTCCCGCTTGGGGATGCCTTTTTATTGATTTCGTATACTATTCATGTTGTATCCCGTTTGGGAGCCAGTATTTACAAAGGAGACTCTGCCGAAATTTTCAGTAAATTTTGATGTTCTTAAAAACCGCATAATTCGACTTATGCTATTAAAAATACTTGTTTTAAATTGGTTTTCCTTCACTCTACTATTTTCTTGGTTTGGATTTCTGGGTTTTCGGTTTACTTAGATTACGTACGCCTCGAGACGTTCGTAGTTTAAGTGCCGGTCATGTTCCGTACTTTCGGGTCATGACAGCCGCCGAGAGGTCGGCCCACTCCGCCGCCTTGACCGCCACCCCCAGCTCCTTCCGGAGGGTCCTCACCATCTTCTTCAGGTTGCCGGCGAGCGCCTGAGCGTCCTCAAGCTAGACTTCGGTAGCTACGGTGGCCTCGCGGTGCCGGGCAACCTCCCGTTTCCTGGCCTCCACCTCTGTAAGTCCACGTTGCTCACCCCGGTTCTTACGGGGAGGCGGAAACGGCGAAAAACGATTTTTGGCGCAAAGGCAACATGGACTAAAAGAAGGATCTTTGCTAAACAACAAACTAGCAAACTACTTGAGGTGTTATCTACTATACCATAGAGATTATACCTCATGATACCAGTTCTTCGGGTCTTCATTCCGCTGTCCTTCTCGTCCATCCACGCTCCGAGGGTCGATCCGGATCTTGATCACCTCCGCGGCCTTCTTGAGTCGAAGACGATCTACCCGAGAGTTGTACTCCGAGCTCCACCTCGAGCCGAGGCAACTAGGGCAACAAGATCGCTAGGCTTGATGTCCTAGGTGGTGTAGAAGAGGTAGATGGATGTATTTGTCTATTTGGATCCTTTTTCTCTCAACACATGAGATCAAAGGAAATATCAAGAGGAGGAAGAAGAAGCTAGCAACCATGGAGCTTTCTCATTTCTTTTTCAAGAGAGAGAATGCGAAATGAATTATGAGCTAAAGAAAAAGAACCATGGTTGCAATAATACATAAACATCATCATTACTAATCCTTTCATGATAAAGTTGATGGCTACATTGACTTGACCATTTTCATCACAAAAAGAAAATGAAAACCAAAGAATACTTTAGACCTTTCATGAAGATCCTAGTCAACTTTGGTCAAACGGTCAACAAAGTCAAGTATGGTCAAATGGTCAAAACAATTAGCCATAACATAATTATCACTAAAAAGATTAGTAAATAATGTCCCTGGCTCATAATGGTTTTGACCGAACCAACTGCCAAAACCCTAATGGGTCCGCCTCATAATGGTTTTGACCGAATCAACTGTCAAAACCCTAATGAGGCACCACCTTCTTCTTCGCTCCTCACAACTGTGCATACACACCCACATCCGCATTCCGTAGAACGCGAATGCACAGAAGAAAAAACAAATCCATCCGTACAATACTAGGATCCGGCTTAAACCAAAACCCACTAGTATTGCCTGCCCGAACAGCATACGCACACAAGTGTACGTAAGTGATCGTAGCCCTGCCGTAAAGCCATACGACCTCTACACCTTTCGCTCAGTGCAGGGAAACTCTCTGTGTGGGACTCTAAAAACTCGACACTACGCTGGCAGTGGGTTTAAACACAGACCGCAAGCGGCACTAGCTGTACGTAACGGTCCCCAGGTAAATGTCGATAAGAAGGCCGATGAGGTAAAACCCATCCGAACTCCTACTGAGCCTAAATGTGACAATCTCCGTACAGTCCGGTCTGTTCGTCTAAGAATATCGCATGGCGGGCCTAGGGGGGTGGCGAACGTCAGTCCCCTAATAGCGGTACAAGTCGTGTCGGAGTGTAGCCCAGAACACCCTGTGATAACATTGGAAACCTACCAGTATATCTCGGTTGCCCTGGCCAGGGACGACTGTGTGTAATGGCTCTCCTAGACACAGCGCGATATCAACCCCCAATACCGGGAGAGACGAATCCTGTCTAACCGTCACTGCCTCCAAGTGCTTCGGGACTGCACCCAACTACTACCTGTTTGCACGACTCCTTTGAGCCGTGGTAGGGTAGTAATCAAAGAACAGTGGGAACACACTCGAGGCGAAGTGACAGTGTCAAGTCAACGGACTAAGCTGTACTTATGTTACCTGGGAACTGATAACTGACGATAGGTATAATACCAACCAACAGTTCCCGACGAGTCATGTCCAGTGTACTCGTAACCTAATGAGCACCCGCATACTATCTCCAATACGACGTACTGATGGCTGTGGGACAGAACATCTCCCCTGCTGGGATGAGAAGCGCATACGCTAGTCTACTCCGGAGTATCGATGCCCTGTCTCGATAATCCTACGAGTAGGGACCTGTATAAGGATGTGCTTATAGATTACCCAGCCCCCACAAGTGCGACTGCCATCACAACGCTGGTAATCAAGCAAAGATCATAAGGGCTCCACTAATATGTATAAGAAATATGCTAAAAGAAACACATGCACATATTAAAGTAGAAACAAACCAAGTAGCATACTACCATTTTGAGCAATATTGTCTGCACAACTGTAAATATCCCAAGCTTCCATTAAGTAATATACAAACTAGTATGATACAGTAATGGCCTCTAGGGCATATACACTAACAATCTCCCACTTGCAATAGGGCCATGTACTGGCGTATCGAAGACCTATCATCTCGATCAGCCGCTCGAACTGAGTCTGGGGAATGGCCTTCGTGAATGGATCTGCAGTGTTATCTTCTGAATTTACTCTCTTCACCTCGACCTCCCGGCGATCTACGATCTCCCTTATCAGGTGAAATCGCCTCAAAATGTGCCTGGACTTCTGATGGGACCTGGGTTCCTTCGCTAAAGCTATTGCGCCGTTGTTGTCACAATACAGCGGTATTGGATCAACAATGGTAGGAACCACCTGAAGCTCCGTGAGGAACTTCTTCATCCAGACAGCTTCCTTTGTGGCATCGCAAGCAGCTATGTACTCCGCTTCCATAGTTGAGTCAGCAACGGTTTCCTGCTTGGAACTCTTCCAGCAAACCGCCCCTCCATTGAGGGTAAAGACATAACCCGACATGGACTTGGAGTCATCCTTGTCACTCTGGAAGCTGGAGTCAGCAAAGGCCTCAATCTGGAGGTCTTTTCCGCCATACACCAAGAACATCTCCTTAGTCCTTATCAGGTACTTGAGAATGTTCTTTACTGCTATCCAGTGTTTCTCCCCTGGGTTCGACTGATACCGGCTTACAACGCTCAGTGCGTATGCTACATCTGGTCTGGTACACAACATCGCATACATTATAGAGCCTACCGCAGATGCGTAGGGTATAGATGACATGCGAGCCCTTTCCAAATCAGTCTTGGGAGACATCTCTTTGGAGAGGGTGATTCCGTGACAAGCCGGTAGATTGCCGCGCTTGGAATCTTCCATACTGAATCGTTTCAGTATGGTGTCGATGTACCTGGACTGCGAAAGTCCCAACATCCTCTTAGATCTATCACGATAGATCTGGATCCCCAGAATGTAGTTGGCATCGCCCAGGTCCTTCATGGAGAACCTCTGTGACAAGAATCCTTTGACTGACTGTAGCATAGGAATGTCATTTCCTATTAGGAGAATGTCATCCACGTACAAGACAAGGAATACTACAGTTCTCCCTACAATCTTACTGTAAATGCATGGTTCATCTGGGTTTTTGATAAAGTCGAATTCTTTGACAGTATCATCGAAGCAGATGTTCCAACTCCGCGATGCCTGCTT
This sequence comes from Agapanthus africanus, assembly GCA_030015575.1. Classification (NCBI taxonomy): domain Eukaryota; kingdom Viridiplantae; phylum Streptophyta; class Magnoliopsida; order Asparagales; family Amaryllidaceae; genus Agapanthus; species Agapanthus africanus. The sequence goes on from JASDDO010000024.1 coordinate 310,499,748, forward strand.
CAGTCCATAGATGGACTTGAGCAACTTGCACACTTTACCGCTGCTCCCACTCTGAATGAATCCCTCCGGCTGATCCATATAGACGCACTCTTCTAAATTTCCATTTAGGAAAGCCGTCTTTACGTCCATATACCAGATCTCATAATCGTGGAAGGCAGCAATGGCAAGAAGGATCCGAATGGATTTGAGCATAGCCACTGGAGAAAATGTCTCGTCATAGTCCAAACCAGGTCATTGACGAAAACCCTTTGCTACAAGTCTAACTTTATAGGTTTCAACCTGCCCATCTACACCAATCTTCTTTCTGAAGATCCATTTGCAGCCTACGGGTTTTACCCCTTCTGGAGCAAAGTCCAAAGTCCAAACTTTGTTGGTGTACATGGACTCCATCTCGGTCCGCATTGCATCCAGCCATTTTACCGAGTCACCACTCTGAATGGATTGCTGGAAGCTAGTAGGCTCACCATAGTCAATGGTGCAATCCTCTCTATCCCCGTCTATGAGAAAACCGTAGTATCTCTCGGGCGGATGAGACTACCTACTACTCCTGCGAAGTGGCGCTGGGATGTCCGGTTCTCCTGAACCTTCTGGTTCTTCCAAGTTTTCAGTAATAGCTTGTGGTTCTGGAATTTCTTCCAGTTCTATTGCGCTCCCACTTATCTGATTTTCTAAAAATTCAGTTTTCAAGAAGTGGGCATGCTGAGAAACAAAAACCTTTTGTTCCTCTGCGGAATAGAAAAGATACCCCCTGGAGTTCTTTGGGTATCCCACAAACTTACACAGTACTGAGCGTGCCTCGAGCTTGTCCGCATGCCGCTTCTTTACAAAAGCTGGACATCCCCACGTCTTAAGATACTTAAGACAGGGTTTCTTCCCACTCCACATCTGATATGGGATGGTAGGCACAGTCTTGGTTGGAACCTTGTTCAAGAGATATGCAGCTGTTTCTAGTGCATAACCCCAGAAAGATCGTGGTAACTCAGCCTTACTCATTATGGAACGAACCATATCCAATAGGGTTCGATTCCGCCTTTCCGATACACCGTTATGCTGTGGTGTGTATGGAGGAGGAAGCTGAGAGAGAATTCCATTCTCTTTTAAGTAGTCTAGAAACTCGGCACTCAAGTATTCACCACCTCGATCAGATCTCAGTGTCTTGATACTTTTGCCTATTTGTTTTTCAACTTCATTCTTGTATTCCCGAAATTTCTCAAAGGCCTCGAATTTATGCTTCATTAGGAAGACATGTCCATACCTGGAGAAATCATCTGTGAAAGTAATGAAGTATGAATAACCACTTCGCGCATGTGTAGACATTGGAACACACACGTCACTGTGTATGATTCCCAAGAGCTCGCTCGCTCTTACTCCGTGTCCAGTGAACGGAGTCTTTGTCATCTTTCCCATGAGACAAGATTCACAAGTGGCATAAGACTGGTACTCGAACGGATTCAAGTATCCCTCTTTATGTAACTTTGTCAACCGTGTCTCATTAATGTGACCCAGTCTACAATACCATAAGAAAGACTGATTTAATTGCGGAGACTTTCTTTTAAGTGTGTTCTGGACACTGAAAATCTGAGCTTGATTCAATACGTATATCCCGTTTTCTAATGTACCTGACCCAATCATAACTTGATTTAGGTGGATGTGGACCACATCGCTTACAAAAGTAAAATCATATCCTTCCTTAGAAAGTAAGGATACAGATATGATAATACAAGTCGCACCTTGTACATAAAAACAGTTACGCAGAATCAATATCTGCCCAGTTGTCAGTCCAAGATGATATTCCCCTACGGATTCAGCGTACATGCTCATTCCGTTAGCAACCCTGAGAGTCATATCACCTATCTTGATAACCCTACGGTTTCTCAGAGCCTGTAACGAATTACAGATATGAGATCCTGATCCGGTATCCAATACCCAGGAGGTAGGGTTAACTGACATACAGTTCTCTATTACAAACACACCCGAAGACGAAGCCACAACATGCTTCGAATCCTGGATACTGGCTTTACTAGCCCTGCAATCTTTCTGCCAATGTTCATTCCCGTAACAATAGGAATATCCCTCTTTTACTACATCTAGTCCCGAAACTTTTGCCCTTCCCTTTCCTTCTATTTCCCTGGTTTCCTTCAGGGTAGAAGGTAGAGACTGTAGAATCAAGTCAGCATCTGACCCATTCTTCAACGTGGTCTTCAGGTCTGTGAGCTCAAAATAGCTGGTCTCTGTAAGGACGTTGCCCCCTACAGATGACCTGATAGCCAACCTCGCTGGAAGCAATTTGTTCGAGGTCTCATATCTTGCGATACGAGATTGCTCTCCATATAAATCTTTGTTATGGAGGAAGATAGAAACTAAGTCCATCTTCCCGTGCTGCCTCTGGTATGCACCATCAACTGAGGCTAACACGAGGCACTTGGCTTTCGCACAGTCTTTTTCCGATGTCTTGCGGATATGAATATCCGTGACAGGGGAAACTGGACCTGAGACGGCAGGGGGTGGATCAGTCAAGAGGTGTCCCATCTTGTCATGGGCAATGGACATCTAGACAGACCTTTGCCAGTCATAACAGTCAGATTCAGTCATTTTATTATCTAGATGTAACCTATGTCTGGTCACTGGGTTGCTGCAATTAAGAGAGAGAGAAGAAAACACTTAGCCTGATGCTCTTGCAAGTTTAGATTGGTTTTTAATTTATCTAAACAGGATGGCCCCCACTGTCTTTCGAATCCCTCCTCAAACCATAAAGGAAGAATTAGTCGGGATCAATCTCACCGTACAATACTTGCTTAACCGTTCAGCCAGGCTGGTGTCGGTACTTCGAGGGAGGTTTTCTAACGCTTTCGTGAAGTTCCTTAATTAAGTAACCTCTTTTCCCTGTGGGCGTAGCCCTGCTAACACCTTTCTAGACACCTACTTGGTTTATAGCATTGATCGTTAAGTGAGAAAGTTCCCGAGGAGTAGCATATACTCACAGTAGGATCGGGATCCAAATATCACCGTGTGATAAAACTGAAGGAATCCTACCAGAATCATCACACTCCAAATGGTATGCAGCACTAGCAAGTTTCAATTTCTTTAGAAACTCCCGATGTGGATTTTTGCCTCATACTCTTATGACCTTGACAAAGGTCAACAAATCATAAGTCACATGTCAAGTTCTACCCGTCGTTGTCCAGGTTAATTTGAACCTACCCGTATATACCCTTGACGAAGGTCAACAAGGTAATACGACTGTCCCAAACCAACTCATCTATCTATGCTACATATGAACACCCAACAGCTACCAATCACTATGCTTTGACGAAGGTCAATAAACATAGCTTGAATACTATTGAATATTTATACGAAATGACGGAGGGCTGCGAATGGTTTTGGCGAAACCGTGAACATAGTGAACTTGATATAATCGAAGGAACCTTGATAGCTTTTAAAAGGAGTGGTTTAAGATCCGTGTTTAAAAGTTGTTTTTGAAAAGAACCGAGCGGTTTAAAAATTGTTCCAACGACTTTACTTTGGTTTATTTTCTTGCATTAAATTTAATGCGTCCCATCATTTAATCCTACCATTGCAGAAAACAACGAAAATATGACGTACGCTTATGCCATCCGCATTCGCCACGGGGTCCCGTCATCACCCGTTAGGTTACTTAACTAACGACAGAGCGGGGGCTGGACTAGCGCGGATGCAAAACACAAGCAACGCCTAAATAGATATCATATATAGATATATACATTCGTCAGATGCAATGATAGCCATTCCAGATCACAGATGAACACTTTGGATATACTAGGAATCCGCGTTTCGTTCGAGCCTGCAACGAAAAACGGATTGCACGGTCGTGATGAATAGCCAAACCCCACCCTAGACCCCTACGGGTGCGGCAAACTACTCGCCAAGTACCCGAAGCGAAGCAACCTCCCTCAACAACGTGAGTAGGCCACTCGGCACTTCGAGATACCCGGTAGTTTGTGCACCCCACCTTGGGTCTATCCTAGGAGCAAAAAACAGTAAAAGAAATTATACAATGGCGGCTACAACCTCATCCCGGATGTGCGGCCATAAAATAATATTACATCAATTACAAACTTTACATTGAATGAAAGAAAAAGAAACTCTCATCTCACATCCCCCGGCTATTCATCCGCGACAATCCACCGAGTTCATATACACAAACCATCAACATTACAGATCACAGATATATATAACCCCCACTAATCGTCGTATAACGATTAGCAAACGTTCAATACATATATCACATCACAGATAATATCCATTAGCCAAAGTCTACGGAATTTCGATCAAAATACGGATTTGTAACCACCCCAAAAACAAATTTGTTCTCTGAAAAATCTGGGCAGAAACAAACTATACTAAAAATCCGAAAACATCCAAATAAGAACACTGCACAAAACCCGGTCCACGGCCGAGTCAACTCGGCCGCGGTTCCGCAGCAGGAAGCATGTTCTTGCCGCGGATCCGCGGCGCTTTGACCGAGTCACTGGATCGTTTTTGTTTTGTGTTTTTACAAAACCTTGAGCCGATTTTTCATGTATGTTAAATCATTTTTAGAGCAGTATAAAAAATTGGCAGAAACATGGTTTTTCCGGACGTGTTTTGCGATTTTTTTTTCGATCGAGATTCTAAATACTTTGCTAACATGCTAGTTTATGTTTAGCTAGTCTCTGATACCACTGTAAGTCCATGTTGCTCACCCCGGTTCTTACGGGGAGGCGGAAACGGCGAAAAACGATTTTTGGCACAAAGGCAACATGGACTAAAAGAAGGATCTTTGCTAAACAACAAACTAGCAAACTACTTGAGGTGCTATCTACTATGCCATAGAGATTATACCTCACGATACCGGTCCTTCGGATCTTCATTCCGCTGTCCTTCTCGTCCATCCACGCTCCGAGGGTCGATCCGGATATTGATCACCTCCGCGGCCTTCTTGAGTCGAAGACGATCCACCTGAGAGTTGTACTCCGAGCTCCATCTTGAGCCGAGGCAACTAGGGCAACAAGAACGCTAGGCTTGATGTCCTAGGTGGTGTAGAAGAGGTAGATGGATGTGTTTGTCTATTTGGATCCTTTTTCTCTCAACACATGAGATCAAAGGAAATATCAAGAGGAGGAAGAAGAAGCTAGCAACCATGGAGCTTTCTCATTTCTTTTTCAAGAGAGCGAATGAGAAATGAATTATGAGCTAAAGAACCATGGTTGCAATAATACATAAACATCATCATTACTAATCCTTTCATGATAAAATGATGGCTACATTGACTTGACCATTTTCATCACAAAAAGAAAATGAAAACCAAAGAATACTTTAGACCTTTCATGAAGATCCTAGTCAACTTTGGTCAAACGGTCAACAAAGTCAAGTATGGTCAAATGGTCAAAGAAATTAGCCATAACATAATTATCACTAAAAAGATTAGTAAATAATATCCCCGGTTCATAATGGTTTTGACCGAACCAACTGCCAAAACCCTAATGAGTCCGCATCATAATGGTTTTGACCGAATCAACTGTCAAAACCCTAATGAGGCACCACCTTCTTCTTCGCTCTTCACAACTGTGCATACACACCCGCATCTGCATTCCGTAGAACGCGAATGCACAGAAGACAAAACAAATCCATCCATACAATACTAGGATCCGGCTTAAACCAAAGCCCACTAGTATTGCCTGCCCGAACAGCATACGCACACAAGTGCACGTAAGTGATCGTAGCCCTACCGTAAACCCATACGGCCTCTATACCTTTCGCTCAGTGCAAGGAAACTCTCTGTGTGGGACTCTAAAGACTCGACACTACGCTGGCAGTTGGTTTAAACACAGACCGCAAGCGGCACTAGCTGTACGTAACGGTCCCCAGATAGATGTCGATAAGAAGGCCGATGAGGTAAACCCATCTGAACTCCTACTGAGCCTGAATGTGACAATCTCCGTACAGTCCGGTCTGTTCGTCTAAGAATATCGCATGGCGGGCCTAGAGGGTGGTGAACGTCAGTTCCCTAATAGCGGTACAAGTCGTGTCGGAGTGTAGCCTAAAACACCCTGTGATAACATTGGAAACCTACCAGTATATCTCGCTTGCCCTGGCCAGGGAAGACTATGTGTAATGGCTCTCCTAGACACAGCGCGATATCAACCCCCAATACCGGGAGAGACGAATCATGTCTAATCGTCACTACCTCCAAGTGCTTCGGGACTGCACCCAACTACTACCCGTTTGCACGACTCCTTTGAGACGTGGTAGGGTAGTAATCAAAGAACAGTGGGAACACACTCGAAGCGAAGTGACAGTGTCAAGTCAACGGACTAAGCTGTACTCATGTCACCTGGGAACTGATAACTGACGATAGGTATAATACCAACCAACAGTTTCCGATGAGTCCTGTCCAGCGTACTCGTAACCTAACGAGCACCCGCATACTATCTCCAGTACGACATACTGATGGTTGTGGGACAGACCATCTCCCCTGCTGGGATGAGAAGCGCATACGCTAGTCTACTCCGGAGTATCGATGCCCTGTCTCGATAATCCTACGACTAGGGACCTGTATAAGGAAGTGCTTATAGATTACCCAGCCCCCACAAGTGCGACTGCCATCACAACGCTGGTAATCAAGCAAAAATCCTAAGGGCTCCACTAATATGTATAAGCAATATGCTAAAAGAAACACATGCACATATTAAAGTAGAAACAAACCAAGTAGCATACTACCATTTTAAGCAAGATTGTCTATACAACTGTGAATATCTCAAGGTTCCATTAAGTAATATACAAACTAGTATGATACAGTAATGGCCTCTAGGGCATATACACTAACAACCTCGCCCTCCAGGGCGGCAACCCTCGCCGTCGCCGCCTCCATCTCCCGCTTGGAGCTCTCTTCCAGCGAGGCAAGCTGGTCCGCGGCCTTCATCGCCGGGGTTATCACCTCGGCCTTCATCGCCGGGGCTATCACCTCGGCCTCCATGCGTAAGGCAAGGACGACGTGCTGGAGGACCTGAAAAAAATAACAAAAAGGTCAGGAAGACGAAGGAAGCACCAAATCTCACAAACAACCAAGCACTTACTTGCACGGACTCCTGGGCGATGGACGCCATCTGGGCCCTGAAGGTCCCCCCGGGGACCCTGCCCCCTGCCGACCTCTCTATTTCATGCAGCAGGCTATCCGCGACAGATAGCCCTGAGGGCACCGCGAACCGGAGGCCCCCTCCTCCACCATGATCGGCGAGGGCGGGCCCCGAGAAGACCTCCTGAGACCCCTCTTGAGTTGCTCCAATGGAGAGCCGGTCTCCTCCTCCGAGACCGGGTCCTCCAGAATTCGAGCCCGCTTCCGGCCCGGCGCTCTGCTAGGCCCCGGGGCGGGATCCACCCCCGAACGCTCAAGGGACGCGGCCACCGGAGGCACTGGGACGGAGGCCGAAGGAGCCAGGGCAGGCTGCGAACGGGAAGAGCTGGCGCCTCCATCCTTCGTGACCTTCCTCAGCTAGCGCATGGAGGCTCGGAGCTTGTCCATATCCATGGGACCTGCACAAAACCAAATGCAAAGAAGTCAGCGACACATGCAATATAAAAGCCAAAAATGCAAGCCTGACTTACTGACGAACTCAACAGGGCTGAGCCCGGCCCAACTCAGGACCCTCTCAGACAGCGGCACGTCAAATCGGGGGACGGGCTCCCACGACGCTACTCTCATCACGGCGGGGTCATTAGACTAGTTCCCCAGCAAGCATTTTTCCCTCGACCACCTGGTGGGCACGGGCCAGTCTTCGCCCTCGGACGGCGTGATGAAGAAAAACTTCTTCTTCCAGTCGTGAATGGAAGAAGGCAGGGCTACAACTCCTGTCCCGGCGGCGCCCCCTGTCGCTTCCTAAAAAAGAGGTAGACCCACCTCGGGTCGCCCGCTCGACCCCCAGGATGATTTTTAAAAACATGGGAAGAATCAAGGATACAGAGGCTGAAGGGAACTGCATGTAGCTTCAGGCGGATCAGGAACCCAAGGAGAATCCTCCATGAGTTCGGCACTAACGGGCCAGGGGCTAGCCCGAAGAAGTTCAGCGCTTCGACGAGCTCGGGAGAGAAGGGCAGGCGCATTCCACCCTAAAAAGCTTCCAAGTACAATGCGATCTCCCTACCCCGTACTTGGTATGCCCTCTCTCCCTCCTTGGCCAGACGAAACGTATAACGTGAAGGGATGTGGAAGCGAGCCCGAGCATTGGCAAGCTCGTCCTCATGCCTCACCCAACACGAGGCGCCGAGGGCAGCGTCTACCATCTCCTCCATGGGGGCTGCCCCCGCCACACGATCTCAGGAAGAGGATCTGATCTCTGATCTCTGCTCCCTGGGAAGACTCAGCCTCAATTAGAGGGTCCCTAGAACCTACTCCTACGACATCTACAGATTCTACGAAAGAAGACATCTAACCTAGAGAAGAGGGATCCTCGGAAACGAAAGCAGAAGAAAGAAGACGAGCGTCAAGCAACCAGGACTTAGAGCGAGGAAATATAAAGGAGCAGGGGCCCTGGAGTGGGCCCCACCCCTATTTATCACTGCAATCGCCCTCATCCAACGGCGCCCTTCATCTCCCGCCAAAGCACCTCCTCGCGTCCAACGGCTCCGATCGCTCCACTTGTCGTTCCCACACTAGGCCGCATCCCATCAGACGCCGTAGGTCTGCACACGTCGCGTCGACCAACCGATGCTTGACACGCGGACCGTCGCTTCAGTGACAAAATGCACGAACCGGCGCACCTTCCTTAAATGCAGAGATCTCGCCCTGATTCGCTGGCGGAAAAGACAGCTGACAGCCCGGGGACGCGACCCGACGAAATCTTAGGAGGGAGCTCACCCCGGGCGGCCCGGCAGTCCACTCTTGACCCGACCCACCAGCTGGTCGGAACAAGAGTGGGAGGCTAATGATGATGCTCTATATTGGCGATCTGGCAGATCAGGACACGTGGCAGATGACGTGTCCCAGAGCTCAGAAGAAAAGGCCCATAGGGGCCGACCAGACTACCCCTGTACCCGACCTGCAAGCACAAGCTGGCCCTCCTCAGAGCCCCCTGCAAATTGGCCTCCTCGGCCTCTCAGCTCGCCCCGAGCTACCGCAGGACCAAGATGCCTCGGCCTTCCCGCTCGTTCCCAAGCTCTCCCGCCGAGGCCATTTTCCTCGGTCCCTCCGACCGACTGACTCCAACACTCATAGGCGTAACCGTCGCTCCGCAAATCTCGACATGCGCGGATTCTCCGCCGGCAACATCCCGCATTCCACGCCATCACGATCCCCATTAACGGGCGATCAGCTTATTACGCGGGCATGACGTCGGGGACGTAACTACCGGCGAGATTCTCATACATGCTACTGCGTGCTACCGCCACTATATAAACCCCCATCACAGAGGGGTCAAGTAAGCTTTACTCACCCCGCTTAGCTGTTACTCCGTTCGGATCTTGCACTAACTTGATCGTCGGAGGGTCCTCGGTGGTACCAAACCACATCGGGACTTCCTTGCAGGTACTCGGCGCTCCTCAAAACCACCAATCTCCTCAAAATCCATTGAGACCCACATGCAGCAGAAGATCACCTCCAAGATCCACCGGAAGATCGACGGAAGACAACATCTGACGGAGACCCGAAAAGGACCTCCATCACCTACACATAAAACCCTATACATTTATATTATATATGATCCACATACAATTTTTATCCAATTTTAATTTCATGACCACATAATATTGTAGAAATAAAATGATCTTCCTCATACCACCTTCGTAGCTAATACTTTCCATCAACTTAGGAGGTATGACAAGCAACTTTGCCTCCGTGCTTCGAAAAATTAAGATCATTTTAAAAGTCCAGGTTTTCTTACGTCTTGCTTACAATAACGTTGTACTAATTAGGGACAATCTGCGAAAGAGGAGATAGAACCCTCTAGTTACCTGTGGAATTTGTGATAAAACAGTTGATCATTTGTTTATTACCTGTCCAGTTGTTGTATCACTTTCGCTTAAGACACGTAGGGCCTTAGGCTGGCAGTCGTTGCGTGATGCTTTCCATGACCATTGGGGGTTTTGAAGGGTTCACTTTATTGGGGGTATAGATTTTGTTTCGTGGGATATTTAGGCTTCATCTTCTTGTTGGTCGATATGAAAAGAAAGAAATACAAGAATTTTTAATAACAAATATAAGATTTTTTCTGGGATTGGTAACTGGATTGACTTGGTAATTAAATTTTGGACAGGAGCTGCCCCTGAGGTACACGGAAGAGAGCAAGACTGCACCTGGGAGATGCTGTGGATACAGGAGGCCTGACTAGAAGGGATGACCAGGACTACCTTGCGCGGCGATATGATGAGACGTAGATGGAACTGGCATGCTGGGCCTTGATTTTGGATGACTCGTTGAGACGAGTTTGCTTGTCCTTGCATTTCTCTATGTTTGATGGGGCTGTTTGAGGTTTTGTTTTGGTCTCCTCATCGAGTATGTTTTATTTTCTATGCGGTTGTTTCCCGATTTTGCACTATACGGGATTTGTTCCTCTTATGGTTATACTTGTTTCATTTCGGCTATTTTATTATGCTATCTTGTTGCTCGTTTGCGGAGGCCCACAAGCTTTTGTTTTAAGTAGAAGAAAAAACCTTCATAGCTAATGATTGATTAATAGCATGATTGGAAACTTCTAGGTGTTGGATTAAGCATATGCGGTATTTTTTTTTGTTTTTTATCGAGTAACATGGATACATGGATAGAGTCAGTAAAACTCAAACCTAATAAAATATTTCATCGAAATATGAAATTGGGTGTGGTGTGGTTGGGGGGGGTCAACAAGTTTTCACTCCACAAGAAAATATAAAAAACTGAAGAACAAATTAAATTCCATGACGATTTTTTCCGGTTGTCAATAACACTACCAAATGTACAAAATGAAGATGGTTAGTCATAGCAAAAAATGTATAATCGGGTACAGTCACCCCCGGAATAAAGGAATAATGAAGCAACTGTTGAAATGGGAGAGATGCGGACGTCTTTATATCCTTGTCCCAAAAAATTAAAAAAAGCTGAAAACATCAAGCTGAATAGATATCTTTGGCAGAAAAGCTGCAAAAATATCACATTATGATGATCTTGACACCATACACATCAAAATTTTAAGTTATCTTCATACCAAAGGGAACTACAAAGATCTCCTGTCATCACATGCAACAGGTCCAAACCACTATTTATAAGCTTATAAACAGTAAATACCCCACACAGAGCAGCACCGAACTAGAAGGGCCGCGCCTTTTCGAGTATTCGACCTCAGCACTTCAAGGCGACTAAGCATCATTGCTCCCATGGTAACTGCTCCTTACGATATTAAGCTTGCAAAGAGGACATGCGGCGTTGATTTGAAGCCACTTGTCTATGCACATGCAATGGAAGTGGCGGCCACAAGGGTGTTCACGAGGATGTAACATTCCTACACATCCCCACAAAAAAATAATGTGTTCCAGTTCATATGTATTAGGATTGATAGCATAGAACACCCTCATCTATAAGGCATCCAGCACTTGCAAGTTGCAACCCATCAACTGGAATCTCAACATATTCGTAGCTAGCTGGAGGTTGATCCGATAGAGGAAAAAATTTTGCGAACCAATTGAGATGGTTTAGACATGTGCAACGGAGATAAATGCCCCGGTTAGAAAAATAGCAAATTGTAGTTAATGGCACAACTATGGATAGAGATAAACCTAAATGATCATAGATGGAAACAATTAAGAACAATATGTTAATTGTTGATTTAACCAAGTGGCGGGCTCTTAGCAAAACGGAATGAAAAATATAGATTCATATAACCGACCACAAAACTTTGGAATAAAAACTTCCTCTTGTTAACAACTATTGTTTTGGAACTAAAGATCTATCCTATGCATGTAAATAAGGGGGGAAATACCAAAATAGCTCATTAGCACCATCCTCTTAGCTGCCCGAGGAAAAAGAGGGTTTTTTTTAGGGTTGGGCTGGGGTGGGTGGATGGGGTGTGTGTTAATGCTTATGAAACCGTTTTCAGATACAAGGAAAAGAAGCGTGAATAGCTGATATTTATATAACTGGTTTTGTTTTGGAATTAGAAATCCAAGATTGATACTACGATGACGCTGATCTCTTTAAACTAAACTGCAAAAACTACACCTTATTTTTTGCCGTATAGCAAGAAAGACCCTTCATCAAAACCAACATTTTGCACCCTATTTCAACGTCCGTTAAATTTTCCACAACATTCTAGGCTTTCACTCCAAATGCCCCTTAGTAAGAATATTAATTAAGAAATGTTAATCAAATAACTCCAAAAAAACAAAACAAAAAAAACAAGAGAGTTTGGGGCATTTTTTAAAATGAAGAAACGATTTTAACAGAAAATATTATAAGTGTTGAATCCAGAGGGCGTCAAGCGCAGGTTTCGAAAATAGGGGTATTTTCTGCCATATAGCCAAAATTGAGGGGTATTTCTTGCAATTTAGCCATCTTTCTAAAATCTAACATGACAAAATGGTCAATTGTCCTTAAGTTTTAGTGACACCACATGCCAAGTGACACCTTTACGCACAAAAGCAATTCAACTAAGAAAGGACATGAGTACGCTTCTGTATACATTAGTTCTTATATTTGCCTTGGCAGTTACATTTCTTTTTTCAAACCTGTAATACGAAAATAGATTAGTCATAACTCTACCAAACTATCTTACATGTGCAATGTACGAGCCAAGAAAAATGGTGCTCTTTACCGCAATGAAATCTACATTTTGCCATGAACACAAAAACTAAAGATATTATGCTATCAGTTATCACCATGTATAGGTAGTAGGGTTGTCTTGAAGGAAACCATAGGCAACGCAATCGAAGCCATTTTAAAATTATATACCGCTCCTCAATTCATCAAGAAAACAAATAAACTACTGACTACATACCGCATGCTCTGCTGAAAGAGCGTGTGCGTGTTGGAGATCACTGCCACACTCAGTCGTTAATCCACCATTTGACCATGGTATCTCATCACCGAGTTTCTCAGAATCATCAGTTATCCGGAACTTGTATTTTGGAAGTCGTCCTATCTCTTCATCAGAAGCTCCTTCCTGCTTTAGAAAGCAAGATACACAGCAAATCCAAAATCAAATTCAGTCGGACACAAAAGAAATCTAGTTACTATTTGATTATAGATCTATATGAGAATATCCTAAATTGGTTTGTTCTGGCTTAAACTGAGAGTTTGTTCTACAGAAGAGAGAACTGTGTGCATTCATTTACTTAGGCATTCGCCAAGATTGATCTCAAAAATGGTTATATGACGGTTTAAACACTAGAAAGAGTCGATACAAACATATCAAAAAGTAAAAGTTCTGGATTATGACAAATAATTAGTAGTTTCAATTTATAGTTGGTATAAAACACATATACGGCTATAAAACGAGAAATTGAAAACCAAGCATAATCTAAATCCTAGGACACAAGTCAGTCTAAAGGGAACAATATTCCGAATACATTGACAATAAAGAGTTTCCATTTGTAAAATATCAATATCTGTCCTGCATCTACCAACGAAGACTAGGTTTTGAGAAAAGAAGCTCAGGGGAGTTGCAAAGGTACTAAGAGATTTGATAATTCTGTAAATGGCAGAAAGGCTCTGCAAATTAGGCATCCCTCTACGTTCTCACATGCTCTAGAAGCATATCGCATACACAAATTCGAAACCCAAGTAAGTTGAAGTAATATGTGTTGGATTGATGGCCCTGCACTCGTATACTATCCAGACAAAACTTTCAAGATTTTCTATCATCTTCTGAACTCGTAACGCTGGAAGAGACAACTTAAGGCGCCGCATAGAAACTCAAGTCACTAGACGAGGATGGCACCACCTTTCCCACTAGGGCCACCACAAAGTTCAAAGTGGAAGCGTATAGAACTCCAAGCGCTAGGGGCAGAGCCAAGAAATTTTCATTTGGGGGGTGGGGGTGGGGGTGGGGAGGGGGGTTAAATCAGATTTTCTAGCATAAAAATATATTCATATAGTAAAAAATATTACCAAATGATTTTTAACCCCTGTTTAGATTAATGCATTCATTTTTTTAATTTTTACAATATTGATTCAACTATAAGACTTCAAAGATACATATTTTTTATCTATAATATTTAAAGTAAATAATGCTTGAAAAATAAGTGATTTAGTGGTGTTTACATCATAAGGTAAATATATTATTCTTAGTGAATTGTTATGTGCAGGTTATTTTCTTTGTTGTTTTTTCTATAGTATATATATTTAAAATAAATAAAATAAAAAAATATTTATCATAGTCAAATATATCTGATTGAACATACACTTCATACTAATTGCTAGCATTTTAAAGTATTCAATAATAAGTTTTCTTATTAAAGCACCAAGCATACGGCCTTAAAAAGGAAAAAAAAATATGCTTAGGCATATGCATTCATCAAGGCTTGAACCTAAAATCCTCTAACCTCACAATCCAATGTCTCTACCAATGGACTAGAACTACAACTTGGGTCACCAGGATTAACATATTTACTAATAATAATTTTTGAAGATATCGAAACCCAAAAAATTAGGTGATGTATATAGGTTTGTCAGAGCCTGGGGGCCGGGCCCCAGCTCACCCACCCCTTTGGCTCCGCCCCTGCCAGGCGCACACAAAAAAAGTGTTTAATGGACGACCAAGCGTAATAGCACATCTAAACAAGGTTTTAAATATCGTTAAATGTCGGATATCGGAAATGTATCGGAGAGATCTTTCATATAGCGGATATCGTCGATATATCAGGAGATATCGTCATATCAGTCGATATATTGAACGATATTATATCATTTTTATCGTATCGCTAGGGGTCTCAAAATGATATATCGGCTGGTATATCAGTCGATATGACCGATATTTGATTCCCTGCATCTAAACAACACAAACAAACAATTCTTCATCTCCTTTATAAGAAGGTACCCATGTCAACTCCTTCCTATGCACCAAAAAAAACTCTTTTCCAGCTGGTTCTCTGAACAGGGACCAGCCCCACCCCATGGCCTGCGCTACTAGAAGAGGGAAGATCACTATAGCATGCTTTATTTTTTCTTCAAATGATAGCTAAATTGTCCAGAAGAAGTGGAATGTACAAAAAGAGCCTAAAAGCGGATAGAAATGAAGTGAACGTTTCTATGATCCCCTATCCACTCCATCCAATTAGAAGAAAGATATACACTCTCTTGATGTCCCAAATTTTTTTTATTAAAAACAAAAACAAAAATATATGTTAATGCTGATTATTGATCAAATTTAAACTTTAACTTGATAAATGAAATAGTTTAACTTAGAAGTATTACCAATTAACCATTATTTGAAATTTCTAATTGCATAGATCACCTTTTATTCATGGGCTATTTAAATATACAACTTGCAATATTTATATTTATATATACACCCATTATCTTTGTATTTGTACATAACCTCTCAAATGTTATATTTTGTATCAAAAACCCCTTCACCGTCAAAATTTATGTACACAAAGCAAAGAATACATTAGTTACACAAAGCAAAAAATACATTAGTTATTGCAAAGCCTATTATAGTTATCTAATAATTTAGTACTTAACCTTTTGTTTTCATTGCTAAACACTGTCAAAAATATCTTTAACTAAACATATTCTTCTGACTTACCATCCAAATATTCATAGTTGCGGTTGTATTGACGCAAAATGAATACGATATAGTGAAAGGGATGATAAAGAATTGATAAATTGTATATACCTTAGATTACATTAGAAAAGAGGTAACCAATCAATTAGTGCTTTTAATGTAGTATTATGTTCAATCATCTTGATCCTGTATTTGGCAGGAATTTTTTTTAAAAATTTTTTCTCAAAGGAAATTAAGTTGGATATAAAAGTAAACTGGTTTTATTGCATACATGATAATTTCTTTATAACAAAATAAATAAATATGAAACACAAAACATTTATATACAAAAGGATATCACGTGAGAGGTACCTTGAGGTGACGTGCATCCCTTGGACAGACCTATTCTATCCCTCCTCCTCGCCCCTATCGGTTAGGGCCTTTCGGATCCGGACGTGAACAACAAAGCGTCCACGGGCACTCATCCTCCGGATCCAAAGGCTCCGTTTTCACATCCGGATCCGCATCCGCTTTCGTTATCGGAACGTCGCCTTCTTCGTCCCGAACCCGCTTCGACCCAATCGACACCCCAAAGAGCCTCGGACACGGCTCCTCCTCCTCCGCCTCCAACGATCTCGCCGGCAACAGATCCAGCTCCGATGCCGCCGCCGTCCCAGAGCTCTCACCATAACCCGACATCAGAACGAAGATATTATTGCAGAGGTTCTTCATCCTCCCGAACTCGCTCGAGAGCTTCCGATTCTCCGTCCTCAGCCTCTCGTTCTCCTCCGCCAGATCAGTGGACCCCGCGGCCGCCTCCATCGACGGCGGCGTCAGCGGCGGAGGCGACGAGTTAGACGACAGAACCTGCTCCTCTCCCGAGTTCGACGGTGAAATCCGGCCAATCGCCGCGACAGCCAACGGAATCGCCGCCGCCGCAGAGATCTTCCGGCGCTGGATCTCGCAGAGGAGCCGCCGCTCCCCTCGCCGGAACGAATCATTAGAGAACTCCCACCGATCCGGTACGATCTTCTTAAATCCCTAACAAATTTCAAAAATCAGATCAACAAATCCCACAAAATAAATGTATTGAATCTGGAATCGAGAAGAGACTGACGTAGGTGTTGAGCTGGCGAACGAAGCTGGTGAAATTGTTGTGCTTGAAGTATTTGGGCAGCAGACCGCGGGCGAACTCGGTGGGTTTCCACACGATGAGCGCCGATCCGTCGTCGTTCCACGAGATGACGTCATCGACCGACGGATCGTCGACGAGCTGGTACGTCTTGCTCAGGAAAGGCGTCGGCATTGACCGCTGCGGCTCCGGCGCCGCCGCCGACTCTCCGTTCTGCTCCACCGCCGGAGACATCGCTTGGGTTTCGAGATCTCGCTGAATTTGCCCCCCTTTTTTTGAAGGATAAAGAATGTTATGCGGGTGGGGGGATCTTAAAGAGAGAGGGGGGAAAGGGTTAGAAAAGTCCAACCCCGTTAGGCTGGAAGGTTCCGCTGACCGCCACGTGTCGGTCGCGAATGGAGATAAGAGGGAAGGGGTAGAGAGGTAAATTGACGAGGATGGGATATCGGCGGGAGGCGAAGACCATCTAGAAGGACCTCGGCTCGGTGAGGGACGTGCGGATCTTGGTTTGTTCAGAGTTTGTGTTTGGTGTTTGGGGGATGAGCGTGAGATTGTAATGTAACGCTGGCGCAATACAATTGAGTTGGAGAATAATTTTGCAAACAGACATGGTATTAAATTTGTGATCCGAAAATTAAAATTCCGATATCATAAAGAAAAATGCCAATCCCAAAGTGGTACGCATTAAATCGTCTGTCCCATAAAAATCAACACACCACGAATCTTGGAATTTGAACTGAAAAATCATGCATAACCCTTTTAACGGTTGTTAATTTATTATACCTGTTATTTATAATAATTTGATCATTCCCTAACTTTCACATGGGTCGCAGTTTAATACCTACAATATTAAATAAAATATTAGATGTTTGAAAAGCATTTGATAATGCATGCTTGAGAGTACATGGTTACTTTATGGGCAGTGACATATTAAAATTTTAAGAGGGGAAATTTGAGTCTTTTTCTTGGAAAGCTAATTCTCCAGATATTTAATGTCAATGGCAAATCGACGAAATGTTGATGTCAGATAGCAGACATACAGCCTTAAAATTGATAGCATACCAAGTCCTCCATTATTGGTGAAGAACCAATTTATCTAAAATTTAAGTTATTGGCATGTTGGATAGCGGGGTATATCAAGCTAAGATATATAACTTTTAACGGTTCACTTCAGTATGGCGTTTGAAGCACAGGTAACAATCTTAGACTAAATAAAAGTACAAAATATGCAGATTTAAACCTACAACCCCTCAAAACCTAGCGCCTCTTGCATGCAACACCGCTTTATTTAACTTCTTAATTTTTTGGGTTTTGAGATATTAATGCATATGTCGCTAATATAACTTTTAAAAGTACCAATTTGAAAAGAGAATTTAGACTCTTAAATGATAAAGGACAAAAGGCCCATGTGGTTTATTCCTGCAAATGCACTTGTGAATCAGGGGTAAAACAGAGGGGACGTGATGTATATGATAGCCGGCCTGCTGTCCCCCATTCGCTGGGGATGTGCATAGATGCCTTCGCAGGCCCCTCTTCCTCGAAGGATAAAGTTGTCTACTAAATTTTAGCTCATGAAGTTTCTAGACGTGGGGTTGCTTGGAGCCGGAGGTGAATAAATAGAGCTGTGTGCAGCCAAATAAAGTGAATTAAGTTGAAATAAATGGCTTTGTCCTCTTTCAGCGTGTTGCTTGCATAGAAAAAACAATATATATGGCACTTTAATTAGTTTGTGTTCATTTTGCAAGTACGCCAAACACAGGAACAACTTCCATGGGAGAGTTCCTATCATTCCCCCCTCCTCGCTCGCCCCCTTTTTTTTGCCAAAGTACCATTTGCTAACTTGTTGAAGAGCACAAGGCAGATAAATTATCAAGTGCTAGCTGTTTTAGACCAAATAAGATAAGATGGGGGAATAAAAGGAAACTAGCAGAATTAATGTGGAGAACATTTTTTCTCATGTTATGTGCAAAAAGAGGTGGGCTCTCCAATTTTGAAGTTGATTCGGAAATTTGGCTATCTAATTTGCGTAAAGAAATTCATTAGAAATATATAAAAATTTGAATCTTAGGGCCTGTTTGGTTGCAGGATTATGGAATTTGAATTCCAAAATAGTACGGTTGAAATTTCTGGATTTGGTAATTTGTTGTTTGGTTAGTTTTGGATTCCTAGTATTGGATTTGTAGATCCTTATAATCTTTGTTTGGTTGGTGAAAAAAAGTGGGATTTGGATTTGAGGATTTTAGAAACAGATAGAGAGAGGATTAGTAAATAAATAAAGTACACGGGTCACATCTAAAAGTACAATGAATAGTGCCAAATCCTTGAAAATCCTTGAAATTCTTTAGGATTCAAGAATCCTTGTTTTGTGGTGGGCCCTCCATAAAAAACAAAGGAATTCAAGAAATCATAATTCTCCAATCAAACACAAAATTATGGAATTCTAGGATTCCACAATCCAAACAGTAAATCCAAATCCATAATCTGCAACCAAACAGCCCTTAATAACCGTACCTTAACCTTATATATCTCCTATTTGAACTTTGGACTAGCATATTCTTTTATGGTTAATTAATGTTTGCTTTTATCCCCATGTGTCTAGTTGGTCACTTCATCAACTATAACTCACCGTCCTTTTCAAATATTGCATCCACCAAGCTTGATTTTTTTCTCCACGGGACATAACTAATCTGGTTATGTCCGAGAGTAAAATAGCATTTTCTATATATATATATAGAAGTGATCCATTGCAAACCGGTCTGCGTTTTTTAAAAACGGGAACTCTCATTCTATGGCATATTTTAACGATCTGATCCGTTCAAATTGATCATCCTACCCTCGAATGTATGTGTATAAAAAATTAAAGGATTTGAAAATCTCTACCCTATGCATCAGATGAAGTGTATGTTGCATTATTGAACGACGTTCAATTTTGCACCCATCGATACATAGATTAGAGATCTTCAAATCCTTTGATTTTTCATACACATACATTTGAGAGTAAGGTGATCAACTTGAACGGATCGGATTGTTAAAATATGTCGTGGACCGCATTTTTTAAAAACGGGAACTCTCGGTCTACGGCATATTTTAACGATCTGATCCGTTCAACTTGATCATCCTACCCTCAAATATATGCGTATGAAAAATCAAAGCATTTAAAAACCTCTAAGCTATGCATCAGATGAAATTTATGTTGTAGTATCGAATGACGTTCAATTTTGCACCCATCGATGCATAAATTAGAGATCTTCAAATCCTTTAATTTTTCATATACATACATTTGAGAATAGGGTGATTAACTTGAATGGATCGAATCATTAAAATATGTCGTGGACTAAGAGTTCCCGTTTTTAAAAAATGCGGACCGGTTTACAATAAATCGCGCGCGCGCATATATATATATATATATATATATATATATATATAACACACATACAAAGAGAGAGAGAGAGATTGAGAATAATGGAGGAAAGATGCCATAGGAGGGAATTTCCTCCTATGGCGTCGAAAAAATACACTTTCCACCGTGTTTTCTGACGATCGAAATCAATCATCTTCATCGTTATCGTCTAAGATGTAGGTACGCCAATTTTCATGTGATTCTACAATTTTTCACCGTTGATTTAGCAATGTAAAAAGTTCTATTGTCGGCAAATCGTTAATTTTGAACCCACTAATTCAACGGTGAAAAAGTTATAGAATCACGTGAAATTTGGCGTACCCACATCTTAGATGATAACGATGAAGATGATGGATGCCAATCGTCGAAAAACACGATGGAGATTGTATTTTTTCGACGCCATAGGAGGAAATTCCCTCCTATGGCATCTTTCCTCCATTATTCTCATATATATATATATATATATATATATATATATATATGCCCTAGGGGCCATTATTGTATAGTACATGATTGTATATTATATGTCGATACTTGGGATATATATGTACATGACAGTCTTGCTCGATATGATAGTATATTATCTTGTTTGTCTTTACTTCAACATGTGTATATGTTTTATTTATATTACATATCTCGATTACATGCTGGTAAAGCCCGAAGGATCTTTGCTTAATTACTAGAGTTGTAATTGAGATCATACTCGTAGGGTCTAGGTAATCTATAAGCACATCCTTAAATTGTCCCTAGTCGTTAGAGTTTCGAGATAGGGTATTGATACTCCAGAATAGACTAGTGTATACGTTTCTTATTCCCGTGAGGGAAGGTGGCCTATCCCACAACCATTGGTATATAGCACCAAAGATAGTATACATGTGTTCATTAGGTTATGAGTTACACTGGACGGACTTGCCGAGAACTTCTAGATGGTAATATACCTATCGTCAGATAACAATTCTCTGGTGACATAGGTACATGTTAGTCTTTAGGCCTGATATCGTCATTAGTCTCGAGTGTGCCCAATTTACTTAGATTTCTACCCTGCCACGGTTTTAAAGAGTCGTGCAAACAGGTTTTAGTTGGGTACAGTTCCGAAGCACTTGGAGGCAGTGAACGATAGAAGGAATTCGTCTCTCCTGATATAGAGAGTTGATATCGCGTAGTGTTCGATTAGTCATCATCATAAGACCTTGTCCAAGACAGTTGAGATTTACTGATTGTGAGATCAGTAGTTTCTCGGGATGGTTTTGAGCCACATCGACATGACTTATCAGGTTATTAAGGGTCTGACATTTTCCACCCCCTAAACCCGATATGCAATACTTTCAGACGAAGATACCGGACTGTACAGAGATTGTCACTTTCAGGCTCAGTAGGAATACATACAAGTTTTCTTGTCGACCTTCTTTTCGATAAATACCTAGGCATCCGTTACGTACAGTTAGTACCGCTGACGTGTCTGTGGTTAAACCCACTGCCAGCGTATTGTCAAGTCTTTAGAGTCCCACACAGAGTGTTTCCCGGCTTAGGCGAAATGATGGAATGTACGTATTTGGATACATACTTAGATTCGATTAAATACGTGTTTTTGTACACGTACTTTTAATCGGTCATTTTGTTAATACCAGCCGGTTTGAAAGATAAACAGATTATCATATTTGGATAAAATGTGAGCTAGTATTATATCTTTCTTTTAGTATCTATTTTTTTGGTATTCGTATTTTGATGGAATACGATATTTATACGAATACGAGTATTTGTATAAATATGTATATTCGTGTCTTGATACGAATACGGGTGTTCGTATCTTGATACGAATACGGGTGTTCGTATCTTGATACGAATACGGGTGTATATATTTTTAGTATATACTTGTATCAGTGTGTGCATATATGTGTGTGTGCGCACGCGCATGAGATGGCTTTCTTCTTTTCTCATCTCTTCTTTATCGTGTGAGAATGGTGTAGGGTTGTGACTCACCATGGTGAGTCACAAGTCCACCCATTCATCACATTAAAAGAAAAGAGGAAAAAGAAAAGGGTGAAGATTTTTAGTAGCCACCCTTTGGCTCTTCATCATCATCTTCTTCCTTCTCTTCTCTTGAGTTTTGTTAATGGAGAAAGGAAAAAGAAAAGAGAAAAACACTTAGAAATTAGCCACTATTCCATGCCAGTGATCAATTTTTAGCAAGTCTTGTTCACTAGTTACTTTAGTTGTGAAGCTATAATCTTAGCTAGTGTTCTTGTATGTCTAAGTTGCACGCTCTACAATGTTTGTAGAGAGACGAAATATACAAAAAACAATCTTTTAAGCATGCAACAAAGATAATAACCTAAGATCTACCACAAGCCCTAAATAGTAAAACTACATAGGTAATAATTTTACTATGTTAGAATGTTATACCTATCAGATTTGTGTAATTCGGGTCTTGATTCTTCTTCTTAAGCTCCTTTTGGGATCCTTGATGTAGCTTGGTTGTCAGTCTTCGGGATTCTAGATGATCCACCCGAAAGTTCTGGGTTCAAACTTCAACTTTCAAAAGAAAGTAACTAAACAAGCTAGATTTCTAATCTAGCTAGTTTAAATTGTGTGGAGATGATTAAGTGGTAAACTTTTCTGTCTCAAGTCCCTTGGTTCTCAACACATGAGAAAGGTAGGGTTGAGAAAGAGGAAGAGAAGAAAGAAGAGAGAGGCAACCATGGAAAGAATGAGAATATGAAGAATGGCTCATCCAAAAATATCAAGTATTTTTCTCTTTCATAAAAAACTAGCCATACTTCAATAGTGTTTTCAATAAATGCTCAAACCATACTTCATCCCATGCTATCTTTACACCTCATTTTTCCATTTATTAATAAATAGAAAATACACATTATGAGGTATCCATTTCTAAAAGGTATTTTGTATAAATATAAAATACTTTCTACCGAATATACATACCCATATTCGTATCGAAATACGAATACCTAAGAGATAGAATAATACCACTAAAATAATACTAGAATTAAACCGATATCTTATTTAATAAACCTGCTTAATCCTAACCCCGCCAGTATTAAAATCCGTCCGATTAAATTCCGTGCAACTAATACATGTAATCAATCGAGACCCTGCACGTATAAACATACGGCCTCCACATCGTTTCGTCTAAACCAGAGAAATCTTCTGTGTGGGACTCTAAAGACTCGACAGTACGCTGGTAGTGGGTTTAACCACAAGAGCGTCAGCGGTACTACCTGTACGTAACGGCTACCCAGGTACCTGTCGAAAAGAAGGCCGACGAGCAAATTCATCTGAACCCCTACCGAGCCTAACCGTGACAATATCCATACAGTTCGGTCTGTTCGTCTGAGAGTGTCGCATGAAAGTCTACCTTAGCACCACCATGGGGTCCAAGTGGTATCAATCATGCCAAATTCAAATTTTTATAGGTGCTATCCAAGATCTTTAGCTAGGTGATTAGGGTTTTAGTTTGATATCTACTAAACTATAAGAAAGTGAAGACGACTATACCCTTGAAGATCAAGTCCTTCACTTCATATGCTCCGTGTGGTAATCCCGCGACTCCACTAGGATCCACTTGAGACTTTGGATGAGCTTCCTCCAATGACCTTCATGCCGAAGATGATTCACGCGAAGTCCCTCCAACTCAACCTACCTCTACACTAAACTCTTTGGTGTAGGAAACACGCTACACTCGATCGCTAGTCAAGTGTATGATGGTGAAGTAGGGGATGCAAAAGCTCACAAGTTTGTGTTCAAGCTTCATGGTTCACATCACATGTGAGGGTTGAAGCTTGAACCATGACAATGAGGAAGATGAAGATGCTAGTGAGCAACCATGGGAGCAACTCAAGATAATGGCTAAGTGTTAAGAATGAGCTTGTGAGAATGGCAACTCTTGACCCCTCACTCATTCAAGCATGGAATTAGCAATATAAAATTGCAACTATGCTTGAATAGTGAGTCAAGATGAATAAAATAATATAAAGCCCATGCTTGAAACCATGCTCCCATTTTCCACCTCTTTTCTATTTTTCTCAAAAATAGAAATTCAAGCTATGCTTCATTATTATATATATATATGTGTGTGTGTGTGTGTGTATCATATATATGATATATGATATATATATATATATATATATATATATATATATATATATATAATGGAAGAATAATTAGTGAGCTAATAATATTAGTTAAGATATGATTATATCAGATGCAATATATATCACATTATTAAATCAACACTTGATTTAATAATCCGGTTATATCACACATGACCGATTAATATCATTTATCTGAGTATCACATTATCAAATCAACACTTGATTCGATAATCTGGTTATATCACATATAACCTAACTTGATAACAGATAACTGTACGGTATCACATACACGTATTTAATCAGGCCCACACACATATCACCTATGTGTCCTATTTCGTTTCGCCTGAACCAGGGAACTTCTATGTGGGACTCTTAAGACTCGTCAATACGCCAGCAGTAGACGATGATCACATCAGTCACCCACAAGCCGTCAGCGGTACTAGCTGGACATAACGGCTACCCGGGTATTGAGCGATATAAAGATCAACAAGCAAGCCTGTCCATACTCTCCATAAAGCCTATCAGTAATACTACCTTACAGTCCGCTCTCTTCGTCTGATATGTCGCATATCATGTCTAGGGGTGGTAAACGTCAGACCCCAGTAACGTGATAAGTCATGCCGATGTCTGGCCTATAACAGTTTGAGAAACTACCGATAACACTTATCAGTAAATCTCATAAGCAGCCCTGGCCAGGGACTTCCAGTTATAGCCAATCGAGCATAGCGCAATATCAACCCCCAATACCGGGAGAGACGAAACCCCTCCTATCGCTCATTGCCTTCATGCGACTCGGGACTGTAACCAAAATCCACCTGTTTGCACGTCTGCTTTGAGCGTGGTAGAGAGGAAATCAAAGCAAAGTGGGAGCCGCATAAGACTCTATGACGATCTCGGGTCTACAGACTAACCTGTACCGGTGTCACTAGAGGATTGCTATCTGACGATATGTATACTACCAACTAGGAGTTCTCGGCGAGTCCCGTTTGGTGTACCCATTCTCCAATGAGCACCTGAGTACAATCTTTGATGTCACACACCAATGGTTGTGGGATCAACCATCGCCCTCTATGGGACAAGAAACGTACACACTAGTCCACTCTGGAATATCGATGCCCTAGTCTCGATATCCCTCGACTAGGAACTGATTAAAGGATGTACTTTTGGACCACCCTGGCCCTACTAGTATGATCTCATCATAATCCTGGTAGTCAAGTATATATCCTAAGGGCTTTATCAATATGTAAAAGACAGACAATATAAATACCAGTCTACATGTTAAGATAAAGGTAACCTGATAGCATACTATCATGTCGAGCAAGAAAGTCTTCTATATATATGTCCAAGAATCCACTATATCATCAATAATGGCCTCTAGGGCATACATATTCCTAACATCGCATACCCGGTCTAGGGGCGGTTAACGTCAGACCCTACTAACCTGATAAGTCATAATGGTGTGGCTCAATACCATCTGAGAAATCACTGATCTAACTATCAGTAATTCTCAACTGCCCTAGCCAGGGGCTTATGGTGTTGACCAACCAAATACAGTGCGATATCGACTCTCTATACTGGGAAAGATGAATCCCTAACAATCACTCACTGTCTCCATATGGCTCGGGACTGTACCCAACTAAAACTTGTTTGCACGACTTCTTTAAGTAGTGGTAGGATAGTAATCAAAGTACATTGGGAACTCACACGAGACAGATGATGATCTTAGGTTTACAGACTATTTGTACACATGCCACATGAGAACTGCTATCTGACGCTAGGTATAATTGTTAGGGACATGCATGTCCTGGAGGCCATGATTATACATTGATGTATATTATAGTGGATACTTGGACATATATATAGAGTACTTTCTTGCTCGACATGATAATATGCTATCTGATTGCTTTTATCTTAACACGTTCACTGGTATTATTATACTGTCTCTCATATACATGTTGATAAAGCCCTTAGGATGTAGGCTTGACTACCAGGACTATGATGCGGATCATACTACTGGGACCTAGGTAGTCCACAAGCACATCTTTTAATTGTTCCTAGTCGAGGGTATATCGAGACAAGGCATCGATACACCAGAGTAGACTAGCGTGTATGTTTCTTGACCCTGTATGGGGACGATGGTTGATCCCATATCCATTGGTGTTTGACATCAAAGATTGTACACAGGTGCTCATTAGAGAATGGGTACACCGAACAGGACTCTCCGAGAACTCCTAGTTAGTACTATACCTATCATCAGATAGCAGTTCTCTGGTGACACTGGTATATGTTAGTCTGTAGACCCGAGATCGTCATAGAGTCTTGTGTGGCTCCCACTGTGCTTTGATTTCCTCCCTACCACGGCTTAAAGGAGTCGTGCAAATAGGTGAATTTTGGGTACAGTCCAGAGTCACATAGAAGCAATGAGTGATAGGAGGGGTTTCGTCTCTCCCGGTATTGGGAGTTGATGTTGCGCTATCTCGATTGTCTATAACTGGAAGTCCCTGGCCAGGGCTGCTGCCGAGATTTACTGATAAGAGTTATCAGTAGTTTCTCGAACTGTTATAGGCCAGACATCGGCATGACTTATCACGTTACTAGGGTCTGACGATTCCACCCCTAGACATGATATGCGACATATCAGACGAGGAGACCGGACTGTACGGTAAGTGTTACTTATAGGCTTCATGGAGAGTATGGACAAACCTGCTTGTTGATCTTCTAATCGCTCAATACCTGGGTAGCCGTTACGTCCAGCTAGTTGTAACATTTCAGGAAAATAATATATTATTTTGGGAAATTTAAATAAATAAAATAATTAATTTCTTAAATAGTATAAAATTATGAGAATTTGTTTTGATGAAAGGGTATAATTATATACCGATAGGTTGGAAAATATTGGAAAATTACATTTGAATGTGAAGTTTGAAAGAATATTATATGATTTAGACACCTTATAAATTTTATACAATTAATTATATACAAGTTTATGTCTAAGCTTGATTAACATCTTCTAATTATGCATTAAGCTTAGTTAGGTATATGACATGCACCATGTCATGTTTCAAAACACATTTTTTTTTATCGGATTATGAACTATGGAGTCCTTGTTTTTCTTTTATATATTAAGGGTTTTTGGTTTTAATTGGAAAAGGAAAAAAGAAAAGAAAAAGGGTTTTAAAATGAGAGATATTTTAGTGTGGCATGGCAAGAGGTATGGGCTTAGGAGAGAGAGAGAGGGTGAGGGGTCTCTTGACTTGGCTCATTGTTCTTCACTTTGTTTTCTTCATCACTTATCTCCTCTTCCTCCCCCATGGCCGCCCTCTCCCTCCACCTCCTCTACCTCCTCACAACACCACCAAAACCACATCAAAACCTTGCATCCTCTTCACAAAATTTGTGCAAAAGCTCACTACAAGCATGGTGGGCTAAGCAAATTAGGATTTTGAGCACTTGGGGCAACTCAAGAAAATTCTTGAGTTGCCAAATGAGGTAATTCTTTCACCATTAGTGTAGTATTTGAATTCCTTTAGTTTTTATTTTAGTTTAGTATTGATTAAGTGTAGTTTAGTGATATTGGAAAATTCCAAGTTGAGGTTAGGGTTTGGTTTGAATTGGGATGGTGCAAGTAAGTGTAATTAGTGACTACAACCCCTTTTAGTGTTAAGATCCTGCACCAAGTGAATTTTAGAACCCAAGACTTGGACTTTAGAAACTTTCCGTGTCGGTTTTGTAGCTTGTGATGCCTACAGGGAATCTGGAGTGACCTGAGACATGTACGAGAAAAACTAGCAACCCTATTGGCCTAGATTTAACACTAGAAGACCACCCTGAAAGTACGAACCCAAACCATGCATCCCAGGCCGACCAGGCCAGATTTTAGGCTGATGTCGTCGGGTCAATTGTGGGTATTGGTGTTAGAATTGGTTATGTAGCTCACATACCCCATATACTACCCTACTGTATTGCTTGTTTAGCCTAATTTCACCTGACCAAAAATCTGGAACCTTTTTCTGGAGTTGCTGCTTTGATTTGTGACTTTTGCATGACTTGAACTTTGGATATGGGTGTTTTGTCTCGATCGATTGGCGTTTGTACGTCGATGTCGAGGGTTATTTGGTTATTCTTGCATGCGTAGACCATAGGTTTTAACCTATGTGCGATTCGTATGCCGTTTTGGTTTTCGTACGCGATTCTGTTTACGATACTATATATTTATATATGTAGACACCTACACGTGGACTTCAGATAATAAGGAAGAGCATGGCGACATCGACTTCGGCAAGTAAGGATCAAGGTGAGTAGATATATATCTACGGGGGAAGTCGGGTGGATGGCGTATAGCACCCCCGCAATTTCGTAGGATATGATGTGTTTATGATATATATACATATGTGTTATTGTGAGAAGTGAAAACTTAAAGCGCTTTTAGTTTAGTTCTTAATTGCGAAACCCTAGAGTAAAGGTTCACACACACACACGCACACACGTAACATGATTATGGGTGTATATGTTTATATGTATGTGTGTGTGTATGTGTGTGTGTGTGTGTGGATGCATTGGTCCATATATATACATACATATACGTATACACGGGTGATGAGAATAGTATATGATACTGGGAGGTGAGTCGATATGATCGGGCATGATGCCGTGAGATCGTTTATGTGATTTGGGTTATGTTATGATATACGACATGATATTATAGTGGATCGATGGGCGATGTGTTTTCATACACACGAGGATATATGTTTGATAATATTGGTATATTCTAGAATTTAGAACGGTACCCCTAATTCAGGATTTTATGATGATGATACCATATGAATAATCAGGTATATGTGATGTTTGACCCGTACCCCGATTTCCGGGATGCCGTACGATAGATTTTACCGTACGAGGTATAAATATGATGATTGATCCGCACTTTTGACTTGAGAATGTCGTATTATATATTTTACCGTACGTGACGCTATTGAGGCGGGATCGCCGACTACTAGATATATCGACTCGGACATTAGGTGGATTTCCTTACCCTTTCGATTAGTTTCTTAGTTTAGTCCTGTAGTTTATTAGGTAGATGTTAGACTGGGCTCGAGTCATACTTATTTTCAAAACTAACGAATCGTGAGTATTTTAAAGACAGGCCGAGGGATACTACGGATTTTTCAAAGGATTTATCTTTTCTCAAAGACCCCGTAGCCCCTATTTTTCTAAAACCACGATTCGTGCGATTTCAAACACCAAAATCTGTATGATTCGTATATAGAAATGTATATTCTTAAACGTTGCGTTTACTATTCATTCTCCGTTATATTCATGTTCTCATTGCATTGCATGTTTATACATGTGTTTCCTTAACTATTATGAATTCGTTTGTTAGGACACCAACACCATTACCGATGATGCGTATGTCTACAATCACTTGCTTGCCGGCTCACACACATCATCATCGGTAATTGCCATGTCATGTGTGTAAGTCGATGTACAACACCCCACGACTTGCGGGGAGGCGGAAATATGAAAAATGATCTTGTTCTTTGCTTAAACATCGACTAACCGCATGAATCGAAGCTAAACGATAACTAACATCAAACATAGAAGTTAACAACTACTATGTAAAGGGATTATACCTAAAGAACCGTGTCCTTCGTCTTTACGAACTCCACCTCCTCCTCGGCCTTCTCTAAGTAGTAGACGATCCACCACGAGAGCTAAACTCCAAGCTTTGCCTCTAAACTTGAGGCAACTAGGTATTTTTAAGTGCTAATCAAAGTACCTAGATGAAATAGAGTATGGTTATGGATTAAGTAGTCTAACTAATCCTTGTACTCAACACATGAGAGGGGAGGATTAGGGTTTGAAGAGAGAGAGAGCTTGAGGAGAGAGAAGATGAACATAATAATGAGAAGAGAAAATGAGTTATCATAATATATATCAAGCATTTTCATTTATCAAGAAAAGAAAAGAAAATGATTTACAACCATGCTTGATAAATATCTTATGGTGATTCATCTCCATGAGTCATTAAGCAATTATGAAGCATTAATGACATGGATGAATCATCTATATGACTCACTAATCTCATTCAATGTATATGCCACCTAAACCTCCTTAGTCACCATCTTCTAGAAGCTTCCCGCGCAATTACGAGAACGCCCCTCCTATCCGTGAAAACACGGAAAAAATTTAGACTGTATAAATCCAATAACCGGATACTAGTAACTGGCTTAAACCAAAGCCGACTAGTAAAAACTGTCCGAAAGTCGTACGTGCGTAAACACACGTATGCGTCCGAACCCTTGTCGTAAAACCATACGACCTCTATATCGTTTCTCCTGGAGTAGGGAAACTCTCTGCGTGGGACTCTAGAGACTCGACTACTACGCTGGCAGTGGGTTTAACCACAGACCGCAAACGGCACTAGCTGTACGTAACGGTCCCCAGGTAGATGTCGATAAGAAGGCCGATGAGGAAACCCATCCGAACTCCTACTCAGTCTGATGCGACAATCTCCGTACAGTCCGGTCTGTTCGTCTAAGACTATCGCATATCGGGCCTAGGGGGGCGGCAAGCGTCAGTCCCCTAATAGCGGTATAAGTCGTGTCGGAGCGAAGCCCATTACACCCTGAGAAACTACTGGAACCTACCAGCAAATCTCGCTTGCCCTGGCCAGGGACTTTGCGTAATGGCTCTCTGACACAGCGCGATATCAACCCCCAATACCGGGAGAGACGAATCCTGTCTAACCGCCACTGCCTCCAAGTGCTCGGGACTGTACCCAACTGCTACCTGTTTGCACGACTCCTTTGAGCCGTGGTAGGGTAGCAATCTAAGAACAGTGGGACACACTCGAGGCGAAGTAGCAGTGTCAAGTCTGCGGACTATGCTGTACTCATGTCACCTGGGAACTGTTCACCGACGACTGGTATAAAACCAACCAACAGTTCCCTGTGAGTCCTGTCCGGTGTACCCGTAACCTAACGAGCACCTGCATACTATCTCCAGTACGACGTACTGACGGCTGTGGGACAGACCATCTCCCCAACTGGGATGAGAAGCGTACACACTAGTTTACTCCGGAGTATCGATACCCTGTCTCGATAATCCAACGACTAGGGACCTGAATAAGGATGTGCTTGTAGACTACCCAGCCCCCACTAGTGTGACTGCCATCACAACGCTGGTAGTCAAGCAAGATCCTAAGATCTCTATCAATACGTATACTCACATATTAAGATAGAAAAACCAAGTAGCATACTACCATGTTTAGCAAGACTGTTATATACATGTGAATATCCCAACCTTCCATTAAGTAATATACAAACTAGTATGATACAATAATGGCCCCTAGGACATATACACTAACAATCTCCCACTTGCACTAGGGCCATGTACTGGCATATCGAAGACCGATGATCTCGAGTAGCCTCTCGAACTGAATCTGAGGTAGGGCCTTTGTGAATGGATCAGCAATGTTCTCTTCAGAAGCAACTCTCCGAACCTCGATCTCCCGACGATCAATGATCTCCCTGATCAGGTGATACCGCCTTAAGATGTGTCTGGACTTCTGATGGGACCTTGGTTCCTTCGCTAAAGCTATAGCTCCGTTGTTGTCGCAATACTGAGCTATTGGATCAACTATGGTAGGAACCACCTGAAGTTCTGTTAGGAACTTCTTCATCCAGACTGCTTCTTTTGCGGCATCGCAAGCAGCTATATACTCCGCTTCCATCGTCGAGTCAGCAATGGTGTCCTGCTTGGAGCTCTTCCAGCATACCGCCCCTCCATTGAGGGTAAAGACATAACCCGACATGGACTTGGAATCGTCCTTATCACTCTGGAAGCCGGAATCAGCAAAGGCCTCCAACCTGAGGTTTTTTTCCGCCGTAAACCAAGAACATCTCCTTAGTCCTTCTCAGGTACTTGAGAATGTTCTTTACTGCTATCCAGTGCTTCTTCCGTGGGTCTGACTGATACCGGCTTACCACGCTCAGTGCGTAAGCTACATCTGGTCTGGTGCACAACATCGCATACATTATAGAGCCTACCGCAGAAGCGTAGGGTATAATAGACATGCGTTCCCTTTCCAAATCAGTCTTGGGAGACATCTCTTTGGAGAGGGTGATTCCGTGACAAGCCGGTAGATTACCGCGCTTAGAATCTTCCATACTGAATCTTTTCAGTACAGTGTCGATATACCTGGACTGCGAAAGTCCCAACATCCTCTTGGATTTATCACGATAGATCCGGATCCCCAGAATGTAAGAGGCATCACCCAGGTCTTTCATGGAGAACCTGTGTAACAAGAATCCTTTGACAGATTGTAGCATAGGAATGTCATTTCCTATCAATAGAATGTCATCCACGTACAAGACGAGGAATACGACACTTCTGGCTACAACTTTACTATATATGCATGGTTCATCTGGATTTTTGATAAAGTCATATTCTTTGACCGTCTCATCAAAACAGATGTTCCAACTCCGCGATGCCTTGCATACTTTCCCGCTGCTCCCACTCTGATTGAAACCCTCTGGCTGATCCATATAGACGCACTCTTCTAAATTACCATTCAGAAAAGCCGTCTTTACGTCCATCTGCCAGATTTCATAATCATGGAAGGCAGCAATAGCAAGAAGGACCCGAATGGATTTGAGCATAGCCACTGGAGAAAAAGTTTCGTCATAGTCCAAACCAGGTCTTTGACGAAAACCCTTTGCAACAAGTCTAGCCTTATAGGTTTCCACCTGTCCATCTACACCAATCTTTTTCTTGAAGATCCATTTGCATCCTATGGGTTTTACCCCATCTGGAGCAAAGTCCAAAGTCCATACTTTATTGGTGTACATGGACTCCATTTCGGTCCGCATTGCATCTAGCCATCGTACCGAGTCGCCGCTCTGGATGGCCTGCTGGAAGCCAGTAGGTTCATCATCATCTATGATGCAGTCCTCTCTATCCCCATCTATGAGAAAACCGTAGTATCTCTCAGGCGGATGAGACGGCCTACTACTCCCGCGGAGGGGTGCGGGAATGTCCTGTTCTTCTTGAACTACTTGTTCTACCAAACTTTCAGTATTAGTTTGTGATTCTGGAATTTCTTCCAGTTCTATTTCGCTCCCACTTGTTTCCTTTTCTAAAAACTGATGTTATAGAAAATAGGCATTGCGAGAAACAAATACCTTTTGTTCCTCTGCGTAATAGAATAGATATCCCCTGGAGTTCTTTGGATATCCCACAAACTTACACTTTACTGACCGTGCCTCGAGCTTGTCCACATGCTGCTTTTTAACAAAAGCTGGACATCCTCAAATCTTTATATACTGAAGATGGGGTTTCTTCCCACTCCACATCTGATATGGAGTGGTAGGAACAGTCTTGGTAGGAACCATGTTCAAAAGATATGCCGCTGATTCTAGCGCATAACCCCAGAAAAATCGCGGTAACTCAGCATTACTCATCATGGATCGTACCATATCTAATAGGGTTCGATTCCGTCTCTCCGATACACCGTTATGCTGTGGAGTGTATGGAGGAGTAAGCTGAGAGAGAATTCCTTTCTCTTTTAGGTAACCTAGGAACTCGGCACTCAAGTATTCACCACCTCGATCAGATCTAAGTGTCTTGATACTTTTGCCGGTTTGGTTTTCTACTTCATTCTTATACTCTTGGAATTTCTCAAAAGCCTCGGATTTATGTTTCATCAGATAAATGAATCCGTATCTTGAGTAATCATCCGTGAAAGTAATGAAATAGGAAAAACCACCTCTTGCATGCGTAGATATTGGACCACATACATCGCTGTGTATGAGTCCTGAGAGCTCGCTCGCTCTTACTCCATGTCCAGTAAATGGAGTCTTTGTCATCTTTCCTTTGAGACAAGATTGACAAGTGTCATAAGTTTGATATTCGAACGAGTCCAAATATCCTTCTCTATGCAACTTAGTCAACCTTCTCTCATTGATGTGACCCAGTCCACAATGCCATAAGAAAGCTTTATTTAAATCTGGAAACTTTCTTTTTAGTGTGTTCTGGACATTGAAAATTTGGAGTTGGTTTAAAACATATATACCGTTATTTAGTGTACCGGACCCAATCAAACCATGATTAAGGTGGATGTTAACAACATCTCTTACAAACGTGAAATCATAACCTTTATTTGATAACAAGGAAACTGATATGATATTACACGTTAAGCTTGGTACAAAAAAACAGTTATGTAAAACCAAAATGTGTCCACTCGTCAATCGTAGGTGATAATCCCCGACGGACGCAGCTCCCACGCTAGCTCCGTTAGCAACCTTTAGGGTCATATCACCTTCCTTCAGCACTCTACGGTTTCTCAGTGCCTGCAATGAATTGCAAATATGAGATCTTGATCCGGTATCCAATACCCAGGAAGTAGAGTTAATTGACAGACAATTCTCAATTACAAACACACCTGAAGTCGAAGCCACGGCTTGCTTCGGTTCCTGGTTCTTGGAGTTCCACGCCTTGCAATCTTTCTTCCAGTGCCCTTTCCTGTGACAATGGAAGCACTCATCCTGGCCCACTACCGGTACCGCAAACCTTTTCTTTTCCTTCCCTCCCACCTTACTAACACCTCCTCTAGGTTTGGTGGCGGCCTTCTTCTTCCTTCCTTTGGTCCTAGCCTTGGACCCGGAAGAAGATGCACCACTAACAAACATAGCGGGTGTTTCCCTTGCTTTCTGCAAGGTGCCCTCTGCACTCCTTAACATGTTCAGGAGTTCCGGAAGTTCAACTTCTTTTCTTTGAATGTTGAAGTTCAGGATAAACTGGGCGTAGGTGGAAGGAAGGGACTGGAGAATAAGGTCTGTATAGAGCTCATTATCCAAAGTCTTCCTAAGATCTGCGAGCTCTTCTATATAGCCGATCATCTTTAGGACATGTTCTCCTACCGATGACCCGACAGCCAACCTCGCTCGAAACAAGTTCTTAGAGGTCTCGTATCTTTCTATACGAGATTGCTCTCCATAAAGTTCCTTTGTATGGAGAAATATGGCATCTAGTTCCATATCCTCGTGCCTCCTCTGATGTTCATTGTTCATCGAGGCAAGCACGATACACTTGGCTTTCGCGCAATCGAAATCCCAGGTTTTGCGGATTTCCTTATCCGCATTACTGGATTTGGGACCAGGGACAGCAGGTGCCGTAGCGGTGAGGACGTACCCCAATTTGTCATAGGTCAAAGCCATTTTGACATTCCGCAGCCAATCTTTATAGTTTGGCCCTGTCAGTATATTTTTCTCTAAAAGTAACTTAAGTCCAGTCATTTTCAGGGTCGTTGCAATTAGGAGAGAGAGAAGAAAACTCTTTAGCATGATGTTCTTGCAAGTTTAGAGTGGTTTTTAGTTTATCTAAACTGGATGGCTCCCACTGTTTTTCGAATCCTTCCTCAAACCATAAAAGAAGAATTAGCCAGGACTATTCTCACTGTATAATTCTTGCTTAACCGTTCAGCCAGGCTAGTGTCGATACTTCGAGGGAGGTTTTCCAACGTTTTCGCGAAGTTCCTTAATTAAAGAACCTCTTTTCTCTGGGGGCGTAACCCCGTTGACACCTACTTGGTTTATAGCATTGATCGTTAAGTGACGAATATCCTGATAAGTAGCATATACTCACAGTAGAATCGGGAACCAAATATCATCGTATGATAATGTTGAAGGAATGCTACCAACATTCATCAAACTCCAAATGGTATGCATCTCTTTGCAAATTTCAGTTTCTTTAGAAATTCCCGATAAATATTTTTGCCCCATGCTCTTATGACCTTGGCGTTAGGTCAAAATGTCATAAGTCACATGTCAAGTTCTACCCATCATTATCTTGTCAATTTGAACCCATCCGTATATATCCTTGACGTTCGGCCAAAATGATAATATGACTGTCCCAAACTAACTCATCTATCTATGCAACAAATGAATATCCAGTAGCTACCAAACACTATGCCTTGGCGTTAGGTCAAAATACATAGTTTGAATACTACTGAATACCCAGATGAAATGACGGAGGGCTACGAATGGTTTTGGCGAAACCGTGAACGTAGTGAACTTGATATAACCGAAGGAACCTGATAGCTTTTAAAAGGAGTGGTTAAAGCTCCGCATTTAAAAATATCTGTTTTTAAAATTAACCGAGTGGTTTTTTTTAAATTGTTCCAACGATTAAACTTTTGGTTTATTTTCTTTGCATTATAAATAATGCGTCCCATCATTAACCTATCATTGCAGAAAACAACAAAAATACAACGTCCTCTTATGCCATCCGCATTCGCCACGGGGTCCCGTCATCACCCGTTAGGTTACTTAACTAACGACAGAGCGGAGGCTGGGCTAGCGCGGGTGTAAAACATAAGTGACGTCTAAATAGCTATCATATATAGATATTGTACATTCGTCAGACGCAATAATAGGCATTCCGGATCACAGATAAAGTTTATTGGATTTACAAGCAATCCGTGTTTGTTTTGATCCTGCAACAAAAGACGGATTACACAGTTGTGATGAATAGACATTACCCCACCCAAGACCCCTACGGGTACGGCAAACTACTCGCCCGGCAGTTTGTGCACCCCACCTTGGGTCTGTCCTAGGAGCAAAAACAGTAAAATGAAATAATACAACGGTGGCTACAACCGCAACCTGGATGTGCCCCGCAAAATAATATTACAACAAATTACATTTACATCAAATGAATTAAATAATAACCCATCACATAACCCCGGCTATACATCACAACAGTCCAACACAGTTCATATCCACAAACAGTAAAAACCATTACAGAAATGTGCAACCCCCTGCCAACCGACATACTAGCAGTTAGGGGAGGTTTACGAAGACATTATACAAACACAGATATAATCCAACAAGCAAATACCATATAATTTCGATCGATTAAACACATTTAATTTTGCTCCAATACTTCTCTGTAAATATGAAACCTGAGCAAACATTAAAAAATTCCAGAAAATACCACATATCACAGAGAACCTACACAGGAAAATTGGGATGATGAATCGGCAACTCGGCGGCGGAATCGCGGCGAATCGGTGGGATACGCCGCAGTTCCGCGGCGCTTTAGCCGATTCATGAGCCTAGTTTTCTTGGGTATTCTTATACTATCATTTAAGGCTTTCTGAAGGTCCCTGAAAAATTTTTGGACCTCATTTAAAAATCGACAGAAACTCATGATATCGGGGTTTTCCGGTTTTGTTTTTTCCGTTCGAAATTCATACAATTTTGCAAGTGAGTTATTTATTGTTTAGCGAGGCTCTGATACCAATGTAAGTCGATGTACAACACCCCACGACTTGCGAGGAGGCGGAAATATGAAAAACGATCTTGTTCTTTGCTTAAACATCGACTAACCGCATGAATCGAAGCTAAACGATAACTAACATCAAACATAGAAGTTAACAACTACTATGTAAAGAGATTATACCTAAAGAACCGTGTCCTTCGTCTTTACGAACTCCACCTCCTCCTCGGCCTTCTCCAAGTAGTAGACGATCCACCACGGAAGCTAAACTCCAAGCTTTGCCTCTAAACTTGAAGCAACTAGGTATCTTTAAGTGCTAATCAAAGCACCTAGATGAAATAGAGTATGGTTATGGATTAAGTAGTCTAACTAATCCTTGTACTCAACACATGAGAGGGGAGGATTGGGGTTTGAAGAGAGAGAGCTTGAGGAGAGAGAAGATGAACATAATAATGAGAAGAGAAAATGAGTTATCATAATATATATCAAGCATTTTCATTTATCAAGAAAAGAAATGAAAATGATTTACAACCATGCTTGATAAATATCTTATGGTGATTCATCTCCATGAGTCATTAAGCAATTATGAAGCATTAATGACATGGATGAATCATCCATATGTTTCACTAATCTCATTCAGTGTATATGCCACCTAAACCTCCTTAGTCACCATCTTCTAGAAGCTTCTCGCGCAATTACAAGAACGCCCCTCCTATCCGTGAAAACACGGAAAAACTTTAGACTGTATAAATCCAATAACCGGATACTAGTAACTGGCTTAAACCAAAGCCAACTAGTAAAAACTGTCCGAAAGTCGTACGTGCGTAAACACACGTATGCGTCCGAACCCTTGTCGTAAAACCATACGACCTCTATATCGTTTCGCCTGGAGTAGGGAAACTCTCTGCGTGGGACTCTAGAGACTCGACTACTACGCTGGCAGTGGGTTTAACCACAGACCGCAAGCGACACTAGCTGTACGTAACGGTCCCCAGGTAGATGTCGATAAGAAGGCCGATGAGGAAACCCATCCGAACTCCCACCGAGTATGATGTGACAATCTCCATACAGTTCGGTCTGTTCGTCTAAGACTATCGCATATCGGGCCTAGGGGCGGCAAGCGTCAGTCCCCTAATAGCGGTATAAGTCGTGTCGGAGCGAAGCCCATTACACCCTGAGAAACTACTGGAACCTACCAGCAAATCTCGCTTGCCCTGGCCAGGGACTTTGCGTAATGGCTCTCTGACACAGCGTGATATCAACCCCCAATACCGGGAGAGACGAATCCTGTCTAACCGCCACTGCCTCCAAGTGCTCGGGACTGTACCCAACTGCTACCTGTTTGCACGACTCCTTTGAGCCGTGGTAAGGTAGCAATCTAAGAACAGTGGGACACACTCGAGGCGAAGTAGCAGTGTCAAGTCTGCGGACTATGCTGTACTCATGTCACCTGGGAACTGTTCACCGACGACTGGTATAAAACCAACCAACAGTTCCCTGTGAGTCCTGTCCGGTGTACCCGTAACCTAACGAGCACCTGCATACTATCTCCAGTACGACGTACTGACGGCTGTAGGACAGACCATCTCCCCAACTGGGATGAGAAGCGTACACACTAGTCTACTCCGGAGTATCGATGCCCTGTCTCGATAATCCAACGACTAGGGACCTGAATAAGGATGTGCTTGTAGACTACCCAGCCCCCACTAGTGTGACTGCCATCACAACGCTGGTAGTCAAGCAAGATCCTAAGAGCTCTATCAATACGTATACTCACATATTAAGATAGAAAAACCAAGTAGCATACTACCATGTTTAGCAAGACTGTTATATACATGTGAATATCCCAAGCTTCAATTAAGTAATATACAAACTAGTATGATACAATAATGGCCCCTAGGGCATATACACTAACAATGTACACTTTAGAGAATATTACTTCATTGATATAACTTTCTAGTTGATAGTTCAGATATATTATTACTGTGCTAGTTTAGATATTGCATTTTTTACTTAGATATCCATGCATGTATATATATTCATTTGTCATGCAATATTATGGGGCTTTATGCCGGTAATTCACTGTTTATTTACTCTCGAGTTTGGGATTTCGGATTTTCCATGAGATTTCTGGATTTGGAGAAACCGCAAGGATTTTATAAACTCATTATCATTTCTAAAAATAGAAATTTGCGGTTTTCTCGTGATATGATGTGAGAGGTGTTCACCATGAGTTTTCTCGATTCTTGAGCGGTATCTTACACCCGATTCGAGGAGGATTAACCGTCTGTGGGTGCATAGTGGACCCAATGCGGTACCCCGGGGCAAGATAGTCGCAGATGATGGCATTGAGCCCGACATGGGAGCACTGCCGACCGGTTATTTGTGACGCGGCGGATATCCGGAGGATACCGACGCAGTCTTGAGATTTGATGATATAGGCCAGTCCGGATTGCCAGAGCCCAAGATATTGAGATTTGATGATATGTGCCAGTCTGGATTGCCGGAGCCCAAGCTATCGAGATATTGAGATATTGAGACACTGAGATATCGGGATACATATTTTGTGTCGATACTTGACACGGATTTTCTGTTGATTTCATTGATGATACTTCGGTTTTTACACAAAAATCTCACTGAGATAAGAAAACGGTTTTCTCGTTCAAGATGTATTCTGCTTTCATTCTTAATGCATTCGTACATCATATATGTGACATGTTGCTACACGAGGCACTGACACGAGCACTTGGTATTACACTTGTTTAGATGATTGCCCTTGCCATTATTAGATGTTTCAGGTTATATTATGAGGATATTATTGTATGACCTAGGAGAGAGTCATACATGCGATTTCTTCTCGGTGATATTTTCTACTCACGAGTTGGAAACTCACCCCCATTGTGCCACAGTTTCTTGCAAGTTTTGCCGTACAGGTTTCCATGGCGGCTTTGCTGGCACTCCACTTCATTCCGGATGATTGCTTGGGTAGGTGGGTTCACTTATATCGTGACCACCATTGTACTTGTATTTATTTCAGTTGTATCTAGTAAACTCCATCAACCAGACTTGTATTATTTGATAAACCTAGAAGACCAGTTGTATATTCTTTCGACCTTAGAGTCATGCGCTTGTATTATTATGGTTCTTCTCTGGTTTTCTTAATGTAACACTTTGGAATTCGTTTAGGATATTTTCGCGATAATTAGCAATTTTGCGTGTTTTTCATAAAAGCCTGAGTATCGTATTTTTCTTCTTGGCTAGGGATAATTGTGTTGTGAAGTTTTATATATATATATTTATGTGTAATTATAGGGTTTACTGTTTATTTCTAATCGGGTTTACCCTAATTGGGAAATTTCTTGTGTTAGTGCACACTTGCACACTTAGCCATGTTGTGACCTAGGTTAAAGTGTTAACCATTTCTTTTCCTTGCATGGTTCATTGTTATTTCCCCACCCTTTTATCAAAACAAAACCCTTTTTAAAATTCAAAATTTCTATTAGAATATAGAAGCATGGTGGTTAAGTGAGAACTTGAATTTTTGACCCCTTTTCTTTCTCTCTTCTCTCTCTTTCTCTCATTCTGAATTTCCTGCAGAAATTCCAGCAAAACCATAGCTTCTTCTTCTTCTCCACTTCTTATTTTCATTTCCCTTTGATCCCTACACAAAACCCTACACAAATCAACACATTTTCATCACAAAACCATGGAAAAAGGGACTTTTTGAGGTGTTTGGAGGCAAATCTGCACACTTGAGGCTAGGGCTGAGATTTTTGGTGTTTCATAAAGTCTTTTGAAGGTATTGATTCATGTTTAACACCCTTTCTCCATAACTTGTAGTATTCTTTAGCAAAAATCATGTTTTGATGTGCTTTTTAGTGATATTGAAGGGATTTTGTGGTGATATGTTAAAATTAGCATTTTTATGGCTTAATTAGCTTGGTAATGAGTTGTTAGTGTGATTTTAGACTTGGGTTTGCTTCAGATTTCAAATAAATACCCGAAAGTTCCATTTTAGTGCAAAAGTGTGGTTTTTAACTAGAAATAGGGCTCTATAAGATCTGCTGCTACCCGAGTTATTTCAGAATGATATTGTATTTACTGTAGCATGTATAGGGGGTATAGAGTGCACACACAAAACCTGGGAGCCCAATTCCCCAGACAGGCCGCCGAAAAATGCATTCTGGCCGCAATTTGCGGCCAGATGAGTGAGTTAGGGGTTGGTGTTTGGGGCACAGGAGTCTGCTGCAATGTGTAGTATTCTGGTATATATAGTTTTTAAAATTTGTTTCTGTATAAAAATCTGGAGTTAAATACCTATTTTCTCGTATTTTAAACTTTCGTGACACGCGTGATACGTGTGTGTGGGTTTGGGGTTTCTGCGTATCACGACGCGTCGGAGTGACTTCAGACACGTAATCACACGTTTTAGCGTATCGCGCACACGTGCGCCTGGTTTGCGACACGGGTTTCTAGTTGACTTTAAATGTCGTGTTTGTATGGTTTTGAGGTTATGTGTGATATATTGTGAAATTCTAGGTTCGCAGGCGAGTGCGACGGACGCCGCGAAGAAGGGGAAACAAGTCGTCGGCTATACCTAGCGAGGGACTACGGTGAGTAGATTTAACATCTACGGGGATATCGCCCGCATGGCGTTATGCGTCAGGGCTGATAGGACCTTATAGCTACATATTGCATTTACCTACATTGACTGTTCATGGATACTGTTGTTGCATACTGCATTCTCTGCTATATGTATGTAAACTTAGAATTTATAGAACACCGCACTATTACTAACGGTTCATGTTGCACGAGCACTATTCTGCATGTTACACACATACCGTTAGTAATTGCCATGACACTCACACTGTAGAATTTCCATGATCATTATGCTGTAGCTCATCTTTTATGTGACTGGACCTGATATTCATACTTGATGCATATATCACATCGTATTGACTTGCATATTGGTTTTGGATTACATGTGATTTCTGGATTTGGGAACCGTGGCTGTTTCAAAGAGAATATGTAATTATTTAAAAACCCAGTTTCCCTTGATATGATATTTCAGTGC
This sequence comes from Agapanthus africanus, assembly GCA_030015575.1. NCBI lineage: Eukaryota > Viridiplantae > Streptophyta > Magnoliopsida > Asparagales > Amaryllidaceae > Agapanthus > Agapanthus africanus. The sequence goes on from JASDDO010000024.1 coordinate 310,542,424, forward strand.
GTCCACCATGTGTTTTCTCGGTGCGAGAGTGATACATGTGAACCCGAATCAAGGAGTTGGATGAGGCCGATTACGGGTACATGGTGGACCCGGTATGGTACCCCGGGGCGAGAACAGTTTCGCTGTATGGTAGACGGTGAGCCTGGCAGAGGGACTACTATCTACCGGTGATTGGTTGGACCTGGCGGTTTTCCGGAGGATACTGACTAGAGTCGATAGATGGATGTGGGGTGATCCGTACTGCCGGGGCCGAGGGCCGATACTGCAGACGGAGCCCGTGGGCTGACCCGGACTGACGGGGCCCGATGGATGAGGATTTGTATGTCGATGCTGGACACGAGTACTTATGATATTTGGGTGCCGATGTTGGGCACTCGTGATTCTCAGAGATTTACAGGATTGGAGGGACGATGAGAGTGCCGGCGCCTGAGCTATTGGGGGGATCTAGGTGTATTGATGGACACCGATTATATATTCCACGTTGACATTCCGTGTAGATGTTATATTTCCCATGCTCAGCATTCATTATTGTATCTCATCCTGTAGTTATATTACCTGATAGAGCACTTGCATGATTATTGCACATACTGCTTATCACGCATTGATATCATCTGCTGGCATATGATAGAGTAGCGCAGTACGTGCATGCTCGCGATTACCTTTATATGTTATTTCTATTCACGAGTTGGCAACTCACCCCCGTTGTGCCACAGTATTTGCAGGTTCCCCTCGGAGTAGCCGCGGCAGGCTGCTTTCTTACATCTTTTGGCTATAGATACCACTACAGTTGGTGCGTGAGCTGTTTTGCTGTTAGGTGGGTTATGGTATCTGGTTACTTTTATTGTATACACTTTTGTATCTAGTATTCTCCATCTACCTTATATGTATTTGACTTAGAGACAGTGTGAGGACGATGATGTATATTATTTGTATTCTGGTGTCGAGCTCGTTGTGAGCCGACTTTACTTTTGCAGTTTATTCTATCTTTGATGTTCCCACTTGTTGCTCTTGATCTTCGCTACGGCGTCGCATATTTCTATCTTGGTGACTGTTTACTTAGATTTCTTAACATGTTAGTAAATGCTTCCATTTAAAACTTAAAACACTCTATATTTTTACTGGTTTGATTTCTGGGTTTCCGGTTCGCTTAGTCGCGTTACGCCTGTAGACGTTACGTGGTTAAGTGCCGATCATGGGCCAAACTTTGGGTCGTGACAAAGTTGGTATCAGAGCGTAGGTTTTTACCGTTCGGAGTGTAGGATGACGTTGGTATGATGGAGTAGGTAGCTGAAGCAGAGTGGCGTAGCGTGCGTATGTTCCGCGGCATACTCATGACACGGTACTCCGCCAAGGCGACCTTAGGACTCGTTGATTTAAATTCTTTCTTGAGTACATACATTCTTGCGATTCGATTTCCGTATCCTTATCGAATCCTACTTTTCCTTTCAGCCATTATGCCGCCAAAGACTACGAGGGCGCAGAGAGCGACCGTGAGGGCTGAGATTCAAGTTGACTCGTCCGAGACGAGGACTGATCCGGGTAGTACACCGGTTGTGCCCGAGCAGGCTGTTCCTGCCGTGACAGATCAGATTGCCATGTTAGGGGCTGGTATGCAGGAGATGCACCAGACGGTGGGATCCAGTATGCAGGAGATGCGCCAGATGATGGGATCTCTAGTTGAGACACTTCGAGCGCAGTGTCCAGAGGTAATTCCACCCGTTGCAGAGACCGCGGTGGTACCCACAGTACAGGCAGTTGCCCCTGCAGCTACAGAGGTCATCTCGGTATCGCTATCAGAGTTTATGAGGCTAAAGCCTCCGGTCTTCACAGGCACTGATGCAGCCGAGGACCCACAGTCTTTCATTGATAGGATGGCTTGGATATGCCGTTCCCTCAGATGCGCAGATGCGAGATGGGTTGAGTTTGCGAGCTTTCGCCTGGAAGGTCTTGCGCAGAAATGGTGCGAATCAGCCGAGAAGGGTAGAGTGGCAGGTCTTCCTCCTATGACCTGGACCGAGTTCGTGGCACTATTCCTTGCCCTCTTTCTTCCCCTGAGTGTCAGAGATGCTAGAGAACGCAGGTTTGAGTCCTTACGTCAGACTCCGGAGATGTCAGTGGCAGAATATGATGTCCTGTTCACCGAGCTATCAGTTTATGCTCCGTACCTAGTGGCTACTGAGGAGTTGCGAGTCAAGAGATTTGTCCGAGGTTTGCTTACACCACTGTTCCTTGCGATCAGCGCGCAGCATTACGAGATATATGCAGCAGCGGTAGACGCAGCCCTGTTAATCGAGGAGCGCCTTGCTGAGACTTCGGTAGTCCCAGAGTCGAAGAGAGTTCGTGCGGATACATCAGTGCAGAGACAGCCTTTTCGGTACCGTGACAGGCACCTTGCAGGTGGCAGAGATTCGGGGCAAGGCCGGTTGTTCAGCTCCTATCCTCAGGAGGGTCAGCGACCATCATCGGAATGTTACCGTTGCGGGAGTTCTTATCATCGTGTGCGGGATTGTCCTGAGATACCACGGAGGGAGGCGGCAGTACCGCATGTCACATTACCACCTTCACCACCCCAGAGGGCGTTGCCTATTGTACCTACGGTTACTCCGCGTCAGACTCATGCACAGAGAGGTCGTGGTCACGGAGGATTTGTTCATAGAGGACGAGGTGATCGAGGCAGAGGACAGCCAACTGCCGACAGGGGACAGTCAGTCGCAGGTGGAGGACATGCGCGGGTTTTTGCTTTGACGCATCAGGACGCGCAGGCATCCAATGCAGTGGTCTCAGGTATCCTTCCAGTATGTTCGGTTGATGCACACGTGTTATTCGATCCCGGATCCACGCACTCGTACGTATCCACATACTTTGTACCGAGTTTGGGTAGAGAGTCCGGTTTGCTTGATCAGCCGCTTGTTGTGACTACTCCTGTCGGAGACTCGTTTGTTGCTAGGCACGTGTTCTGATCCTGTATCGTCCGTATTGGCGAGAGAGAGTTGCCGGTCGATTTGATCCTTCTTGAGATGTTGGACTTCGACGTTCTTTGGGGCATGGATTGGTTAGTCACGTGCTATGCTTCTGTTGACTGCCGCGAGAAGACAGTTGGATTTTGTTTTCCCGGCGAGTCGGTTTTTGTTGTGTTGGGGGACCGTGGTGCCACCCCTCACAGTGTGATTTCTTCTTTTCGCGCTGGACAGCTTTTGAGGAAGGGATGTTAGGGATTTCTCGCCTATGTTTACGATACTAGAGCTATAGAGGTTCCGTTGGATCAGGTTCCGGTTGTTAGCGAGTTCCCTGATGTGTTCCCTGACGAACTTCCTGGGCTACCGCCCGAGCGTGATATTTCTTTCTGTATTGATTTGGTTCCTGGCACGGGGCCTATTTCTGTACCGCCTTATCGGATGGCCCCGGCGGAACTTAGAGAATTGAAGGGTCAGTTGCAAGAATTGCTGGATAAGGGACTTATTCGACCCAGTGTTTCTCCTTGGGGTGCTCCAGTCCTGTTTGTCAAGAAGAAGGACGGCAGTATGCGTTTATGTATCGACTACCGCCAGCTGAACAGGGTGACAGTGCGGAACAGATATCCTTTGCCTCGTATCGACGATTTGTTCGACCAGCTTCAGGGGGCAGGATACTTTTCGAGGATCGATTTGCGATCAGGCTACCATCAGCTGCGGGTTCGACCGGAGGACATTCCTAGGACAACTTTCCGCACGCGCTATGGCCACCATGAGTTTTTGGTGATGTCGTTCGGACTCACCAACGCGCCAGCACCATTTATGGACTTGATGAACCGTATTTTCCGGCCGTATCTTGATCTATTCATCATAGTGTTCATTGACGATATTCTGGTGTATTCTCGGAGTAGAGAGGAGCACGAGCAGCACCTGCGGATTACACTGCAGACCTTGAGGGAGCATCAGCTTTTCGCCAAATTCTCCAAGTGTGCTTTCTGGCTTGACAGCGTAGACTTCTTGGGGCACGTGATTACATGAGATGGTATATTTGTAGACCCGAGAAAGATTGAGGCCGTTCGGAGTTGGCCTAGACCCACGTCAGTGACGGAGGTTCGCAGCTTTCTAGGGCTGGCAAGCTACTGCAGGCGATTCGTGCAGGACTTCTCTCGCATTGCTACACCTTTGACCGGGTTGACCCGGAAGGGAGTTCGTTTCGATTGGACGGAGGAGTGTGAGCACAGTTTTCAGCAGCTACGGGCTCTACCTACTACGACACCAGTGCTATCTTTGCCTTCAGGATCAGGCGGATTTGTGGTCTATTGTGATGCTTCACGAGTAGGCCTAGGGTGCGTATTGATGCAGCATGACAGGGTGATCGCGTATGCTTCGCGGCAACTAAAGAAACATGAACAGAACTACCCCACTCACGATTTGGAGATGGCTGCAGTGGTCTTTGCACTTAAGATATGGCGACATTACCTATATGGCGAGTCGTGCCAGATATTCACTGATCACAAGAGCTTAAAGTATATATTTCAGTAGCGCGACCTGAACCTTAGACAGCGCCGATGGATGGAGTTAGTGAAGGATTACGATTGCGAGATCTTGTACCACCCGGGCAGGGCTAATGTAGTGGCAGATGCTTTGAGCAGGAGGCCCGGGGGTAGTTTATCTTGTTTGAGCGCAGTACAGAGGCAGTCGTCGGCAGATTGGCAGATTTTATGCGACAGTCGGGTACAGTTTGAGTTCACGCCGATCGGAGGACAGATTGCGCATGTTCGTGCACGCCCACAGTTGCATGACCGTATACATGAGGCACAGCACAGTGATGACCGATGTTCAGAGATCATGGCACAGATGGGACAAGGCAGATTTTCCGAGTTCGTGATCGATGATCAGAGGATACTACGATTTGGGACTAGACTGTGCGTACCAGATGCTGAGGGATTGCGGCGCGAGATTCTTGAGGAGGCATATCGATCGGTATACAGTGCTCATCCCGGTTCCACCAAGATGTACCATGACATGAGAGGTGTTTACTGGTGGGACGGAATGAAGAGAGACATCGCAGATTTTGTGTCGAGATGCCTGACTTTTCAGCAAGTCAAGGCTGAGCACCAGAGGCCCGCGGGAGAGCTACAGCCGTTACCCATTCCGGAGTGGAAATGGGAGCAGATTTCTATGGACTTCATTGTGGGTCTACCCAGGACTAGTCGAGGGTATGACTCCATCTGGGTGATCGTGGATCGTTTGACGAAGGCGGCTCACTTCCTACCGGTGAAGACGACTTTCGGATTTGCTCAGTATGTCCAGATATACATTGATGAGATTGTACGACTGCACGGAGTTCCGACATGTATCGTGTCTGACAGAGGCACCCAGTTTACCAGCCGACTATGGCAGAGGTTTCAGGAGGCTTTGGGCACTCGTTTGAGTTTCAGCACAGCATTTCATCCGCAGACCGACGGACAGTCAGAGCGGACTATTCAGACTCTCGAGGACATGCTCAGAGCATGCGTATTAGACTTTGGAGGTAGCTGGGATCATCATTTACCCTTAGTAGAGTTCTCCTACAACAACAGCTACCAGGAGACCATTAAGATGGCACCGTTTGAGGCTCTTTATGGGAGGAGATGCAGATCGTCCACCTGTTGGACGGAGCTCAGTGAGAGCAGTATCTTAGGGCCACAGATTGTTGAGAAGACGACCGCGAAGATCCAGTTGATTCGTGATAGAATGAGAGCAGCCCAGAGTAGGCAGAGATCTTATGCGGACCGTCGTCGACGCAGACTTGAGTTTTCTGTTGGTGACCATGTTTTCTTAAGGGTCTCCCCAATGAAAGGTGTGATGAGATTTGGGAAGAAGGGGAAGCTTAGTCCCAGATATGTGGGCCCCTTCGAGGTCCTCGAGCGTGTTGGTGCGGTTGCGTATCGGTTAGCCCTTCTGTCCAGTTTTCCAGACGTGCACCCCGTATTTCACGTTTCGATGCTCCGCAAATATCTTGATGATCCTTCGCATGCGATTCAGCACTCGACGATCTAGCTTAAGCATGACCTTTCCTATGCAGAGCAGCCGGTGATCATTTTGGACCGACACGTGAAGAAATTGAGATCAAAGGACATACCGTCAGTCAAGATACTTTGGCGTGGTCAGAGTAGCGAGGAGGTCACTTGGGAGACCAAGAGCGAGATGAGGAAGAGGTATCCCCACCTTTTTGAAGGTATGTGTAGTTAGATTTTGAAATTCGGGGACCGAATTTCTTTAAGGGGGGTAGATTGTAACACTTTAGAATTCGTTTAGGATATTTTCGCGATAATTAGCAATTTTGCGTGTTTTTCATAAAAGCCCAAGTATCGTATTTTTCTTCTTGGCTAGGGATAATTGTGTTGTGAAGTGTTATATATATATATTTATGTGTAATTATAGGGTTTAGTATTTATTTCTAGTCGGGTTTACCCTAATTGGGAAATTTCTTATGTTAGTGCACACTTAGCCATGTTGTGACCTAGGTTAAAGTGTTAACCATTTCTTTTTCTTGCATGGTTCATTGTTATTTCCCCACCCTTTTATCAAAACAAAACCCTTTTTAAAATTCAAAATTTCTATTAGAATATAGAAGCATGGTGGTTAGGTGAGAACTTGACTTTTTGACCCATTTTCTTTCTCTCTTCTATCTCTTTCTCTCATTCTGAATTTTCTGCAGAAATTCCAGCAAAACCACAACTTCTTCTTCTTCTCCTCTTCTTCTTTTCATTTCCCTTTGATCCCTACACAAAACCCTACACAAATCAACACATTTTCATCACAAAACCATGGAAAAAGGGACTTTTTGAGGTGTTTGGAGGCAAATCTGCACACTTGAGGCTAGGGCTGAGATTTTTGGTGTTTCATAGTCTTTTGAAGGTATTGATTCATGTTTAACACCCTTTCTCCATAACTTATAGTATTCTTTAGCAAAAATCATGTTTTGATGTGCTTTTTAGTGATATTGAAGGGATTTTGTGGTGATATGTTAAAATTAGCATTTTTATGGCTTAATTAGCTTGGTAATGAGTTGTTAGTGTGATTTTAGACTTGGGTTTGCTTCAGATTTCAGAAAAATACCCTAAAGTTCCATTTTAGTGCAAAAGTGTGGTTTTTAACTAGAAATAGGGCTCTGTAGGATCTGCTGCTACCCGAGTTATTTCAGAATGAAATTGTATTTACTGTAGCATGTATAGGGGGTATAGAGGGAACACACAAAACCTGGGAGCCCAATTCCCCAGACAGGCCGCCGAAAAATGCATTCTGGCCGCAATTTGCGTCCAGATGAGTGAGTTGGGGGTTGGGGTTTGGGGCACAGGAGTCTGCTGCTATGTGTAGTATTCTGGTATATATAGTTTTGTAAATTTGTTCCTGTATAAAAATCTGGAGTTAAATACCTATTTTCTCGTATTTTAAACTTTCGTGACACGCGTGATACGTGTGTGTGGGTTTGGGGTTTCTGCGTATCGCGACGCGTCGGAGTGACTTCAGACACGTAATCACACGTTTTAGCGTATCGCGCACACGCGCGCTTGGTTTGCGACACGGGTTTCTAGTTGACTTTAATTAATGTCGTATTTGTATGGTTTTGAGCTTATGTGTGATATATTGTGAAATTCTAGGTTCACAGGCGAGTGCTACGGATGCCGCGAAGAAGGGGAAACAAGTCGTCGGCTATACTTAGCGAGGGACTACGGTGAGTAGATTTAACATCTACGGGGATATCGCCCGCATGGCGTTATGCGTCAGGGCTGATAGGACCTTATAGCTACATATTGAATTTACCTACATTGACTGTTCATGGATACTGTTGTTGCATACTGCATTTTCTGCTATATGTATGTAAATTTAGAATTTATAGAACATCGCACTATTACTAACGGTTCATGTTGCACGAGCACTATCCTGCATGTTACACACACACCGTTAGTAATTGCCATGACACTCACACTGTAGAATTTCCATGATCATTATGCTGTAGCTCATCTTTTATGTGACTGGACATGATATTCATACTTGATGCATATGTCACATCGTATTGACTTGCATATTGGTTTTGGATTACATGTGATTTCTGGATTTGGGAACCGTGGCTATTTCAAAGAGAATATGTAATTATTTAAAAACCCGGTTTCCCTTGATATGATATTTCGATGCGTCCACCATGTGTTTTCTCGGTGCGAGAGTGATACATGTGAACCCGAATCGAGGAGTTGGATGAGGCCGATTACGGGTACATGGTGGACCCGGTATGGTACCGCGGGGCGAGAACAGTTTCGCTGTGTGGTAGACGGTGAGCCTGGCAGAGGGACTACTACCTACCGGTGATTGGTTGGACCTGACGGTTATCCGGAGGATACTGACCAGAGTCGATAGATGGATGTGGGGTGATCCGTACTGTCGGGGCCGAGGGCCGATACCGCAGACGGAGCCCGTGGGCTGACCCGGACTGACGGGGCCCGATGGATGAGGATTTGCGTGTCGATGCTGGACATGAGTACTTATGATATTTGGGTGCCGATGTTGGGCACTCGTGATTCTCAGATATTTACAGGATTGGAGGGCCGATGAGAGTGCCGGCGCCTGAGCTATTGGGGGGATCTGGGTGTATTGATGGACACCGATTATATATTCCACGTTGACATTCCGTGTAGATGTTATATTTCCCATGCTCAGCATTCATTATTGTATCTCATCCTATAGTTATATTACCTGATAGAGCACTCGCATGATTATTGCACATACTGCTTATCACGCATTGATATCATCTGCTGGCATATGATAGAGTAGCGCAGTACGTGCATGCTCGCGATTACCTTTATATGTTATTTCTATTCACGAGTTGGCAACTCACCCCCGTTGTGCCACAGTATTTGCAGGTTCCCCTCGGAGTAGTCGCGGCAGGCTGCTTTCTTACATCTTTTGGCTACAGATACCACTACAGTTGGTGCGTGAGCTGTTTTGCTGTTAGGTGGGTTGTGGTATCTGGTTACTTTTATTGTACACACTTTTGTATCTAGTATTCTCCATCTACCTTATATGTATTTGACTTAGAGACAGTGTGAGGACGATGATGTATATTATTTGTATTCTGGTGTCGAGCTCGTTGTGAGCCGATTTTACTTTTGCAGTTTATTCTATTTGTGATGTTCCCACTTGTTGCTTTTGATCTTCGCTACGGCGTCGCATATTGCTATCTTGGTGATTGTTTACTTAGATTTCTTAACATGTTAGTAAATGCTTCCATTTAAAACTTAAAACACTCTATATTTTTACTGGTTTGATTTCTGGGTTTCCGGTTCGCTTAGTCGCGTTACGCCTGTAGACGTTACGTGGTTAAGTCAAACTTTGGGTCGTGACACTTAAGGATGTCGGTTTTCTTTCTGAGTTTTGATCCTCGCTCTTCGGCGTTGTATATTATATTGCTTGCGTGGTTGTTTCCGCCAATTGGCGAAGAGCTAGTTCCCGCTTGGGGATGCCTTATTATTTTTGTTATGATTATTCTTGTTTTATACCCGTTTGGGGCCAGTTTTTATAAGGGAAACTCTGCCGAAATTTTTGGAAATACTTGATGCTTTAAAAATGATTACTACGATTTTAGTTTGTAAAAATCACCTTCTTTAAAATAAGTTTTCCTTCACTCCTTCTTTTAATTGGTTTAGATTTCTGGGCTTTTGGCTTACTTGAATTAGGTGGGGTCCTATAAATTTCACTTGATTCAAGTGCCAGTCACGTGTTATTTCGGGTCGTGATACTAGTACCGCTAACGGCTTGTGGGTGACTGATATAATCATCACCTACTGCTGGCGTATTAACGAGTCTTGAGAATTCCACACAGAAGTTTCCTGGTTCAAGCGAAACGAAGTAGGGCACATATGTGATATGTGCGTGGGCCTGATTAAATACATGTATGCGATACCGTATTGTAATCTGGCAGTTATCTGATATTGCTCAGGTTATATATGATATAATCAGATCATCGAATCAAGTGTTGATTTGATAATGTGATATACAGATAAATGATATTAGTCGGTTATATGTGATATAACCGGATTATTAAATCAAGTGTTGATTTAATAATATGATATATATTATATTTGATATAATTATATCTTAAACTAATATTATAAGCTCACTAAATATTTTCTTATATATATATATATATATATATATATATATATATATGAAGCATGACATGATTTTCTATTTTTGGAAAATAGAAAAGAGGTGGAAAATGAAGAGCATGGGTGAAGCATGGCTTTTATCATTATTCTATTAGCCTTGACTCACTATTGAGGCATACTTGCTTTTGTTTATTGATAAAAATTGGATGTTTCAATTATTGTGAGAATTGATAAGCCATTCTTCACTTCATTTCTTGGAGACTTGATTTTTTTTCCATGCTTGCTCTCTTGAGTTGCTCTCTAGCTTCCATCTTCTTCCTCTTTATGCTTCAAGCTTCAACCCCTCACATGTGATGTGAACCATGAAACTTGAATAAAATCTAGTGAGCCTTAAAACTCCTGCTTCACCATCCTACACTTGATTAGCAATCAAGTGTAGTGTATTTCCTTCACTAAAGATAGTTTAGTGAAGAGGTAGTTTGAGCTAGAGAGACTTCGGGTGGATCTTCTTCGGCATGAAGATCACGAAGGAGGATCGTTCAAACTCTCAAGTGGAGCCTTATGAAGTCGTAGGGAGTACAACCCGGAGCTTGTGAAGTGAAGGACTCGATCTACGAGAGTATAATCTCATTCACTTCTTATAGTTTAGTTGATATCATCAAGTTAACCATAATATTCTAGTTAAGATCTTGGTTAGTGTTCGTTAGCACCCAAATTTTTTAAAATTGCATGTGTGATGCCCGTTTAAACCCCGTCAAGGTGCAAGCAAACACTTTCATGGTATCAGAACCAAGCTAGAACATTAGGGTAGGTCTTTACGACGTTAAAGTGTTCAATCGGTTTTCGAAACTGCAAATTATACTACTTTCTGTCGATTTTTCAAAGGTTGGAATTTTTGTGATTAAGAATATGCAGAAATATGTGCAGGGTTTTTAATGGATTCCCAAGAAATTCCAAACCCTAACTCGCTCAAACCGCCGCGGAACCGCGGCCCATGTTTGGCCGCGGTTCCGCCGCAATGTTAGGGTGTTCAGGGTTGGCTTTTCTTGTGCTGCTCTATTATGTAATTTGGCACTTTCTGGATGTTTTTAATGAGACTCAAGTTGTTGAGGTCTTTGGATTTTAGGGTGTTCGATAAATCGATCGAAATGTTTAACGTCGTATAGATCTTGATGATATGTGATACAATTGTTAGAATTAAGAATAATTAGTTTTGTGAAAACTAGTTAGTATATTGTAAATCTAGTATTTTAGTCTCGATTAATCGGTTTCCATAGAGTTTTGATTCAGATCAAAACTCCGTCGCAATCGCGTATTGTACGTGAACACCCGTGGGATAACTCTAGTAGACAGCCACACCCCATAGCCCCGACCAAGTGACTGTAGGAGAACCTCATTGCCAAAAGCACCTACTCGGGTGCTTGCGGCCACGGTGTTCCGCCTTAGTGCACTTTGTCGACGGCATCGGGGGTGCAGCCATCTACTAAAGTTTTCGACGAGCATTCGATAAGGAAGTCGGGAATCTTGTTGAATTACTCGACTAAATGATTGAAAAGTATTTTCAATTTGGGACTAAAGTACAAGGTTTGTAGGTTAGGCAAGAAATCCGGAATATGAGATAATCCGGGTTTATGATGTCTAAGGATATGCGGATTCTAATTATTATAGTTTTCATTTCTTTTCTGCGACCGTAAGTGTAATATGTGGGGTATCTCGATCTCGTTGCTATATGTCAACGACTTTCAGGATACGCATAATTAATTACGTTGATGATATGTAATATTATGTGTTGCTATGTTATGATTTATTGGATCGTCGTGATTGAATAGCCTAGGGGTTTTGCGTGAGATGAGAGTTTTTCTATTTTCATTCATATAAAAACTGTATGTAATATTCTTTTATTGGGACACTTCCGGATTGAGAATGATGTCACCATTGATGTATATTATTTACTTTTCCGCATTAGGATAGACCCAAGGCGAGGAGCACAAGTGACCGAGTTCTAGAGTCCAGTGGGAGACCATCTCGAGGAGTCGAGACCGGGTCTCCTAACTCTAGAATTGGCAGGGTCACTTGCTGCTCTCGTAGGGGTCTAGAGATATGGGTTTGGCTATTCATCACGACCGTGAAATCCGTGTTTTTCATTACTGGCTTAATTTAAAATATGGACCTCCTAATATATCCTATATTTCATATGTTTGTTTCTGCTACCTGAGTTCTGTGATGTGATCATATAACTGCATGAGACGAATGCTATATATATATATGATATATATAATAAACGTTGCTTATGTTTTGCACCCGCGCTAGTCCAGCCCCCCTCTGCCGTTAGTTAAGTAACCTAACGGTGCATGACGGGTCCCGTGACGAATGCGGATAGCATAAGCGTATATTTTATTTTCGTTTCTTCTGTGATGTTTAGGAAACATAAATAATGGGACATCATTAATGAGATTAATGAAAAAGAAAAGAAACTTAAAGATATTGTAGAATCAATTTTTTCGAAAAGGTAGCTCTAATTTTTGCTTTGCACAGCGGTATTCCTTTATGAATATCCAGCACCTCATTTGACGAGAAAAGAGCCAAGATCTCTTCACCGGGAGTGACCTCTTTAGCAAAACTTGCAGATACTACAACTCACTCGGTTTGTTTCGAAAACTACTCGATTTTAAAAAGCGGAGCTTAAACCACCCCTTTTCAAATCACTCGATTCTACAACGATATTAAGTTCATTACGTTAAAAGTTTTATTCAAAACCAGTCGTAGCCCTCCGTCATTTTAGATAAGTGATATTTAGTATTCGTGTTGCGTTTATTGACCATAGCCAAGGCGTAGTGTACGGTAGCTGATTAGTGCTTATCTGCAGCATATGATGCGATTGGATTATGGTAGTCGTACGGCTTTGTTGACCATAGCCAAGGGTCGTACGGATGGGTTTAATTCAATCATGAAATGACGGGTTAAATTTGGTTAACGCTTATGATTTGTTGACCATAGCCAAGGTCATAAGTTGCTAGGGGTAAAAACAGAAATTGGGAATTTCAAGTGTTGAAAATTTGCAATGAGATTGCATACCTTCTATGAGATAGTTGGATCCCGATACCTACTGCGAGTAAATGTTACTCCTGGGAGAGTTTTGCAATTTACAATTAGCTGAGCCAGTAGGTGTCTAAGAAAGGTGTTAACGGGGTTATGCCCCTGCGGAAACAAGATTATTTAATTAGTTCCATACGAAAGCATGGGAAGATTATCTCGGAGTACCAATACCTGCCTGGTTGACCGATTGGCGGACTTGTATGGTGTAATTAATCCCGGCTAATCTTACCTTTTAGGGTTTGAAGGAAGATTTGATAAAAACAGTGAGAGCCATCCTGATTAGATAAGATTATAACCAATCTAATCTTTCAAGAGCGCACACTAAAGTGTTTTCTTCTCTCTCTCTCTCCAGGTAGCGACCATGACATGCCTTAATCAAGATAATAAAATGGATGTATTGACCGAACCCGCTTATTATATTGAGCTGGGGAACGTTGGTTCCGTTTTTCTTATGATTGTCATAAGTCTGAGCAAAGAATAGGGAAATATCAGGATTCCCACACAAGCCGAACGAAGGAAAAGAATGATGATGCATCTTCTTCGGGTGTGTTCATTACCGAGAACTGTTTCTCAGTATGCTCTACGTCCTGGATATTGGATACCGGATCAGGATCCCATGTTTGTAATATGTTATATGGGTTAAGAAGAAGTAGAGAACTGGGAAAGGGTGATAAGTCTCTCGTAGTAGGGAATGGTGCAATTGTTACAGCCAAAGCAGTTGGTGAATATCACCCTGTATTACCAAATGGTAATACATTGATTCTGAACAACTGTTATTTCGTACCAAAATTTTTTATGCAATATAATATCAAATTCTTTATTAGATAAAGAAGGATATAATTTTGTACTAGTGAAAAATGTTATGAATATTTTCTTAAATCAAGTGTTGATTGGGTTTGGTACGTTGTATAACGATATATACGTTCTAAATCAAACTAAAGCTCTAAATATACAGAACACACACAAGAGGAAAAGTTCAGAAATGAACGAATCTTTCTTGTGGCATTGTAGATTTGGTCATATCAATGCGATAAGACTAGCGAAGTTGCACAAAGATGGATATTTGAATCCGTTTGAATTTATATCTTATGAAACTTGCCAGTCATGTCTCAAAGGCAAGATGACCAAAACTCCGTTTACTGGACACGGAGAAAGAGCTACTGAACTCTTGGGGATGATACATAGTGATGTATGAGGTCCTATGTCTACGTATGCCAGGAATGGTTACTCGTACGTTATTGCATTCACCGGTGATCTATCAAGATTCGGACATGTGTTCTTGTTAAAACAAAAATTTGAAGCTTTTGAGAAGTTCAAGGAATACAAGTATGAAGTTGAGAACCAGACGGGTAAAAGTATTAAAATCCTTCGATCTGATCGGGGAGGAGAATACTTGAGCACGGAATTCCGTGACTATTTAAAAGAGAATGGGATTCTCTCTCAGTTTACTCTTCCGTATACACCACAGCACAATGGAATATCGGAGCAGAGTAATCGCATCATATTAGATATGGTGCGATCTATGATGAGTATTGCTGAGTTACTTATTTCCTTTTGGGTTTATGCACTTGAGACAGCTGCATACCTATTGAATAGGTTTCCGACCAAATCCGTGCCTACCACTCTATATGAGATACGGAATGGGAAGAGACTATCTCTTAAACGAGTTAAGATATGGGGTTTTCCGGCCTATATTAAAAGGCAAAATCCGGACAAGCTCGAGGCAAGATCTGTTTTGTTCAAGTTTGTGGGATATCCAAAGGATTCATATGGATATATCTTCTACCATACTGAGAAACAAAATGCGTCTGTTTCTCAACATGCCACCTTTTTAGAAAAGGAATTTCTTGTGAAAGAAATTAGTGGTAATGAGATAGAACTGGAAGAAGTTCCAGCTACACAAACTACAGCTGATGATTTGGTAGAACCGGAGGATTCGATAGTCTCCGACGAACCTCAGCCACTCTGCAGATCTAGTAAGGTTTCTCATCCACCTGAGAGATACTACGGTTTTCTTATAGACGGTGAGAGTGAGGATTGCATCATGGAAGATGATGACCCAACTAGTTTCGAGCAGGCCATCACAAGTGGGGACTCTATGAAATGGCTGGATGCTATGCGATCTGAGATGGAATCCATGTACACCAACAAAGTATGGACATTGGAAGTTTCTCCTGAAGGGGTAAAACCCATCGGGAGCAAGTGGATCTTTAAGAAGAAACTTGGTATAGATGGAAAGGTTGAGACCTTCGAAGCTAGACCCTTAGCAAAAGGTTTTCGTCAACGACCAGGTGTCGATTATGATGAAACATTTTCTCCAATAGCTATGCTTAAGACCATCAGGATCCTACTTGCCATTGCTGCATACCATGACTACGAAATCTGGCAGATGGATGTCAAGACCACTTTTCTAAATGGTAATTTAGAAGAGAGCGTGTACATGACACAGCCAGAGGGCTTCGTAGATAGTGGGAGCAGCGGAAAGGTGTTTAAACTTCTTAAATCAATCTACGGATTAAAGCAGGCATCGCAGAGCTGGAACATCTGTTTTGATGTGGCAGTCAAAGAGTTTGACTTCATAAAAAACGTAGATGAATCTTGTATATACAAGAAGGTAGTAGAGAGTAAGGTTGTCTTCCTCGTATTGTACGTGAATGATATACTCTTGATAGGAAATGATGTTCATATGCTACACTCTGTCAAGCTCTTCTTATCACAAAATGTCTCCATGAAAGATCTAGGTGATGCCTCCTACATCCTGGGGATTAAGATCTATAGAGATAGATCTAAGAGGATGTTGGGATTGTCCCAATCTAGATACATTGACACCATACTAAAGAGGTTTAGTATAGAAGATTCTAAGCGTGGTAATTTATCCGCTTGCTCAGGAATCACTCTCTCCAAAGAGATGTCTCCCAAGACTGATTTCGAGAAAGCTCGCATGCAAGGGATACCCTATGCTTCTGTAGTTGGGTTAATCATGTACGTGATGTTATGCACCAGATTGGATGTAGCATACGCACTTAGTGTGGTAAGCAGGTATCAATCAGATCCTGGAGAAAAGCACTGGACAGCTGTGAAGAACATTCTTCAGTACTTGAGAAGGACTAAAGAAATGTTCTTGGTGTATGGTAACGGTGAACTCCAAGTGGAGTCCTTTACTGATTCGAGCTTCCAGAGTGATAAGGACGACAGTAAGTCGGTCTCGGGTTTTGTCTTCACCCTCAATAGAGGGGCGGAATGTTGGAAGAGTTCCAAGCAAGTTACCGTGGCAGACACGACGATGGAGGCTGAATACATCGCTGCCAAAGAAGCTGTCTGGTGAAGAAGTCTATAGATAAACTTGGTGTGGTTCCATCCATTGAGTATCCAATACCTTTTTATTGTAATAACAATAAAGCTGTGTCTTTAGCCAAGGAACCCCGGTCCCATAAGCGATCTAGACATATTCTTAGGCGGTATCACCCGATCCGGGAGATAGTTGATCACCGGAAGATCGAGATTAGGAGAGTTGACACTAAGGACAACACAGCGGATCCTCTCACGAAGTCCCTCCCCCAGACGAAATTTGAGAGACTTTTTGGGATGTTGGGTATGAGATACTACAACAACTAGCCTTAGTGCAAGTGGGAGATCGTTAGTTATATGTATGCCCTAGAGGCCATTATTGTATATTATAGTGGATGCTTGGACACACACACACACACACACACACACACACACACACACACACATAGGACTTTCTTGCTCGACATGATTGTATGCTATCTGGTTGCACTTTATCTTAACATGTACACTTATATTATTCTGTCTCTCTGATACATGTTGATAAAACCCTTAGGATATTAGCTTGACTATCAGGACTATGATGCAGATCATACTAGTGGGGCTTGTGTAGTCCGCAAGCACATCCTTTAACCGTTCCTAATCGAGGGAGTATCGAGACAGGGCATCGATATTCCATAGTAGACTAGTGTGTACGTTTCTTGACCCTGTATGAGGGCGATGGTTGATCCCATAACCATTAGTGTTTGATATCAAAGATTGTACACCGGTGCTCATTAGAGAATGTGTACACCGAACAGGACTCGCCGAGAGCTCCTAGATGGTACCATACCTATCATCAGATAGCAGTTCTTTGGTGATACTGGTACATGTTAGTCTGTAGACCCGAGATTATCATAGTGTCTTGTATGATTCCCACTGTGCTTTGATTTCCTCCCTACCACGGCTCAAAGGAAGCATGCAAACAGGTGGATTTTGGGTACAACCCCGAGTGACATTGAGGCAGTGAGCGATAGGAGGGGTTTCGTCTCTCCCGGTATAGGGAGTTGATGTTGCGCTATACTCGATTGGCTATAACAGCAAGTCCCTAACCAGGGCTGATGAGATTTACTGATAAGTGTAATCAGTAGTTTCTCGAACGGTTATAGGCCACACATCGGCATGACTTATCAAATTACTGGGGTCTGACGATTCCACCCCTACACTCGATATGCGACATATCAGACGAAGAGACCGGACTGTATGGTAAGTGTTGCTTATAGGCTTTGCGGAAGTTTGGACAAGCTTTCTTGTTGATCTTCTATTCGCTCAATACCTGGGTAGCCGTTACGTCCAGCTAGTACCGCTGACGGCTTATAGGTGATTGATGCGATCATTACCTACTGCTGACGTATTGACGAGTCTTTAAAGTCCCACACGGAGGTTTCCTAGCTCAAGCGAAACAAAGTAGGGCACATATGGTGATATGTGCGGGAGCTTGATTAAATACGAGTATGTGATACCGTATTCTAATCTCGCGATATGTGACATTGGTTAGGTTATATGTGATATAACCGGATTGTTGAATCACGTGTTGATTCAATGATATGTTATATGCATATATTTCATATTGACCGGTTATATATGATATGACCGGATTATTGAATCAGGTGTTGATTTGATAAAGTATATTGAATGTTGTCGGTTATATGTGATATGACCGGGTTATTGAATCAAGTGTTGATTCGATAATGTGATATACATATAAGTGTTATTAGTCGGTTATATATGATATGACCAGATTATTGAATCAAGTATTGATTTAATAATTTGATACATATTTTTATATTTTATATATTAATATATATTAACTAATATTGTGACCACTAAAGATTTTATTCTCTTTTTATATATAATGATATATGTGTGTGTGTGTGTGTGTGTGTGTATATTTGTTTATATATAAAATCCTTTTGTGTCATGCTTGATGATATATAGAACATGGGTGTATGAAACTCACACCTAGAGTTGAAGATATTTGTGATAATTTATATTTAAAAGGAAATTATAATGAGGAGGAAATGAGTCATGTCTTGGATGCTTGTAGAAATATTGAGAAGCCATGACTCATCCTCTCATTTTATCTCTTTCTTAGATTTTTATTCATCACAATAATATCTTTAGCCCATGGTTCATTCTCTCTCACTCATCACAACTCTCATTTCACCCAAGTTCATCTTCTTCCCTCTCTAAATTTTCTTGAGTGGAAAAAGAAAAAGAGAAATATAATTCTAAAGTGAGCAAAATTCCTACTTCATCAACCTACTCTCTTCTAGCTCATAAGATTAGGTTGTTTGCTTCACTAATTCTTGATTAGTGAGGAGGTAGCTTGAGTTAGAAGAAACTTCAAGGTGGATCATCTTCGGCCCCGAAGACGACGAAGAAAGCTCGTTCCTTTCACCAAGTGGAGCCTAAGAAGAGTTCGAGGGACTGTTTCGCCCAATCAGAGCAAAGCTCTGTTTGAATTCAAAATTCAAATTTTGAAGCAACGCTTCAAGTCTCAGGCGCAACGCGCCGCGTGTGTTGCGCTGCGCTCTGCGCTGCGCGACACGCGCCAGCGCAGTTGCGCTGCGCTGTGCGCTGCGCGACACGTGTCACGCGCTGGGGCATCTGCGCCGAACTGAATTAAGATTTTAAGAAATCTTTTCTGTTCTTGTTAAAACAAGAAGATTTTCTTCTGCAAAGCAGAAGCCCTTGGATCAAAGATCCAACGGTGGGGAAAATTCCCCAAATCACTCAGAGAATGATCTATTTAACAAATTTAACTAATTTGTGAGCACTATAAAAAGGACCCTAAGCCTCAATTCAAAATCATCAACATTTTTCTTGAGAACTCAAGAACTTTAAACAGAGAGAACTCTGAGAAGATTTCAAAAAAAAGGTAAAGAGCCTTCATGAAGTAGAAGAAACTCCTTCTAATAGATCATCGATCTAAAAAGAAGATCAATGATCTTTACATAATAAACAGTGCTTTGCACTTCTTGTGAACCTCCGGTTCTTTAAAAACAATAATAATAGAAAAAAAATATAATAAAATAATAGTGCTTTGCACTTTTGTGAACCTCTGTTTCTTCAAATAAAGAAAAAAAAATTATTTTTCTTTGATCTAATTTGGATCAAGAAATTAAACAGTGCTTTGCACTTCCCTGCTTGAATCTAAAAGATTCTTAGTGCTTTGCACTTCCAAACTGCGCCGTTGCGCTCTTAAGAGAGCGCCACGTGTCGGCTATAGAACCACTTGCGCTAAGCGCCCTTAAGATAGAGCTTTGCTCTCTGGAATTGGCGCAACTCGCTGAGAGCGCGCCACGTGTCAGCAGCGCAATAGCGCAGCGCACTGCGCTAGTGCGCTTGCGCTCACCAGAGCACGACACGTGTCATCACCATATGAGCTTGCGCTCATTACTTAGCGCAAAGCGCAAATGCATTGTATTGCTTACAAAAGAGCCAAGCCCAATTAAAAGAAGGCCTAACAGGCTTAATAAAATGCAATGCATTATTTTAAGGGGCAGAGCCCAAACCAAAACAGATGCTCTGCATCATTTATAAATGGGCAGAGCCCAAACAAAATATTAAGAATGCTATGCATTTTAAAAGGGGCAGAGCCCAAACAAGGTAGATACTTTGCATCATCTACAAATGGGCAGAGCCCAAAATAAATTGATACTCTGTATCTTTTGTGGGTAGAGCCTAAATAAAAAAATGCAATGCAAAAGCAAATAAAATGTTGAATATTTTCAACTGGACTTAGCCCAATCGTGGCCATAAGTCCTTAAATTAAATTGACCGAGCAAAATGGCTCTCCTAAATCAATCTACGTCCGGTTCGAGGGTACATCTCCGAACTCCTTTGACATCCATCGTTGTAATTCCTCAACGACGTCAAAGAGGTGACGTGTCCCAACGACCATACACCCATATGGACTGCGGGGTCCTTAAACTCGTGAACCGAAACGTCCCTAAACTAATATCGGACCGAAACGTCTCTAAACTAATATTGGACCGAGACGTCCTTAAAACTAACATCGGACCGAAACGTCCCTAAACTAATATCGGACCGAAACGTCCCTAAACTAATATCGGACCGAGACGTCCCTAAACTAATATCGGACCGAGACGTCCCTAAACTAATATCGGACCGAGACGTCCTTAAAACTAATATTGGACCGAAACGTCCTTAAACTAATATTGGACCGAAACGCCCCTAAACTAATATCGGACCGAAACGTCCCTAAACTAATATTGGACCGAGACGTCCTTAAAACTAACATCGGACCGAAACGTCCCTAAACTAATATCGGACCGAAACGTCCCTAAACTAATATCGGACCGAGACGTCCTTAAAACTAATATTGGACCGAAACATCCTTAAACTAATATCGGACCGAGACGTCCCTAAACTAATATCGGACCGAAACGTCCCTAAACTAATATCGGACCGAAACGTCCTTTAAACTAATATTAGACCGAAACGTCCCTAAACTAATATCGGACCGAGACGTCCTTAAACTAATAATGGACCACCATGTCCCTAAACTGGCGATGGACCATCACGTCCTTAAACTGGCGATAGACCACCACGTCCTTAAACTGGAGCGATAGAGCCTCCAAACGCTCTTTTGCCGGATCTAAACGGTCCCGTTTAAGTTGATCTTAGCCCCAAACACGGCTAACGTATCCTTAAACACTCAAATGGATTATAAAACTCCCAATCAACTCTGGTTCGAGGGTACATCTCCGAGCTCTTCTGATACATGTCGTTGTAATCCTTCAACGACGTCAGAGAGGTGACGAGTCCCGATGACCATACATTAAATTAATCACTACGTCGAGTCGATCTTAGTCCAAAACAGGACTAACGTATCCTTGACGAACGTTTAAGTTGATCTTAGCCGCAATGCGACTAATGTATCCTTAAACTAAAACACCAAATCCAAATCTAAGTAAACACGGATTTGGACTAATCCACGTCCTACGGGCGACGGCATTACTCAGTCTCCGTATACAATCCACGGGCAACCACAAACAAAACAAACACACACGACACGAAGTGAAATTCTGGAGAAGGAGAAAGTTGTTACCGCGATGCGGTAGCATAATTAACTGCAGGGGCTTGCGCCTGCAGGGAAGAGCGTCCCCACAATCAAAAACCCCTCACCCTGAGGGGGAATCTGACGAAGTCTGCTACATCGGCCGCATCCGTCTAAACCTCCGATACACGGTGCCATAAATCAACTTGGCATCTTCGGAGAGGTAGACGGATAAAACCAAATAGCATCTGCCCCGAACCTCAGGCAACGGACGCGAAGTCCGGGCCGCCGTTCGGAGAGGAACAGATTCTGGCACGCCCGGTGGGACCTTTTCCTCTTTCCACTCCACACTTCGTGTGTCGTCTTCGCGAACCAATCGCGGTTTGTTAAATGGTTGTCTTTGGATTTCAAGTTGCTAAGATTTGGTCTTTTACCTGGCGCAGAATTCAAGATTCAATGGCCACCAACTGCACCAACTGCTCGAAATGCCACTGCAACGGACGCTCCACCTCACCGAGAGGTGTAACATATGGGCCCCAAGTGGCCTCTTTCCTCGCTCTGCCGGTTGAACAGGTGACCCAGGCCACCACTGGCCTGTTTTTCGGGACCATGGTCCCACCTACAAGCTTCTCTATGCCGATATCCGCACCGGAAGCGAACAAGAAGTCGTTGTTCGACCGGCTCACTGCTACCACGACCCCTGTCAACGGGTCGCCTGCTACTAAACCAACAGCCTCCGTTTTCACCAGGCTAGGTCAGAACTATAAAGTGGCCATCCTAAAGAGGGCAACGGCCGCTGCTTTGGAAGTCGTTAAAGCGGCTTCTCCCATCAGAGAGTCGGTCTTCACAAGATTGACGGTTCCCACTCCTCCCCCAGCTGGTCAAAAGGCATCAGTCTTCGATAGGCTGACATCGGCAGTTACCCCACACTCAAACAGGGGGCAGCAAGAAACCATCTCGATTTCTGAGCCAGTCCCAACGGCCCGTCGTGCGCGACGTCGCCATTGGCAACGAGTAAGGAAAGCAGGGGGCAACTCCCCCTCAGGGCTAACCCCACCTGCTCCCGTGGTGGAGGTCAACGCTGCTGTTCCAACTGGGAACAGCTTTGAATTGCTGAGGAAGGTGAGAAAGAACTCTCCGATTGCTACATTGAAAAGATCTCCTCCGCCTATGGAAAAAGCTCCGGAGACAAAGCAGGAACAGCCCCCTCAACGGCTGTCGTCAAAAATTTATAAAGTTTGGCGGAGGGTTCAAGACTCCGTGATTGACCCAGACCACTTTCGTCACCAGAAAAAGGCAAAGGTGGAAAAGGACAAAAACCGCCCCATTAAACAGCAGGGGGCAACAAATGCTAGGATGCCCACTTCAACGGCTCCTTCAACCTCAATGGTCCACAAAAGGAAAAGGCCAGAGAAAGCTCCCGTGACACTGACAAAGTTTAAAAGCGGTGAACCTAAACGCCCCAAGTCAGGGGGCATAACGGTTCATACGGTCTATATGGCTTCTGGAAAGGAAGAAAGTCGTACTTCTACGGGTCACCGACCGCTTACCCGGTCAGTGACCAAGGCTCAGGAGCAGCAACAAAAGCTCCAGGAGATGATGACTACAATGGCTGCACTCACGGAGCCAAAAGAGAACCCTGGGACGTCCTTAGATGAACGCCAAGAGGAAGAGACCGACGCCGAGTTCCTCCGCCGAGTACTGGAAAAGAGAGACAAAGAGGCTGCTGAACAAGCAGCCAATATACAGAGTATGGGCCTCCTCTTCCAGGACATGATAGGGATGATGATACAACCAGATCCCCCAACTGAAGAACCTCCGATTGTCCTTGGGGATGATAGGGGAGAGACATCAAACCCTCAGCCCGTTTTATCAACGGCTAAAGAGGATACAATCTCTAAATCTGATCTGGACGAATATATAGCCCAGCAAATAAAGGTTCATCACGCGGCCGAAGCAGCCGGCCACGTCGTAAAAACGGGGCGACCGTATCCAGGCTGGTATGACCAAATCAAATACCCGCCGGGTTACACAATTCCCATGTTTCATGTCTACAAAGGGACCGGCAATCCCCATCAACATGTTGCCCAGTTCAAGGCGCTTTGCGGTAACACCGGCGGCGACGACAAGCTTCTGCTTCGCCAGTTTGTTGGAAGCCTATCAGATACGGCGTTCGAATGGTATTCTGAGCTCCCCAACGACTCTATTAAAACCTTTGCGGAGATGGAGCTGCTCTTCACCCAACGTTTTGCAAGTGCCAGTGAGCGTACCCCGATGACGGCGCTGATTAACGCCAGGGTAAAACCCGGCGAGACATGGGTTCAGTACGCTATACGATGGCGTAATCTATGGTCTAAGTGTGAAAAGCGCATAGAAGAAGCCCCTGCGGTGGGAATGTTTGTTGGAACCCTTGATCCACAAGCAACCATTTCACAGTTTATGATGTTCTTCAAGCCGACTTCCTTCCAGGCTTTGATCGACAAATTGGCGCAGATGGACCAGATGGGCCATAAACCCCCTCTCCCGAAGCCGGACTCCCGAAACGATAAAGGAAAGGGAAAAGCGATCATTGTCGCTAATGCCCAACAACAACCGAGCGACTCGAAGCCGGTTGCTCGTCCAAACAATACGCGCCCATACGTACCCCTTGAGGACAGGATGGGACGTGCTTACTCCTTCCCCCGTGATAAAACGAGGAGGTTATTCGAGCTGGCATTGCGCAACAGACTCATAAATCTGCCAGATCCAAAACGCCCGTCGCAACCGAGTGACGTCAACGAGCCTAATTACTGCCCTTATCATCGAGTGCTAGGACATCCGATCGAAGACTGTTACGTTTTCAAAAATTGGCTTGAAAACCAGTACCGCCAGGGCAAATTTGCGCTATCCGACAAATGGAAGGTGAATCCCCCGCAGCCCCACACCTCTAAAGGGACGAATACGCCGGGGGCAACGTGCTCCGTCATTGAGGAAGCTCCTTAGGAGGTTGTATTATCAGCCAAAACGAGGAGAATGCTAAATGATCTTCAGACCTGTCCAGCGGTCAAGTGGAAGAACCCCTTTGAACCGCAGGTTATTGAGGGGATGTTGAAGCCACGTCCGACTCCGAGGACCGATGGTGGTAGTTCAAGCGTTCATAGCCAGCCGTCAAAATCTTCGAAAAAGAAGAAGAAGAAATCTAAGAAGCCCGTGAAGCCTGGCAACAAGCGCACGGACTTACAAAAGCAAATCGACGCACTAGATGAATACAACCAAAAGGCGCGGACTCCCATTACGCTCCAAGATTTCCTTGATCACGTCTTTCAAAAAGAAGACGAGGGAGAAAGTTCATTGGATGAATCCGAGGAATATGTAGCAAGCTGTCATATGATCTCCCATTTGACCATGGACGATGAAGGGACTTCTGGCACTAAAGCGCCGGGGGCAAATACCGAGTCAAGGGTTCCGGAATTGCCAATCGAAATGATTGACACGTTTCTTAGTGAAGCTCGATTAAAAAGTAAAGCTGATCAAGAACGCGAGACGGCTATATTCGAAAGGGCTAAGCGCCAGAGACTTGAGGAAAGAGCTGAGATGATCCCGCTGGAGCAAAATGCCTTCACCGCTGACAAAAGCCAATTCAAGATAAAAAAGAGGTTTGCTAAGGCCATATCAATGGGTATGAAGCTACCATCCTCTGAAGGAAAAATGACTGGTGTGGCAGAAATGCACCCCTCTTATTGCTTATATCATCAGAAGGTCTCGCACCCCACCCAAGATTGCAAAGCTTTCAATGGATGGTGGCAAAGATACGTCGCTAATCAACAACGCTTTAAACGGGAAAAGCGTAAAATTCGTCGGGAGCAAAGAAACACGACCAAAGAGCTTGAAAGAACTGCCGGCAATTGTCACATGGTTAACACTACCGGGTCACAAGTGCCTACATTTGGGAGCGACTCTGATGAGGAGCTAGAACTTGCCCCTCTCTTTAAAGAGTCAACTTCGGGAAAAGAAGAGGAGCCAGTGGTTTGCGAAAATATCCGGCTGCGGAATCGGACACTGCCTGAAAAAAACCTCGGACCCTCGAATAGAAAAGATAAAGGGAAAGAAAAGGTCTCTGAAGACATCGTCTTAGATGACCAAGTTCTGGAAGAGCTAAACGCCGAAAACCCGCCGAAGAGAAGTAAGGTGGATTATAACGTTCTGGCACATCTGAGGAAACCGCCCTCTCAGCTCAGCGTCCTTGATGCCTTGTTACTATCAAAGGAGGCGAGAGACTCTTTGATTAAGGCGCTACAAGATCCGGACCAGTTCCAAGCCTGCCTAGCCGAAGAAAAGATGAAAGACGAATTAGAAGAAGTGCACACAGCCGACGTTGCTTTTGGTGATGAAGACCTTCTCCTTGGGACGTGTGAACATAATCGCCCCCTTTATGTCTCAGGATATTGCCATGACATAAAGATAGGTAAAATCTTGGTCGATAACGGATCGTCTGTCAATTTACTCAATGTGCGAGTGTTAAATGAGATTTGCATGAGTGTCCAACACCTCGCCCGAGACAAGATCACCATATCCGGATTCGACTCCCAATCATCAAAAACTCTTGGATCTGTGATATTGACGTTACGCTTCGGGTTGCTCGTCACAGACATCAAATTCCATGTTATAGACGCCAAGACGTGCTACAATGCTCTGCTCGGCCGACCATGGCTACACGAGTACAATATCATCCCTTCTACACAGCATCAGTGCATGAAATATTCTAGGGATGGCCTCGAGTATACAGTGGCAGGAGAGTTGAATCCGTTTTCCGTAAACGAAGTTCGCAAGTATGAAGATGCCAAATACTTCTTACCGAGTTTCGAAGACACGGAAAGGTGTCACAAACCGGAGAACAAAACTAACGCCACCATCCCTGTCTTCGGCAGTGACACGGAGGAGGAGGAGGATATAATTTATTCAGGACCATCCCAATCCACCAGGCCAGGACCATCCGTTCCTTCATTGATCTTCGGCAGTGATTCAGAGGATGAAGTTCATGCTGCATTCCCTGCTCGGCCTTCAATACGGGTTTCCGCTGATGAAGAGCGAAGTCTGCAGATAACCATGGTGCCGCTTGAACATTACAAAGAACTGGATGCCCTCGACACCAACAGCGTAGAAGAATTGCAGACATTCTATATCCCTCCCGGACGAAAAGGCGAGAAGGCAATCCTATTCTACCGTTCTGAAGAAAACAAGGTGGAAAAAGAAATTTGGCATGGCGCGGATCCCACGCTCGACAGGCTTCAGCCTATCCGCCTTCCCAGATATTATACCGAAGGTTTGAAGAGACTACTGAAACGCCAGGGGATGTCCTTCACACAGACCGTTAGAAAAGCTAAATTCTATGACAAGGTCTGGAACATTCCCGGGACTCAATGCAAACTGCCTAACGGGAGAATAGAAACAAAAGGGCTTGGGTACATCCGGTCGAAGAGACGGGAGCTAGTAAACAGCTGTTATGTTATGTATGACTTCGATGAAGAGGCGTACGCTCAATGGGAGGACGCTAATCCTGAGCCAGCAAAAGTTCCTGATGCAAAACCGCTCAGTCCATCATTTGAAGACCAGATGGGCAAACTTATAAGGAATGCGGGTCAAAAAGCCCGAGATGATCACAATCGTGAAATGGCAATCTATGAGAAAGCCAAGACACAGCGCCTCCTTCAACAGGCGGTGAAGAATGAAAATGCCGATCCTTATCAACCTGCTACAAAAAAGGTTCGACGCGAAAGCAAAAACAAGTCGAAAGGCAAGAAAAGCGCTCGACAACCACAAAGCAGAGCTAAGAAGCCACGCATCTGAGAGTCGAGCGTTATTGACCTAGCCCTCATGAAGAAGATGGGTCGAGCATACTCATTTCCTCGGAACAAAACGAGGAAGATATTCGATCTCGCTCTAAAACACCAAATGCTTACGTTGCCAGAGTCCAAGCATCCCGAGCACGCAGGCGAGGTGTTCAACCCAAATTATTGCTTTTACCATCGAGTTATGGGACACCCTCTTGAAGATTTCTTCACCTTCAAGAATTGGGTTGAAGATCAGTATCAGCTAGGCAAATTCGCGTTTTCTGACAACTGGAGGGTAGCACCACCACAGAAGCACGAGCCCGAGGCCGCGAAAGAAAAACCAACTCCGCATTGGGATTGGCAGAAAATTCGCACCTGCCACGTGATAACAATATTAAAAGAAAAGTCCGAAGATATGAACAGCCTTCCTTGGTGCTTTGAAAACGGCAGCGATGAGGTAATCTCAGAATTTCCCCCAGCTCCGAAAGAACTGGAGGATGGAATACATACCACCGCAGACAACCTCAGGAAAATCGAGTTGGGGACGGTAAATGATCCGCGACCGACATTCGTCAGCGAGCTACTGTCTGAAGAGAGAGTGGCTGCGTTAAAAGACGTCCTTGTGCAGCATAAAGATTGCTTCGCATGGAACTATTCCGAGATGCCGGGACTAGATCCAGAAGTTGCTGTACATAGACTAGCAATATCCCCAAACGTCAAACCAGTCAAACAGACGCCGAGAAGAATGCGACTCGAGCTTGAGATGAGCATAAATACCGAAGTCAAAAAGTTAATCGACTCTGGCTTCATCCAGGAAGTTCAGTATCCTGAATGGATCGCCAACATCGTTCCTGTAATGAAGAAAAATGGGACGGTGCGCGTATACGTAGACTTCCGGGATCTTAATAAAGCTTGCCCGTAGGATGATTTCCCAGTGCCGGTCACTGAACTAATGATAGACAACACATCCACTCATGAAGTTTTCTCCTTCATGGACGGCTCGTCGGGGTATAACCAGATAAAGATGCATCCCGAAGACCAGAAACACACAGCCTTCAGGACTCCTCTGGGTATATTCTGCTACAAGGTGATGCCCTTCGGTTTAAAGAATGCCGGTGCCACTTATCAAAGGGCCATGACAAAGATCTTCGATGACCTTATACACGAAATCGTTGAATGCTATATCGACGATCTCGTGGTTAAAAGCAAATCATACGAGGAACATCTCGAGCATCTGAAGACTGTATTTCAACGCCTTCGGCTATACAACTTGAAGATGAATCCTCTTAAATGTGCGTTCGGAGTTTCCTCAGGCAAATTCCTGGGATTCGTTGTTCTACATCGAGGTATTGAAATAGATCCGTCAAAGATTAAGGCGATCATGGAAATGCCTCCGCCGAGGACTCTCAAACAGCTGCGGTCTCTCCAAGGGAAACTCGCATACATACGGCGATTTATAGCCAACCTTTCAGGAAAGTGCCGTCCTTATAGTCACCTGATGAAGAAGGGAACCCTATTCGTTTGGGATCAAAAATGCCAAGGCGCACTGGACGAGATCAAGCAATACCTGCAGAACCCGCCGGTGTTGGCTGCTCCGGTTAAGGGGAAGCCTCTCATTCTTTATACAACCGCCCTCGAAGGTTCCTTAGGCGCATTATGGGCACAAGAGAACGATCAAGGGAAAGAAAAAGCACTCTACTACTTGAGTCGAGTTCTGCTGGGGGCAGAAAGCAACTACTCTCCCATTGAAAAACACTGCCTGGCGTTGATCTTCGCAATAACAAAGCTTAGGCACTATGCGTTGGTGCACGAAGTCCGTCTTATTTCAAAAGTGGACCCTCTCAAATATCTAATGTCAAAAGCCATATTGACAGGGCGACTCGCTAAATGGGCCCTGCTCTTGATGGAATTTTCGATAACATATCAACCTCTCAGGGCAGTAAAAGGCCAGGCCATCGCCGACTTCCTTGCTGAGCATCCCATACCTGCTGATTCTCCTTTAAATTGAGATTTGCCAGACAAACATGCGTTTGACGCAATCGACAATGGTGATACCCATTGGGAGCTTTATTTCGATGGAGCATCTTCCATGAAAAAGCACAAACAAAGTACGCCAATGATCAAATCGGGGGTAGGACTCATCTTTGTGACTCCACAAGGAGGAATAATGCGCTTCGCCTTCTCCTTAACAGAGCCGAGAACGAATAATGAAGCTGAATATGAAGCTTTGATAGCAGGCCTCGAGATCGCCATTGATATGGGAATTGAAAGCCTCCTCATATATGGGGACTCCCAACTGGTCGTCAGTCAAGTGAACGGCGATTACCAAACATGCAAACCGGAATTAGTAAAATATGGTGAAAAAGTGCAGCAACTGCTAACCCAAATTCCCTCCTATACGTTGGAAAGCATACCGCGCGCGGAAAACAGCAAAGCGGACGCACTGGCCAAACTTGCTAAAGAATTGGCTGACGAGAACCTCGATGACGTTAGAATCGTGATACAAAGCCGTCGAGTGCTCTCCCCAGCAGAAATACCTCCAGAATCATATAAAGAAAAGGGAGCAACTGAGCAGGCGACCCTACAAATAAAAGATCATGAGAAGACCGAAGACTGGAGAGAAGTCTTCATAGATTACTTCAAGTTCCACCGAATACCTGAAGAAGTGTCCATAAGACATCAGCTCGTGAAACGAGCTCTGTCTTTCACCTTCGTCAACGACACTCTATACAAGAGGTCATTCGATTCTCTGTGGTTGAGATGCCTAGGACCTGACGAAGCGAGAAAGGTCATCCAAGAAGTTCACGACGGACTCTGCGGTTCCCATCAAGCAGGCCCTAAGATGAAGTTGAAGATAAAACGGATGGGCTACTACTGGCCCACGATGACGCAAGATTGCCTGGAATACGCGAGGCAATGTCATTCATGCCAAATTCATGGGGACTTCATCCATCAGCATCCCAATCCACTGCATCCGACAGTGGCTAGCTGGCCATTCGAAATGTGGGGAACTGACATAGTCGGCCCCATCGAACCAGCATCGTCCAAGGGACATCGTTTCATCCTAGCAACGACTGATTACTTCTCCAAATGGGCAGAGGCGGTACCGTTGAGGGAAGTGAAGACGGAGAACATCCTCCATTTCTTCAAAACGCACGTCATATACCGGTTTGGAACCCCGAGAAGGATCATCTCTGATAATGGGCCAGCCTACCGAAGTCATAAAATTAGCCGCTTCGCACAACAGCACAATATAGACTGGAGATATTCCTCAGTTTATAATCCGCGAGCTAACGGTCTAGCCGAGGCCTTCAACAAGACCTTGACGAAGATCATGAAGAAAACAGTGTCACGAAATAAGAAAGATTGGCACGAAAGATTGCAAGAAGCTCTTTGGGCGTATCGAACTACATTTAAAACGGCCACAAACACAACACCATACGCGTTGGTATTTGGGATGGAAGCAGTTTTCCCTCTCGAGATAGAATTACCCTCTCTACGAGTGGCAGTCCACTACGAGCTGACAGACGAAGAAAATGCTCATCTTCGGTTTAAAGAGCTTGACGCCCTTGATGAAACCCGGCTTCTAGCACAACAAAATCTGGAAGCTTATAAAGCAAAGATGACGCGCTCATACGAAAGATTGACCCGACCGAGGACATTTCGTCAAGGCGAACTCGTGCTAGTGGTCAAAAGGCCTATGATCCCTAATCGCGCCAAGCGAGGAAAATTCGAGCCAAACTATGAAGGCCCATACATCATAGATAAGGTCTACCAGGGTGGGGCCTATCTCCTCATCGACATGCACGGCGAAAGGCCTTTCAGACCGATAAACGGTCGCTTCTTAAAGAAATACTATGCTTAACGAGCCACAACCTAGGTCAATGGTAGATGACGACGACTATGTCCGCTCGCTATCTTCCTAAGCTCAAACTCTATCAGCAGTAGCCCGCCTTCTCAAGTGATGGACCGAAATGTCCTTAAACTAATAGCAGACCGAAACGTCTTTAAACTAATACCGCAGCATCCTTAGGCTGACGAGATGAATAAAAAAATAAAAAAATAAAAAATATATATAATAAATAAAAACGGTATGTCTATAAGAAAAAAGGGCACGGATGAAAACTCGAAAGGGCTCCATGAGTAAAAACAGCAGGGCTACCGGCGAGTGTTTGTGAAAACCTGAAAGGGCGCAACCTCGTTAAAGGACACTTATAGGGTCCTATCGACCTTGTAAGGAGAAACTACCTGCGTGAGATCCTTACGACCCATAAGGGAGCAACACACTTAGGGATCCCCACGATTCCTAAGGAGAAAATACACTCGCGAGATCCTCACGACTCGCGAGGAGAAATCTCTTATGGGACCCTCACGGCTCATAAGATTTGAAAGTCTTAAGTTACAGAGGCCTAAACCTGTGCTTAAGCGACTCCCACAACTTCCAATATTGCCCTACAAGTGGCTCAGTATTGACCCTTGTATACAATCCACGGGCGCGAATAAACATTTCCCTAACTAAGTCCCATCTGAAACTAGGGATATGTTTGCATGGTAAACAACCCTTGTAAATCCTCTCGACTTACAAGGAAAAGGCCCTCCTGTAGGATCCTTACGATTTACAGAGGAACAAAACACTTAGGAACCCTCACGATTCCTAAGGAGAAAATACACCTACAAGAGCCCCACGACTTGTAGGGAGAAACACCTTCACGAGACCCTTACGGCTCATGAAGTCAAAAGCCTTAGCCGACAGGACCCTAACCCTGGTCGCTAAGCCTCCTTTGTTCGACAACGACAGAGGCAAATGATGATTCGCTCCTGGTAATATCCCAGTTGCAGCGGTGCTGATGCCGAAATCGGTGTCCAATTTCGGGTTTACGGCGAAAGCCAGTAGGCCGCTCATGCATACGAAATAGCCGAAATGATAGGGCAACTTGCAATAAAAAGCAGCAAGTAAAATGTATGCATGTAAAATAGCCGAAATGATGGGGCGACTTGCAATAAAAAGCAGCAAGTAAAAATATATGCATAGAAAAATAGCCGAAATGATTGGGCAATCGCGATCTTCGCGATATAGAAGCTGAAATGATAGAGCATCGCGGAAATAAAATAAAATAAAAAGAAGAAATGATAAAACTTTGGCCCTACGGTTAAGATCGCATCGATCCCTGTATACAATCCAAGGGCGTGAACAAAGAATGGAACCATACTTCCCCAGCAGATTCCGTCAAAACGACGAAGCCAAACCTCAACGGTTCATTTCAACCGAAGAAGCCAGTGACTTTAACAAAAAACTCCTCAACTCACGGATACAAACACTCCTTGACGAGAGCTTCCTGATCCGCGTCGACCCGCAGAGCCACCAGTGCCTCCGTAGGAATCCTCGACTCGTTTCAAACCCCAAGGAAACAAATAATCCTTGGCGCCTGGGAAACAAATAATCCCAGCAAACTCCTCGACTCACGGATACAAACACTCCTTGACGAGAGCTTCCTGATCCGCGTCGACCCGCAGAGCCACCAGTGCCTCCGTAGGAACCCTCGACTCGTTTCAAACCCCAAGGAAACAAATAATCCTTGGCGCTTGGGAAACAAATAATCCCAGCAAACTCCTCGACCCACGGATACAAACACTCCTTGACGAGAGCTTCCTGATCCGCGTCGACCCGCAGAGCCACCAGTGCCTCCGTAGGAACCCTCGACTCGTTTCAAACCCCAAGGAAACAAATAATCCTTGGCGCTTGGGAAACAAATAATCCCAGCAAATTCCTCGACTCATGGATACAAACACTCCTTGACGAGAGCTTCCTGATCCGCGTCGACCCGCAGAGCCACCAGTGCCTCCGTAGGAACCCTCGACTCGTTTCAAACCCCAAGGAAACAAATAATCCTTGGCGCTTGGGAAACAAATAATCCCAGCAAATTCCTCGACTCACGGATACAAACACTCCTTGACGAGAGCTTCCTGATCCGCGTCGACCCGCAGAGCCACCAGTGCCTCCGTAGGAACCCTCGACTCGTTTCAAACCCCAAGGAAACAAATAATCCTTGGCGCTTGGGAAACAAATAATCCCAGCAAACTCCTCGACTCACGGATACAAACACTCCTTGACGAGAGCTTCCTGATCCGCGTCGACCCGCGGAGCCACCAGTGACTCCGTAGGAACCCTCGACTCGTTTCAAACCCCAAGGAAACAAATAATCCTTGGCGCTTGGGAAACAAATAATCCCAGCAAACTCCTCGACTCACGGATACAAACACTCCTTGACGAGAGCTTCCTGATCCGCGTCGACCCGCAGAGCCACCAGTGCCTCCGTAGGAACCCTCGACTCGTTTCAAACCCCAAGGAAACAAATAATCCTTGGCGCTTGGGAAACAAATAATCCCAGCAAACTCCTCGACTCACGGATACAAACACTCCTTGACGAGAGCTTCCTGATCCGCGTCGACCTGCAGAGCCACCAGAGCCCCCGTGGGAACCCTCGACTCGTTTCAAACCCCAAGGAAACAAATAATCCTTGGCGCTTGGGAAACAAATAATCCCAGCAAACTCCTCGACTCACGGATACAAACACTCCGTGACGAAAGCTTCCTAACTCATGTCAACTGTTCCGCTACGACTGCAAACAGATCCCCGATTCGTCTCAATTTGTAAAAAGAAGTCTCAGACAGCAAGGATTGAAAAGCTTGCTTTTTGAGCAATGGGGCCCTGCAAGTCAATCCAAACTGGTCACTTTCATACTATTTACGGGTCTCACTCTCCAAAGTCGAATTTCGACGAGGAGGGAAACAACCACTTACGAATCCTCCCGATTCGTAAGAGGGAAAATTCTCTTATAAGATCCTTACGACGTATAAGAGAAAACCACACTTAGGAATCCTCACGATTCCTAAGGAGGAAATCCACCTATGAGATCCTCTCGATCCATAGGGAGAAAAGCTTCTATGAGACCCTCACGGCTCATAGAATTGAAAAGCCTTAGGCAGCAGATCTGAACCTGCGGCCTAAGCCATCGTTATTTCTTAGGAAAGTTAAGATACGTGCCCTACTATCCGTCAACCATGTTCGCTAAGGTGATATGCTGATAATAAAAGAAGGAAAAGAACGGGAAATGACACATTAAAAAAAAGGGTGTATCTTTTATTCATAAACTTGATCGGATACAGGATACATTATGTCAAAGGATAAAAAAATATATACGTATACATTCTTTTATCTATAAGTACGAACGATACAAAAATGGATAGCTACTGAGGAGGAAGTGTCTTTAGTAAGTTCACAAGCCGCTCTCGCACTTCCTTCAGCGCTTCCTCTCGAGTGACAGCTGCGGCCACCTCCACCTCCACCTGAGCCCGCTGCTGCAAGAAGGATGAAAGTTGCTCCTCTGCCGCCTTCTGGGCTGCTTCCTGGCTGGCTGCAGCTCGCTCGACAACGTCAAGTCTTTGCCTCAATGATAACCCTTCGGAGAGGCATTGCAGGAGGCCCTCAAAGATAACCTTCAGCCGTGCGGCATTGGCCTCCACCCGAGCATGCAGTTGAGCAGACTTGCTCGAAGCCTTACCACGCTCCTTACGCCTTGAAATGACTTCTTGTTCGAGATAGCGAAAGTAAGGAGCGCTCTGCTCAATCCACGCTGTCCTCTGATTACTGGCAGCCACGGTCTCGGGAGCGGGACGCAGCGACTCCAACTGATATAGGCGACCCTCGATCTCCTTACAATGGTTAACCCAGGATGCAATGATGCCCTCATCATGAAAGTTCACGAGTATTGCTAGCATCGGGTTAACCACCATAGCGAAGTCTGAGGCAGATGTAGGAGTTTCAACGTCGAGTTCCTCGACATAGTCACTCAACATGCGCAGACTATTCGCGGCGCCTTTTGAAGACAGACTCCTCAGATAAGGACCTGCCGGCATTGTGACGCGAGGTTCGAAGGACGCCGAAGCCAGAACGACAGCTGAAGGAAACAGGATGCGATCAGATAACAATATAGAAAATAGAGAGAGGAAAGTTACCAATATGATGGTCATTGTACCAGTTGAGACAGGTGGCAAGGTCGGAAGGGCTGGTGGCGCAGCTGATCTTTCATCCCCTCCTTCAATCTGTAGCACTGCAGTTGAGATGAGAAAAAGAGGTTAGAGACAATTCCATCAATAAAAAAAAAGAGAGGAAGGATGTCAACGGAAATCATACTCACCAACGCCACCAGAAGAAGAAGCAAGCTCAGATGGGAAGGAAAAGTGTGGGAGCAACATCTGATATACATGATCAAAAAGCACTCCTGAAAACACAACAGTGTGACTTTAGTACATGAATTATATGTCTGGAAAACAAGATTAATAAATCGTAAACACAGACCTTCCAACATCTTCGAGGGTATGAGAGAAGGTTGAGAGGTGACTACCGCCAAAGCAGTCGTTGAAGGCGCTCCCTCGAGCAGTGGGGCATCGGCGCTAGCCGCACCTGCATTACGAAAAGGTGAACTTGTCAGAAAAGGTTGTAAAGTAAAGAAAAGCAGCCACTTAGGGTTTACCTGAGGAGCTCCCGGCTGAAACGGAGGCGGCTCCCTCCTCTACCGACATGAGACCACCGCCCGTGGCCTCGTCACCCGACTCGATGGGGACCGTCGTCGTGCTAGCCAGACCTGGGGACGGCGGAGGGCCATAGACGGGAAGGGCTACGATTGGAGTATTGCCAGATTCCAGAGAAGGAGCGGTTGGCTCGTTCTCGGGAATCATGGCCACCTCACCCACTACTCTCTCAGGTTCAATAGCTGTGGTTGTATCGTCTATCGTCACCAAGGGACCGCCGACCTCGAGCGCCTCAGCCGCCACCACTCTGGACTCAGTTATAATGATCATATCATCTGCCACCGCTTCAGGTTCGGCATCAATGACCTTCTCAGCGGCAGGCCCCTCAACCTCCACCTCAGGCTCCAAAGCCATAACGACGTTGCCCACCGTCGGCTCGAGTTCGGCAAGTACCGCTTCCTTTATTTCTTTGGGATCAACGGTTTCCGCATCCCCCTTGATCGGACTCGGCCCTGCAAGATGAGGAATATAAGGGCCAATGACACTAAAAACCCTTATAATAGGAACTCTGGGAGAAATATTACCTGAAGAGGATTTACCGTTTGCGCTCCGAACTGATCGCGCCACCTCCCTCCGGGCAGTGGATAGGGCGACAGGGGCCTCTTCGGAGGGAGTATCAGCTCGAGGGGCGGTGCTGGAGCCCGCTCCCATAGCCAAGGCAGCCCTGCGCGCCTTCGCCTCACGCCTCAACTGCTTTCTCTCCTCCCAAGCGGTTATGAGGGACCTCTGTGACGCCTCCTTCAAGGCATCATCATCTTCATTCAGGGATGCCTCCAGAGCCTTTAAGGCGTCTCTCATTGGCTCTTCAAGACGAACCTCCTGTGGTGGCCCAAAGGAAGCAGGAATATCGGTGGCTGGCGGAACATTTGTGTCGCTTGGTGGGAACGGCAGTGAGGTTTCTACAATAAAAAGAAAGAAGGTCAGATCGAACATAACATGAGGGAAATGGAAACTTGACGAATTAAAACTTACTAAGGCCCATAGATGCTCTAAGACGTTCCTCCTCTTGGAAAGTTTTCAAAGAAGCGGCAATGGCTTCTTCATCAGTGATACCTGTCGAAAGAAAGGAGAGAAAAGCGTTAATCAAGGGCGATAAGGAAGATATGTTGTAACAAGGAAAATGTGACTAATAGTTACCTGACTGCGCAAGCTTAGCTAACCACGCTTCACGCCTCGCTAACCCTGCCGAAGCTCTGAGAGCAGCCTCCAAGTCTGTATCGTCCGGCGGCGGCATCACCAACCCTGCGTTAGTCCCATATTCGAGCAGACCTTCAGCATAAGAAGCATGGGATTCCTGGCCGAACACGACGTCCGCAGCGAAGAGCGACTTCTTTTTCTTTTGCCCTCCAGCCCTAGGCTCACGGGGAAGCGACTTACGCTTGGCAGCCGCTTTGGGACGACGGGTCCCGATGTCCGCACCCATGCCAGACTCCGGTGAGGGTACAACCACTGTTTCCGCCCGAGCGCGGGGTACAGGAGGTGCATCCGCGATATCAGGGAGCGGCGATTCACCTGGAGGACTTTGCGCACGTGATGGCCTGCCCCCGGCATCTTTTAAAGGAGCGACTACTGGGGTCCTAGGAACCAAAGGAGCGGTGCGATCGGTACCTGGAGGCGCACCCTTACGATCGACCAACAGTCGCCTTTCCTCCTTTATAACTGCTCCTGTTGCATGATTGTACCAGTCTTTGTACACATTGAGGAGTCTCGGAACGTAAGCCGGCGCATTGATAAAAAAATGAGAGCTCGTATTCACGCACATGAAATGGTGCAATGCGTTCTCCATCCCCTCTTCAGTGGCAGCGGGTTCCACCAAGAAGGCTTCCAAGGGGACCCCTTGATCGTAGCCCTGTTGTTGAGCAAAACGATGTGGGTTATACCTCATAAAAATTGCCACACCATTCTGCCTAAAAACTAAAAAACCCGGTCTAATGGAATATAAGTGGAGGGTCTCCCGAGCCGTTAAAACTGAAGCTCCATTCTTAAAGATATCTTGTAATGGCCGCGTCACAGTGGTAGACACCTTTCCAATGGTCAATACCTTATCGACAAAGGACATCCCGGCTTCGACGGTATGAGGGCGAAGGAGCAAGCCCCTATCGTTCCGTGGTGAGGGGTTTACAATTGATGCACCGATCAGCTGTATAATGCGAGGAAAACCGCACTTGTCAAAGAACGAGGGCCTTTTATGCATCCCGAAGACACCCGCTGTATGTAACTCGAGCCACGATGCGAAGTAATGCATCGGGAAGACCACGTGCAACACCCCGGGCTCGCTAGCATCCGCTGCTCGACTGAGGCCGTGGTATAAGTGTGCCAAGCCGGCGATCCCAACAGCTACCTTTACCCTGATGACCATCCGGTGTGCTGGATAAAAGACAGAGGGCCGCATCCGATGAGAGTGCATTGGGATAGCGAACCAACTTAACCATAACCCGAGAAACCCTAAAAAAAAGGCCTCCTCATCCATCCCAGGGGTCGCTACTTCTGCAAGAGACATGGTTGGAAAGTTAGGAAGAAAAAAATCCTTTTGGCCTATTTCATTCGCCGGCAGGTTATCCAAACCTAAACCGAAAGGGTCCTCAAGGGTGGCAAACTTGACAGTGGCCGCAGAGAGGGCGTTCGGGTGAAGAAATCGAGCGATGAAATCCTCAAAATTAACTCCTCGACTCCCATGTTTGACGAAGAGAGACTCATATATGTTCAACACTTTAATCAAGCTTGGGAACTGGTGTTGAACAGCAGTATCCGGCGTGACCCCCTTCACCATCGGCTTAGCACCGAAGACGTACACGTCTGTTGGGAGCAGCTCCTCATAATGTTCCCCCATCACCGGTAAACCGGATACCTCCGCAAATTCCTCCAGGAAGATTGACACTTCCCGATCCATGGCAAGGAAAGTGTGGGTGGGAATATTCCATTGCTCCAAGAAAGCTTTAAACCACCAGGTGGGAAGCGTAGGATACTGGAAGAGAGAGACATAGACCGCGGTGTACAGTCCTAATCTTATCAACTGTGACTTCTTCGTCGACAGGATATACCGGGCCCACGGCAGATAACCAATCGGGTGGCGGGGAATCAGACCAAGGTTATATGATTGCCCCCAAGGTCGTGCTTCACCTTGACAGATACGACGTCCTAGGATGTCCAAAACCATAGGACGCTGAACCGGTATCGCATCTATAGCGGGATGTAGAAAGCCTTTCGATGTCCAGTCCGTCAACTCCACGGCATACTGCACCGAGGGTGGGGTAGCATAATGAATCGCTGTGATGTGCTCGGACGACACCGCGCATGTGAAGCTGCGTCGACCCATAATGATCTGATTGTACCATGACCCCCAAAGGTGGAGACTCTTATACTCCGGGTCGTATGCCTTGATCATGGCCAGGACCTCACGGTCCAAAGGCGCCTCTGGGAATCCCTCCTCCGAGCGGACAAACGGGAATGAAGTGTCTTCAGACATGATCGCTGCAAAAAGAGCAATGTAGCCGTCAGTGTTGTAATCCCAACGTTTGGCATTGAAAGAAGAAAATGCATTAATTGAATTAAAATCAAAATTAATTAATTACACCGCACCACAGTGCAGTGAGTAGGAGACCAAAGAGGGACCCACAAAATCTAAATGACAATACGTCAGCTGATAAGACAAACTCATCATTGGATGAGATTATCAGTTGGTCCCTGGGGGGAACATTCCCATAATAAAAAAAGGGGGAAAGAATCCCTGGAGACAAGGAGAAAATCTCCTCTTTCAGAGCAAAGCTCTGTCACAGAATGACACTTGTCAAATTCTGGTCTCAAAAGAATAAAAATTCCTTAAAAAGAGCTTAGCTCTATAATATTCCATCAAAAAGAAAGTTTTGAAAAGAAATTTAAAATTAAAATTTCTGGAATCCTAAAAAAAAAGAGATTCATGAAAGCTTATAGAAAAATTCTTCATCTAAAAGATCTACATATGATTCAAGAGCAAAGCTCTGTTCATGGGTTAGAACCCATGAACAAGATCTCTGTAGATCTATGGAGCAAAGCTCTGTTGACGAAACCCCAAAGGGAATTTCTTTAAATCAAAAGATCTATGAGAGCAAAGCTCTGTTGGCTAAAGTTGATTTGAATTAGTTTAACTTAGTTTTAAATTAATTATTACCTAAAGTTTTCTAAACTTTGGGAAATGAGAGCAAAGTTCTAGAGTTCTGAAAGCAAGAGCAAAGCTCTGAAATTCTTAAGCAAGAGCAGAGCTCTGAAAATCTAAATCTAGAAAATGGTGGAGAATTTTCTAAGGGCCAGAGGCCCTATTTATAGGGCGCTTGCGCCTCTTGAGCTCACCCCCTTGATTTAACGGTCAGGGGGGTTGCCACCGCTGCACTCACGTGTGCGCCACGTGAGCGCAACGGTGGGGGGGCATTTGTTTCGCCCAATCAGAGCAAAGCTCTGTTTGAATTCAAAATTCAAATTTTGAAGCAACGCTTCAAGTCTCAGGCGCAACGCGCCGCGTGTCTGGCACTAATACGTCAGCGCAACGCCCAAGAAGGCGCGCCCAATCAGAGCAGAGCTCTATTTGTCTGAAGCAACGCTTCAGTTGCGCTGCGCTCTGCGCTGCGCGACACGTGTCAGCGCAGTCGCGCTGCGCTCTGCGCTGCGCGACACGTGTCAGCACAGATGCGCTAGCGCAGTTGCGCTGCGCTGTGCGCTGCGCGACACGTGTCACGCGCTGGGGCATCTGCGCCAAACTGAATTAAGATTTTAAGAAATCTTTTCTTTTCTTGTTAAAATAAGAAGATTTTCTTCTGCAAAGCAGAAGCCCTTGGATCAAAGATCCAACGGTGGGGAAAATTCCCCAAATCACTCAGAGAATGATCTCTTTAACAAATTTAACTAATTTGTGAGCACTATAAAAAGGACCCTAAGCCTCAATTCAAAATCATCAACATTTTTCTTGAGAACTCAAGAACTTTAAACAGAGAGAACTCTGAGAAGATTTCAAAAAAAAAGGTAAAGAGCCTTCATGAAGTAGAAGAAACTCCTTCTAATAGATCATCGATCTAAAAAGAAGATCAATGATCTTTACATAATAAACAGTGCTTTGCACTTCTTGTGAACCTCCGGTTCTTTAAAAACAATAATAATAAAAAATATATATATAATAAAATAATAGTGCTTTGCACTTTTGTGAACCTCTGTTTCTTCAAATAAAGAAAAAAAAAATATTTTTCTTTGATCTAATTTGGATCAAGAAATTAAACAGTGCTTTGCACTTCCCTGCTTGAATCTAAAAGATTCTTAGTGCTTTGCACTTCCAAACTGCGCCGTTGCGCTCTTAAGAGAGCGCCACGTGTCGGCTATAGAACCACTTGCGCTAAGCGCCCTTAAGATAGAGCTTTGCTCTCTGGAATTGGCGCAACTCGCTGAGAGCGCGCCACGTGTCAGCAGCGCAATAGCGCAGCGCAAGAGCGCAGCGCACTGCGCTAGTGCGCTTGCGCTCACCAGAGCACGACACGTGTCATCACCATATGAGCTTGCGCTCATTACTTAGCGCAAAGCGCAAATGCATTGTATTGCTTACAAAAGGGCCAAGCCCAATTAAAAGAAGGCCTAACAGGCTTAATAAAATGCAATGCATTATTTTAAGGGGCAGAGTCCAAACCAAAACAGATGCTCTGCATCATTTATAAATGGGCAGAGCCCAAACAAAATATTAAGAATGCTATGCATTTTAAAAGGGGCAGAGCCCAAACAAGGTAGATACTTTGCATCATCTACAAATGGGCAGAACCCAAAATAAATTGATACTCTGTATCTTTTGTGGGTAGAGCCTAAATAAAAAAATGCAATGCAAAAGCAAATAAAATGTTGAATATTTTCAACTGGACTTAGCCCAATCGTGGCCATAAGTCCTTAAATTAAATTGACTGGGCAAAATGGCTCTCCTAAATCAATCTACGTCCGGTTC
Source organism: Agapanthus africanus (assembly GCA_030015575.1). Taxonomy (NCBI): domain Eukaryota; kingdom Viridiplantae; phylum Streptophyta; class Magnoliopsida; order Asparagales; family Amaryllidaceae; genus Agapanthus; species Agapanthus africanus. Next base: position 310,584,321 of record JASDDO010000024.1, read on the forward strand.
GAGGGTACATCTCCGAACTCCTTTGACATCCATCGTTGTAATTCCTCAACGACGTCAAAGAGGTGACGGGTCCCAACGACCACACACCCATATGGACTGCGGGGTCCTTAAACTCGTGGACCGAAACGTCCCTAAACTAATATCGGACCGAAACGTCCCTAAACTAATATTGGACCGAGAAGTCCTTAAAACTAACATCGGACCGAAACGTCCCTAAACTAATATCGGACCGAAACGTCCCTAAACTAATATTGGACCGAGACGTCCTTAAAACTAACATCGGACCGAAACGTCCCTAAACTAATATCGGACCGAAACGTCCCTAAACTAATATCGGACCGAGACGTCCTTAAAACTAATATTGGACCGAAACGTCCCTAAACTAATATCGGACCGAAACGTCCCTAAACTAATATTGGACCGAGACGTCCTTAAAACTAACATCGGACCGAGACGTCCCTAAACTAATATCGGACCGAAACGTCCCTAAACTAATATCGGACCGAGACGTCCTTTAAACTAATATCAGACCGAGACGTCCCTAAACTAATATCGGGCCGAAACGTCCTTTAAACTAATATTAGACCGAAACGTCCCTAAACTAATATCGGACCGAGACGTCCTTAAACTAATAATGGACCACCATGTCCCTAAACTGGCGATGGACCATCACGTCCTTAAACTGGCGATAGACCACCACGTCCTTAAACTGGAACAATAGAGCCTCCAAACGCTCTTTTGCCGGATCTAAACGGTCCCGTTTAAGTTGATCTTAGGCCCAAACACGGCTAACGTATCCTTAAACACTCAAATGGATTATAAAACTCCCAATCAACTCTGGTTCGAAGGTACATCTCCGAGCTCTTCTGATACATGTCGTTGTAATCCTTCAACGACGTCAGAGAGGTGACGAGTCCCGATGACCATACATTAAATTAATCACTACGTCGAGTCGATCTTAGTCCAAAACAGGACTAACGTATCCTTAACGAATGTTTAAGTTGATCTTAGCCGCAACGCGACTAATGTATCCTTAAACTAAAACACCAAACCCAAATCTAAATAAACACGGATTTGGACTAATCCACGTCCTACGGGCGACGGCATTACTCAGTCTCCGTATACAATCCACGGGCAACCACAAACAAAACAAACACACACGACACGAAGTGAAATTCTGGAGAAGGAGAAAGTTGTTACCGCGATGCGGTAGCGTAATTAACTGCAGGGGCTTGCGCCTGCAGGGAAGAGCGTCCCCACAATCAAAAACCCCTCACCCTGAGGGGGAATCTGACGAAGTCTGCTACATCGGCTGCATCCGTCTAAACCTCCGATACACGGTGCCATAAATCAACTTGGCATCTTCGGAGAGGTAGACGGATAAAACCAAATAGCATCTGCCCCGAACCTCAGGCAACGGACGTGAAGTCCGGGCCGCCGTTCGGAGGGGAACAGGGACCACTACTTGGAGTTAAGGGACCACTACTTGGAATTAATGGACTACTGCTTGGAGCTTTAGAAGTGAAGGACCGGTCTACAAAGGCTGTATTCTCTATTCACTTAATGTAAAGCTTGTTTACATGCTTAAAAACCCTAATTCTCTAGTGTGATTTTAGGTTAGTGTAGCTTAGACCTCTTGATTTTTTAAAATTGCATACTTGATGCATGTGGAAACCTAGTAGAGGTGCTAAGACACACTTTCAGAACAGGCATCACGGAGCTGGAACATCTGTTTTGATGAAACGGTCAAACAAGTTGACTTCATCAAAAACACAAATGAGTCTTGTATATATAAGAAGATTGTAGGGAGAATAGTCGTGTTCCTCATTTTATACGTCGATGATATTCTCTTGATAGGAAACGACATTCCTATGTTGCAGTCGGTCAAGCTGTCTCAGAAGTTCTCCAAGAAGGACCTGGGTGATGCCTTCTACATTCTGGGATCAAGATCTATCGTGATAAACCTAAGAAGATTCCAAGCGCGGTAATTTACCGGCTTGTCAAGGAATCACCCTCTCTAATGAGATGTCTCTCAAGGCTGATGAAGAGAGGACTTGCATAAGTATTTTACCCTACGCTTCGGCGGTAAGATCTATAATATATGTGATATTTTGTACCAGACCAAATGTAGCTTATACACTTAGCACAGTAAGCAGGTATCAGTCAAACCTAGGAGAAAAATTATTGGATATAGTGTCCTCATGGCAATTATTGTAATTGCAAGTACGCGATTATGATAATTAAGGGAGGACCTATACAGATAGAACAATCTTACTCGAGATAATAGTATGCAATCCGGTTTGTTTTTATCATTGATGTGTACACGTTTTACCTGTTATTACGTGTTTCTAATACATAATGATGAAGCCCGTAGGATTCATGCTTGACTACCAGTATTATGATGGCGATCATATACGTGAAAGCTGAGTAGTCCATAAACACATCCTTAAATGTCCCTAGTCATGGGAGTATCAAGACCGGGCATCGATATTCTGGAGTAGACTAGTGAATACGTTTCGAGACCCCGATAAGGGGCGGTGGCCGGCCTTACAAACCATTGGTATTATGTCACCTAAGATAGTATACAGGTGCTCACTGGAGGGGAGTACACTGGACGAACTTGCCGAGAACTTCTAAATGGTATTATATCTATCGTCGGATGGAAGTTCTCGAGTAGCATTAGTACATGCTAGTCTATTGACCTGAGATCTTCATTTGTCTTGTGTAAGTTCCCACTGTATTTTAATTACTACCTTACTACGGCTCAAAGGAGTCGTGCAAACAGGTTTTAGTTGGGTACAGTCCTGAGCCACATGGAGGCAGTGAGCGATTGTCGAGGATTCGTCTCTCCTGGTATTAGGAGTTGATGTCATGCTGTGTTCGGTTGGCTATCACCCTAAATCCGTGACCACTGTGGATGAGATTTACTGATAAGAGTTCAATAGTTTCTCGGTTGGTGATGAGCTTGACTCCGACACGACTTATCGGGTTATTAGGAGTTTGACGTTTCCACCCCTAAAGCCGGTATGCGATACTCTTAGACGAATAGACCGGACTGTACGAAGATTGTCACATTCAGGCTCAGTAGGGTACGGACGGACTTGATTGTCGACCTCCCTTTCGACAAATACCTGGGTAGCCGTTACGTACAACTAGTGCCGCTGACGTGCTTGTGGTTTTTGGATTTATCCAGTAAATCACTGCCAGCGTATTGTCTAGTCTATAGAGTCCCACAGAGAGGGTTTTCCCGGTTCAGGTGATATGATGTAGATGATGTATGTTGGTACATATAGGGTGTCCGATTAAATATATGTACATGCTACACAGACTTTAATCGGACGGTAGATAATACTAGTGGTTTAGGATTAAACCGAATTATTAAATCAGGTTTTGATTTAATAATTTATATATATTTTTAATATATGTAATCTAGTATTATTTTTCACTATTCATTTTCTCTCTCTTGGCTATTCGTACGAATACGTGTATATGTATTTTCGATACGTATACCGGATTGTATTATATATTTATACTGAATTTGTTCTAGAAGACGGACACTTCATTTATTGATTTTCTTTTAAAAGAAAATCAAAAATGGGGTGGAGGATGAGAGGTTTTGTAGCATGGTGGAGAGGTATGACTTGGTTATTATATAGTGTTCACCGCCGAAAACAGAGACGAATTGGGATATATCGTTTTGCCTGAGTTTAGGAGCAGATGCTATTTTGATTTATCCATCCACTTCTCCGAAGATACCAAGTTGATTTATGGCACCATATATCAGAGGTTTGGATAGAAGCGGTCGTTGTAACAGACTTCATCAGATTCCTCCTCATTTTATGAGGGGTTTTTGATTGTGGGTACGCTCTTCCCTGCATACGCAAGCCCCTGCAGTTAATTACGTTACCGCATTGCGATAACCATTTTTTCCTCTCCGGCAGTTCACTTCGTGTCGTGTGTATGTTTTGTTTGTTTTGATTTCCCGTGGATTATATATGGAGACTAGTTTACATCGTCGCCCGTAGGGCGCAGATTAGTCTAAATCCATATATTTTAGATTTGGGTTTTTGGTTTATTTAAAGACCATTAATCTAGTTTGAGATTAAGATCAACTTAAATCTATAGGTGAGCATTTGGGCTCAGTTTGTTCTTGCTAAGAATGCGTTAGTCTTATTTGAGACTAAGATCAACTTAACAACATTCTAGGATCAGTTTTACTTGAGATCCAGGAAAAGAGCATTTGGGCTCAGCTGCAAGAAAACTTTAGAGACTCAGCCAATTTGGGCTTAGTCTACTTAGTCATTTTTTTATCCAAAAGTGCTAAGCACTTGTTTGGGCTCTGTTTGTTCAGCCATTTCTTCTTATGTAAAAATACTAAGCACTTATTTGAGCTATGATGCTCACATATATGCCATGTGAAGCATTCAGTCATGGGCGCTGCTCAATAAATGCTGAACACTTTAATCATTTTGACTAAATGTGAAGTGCTAAGCACTTTCTATGGCGTACACGTGCGGCAATGGGCGCTGCCCATTTAGTCCTAAGCACTCAACCGTTTTGGCTGTATATGGAGTGCTAAGCACTTTTTGTATGGCGCCCATGAGAGGAGCACGTGAGGCACCGGGCGCTGCCAAATCAGTGCTATGCACTTAGCTGTCTTCGACTGTATATGGAGTGCTAAGCACTTTTATTCAGCGCCCACATATGTTTCACTTGAGGCGCTGGTCTTCTGTTTTGGGTGTCCGCGTATTTTTCACGTGGGGCACTAGACACTGTTAAAAAGGCGCCTACATGGGAAGCACGTGAAGCACTAGTCTTTTTTTATATGGAGATTTAATCTCTGTTGATATTTTCAGAGAGGTTAAACCTCTGTCGATGGTATTTTGACCATTAACGCTCGCCAAAATCACTATTTTTTTAGGATCTCGGGTTGAGTTTTTAGAGAACTAAGTTCTTGATTTGAAGGAACTGAGTTCCTGGAGTATTATGGACTCCATCTTTTTTCTCTTTAAATTTGTACTTCCCTAAATCATTGATTCTCAAGAACAAGATCTTCCCGATGAGAATTAAATTCTCAACTTATGGGAGACTCGTCATGTGGATCTTAGATCCAGGGAAAAACTAAGTTCTTTTAAAAGGGTTAAACCCTTAGATGTGATAGAGATATTTTGGTCTCTTTTCTTTACCTAAGGTTTTGGGGAAGGAAGGTCTTCTTCTTTGAGAATTGAATTCTCTGTCCTTTTTTTTGAGAGCTCACTGTATTTTGGCAGAATTATATAGGGGGTATTTTCTATCTCCCTCTGCGTCTCTGTGAGACTTGAAGTCTCGGGTCCTTTATATAGTGAAGGCAGACTGTTAATTGGTTTTGAGAAAATCTCTCATTGTGTAACATCCTAGTTCATTTATACCATATTTTATTTGGGCATTTTCTAATCCTACGACTATTTCTTGATTATTATCGTTTTGGGTGCGGATAGTGTATTGGTAACTGCGGTTGTATACGACCCGACCCGCATGCTTGATACCCTTTATGGTTCAAAATTGCGTCATATATTCGCTAGTACGGAGGATCCATGCATTCTAGGTTATATATACATGTATAAGGTATTTTAGTATCTGCATATCGCTTAATAATACAAATTATAACCAAATAATACATTTTAATATCTAGCATGACCTGTTATCATACCCTATATCACATGTTTGCATCCACACATCATGTTCAAGTCCAGTTTGATAAAACAGACTCGTTTGGATCGCTACGTATATTTACGTATATCCGTTTTTGGGGGTATGCATTTTATTTTAACCGAACATCACATTATGGTTTTTGCTTGTACGTAGATTATCCATATTTTAAAACTAGATTTTTAGAAAGAACCCGGGTAATTTTCGGAGTATTTTTGTATTGGCCGTATAATCATATAATATATATTATTATATTCTTTATAAGCTAACAGTTAATATATATATATATATATAAATATATATATATATATATATATATATAGATATAGATATATAACTAATGATTCTGCACTCTCTCTCTATATATACTTAATTTTATTAACTAATTATATAACCCTCACATCTTTCTCTCCTCTCTTTCACTGTGTCTCTCTTTCTCTCTCTCTCTCTCTCACACACACACACACACACACACACATATATAAATTTAAACCTAAATATTAACCTCTCTCTCCTCTCTATTATTTTCCTTCTTCTTCCTCGCGAAAAAACTGCTTCCCCGCGACGAAACCCAAAACCCTAGCCTCATCCCTTACCTTCGTCCCCTCGTCGTCAACCTCACCGCCGACCACCATCTCCTCCACTTCCTCTGCTCCCCTTTCTCAACCATAGTCATAAATTCGCCGTTCGGGTATAATTCGGCTAGGATGAAAATTCGGATTCAGAGAACTATTCGGAAAAAATCGGCAGGTATTCGGGAAAGATTCGGTAAGTGTTCGGGAAATGTTTCGAGCAAGAAATTAATATATGAGACGCTAGGTTTTGATTTTGTGAATTATTTGCTATTTTTTGAATTATTCGTTGTTTTCTCACATAATTCGGGAATAATTCGCGATTTATTCGGCCCGCCGATCAATTCGGCGATTAAGTCGGCTGATAAAAAATTCACGAATAATTCACGAATTCGGCGAATAATTCGCGAATTATATGACTATGCTCTCAACACCCTGCACCCAAAACCCAATGACCCACGAACCCCGCAAAACTAGATGAACCCAAGAACCTAAGAACCTGACCTCGATCGACCTTACACTCACCTCTCCGCCGATCACGACCTCACCCTCACCTCCTCACCTTCTCCACCTCATCTCCCTTCCCTCTTCTCCCCGAGCACCTGCAACCAAGAACCCTGCAGCAACCCCATACCCACGACCATCTGTAACCCCGACCAGAACCCTCACCTTCGCTGCCAATCACCTCGTCAACCTCACCTCGACCACCTCCACTTCCTCCTCTCCCTTTCATCCTCGACGAGAACCCCACAACTCCCTGCACCCGACACCAAACCCACGACTACGACAGAACCCCTCTACCCTTCGTCGTCGACGGTAGCCATAGTCGCTGTCGTCGTCTCCCCTGTCCTCTGAACCTACAGTCCAATCCCTCTTCTTTTCTTTCTTTTCTTTTCTTTCTTTCTTCTCTTTTCTTGATTTCTTACTTTCTTGATCAGTTCCGGCCGTCGCCAGAGTTGCGCACGTTGCCGATAATCCAGACAAATCATACCGTCACCACAGTACTACCAAAACACCACAATCATATCATCACCACTTCCATGCCTTGACCGTGCCACCACCAGACCATGACCGTGCCACCACCAGACCATGCACCAGACCGTGACCAGACCACCACCAGACCATACACCAGATCACGATCAGATCATGACCAGACCAACACCAGACCATGCACCAGACTCAGACCATACCATGCCCGTGTCATCACCGTACCCAGACTGTGTCACGCCATATGCCCTGCTCCTGTGCCACGCCATGCCCGCTTCATGCTCAGCTCATGCCACTTGTGTGCTACCATTTCATCAGTCCCGTGTCACCGCAAGGCCCAGCACGGTGTCGTATCACTTCACACACCGTGTTGTGTCGTGTCGCACCAAGCCACCTGCACATCAACCGTTGTTTCCGAGGCAAGTTTATCTTGCAACTTGCTGTGTTACTAGTTCGATGTCTATATGAATAAAAATAATACATGTATTTTTAATTGTGCATCCGATGTTATTGTTTACCGTTTTTCGATATCCGTCAATATTTGTAATGTCTACTGCATATCTAGTTGCATGTTGGAACCTCATTATATCATGTTACTTCTATATTAGTGCAACATGTTATTTAGCTTGCATCATACATAGTCATGGATATATATATATATATATATATATATATATATATATATATTATTACAGATAGACACATATGCATCCTGACATCAGCACTATTTACTGTAATTCCGATATCGTTACAGTTTTACATTGGGTATCCATTTGATACATATGCATCACATGATATGTCCTGACATACTACTTGACTTGATACCTTGATCTTGTTACTAATGCCGACAATCTTGACTTGTTGTCCTGATGGACGTAACCTGTTGTCTACATTGACAAACCTGTACCTGCTCGATTCTGTATTAGCATTAGATTCATATTATCAATACCTTACTTGAACACATAACCTTGGGGGTAAGGGGAAATCAATAATAAAAACTGATTTGTAACTCAAAAGTTCGATACTGTCACGACCCGAAAGTACGGAACGTGACCAGCACTTAGATTACGAAGCGTCTAGAGACGCAACGTAACCTAAGTAAGCCGAAGCCCAGAAATCTAAACCATAAAAGAAGAAGTAAAAGAAAACATGTAGAAAACAAGTTTAAAAGCAACATCCAATTTTCTCAAAAATTTCGGCAGAGTCTCCTTTGTAAAAACTGGCCCCAAATGGGTACAGACAAGTATAATACATACAAACAATAAAAAGCATCCCCAAACGGGAGCTAGCTCTACGCCAAAAGGTGGAAACAACCACACCAATGCACAATAGTATACAACGCCAAAGGACGAGGCTCAAAACTCAAAGGAAAACAAAACTACCAGATATCATAATAATACAAGCGTGACTCTAAGGTCGAAATAAACAACTGGTCCAGTAAACTTATCAAGTAATACAAGTTTTGTTGATGGAGCTTTCTAGATACAAATGAAATAATTAAAAATACAACGGCGGTCCGGATACAAATGAACCAACCTACCGTGCAAATCACCCGGAATGAAATGATGTGCCAGCAAACTGCCAAGGAACCCTGTACATCAACCTGTAATAAAATTTGGCACAATGGGGGTGAGTTGCCAACTCGTGAGTAGAAGACATCTGCGAAAAGAAATCGAATGCACGACGCTATCCTAGGTCATAATAATACACTACTATATCCCAATCATCTAGTAATAGCAGGGTAATACTACGTGCAAATGCAACTACTCCGTGCTCGCGTCAGTGCCTCAAGTAATAATATATCATGTGAATGAATATGTATGCACTATGAATGTAAAACAATCAATCCTGAAATCTAGATATATCTGTATAAAGGAAATCTTTAACTTTTATCATGGTAAATTTGTATAAAATCTGAAATATCATCAATGAAATCCATGGAAATCCGTATCAAGCATCGACACAAAATATGTAAATCACAAGTCTCAATACCTTATAATCTCAATGTCTCATAGTCTCAATATCTCGGGCTTCGTCAGTCTGGATCGGCCCATATCATCAAATCTCACGACAACGGTCGGTATCCTCCGGATATCCGCCACGCCAGACATCACCGGTAGGTAGCCTTCCCCTGCCAGGCTCATCGTCTACAACTCGATCTTCTTGCCCCGGGGTACCATACCGGGCCCACCATGTACCCGAGACGGTTCATCCACTCCTCGAATCGGGTCTCGAAATCCAACAGAAAACATGAAATCTCATTGTGGACGACACATACATCACGAGAAAACCGCATCTTATGTTTTAAAAAGAGAGGAGGAGAGAGAGAGAAGTTTTTATATATTCTTGCGGTTTTCCCCAAAAATCCAGAAATCTCATAGGAATCCAAAATCCCAAAATCATGAGTAAGTACATGATAAGTGTCGGCATATGCCCCATAATACTGCATGATAATATGAAAATGCGAATGCATGAAATGTCTAAGTAATAAATACCATGTCTACACTAACACCAGAGAGTAATCACAATATTATATCGATCTAGCTGTTAGCTGAAAGTATCAATAAAAGATAATATGATCTAAAGTGTACGTGACATAGCAATTACCGATGATGATGTGTGTGAGCCGGCAAATAAGTGTGCGTGGAATATGCGCATCATCAGTAATGGTGCTGGTGTCCTAACAGGCAGAGTTTTATACTGATTATAGAAACATATGTATGAACATGCAACATTATGATTACGATATGAATGTAAAGACGGATGTGTAATAACCACTCATCTGAGATGTACAATTATAACTACAACTATATGACTCGAGCCTAAACTAGTGTCCATCTAACCTCCTAAGGAACTAAACCTAAGAAACTAGTCAAAAAGAAATAAGAGTCCACCTAAGGTCTGAATCCATATCTCTAATAGTCGGCGATCCAGCCTCAATAGCGTCACGTACGTAGTACGGATTCCTCAAATCAAGAGTGCGGATCAATCATCACATCTATACTTCGTACCGTAAAATCCATCATACGGCATCCCAATATCGGGGTACGGGTCAAGTATCACCTATATGTCTCCTCATTCGTATAATACCATCATCAACACATGTCATGATCAAGGTGCTATACTGTAATCGCATACATCAATCATATATCATTGCCAGCATGAATTTACATAGTTAATTATCCTCAGAAATGTCATGTCATATGTATCATATTGATTAAGTCACACTTAGATCATATCGTAATCAAGTCACACCTATATGATGCCGTAGTCAAGTCACACATATATCAAACTAGAATTTCAGGCACAGATTACGATCCGGGTTCTATTTTAGAGTCCCATGTACTTCAATATCATCACCACCCTTTATTATTGTTCATGTAAACAAATCCATTATCTCATTTTCTAATGATCCGCTAACATCATAATACGACTGTATAGCCAAGAATCACGGCATCAAGCCAGTTATACTGTTTCATCCCCGTGTGTCATATCACATCCTTGTATCACATATACGTGTTGTGTATATATATACCTACACCTAGTCCTATATATACACACATACACGTATACAACACGTCGAGTTTTCTGTGTGTGCGTGTGTGTGTATCTACCTGAAACCTACGAATCTCCTCCAAGATATTCATCCTCTGCTAAGGTCTTTCTAAAATCCGTCTAGTCCAACCTCTGGTTATTACTAGGGTCCTAATCACCGAAATTCTAAGGTCACGTCTGGCTTCCTAATGACAATAAGTACTATTCCTATTTTACGTTTGCGGGGGTGCTAAATGCCATCCACCCGACTTCCCCCGTAGATATACATCTACTCACTTGGTCCTTATCCGCCGAAGACGGAATCGCCATCCTCTTCTTCATCGCCCGCAGTCCACGTGAGGGGTACCTATACGCAAACACAACCAATATTGTAAACTGAATCACGGACAACATCAAAACGACGCACGAAACGCGCATAGGTTAAAACCTATGTCCCGCTTATGCAAAAGAACCAAATATCGCTCGATATCGGCGTACAAACGCCGATTGATCGAGATAAGCATCAACAAACAACTCATAGTTTTAAAACTCATCACTTATAATATAAAACATGATTTAATCCATTAAAACCCTAAAATCAATCAAATCGTCCGATTTCGAAAAACCCGAAAACGCCAATTTATCGTTTTACTCCAAATCTTACTGTTTAATTGAAACTAATGGTCATAATACATATTAAATAGCATAACTAGATTATACAAACCACTACTATATTTTTATTATACAAATTTGTATAAATTTGAAATTTCTAGTTTGCAACTTTTATCAATTTTGAACATCCTACAAGCAAAATTCCACAATTCCACAACTAAAGTTGATTTTGCATGAATTAACTTACTAAACTACAATTCATGATGATCATAACATAATGAAATCATAACTTAGATTTTAACTCTCATTTATTTAAGAATTTTCAAAAACTAGTTAGCAAAAATAGTATTTTTCTCACAATTTATCAATTATCAATAAAAACTAGTAACCAAATTGAGTTTTTCATTCCACCAACAATTTAATATCCTTTTTAAAACCACACTCTAGTGTTATAAACATTAATTGGAATTTTATCTCACCAATATATAAAACTTATAGAAATCTAGTTTGCAAAAATACTTAATTTAAACAAATTGGAACGAACAAATTATAATTCAACAACCATGCAAGATTTTCCACTTCTAAAAATGTTAAACTAGTTATTATAACCCTACTTAATTAATAAAAACCATAACTTAATTTTATAACCCTAACTTGAATTTTTTAAAACTTGAAGATAGAATTAATTTATTAATTCTAATTATGCTAGAATGAAACATTAAATAACAATAAATCAAAAGAGTGAGATTTATACCTCCACAACATAAAACCCAAACATGAATTAAGCCTCCAAAATAATGGTTTCCATCTCCAAAATCCATGCCAAATAGGTTAAAGAATATTGGATAAAGATTGAATATGGATTTTGAGGTTTATTTTGGAATTTTTGATGGAATTTTGTTGATTTTTTATGCAAGATGAAGTGGGGAAATTTTTTGGGGCAGCCATGGAATGAGGGCCGGCCACACCTAGGGAGAGAAAGAGAGGAAGGAAAGAATTTAGAATGGTGTAGAAAGTTCTCCCAAACATTACCTCTTTTATGTCTTTTCACAACTTTATTTAATTTTGCTCATTTCTATTCTAATTAAACTAAAGAAATGTCTAGAAACATGGAAAAATTTGTGAATAAATTTTGCATGATACACACTAGATTCTAATATGCAATGGTTCATTTTTGCAATTTAAACCCATTCAAATTTGTAATTTACACTAATTTAGTGTATAAATAAAGCTTATGTTAATATTTAAAATAATTAATTTAGGAAAAATATTTAATTAAACTAAAAATTTATAAGTGGCTAAATAAACACCATTTACTAGTAATAACATAATTAAAATAGGTATTTTTAAATTTATAGTGAAAAATAATTACGGTTTAGTTTTACAAAAACAACGTTTTTCTTTACCGAAAATCATAAAATTCACTTAAATTTTTTTATTTATTTATTTAATTATTTTTAAAACGTTACAATCTTCCTCCCTTTTAGAAATTCGGTCCCCGAATTTAAATTAAAACTCCCCCCCAATTACTAAAACATTCAGCCAAAATACTCAAATCATCGGGGCTCCGAAATCATCAATACATAACTAAAATCAACTCCGTCAAGCATAACGCAATTATCGGAGTTATGGCGAAAATAAAATATCAAAACCCAATACGAAAAACCAACATATTATACATCAATCCATAACTTATATATAGTGCGCATCGTAATAAAATCGTCCAGACATCTGGATAAAGAAGCATGCAAGAACCCCTTTTTGAAAATCGCCTTGTGATGCATGTGTCACGGCATAAGTAGCGGACGTTTATTTAAAAAAAAAGAAGATATATATATCTTTTATTTAACATACACGTCCCGCCTGGTTATCAAATCAATAGTAATGATTATAAAAGCATACTGCTTAAACGGAATTCAATCCCAATTCAATCCCAATCACATCATAAAAATATCATGTGCGTCCGGTGCACACTGAAATCGAAACCAAATACAGATACCACGAATACACACAAAAACGAAACTAAGTGCAACAGGTGTGCACCAAAAACATCTGTCTAGTGCAACGGGCGTGCACGACTCAATATCAGGTGCATCTAATCTGCACAAAACCCCGATTTAGTGTATCAGGTGTGCACAAAATCGCATCAAGTGCGCCAAGTGTGCGCAAGAATCCCAATCAGGTGCACATGGTGCACGAAAACATACACCGAATATCAAAATCGAAATCACAGTACGAAAGTGCATGAAAACTAGGTCGAAGCAAATGTCAAAATCATGTGTAACCATATGCACGAAATCAAATCAAAATCTCAAAATGTATTAAAACCAAATCAAGTGCACTGGGTATGTACTAAACAACATCAATACAACTGATATATGAAACACAAATATAATGTAATGAAGCTACACATAAGAAATACCAATCGTAGAACAAAGTCCTCAAAATACCAAAATCCAATCAACGAAAATATGAAATTCAAATCAGCAAATCACAATCGTAAACATTATCGTCAATGTGCACCTCTTTCCCCCTTTCCTCTGGTGCCGACTGCTCTAACTCGTCTCTTCATAGGCGTGCCGACTGCGCCACCAACGACAATACTCCTATCTAGAGTCTCCCACGTAGTCGATCCCTTCACCTGATATCCGGACTACATTAAACTTTTCGATCGATCCATCAAAATCCCATAATTCCCCGAGAGCTCATCACTCAAGTACAGTTTAAAAATATCTGGTACATACCCCAGCATCGATGGTCCAGCCGTAGAAGGGCAAACCCAAGCCTCACTAATGGCACCGCGGAACTGCCATAAACCCTAAGGTTCAAGGGCATTCTCGTGGTCATTATGTCGAGTTAGGGTTTCATTCTTCTAGAGGGTCCATAGAAATACCTGCATGTTCTTCCGAATACTTTAAACTTGGGAAAATGGGTTTCTGACAATCGTTCGAATCCTTTAACTTCGTCTGGAAGGCATGTGAATAATCTTCGTCCGCACGCTAAACAATGCTTCAATCCTCAAGAATAAAATATACCTACTGGTCATCACATACGATCCGCAACTCCCTCTGCCCGTGCGACCGTGGTAACAGAAACCACTCTCCGACATCGAAGAAGATAGATTAAAGGAACGAATGAAATACGGTACAAAGAAATGTACATCCTAAAGCTCCTTAAGCAGAGTAGCGTATTGTAAGTATGCCGCTGACCATACCCACGGTACGTTACTCTACCTAAGTCGCCTACTCCATCAACCAAGGGTCACCTAGACTTATACAAGGTTAAACCTAGCGCTCTGATACCAACTTTGTCACGACCCGAAAGTACGAAACGTGACCGGCACTTAGATTACGAAGCGTCTAGAGGAGCAACGTAACCTAAGTAAGCCGAAGTCCAGAAATCTAAACCATAAAAGAAGAAGAAGTAAAGGAAAACATGTAGAAAACAAGTTTAAAAGCGACATCCAATTTTCTCAAAAATTTCGGCAGAGTCTCCTTTGTAAAAACTGGCCCTAAATGGGTACAAACAAGTATAATACATACAAACAAAAAAAAGCATCCCCAAACGGGAGCTAGCTCTACGCCAAAAGGCGGAAACAACCATACCAATGCACAATAGTATACAACGCCAAAGGGCGAGGCTCAAAACTCAAAGGAAAACAAAACCACCAGATATCATAATAATACAAGCGCGACTCTAAGGTCGAAATAAACAACTGGTCCATTTAACTTATCAAGTAATACAAGTTTGGTTGATGGAGCTTTCTAGATACAAATGAAATAATTAAAAATACAACGGCGGTCCAGATACAAATGAACCAACCTACCGTGCAAATCACCCGGAATGAAATGATGTGCCAGCAAACTGCCAAGGAACCCTGTACATCAACATGTAATAAAATTTGGCACAACGGGGGTGAGTTGCCAACTCGTGAGTAGAAGACATCTGCGAAAAGAAATCGAATGCACGTCGCTATCCTAGGTCATAATAATACACTACTATATCCCAATCATCTAGTAATAGCAGGGTAATACTACGTGTAAATGCAACTACTCCGTGCTCGCGTCAGTGCCTCAAGTAATAATATGTCATGTGAATGAATATGTATGCACTATGAATGTAAAACAATCAATCCTGAAATCTAGATATATCTGTATAAAGGAAATCTTTAACTTTTATCATGGTAAATTTGTATAAAATCTGAAATATCATCGATGAAATCCATGGAAATCCGTGTCAAGCATCGACACAAAACATGTAAATCTCAAGTCTCAATACCTTATAATCTCAATGTCTCATAGTCTCAATATCTCAGGCTCCGTCAGTCCGGATCGGCCCATATCATCAAATCTCACGACCGGTCGGTATCCTCCGGATATCCGCCGCGCCAGACATCACCGGTAGGTAGCCTTCCCCTGCCAGGCTCATCGTTTACAACTCGATCTTCTTGCCCCGGGGTACCATACCGGGCCCACCATGTACCCGAGACGGTTCATCCACTCCTCGAATCGGGTCTCGAAATCCAACAG
This sequence comes from Agapanthus africanus, assembly GCA_030015575.1. Lineage (NCBI taxonomy): Eukaryota > Viridiplantae > Streptophyta > Magnoliopsida > Asparagales > Amaryllidaceae > Agapanthus > Agapanthus africanus. The sequence continues at coordinate 310,600,243 of JASDDO010000024.1, forward strand.
AAAACATGAAATCTCATGGTGGACGACACATACATCACGAGAAAACCGCATCTTATGTTTTAAAAAGAGAGGAGGAGAGAGAGAAGTTTTTATATATTCTTGCGGTTTTCCCCAAAAATCCAGAAATCTCATAGGAATCCAAAATCCCAAAATCATGAGTAAGTACATGATAAGTGTCGGCATATGCCCCATAATACTGCATGATAACATGAAAATGCGAATGCATGAAATGTCTAAGTAATAAATACCATGTCTACACTAACACCAGAGAGTAATCACAATATTATATCGATCTAGCTGTTAGCTGAAAGTATCAATAAAAGATAATATGATCTAAAGTGTACGTGACATAGCAATTACCGATGATGATGTGTGTGAGCCGGCAAATAAATGTGCGTGGAATATGCGCATCATCGGTAATGGTACTGGTGTCCTAACAGGCAGAGTTTTATACTGATTATAGAAATATATGTATGAACATGCAACATTATGATTACGATATGAATGTAAAGACGAATGTGTAATAACCACTCATCTGAGATGTACAAGTATAACTAAAACTATATGACTCGAGCCTAAACTAGTGTCCATCTAACCTCCTAAGGAACTAAACCTAAGAAACTAGTCAAAAAGAAATAAGAGTCCACCTAAGGTCTGAATCCATATCTCTAATAGTCGGCGATCCAGCCTCAATAGCGTCACGTACGTAGTACGGATTCCTCGAATCAAGAGTGCGGATCAATCATCACATCTATACTTCGTACCGTAAAATCCATCATACGGCATCCCAATATCGGGGTACGGGTCAAGTATCACCTACATGTCTCCTCATTCGTATAATACCATCATCAACACATGTCATGATCAAGGTGCTATACTGTAATCGCATACATCAATCATATATCATTGCCAACATGAATATACATCGTTAATTATCCTCAGAAATGTCATGTCATATGTATCATATTGATTAAGTCACACTTAGATCATATCGTAATCAAGTCACACCTATATGATGCCGTAGTCAAGTCACACATATATCAAACCAGAATTTCAGGCACAGATTACGATCCGGGTTCTATTTTAGAGTCCCATGTACTTCAATATCATCACCACCCTTTATTATTGTTCATGTAAACAAATCCATTATCTCATTTTCTAATGATCCGCTAACATCATAATACGACTGTATAGCCAAGAATCACGGCATCAAGCCCAGTTATACTGTTTCATCCCCGTGTGTCATATCACATCCTTGCATCACATATACATGTTGTGTATATATATACCTACACCTAGTCATATATATATACACATACACGTATACACCACGTTTAGTTTTCTGTGTGTGCGTGTGTGTGTATCTACCTGAAATCTACGAATCTCCTCCAAGATATTCATCCTCTGGTAAGGTCTTTCTAAAATCCGTCTAGTCCAACCTAAGGTTATTACTAGGGTCCTACTCATCGAAATTCTAAGGTCACGTCTGGCTTCCTAATGACAATAAGTACTATTCCTATTTTACGTTTGCGGGGGTGCTAAACGCCATCCACCCGACTTCCCCCGTAGATATACATCTACTCATGTGGTCCTTATCCGCCGAAGACGGAATCACCATCCTCTTCTTCATCGCCCGCAGTCCATGTGAGGGGTACCTATACGCAAACACAACCAATATCGTAAACTGAATCACGGACAACATCAAAACGACGCACGAAACGCGCATAGATTAAAACCTATGTCCCGCTTATGCAAAAGAACCAAATATCGCTCGATATCGGCGTACAAACGCCGATTGATCGAGATAAGTATCAACAAACAACTCATAGTTTTAAAACTCATCGCTTATAATATAAAACATGATTTAATCCATCAAAACCCTAAAATCAATCAAATCGTCCGATTTCGAAAAACCCGAAAACGCCAATTTACCGTTTTACTCCAAAGCTTACTGTTTAATTGAAACTAATGGTCATAATACATATTAAATAGCATAACTAGATTATATAAACCACTACTATATTTTTATTATACAAATTTGTATAAATATGAAATTTCTAGTTTGCAACTTTTATCAATTTTGAACATCCTACAAGCAAAATTCCACAATTCCACAACTAAAGTTGATTTTGCATGAATTAACTTACTAAACTACAATTCATGATGATAATAACATAATGAAATCATAACTTAGATTTTAACTCTCATTTATTTAAGAATTTCCAAAAACTAGTTAGCAAAAATAGTATTTTTCTCACAATTCATCAATTATCAATAAAAACTAGTAACCAAATTGAGTTTTTCATTCCACCAACAATTTAATATCCTTTTTAAAACCACACTCTAGTGTTATAAACATTAATTGGAATTTTATCTCACCAATATATACAACTTATAGAAATCTAGTTTGCAAAAATACTTAATTTAAACAAATTGGAACGAACAAATTATAATTCAACAACCATGCAAGATTTTCCACTTCTAAAAATACTAAACTTGTTATTATAACCCTACTTAATTAATAAAAACCATAACTTAATTTTATAACCCTAACTTGATTTTTTTAAAACTTGAAGATAGAATTAATTTATTAATTCTAATTATTCTAGAATGAAACATTAAATAACAATAAATCAAAAGAGTGAGATTTATACCTCCACAACATAAAACCCAAACATGAATTAAGCCTCCAAAATAATGGTTTCCATCTCCAAAATCCATGCCAAATAGGTTAAAGAATATTGGATAAAGATTGAATATGGATTTTGAGGTTTATTTTGTAATTTTTGATGGAATTTTGTTGATTTTTTATGCAAGATGAAGTTGGGAAATTTTTTGGGGCAGCCATGGAATGAGGGCCGGCCACACCTAGGGAGAGAAAGAGAGGAAGGAAAGAATTTAGAATGGTGTAGAAAGTTCTCCCAAACATTACCTCTTTTATGTCTTTTCACAACTTTATATAATTTTGCTCATTTCTATTCTAATTAAACTAAAGAAATGTCTAGAAACATGGAAAAAATTGTGAATAAATTTTGCATGATACATACTAGATTCTAATATGCAATGGTTCATTTTTGCAATTTAAACCCATTCAAATTTGTAATTTACACTAATTTAGTGTATAAATAAAGCTTATGTTAATATTTAAAATAATTAATTTAGGAAAAATATTTAATTAAACTAAAAATTTATAAGTGGCTAAATAAACACCATTTACTAGTAATAACATAATTAAAATAGGTATTGATTATGTATGGTTTTGATATTATGATGCGCTGACTTCTGGGTTTTGCATGGCCCAGTTCCTCTATCTCTGTCACTGGCTGAACAAGAGTGCTTTAGCCGTCAAGCCGAGCAGTGAGGAATTGATTATGTATGGTTTAGAGATGTTTAGCTTTTAGACTCTTAGTTTATTTTTCCGCACTTTTATTTCTTAATTTGAGCCCATACTGGGACGTATTTTCATATGTTGTTTATTGGATATTACTATCGTTTCCGCTTATAAATTTTCTTGACTCTTTTATTTCGGCAAATGGGCATGCACTAGATAGATTTTTATATTTTACTGTTCTTGATATCCTATAGACAGCTGTAATATGACCGTGGAGGAATGATTCCTATCTACATGTAGCATGGTTGGCTCTATCACGTGCCGTAGTTAGCACACTCTGGGAAGCGGGGCGTGATAGGGTTTGTTTGGTATCAGAGCATAGGTTTTAGGTTAGCTGGGGTTTGGTTCTTTTTTTAGTATGGTATTGAACCCAATACACTAACAAGATATCTAGTAATATCCAATAAACATCTTGGGATGTGGTTTGATTTGGGGTGTACACGTCAGTTTGGGAAATGCACCAAAAAGCAGTTGGCTGTCGGGACCCGCACCTCTATGAAGACGTTGAGGAATTACAACGATAGGTATCAGAGGTTTAGAGAGATGTACCCTTGAACCAATTCTCGTGTTCGAGGAAAAAGATCATGGTGGATCATCTAAGAATCATTAGTCATTTTTGGAGACTAAGATTAACTTAGGAGATGTGGGATGGACATCTTTTTAGATATCATCGGTAGGACGATCGATAGTCGTATTTGGGACTAAGATCAGTTTGGGAAGTAGTGAACCTATGGGCTTTGTTGATCTAAGTTAGGGACCTAGCCAACCTGGACTTGGTCCACTCAATTTTCTCTTTATTTAAAAAGAAGTGCAACGCACTTGCTTGGGCTCAGTCCTCTTTTTTTGTGCAAAAAGTGTTGAGCACTTATGTAAGTTCTGACGCTTAAACATAACCATGTGAGCTTTTCAGTCATGGGGATTTGCCCAATAAGTGTTAAACACTTTACTCTTTTTGTCTCTTTATGGAGTGCTGAGCTCTCTTTATGGCGCCCACATGCGAAGCACGTGAGGCGCTGCCTGGTGAGTGTCAAGCACTTTTATGTTCTGTGACACCCACGTGAGGGGCACGTGAAGCGCTGGGCGCTGAACGCTAGGCGCCGCATGCTGAGTGCTAAGCACTCCTTTATTTTGTAGCGCCCACGTGAGAGGCACGTAAGCCGCTGGGCGCTGAGCACCAGTCACTGAGTGCTAAGCACTCCTTATTATTGAGGCGCCCGCGTGAGGGGCACGTGGGGCGCCGGGCGCTGATTTTTCCTTGTATATATTTTTCTTAAGAGTTCAATTTCCTTGTTCTTTTCTGAATCTTTGATCTCCAAGAACAAGTTCGTCCTGATGAGAATTAAATTCTCAATTTGTGGGAGACTTGTCTTGTGGATCTCAGATCCAGAGAAAGAACTAAGTTCTTCTTTTTTTAAAAGGGTTAAACCCTTAAATAGATAAACGAGATACTTTGATCTCTCTTCTTTTTTATTTACCTAGAGTTTTGTTTCTGAGAAGGGAGATCTTCTTCTTTCTTCCTTTTTGAACCTTTCTGCTTTGTTTTTCTCGAAGCTCATAGTGGGTTTCTTCTCTTTATTTAGAAAGAGGGATCATTGGTCGTTGGGATCCACCACCTCTCCGACGATGCTGAGAGATTACAGCGCCATGTATCGAAGGTGTGGAGGGATATACCTTTTGAACTATATCCCACTCATTAGGGGGAAGAACATGTTGGAGCTTAAACTCCTAGGTGCTGAAAAAGGTTTCTTTGCGTTTGCGCACGTGCATCGCACGTGTTGCGCACTTGGAGGGCATACATGCGTCGCACGTGGCGCTTGCGCATATGTGCATCATGGGGGCAGCTAAGGCCTTAACTTGGAGAACTAAGCTCCTTTGAGGATTGAATTCTCGCACGTGGTGCGCACACGTGTGTTGCACGTGGTGTGCAGACGTGTGTTGCACGTGGTGCACACGTGGTGGGCGCACGTGCGTTGCATGTAGCGCATATGGCGCTTGCGCATATGCGCGTTATTAGGGGGGCAGCTAAGGCCTTCAATTGGAGAACTAAGGTCCTATGGAGAACTAAGCTCTTTTGAGAATTGAATCCTCGCACGGCGAGTGTACGTGCGTTGCATGTGGCGCACATGGCGCTTGCGCATATGTGCATTATGGGGGAGTCGGCTAAGGCCCTAACTTGGAGAACTAAGCTCGTATGGAGAACTAAGCTCCTTTGAGGATTGAATCCTCGCACGCCGGGCGCACGTGCGTTGCACATGGCGGACGTACATGCATTGCATATGGCGCACGTGGTGCTTGCGCATATGCACATTATGGAGGAGGCAGCTAAGGCCCTAACTTGGAGAACTAAGCTCCTATGGAGAACTAAGCTTCTTTGAGGATTGAATACTATTTTTTCTAAGAAGTATCCCCTCTTATTTATATGGGAGTGGTAGAGAAAGGATTTCTCTATTTTCTGATGTGGGACTAAAAATGTATCCCCCATGTAGCAGAGCATTACTTAGATTACACGTGCATAGCACATTTACTCATAACTTTTGATTCCGGGTGAATTATAAGGCCCATAATATCTCAAATCGAAGGATTTTTTGAGACGCTTTCGATACCATCAGAATTTAGCTGATTCTCATTCGAGAGTTTGTCAAAATACAGTCCGTAAAATACTGGTTTGCATTTTCTTAAGTATATCGCTGTCATTTGATACCTTGGGCTCTTTTGCGCAGAAATTTTTGGCGGGAGCAAATGCCCCCCACTACTTTGCCCATGTAGGTATGTACGTGGGTTAAGTAGTGCATAGTAATACATAGCGTATGACTGGTTTCGGGCTGGTATATAACTTTTATAATCTCGATCTGAGAAGATAACAAGCGGACACAAGCGTCGTCATTTATCATTGACTCAAATCTCAACTCTTAAGGGATATAGTTCCAAACCCTGAGGCCCATGAGCTGCATCCTTCTGTTTCTTTATGTTTTAATCTAGCGCGAAGTAGTTTATATACTCATTTCGGAGCTTGTAGTTTATTCACTCGTTTCGGAGTCACTAGTTTATAAACTCATTTTCGGAGCTTGTAGTTTATTCACTCATTCTGGAGTCTCTAGTTTATGGACTCATTTCGGAGTTTGTAATTTATTCACTCATTCTGAAGTCTCTAGTTTACGGACTCATTTCGGAGTTTGTAATTTATTCACTCATTCCGGAGTCTTTAGTTTATGGACTCATTTCGGAGTTTGTTTAGTTTACTTCCTTTGGGTTTATAGGCAAACTTATCCCAACATCATAGATAACCCCTACTCTTTGCGATGGAGGTCCATTAGGTTTTGTGGTACTAGGGTTTTTGCCCGTCATACCGTCACGTTGGCTGATGCATTCCCCGATATGCAGACTTTACGCTGTTGTTCGAGTAGCCCCGCGACTGTCGTATCTCTGATTCCTTCGGGGGCTGGACAATACGTCTTCAAGTAATATCCTTAAGTTATATTACCATCGAGAGAGCAAGTGGTAGGAATTTTGCCATGCCGCTTTTTACTTGAGGTTAGGCTCAATTTTGGAGTCCCGATGAGTCATAACCACTCCGCACTGGTGTGGGATGATCTCCGATAGTCTTTTGGGTTTTATTTGAGTTGTCGTCAAGACCCTGAAGCTAGGAATTTGGCCTTCGCTTTCTTTGTTGACACCGCGTCTGCTGTAATGAGGTGAATGTCGAGGTGATCTCTAGGTTGTTTTGTGAACCGTCGAGACTTGGAACTAGGGACTTTGCCATGGCTCCGTTTTGTTTTGACCCTGGGGTCGCTTGTTAATGTCGCGTTTGCATCCTGCTGGAGTGAGAAGTAGCGCTTGACACTGCGTCTGCTGTAATGAGACGAATGTCGAGGTGGTCTCTCGGTTGTCTGTAAACCGTCGAGACTTGGAAATAGGGACTTTGCCATGGCTCCGTTTTGTTGACATCACGTCTGCACCTGTTGGAGTGAGAAGAAACGCCGTTGTTGACACTGCGTCTGCTGTAACGAGACGAGTGTCAAGCTGGTCTCTAGGTTGTCTACGAACCGCCGAGGCTTGGAACTAGGAACTTTTCCATGTCTCCATTTTGTTGACGTCGCGTCTGCATCCTGTTGGAGTGAGAAGAAACGCTGTTGTTAACACTGCGTCTGCTGTAACGAGACGAGTGTCAAGGTGGTCTCTAAGTTGTCCGTGAACTGTTGAGGCTTGGAACTAGGGACTTTGCCATGGCTCCGTTTTGTTGACGTCGCGTCTGGATCCTGCTGGAGTGAGAAGAAACGTCGTTGTTGACACTGCGTCTGCTGTAATGAGACGAGTGTTGAGGTGGTCTCTAGGTTGTCTGTGAACCGTCGAGGCTTGGAACTAGGGACTTTGCCATGGCTCCGTTTTGTTGACGTCACGTCTGCATCCTGTTGGAGTGAGAAGAAACGCCATTTTTGACACTACGTCTGCTGTAACGAGACAAGTGTCGAGGCGGTCTCTAGGTTGCTTGTGAACCGTCGAGACTTGGCTCTCCCTTTGATGGAGCCTGGTGGGAAAATGTGGTTCCCTTTTCGTTTGTGCCCATGGATTGTATACAGGGGTTGATGTGGACTCACCTGTAGGGCAAAAGTTTCATCATTCAATTTTTCTTTATTTCCACGACGCGCTATCATTTCAGCTTTTTATATCGAGAAAGTCACGATTACCCAATTATTCCGGCTTTTTATCGTGGTGCCCAATCACTTCGGCTATTCTTTTCTTTTTACTCGCTACTTTTTATTGCGAGTTGCCCAAACATTTTGGCTGTTTTTATATGCATATATTTTTGCTCGCTGATTTTTATTGCAAGTTGCCCCATCATTTCGGCTATTTCATATGCATTTTTTGCTCACTAAAATTAGTTGCGAGTATAGAACTTGAGATCTGATACCAATCTTGGCATCAACACCACTGCGACTAGAATATTGCCAAGAGTGAATCATCATTTACCGTGAAAGAACTTGAAAATTGATACCGATTTAGGCATCAACATTTCTACAACTGGGATATTGCCAGGAGCGAATCATCATTTGCCTTTGTCGATTTGAACAAAGGTGGCTTAGCAAACAGGGTTAGAATCCTGTCGACTAAGGCTTTTTGACTTTATGAGATGTAAGGGTCTCATAAAGGATTTTCTCCCTACGAGTCGAGAGGATCCCGTAGGTGTAGGTTCTCCCTAGAAGTCATAAGGACTCCTAAGTGATATTTTCTCTTGCAAGTCGTAAGGATCTCATAAGAGTATTTTCTCCTTATATGTCGAGATGACTTATAAGTGTCGTTCACCATATAACGAAATTCCTTGTGATTGGTGGAACTTATTGGGGGAAACGTTTATTTGTGCCCGTGGAATGTATATAAGAGCCAATATCGGACCGCCTGTAGGGCAACTTGGGGGATACGATGGCTTAAGAACAGATCCAGGTCCCTGTAGCTTAAGGTTTTGAATCCTATGAGCCGTGAGGGTCTCATAGGGGGAGTTCTTCTTACGAGTTGAGAGGATCTCGTAAGTGAAAATTTTACGAGATTGCACCCTTTCAGGTTTTCACAAGTTCGCTGGTAGCCCTGCTGTTTTTACTCACGGCGCCCTTTCGGGTTTTCATCCGTGCCCATTTCGCTTATGGACGTACCATTTTTTTCTTCACGAGATTGCGCCCTTTCGGGTTTTCACAAGCTTGCCAGTAGCCCTGCTGTTTTTACTCATCGCGCCCTTTCGGCTTTTCATCCGTGCTCATTTCGCTTATGGACATACCTTTTTTTTTACTTGGGTTGCAGTCTTTGTCGTTGATGTTTTGATTGCAACATAGATCCCAAGAGAAGATATCGCCATATTTGGGGCGATGCGCCATGTTTGAGTCGGAGTACTAGTTTAGGGATATTTCGGTCCATTGCTGTCGTGTTTGGAGGCGATGGTTAGTTTAAGGACATTTCGGTTCGTGGTGTCGCCATGTCTGGGGAAGAAATTCTATTGGATACTACTTTTAGAGTTTTGACTCAGGAAGATAGTGAGCGGATACGAGCGTCGTCATCTATCATTAACCTGAATCGTGACTTGTCAAGCATAGTATTTCTTAAGGAATCGGCCGTTTATTGGCCGGAAGGGTCTTTCGCCATGCATATCCATGAGCAAATAGGCCCCACTATGGTAGACATTGTCTATGATATACGGGCCCTCATAGTTTGGCTCGAATTTCCCCCGTTTTGCATGGTTGGGGATCATAGGTCTTTTGACAACCAGCACGAGTTCGCATTGGTGGAATGTTCTTGGCCTGGTTAGTCTTTCATATGAGCGCGTCATCCTTACTTTGTAAGCTTCCAGGTTTTGTTGCGCTATAAGACGAGTTTCATCGAGGGCATCGAGATCCTCAAGCCGAAGATGGGTATTTTCTTCATCTGTCAGCTCGTATCGAACTTCCACTCGTAGAGAGGGTAGCTCTATCTCCAAGGGAAGTACCGCTTCCGTGCCGAATACCAACGTGAATGGTGTTGTATTCGTGGCCATTTTGAACGTGGTTCGATACGCCCAGAGAGCTTCATGCAGTCTCCCGTGTCAGTCCTTTTTATTTCTGGACATAGTTTTCTTTATGATCTTTGTCAAGGTCTTGTTGAAAGCCTCAACTAGACCGTTAGCTCAGGGATTATAGACTGAAGAGTATCTCCAGTCTATATTATGCTGCTGTGCGAAGCGGCTGATCTTATGGCTTCTGTAGGCCGGCCCATTATCCGAGATAATCCGTCGCGGAGTGCCGAACCGGTAGATGACATATGTCCTGAAGAAATGAAGGATGTTCTCCATCTTCACTTTCTTTAACGGTACCGTCTCTGCCCACTTAGAGAAGTAATCGGTTGTTGCCAATATTAACCGATATCCTTTGGATGATGCTGGCTCGATGGGCCCGATTATATCGGTTCCCCACATTTCGAACGGCCAACTAGCCAGTGTTGGGTGTAGCGGATTTGGATGCTGGTGGATGGAGTCCCCGTGCACCTGGCACGAGTGATACTGTTTCACATATTCGAGGCAGTCCTGAATCATTGTGGGCCAATAGTAACCCATTCTCTTGATCTTCAGCTTCATCTTTGGCCCGGCTTGATGAGAACCGTGGAGTCCGTCGTGGGTTTCTTGGACGACTCTCCTCGCCTCTTCTGGTCCCAGGCACGTCAGCCATAGACAGTTGAATGATCTCTAATATAGAGTATCATTGACGAAGGCAAAAGACAGAGCTCGTTTCATGAGTTGATGTCTTGAAGATGCGTTTTTGGGTGTTTGATGGGATTTGAAGTAATCTATGTAGACTTCTTTCTAATCCTTAGCCTTTTCTTCATCCTCTAATTGGAAGGCTGCATGTTTGGTCGCTTCCTTTCTTTCAGACGACTCCGAAAATATTTCTGCTGGCGCGAGAATCCGGCGGCTTTGCACAATGATCCTTACGTCATCGAGGTTTTCGTCGGCCAGTTCTTTTGCGAGCTTGGCTAATGCATCCGCCTTGATATTTTCCGCACGCGGTTTGCTTTCTAGGATGTAAGAGGGAATTTGAGTCAGCAGTTGTTGTACTCTTTTGCCATATTTTACCAACTCCGGTTTACACGTCTGATAGTTTCCATTTACTTGGCTAACGACTAGCTAGGAGTCTCCATATATGAGGAGGTTTTCGATTCCCATGTTGACAGCAATCTCAAGACCCGCTATCAAAGCTTCCTACTCAGCCTCATTGTTTGTCCTCGGCTCTGTTAAGGAAATGGCGAAACGCATTATCTCTCCTTGCGGAGTCACGAAGATAAGGCCCACCCTAGCTTTGATTATGGGGATGCTTTGCTTTCGCTTCTTCAAGGAAGATGCTCCGTCGAAGTATAGTTCCCATCGGGCATTATTTCCTTCCTTCCCTCCTTCAATTGTGTCGAACACATATTCGTCTGGCAATTCGCAATTTAAGGGAGAGTCGGATGGTATCGGATGCTCAGCAAGAAAGTTAGCGATGGCATGGCCTTTCACTGCCTTGAGGGGTCAATACGTTATCGAGAACTCCATTAATAGGAGGGCCCATTTGGAAAGCCCTCCAGTTAGTATGGCTCTTGACATTAAATATTTGAGAGGATCCACTTTTGATATGAGATGGACCTCATGTGCCAAGGCATAGTGTCGAAGCTTCGTTATTGCGAAGATCAGTGACAAGCAATGCTTTTCAATCGGGGAGTAGTTGTTTTCTGCCCCCAGAAAAACTCGACTCAAATAGTAGAGAGCTCTCTCCTTCCCCTAGTCGTTCTCTTGTGCCCATATCGTGCCTAGAGAACCCTCAAGGTCTGTTGTGTACAAAATGACAGGCTTTCCATTGACCGGAGTGGTCAGTACCGGTGGATTCTGCAGGTATTGTTTGATTTCGTCCAGTGCACTTTGTCATTTACGATCCCAAACGAATGGGGTCCCCTTCTTCATTAAATGGCTGTAAGGGTGGCATTTGCCGGAGAGGTTGGCTATGAACCGCCGGATATACGCGAGCTTTCCTTGGAGTGACCGTAATTGCTTGAGAGTTCTCGGCATGGGCATTTCCATAATCTCCTTAATCTTTGATGGGTCTATTTTGATGCCTCGGTGTCGTATGATGAATCCTGGGTATTTTCCTGAGGAGACTCCAAACAAACAATTCAGAGGATTCATTTTTAGATTGTACTTCCGAAGACGCTGGAACACTATGTTGAGATGTTCCCAGTGCTCCTCGTACGATTTGCTTTTCACCACAAGGTCGTCAATGTAGCATTCGACAATCTCATGGATGAGGTCATCAAAGATCATCATCATGGCCCTCTGGTAAGTAGCGCCTGCGTTCTTCAAGTCGAAGGGCATCACCTTATAGCAGAATATGCCTAGCGGAGTTTGGAAGGCGGTGTGCTTTTGGTCTTCAGGGTGCATTTTTATTTGATTATACCCCGAAGACCCATTGATTGATTATTTCTTTGTGTGTGTTTAAGAAAATGAATAAAATTCACAATCAAAGAATTGTTTGACCGCAATCAACTACGGTTTCAGTTGTAGATCGTAAGCGAGTGCGGATCGTCCACAGGGATTGTGCGATTCGTTTCTATGTTTGATTTGTTTGAATTGAAAAGTTAATCGAAAAGAAAAGAAAACATGATTCTAGATTTTATCGATTGATTCAAGTGCCACTAGTCTAATCAAGAAAATGATAAACAATCGAGAATCGGGTTTCGATGATATTTCCAACCAAATGTCAAGAATGTAAATGAGGCTCGTAGGAATCGATCGGATCTATAGATGTGATGTAATCTCAAGATATCGTATTCTTGTCCTTCGAAGAATTGATACTAGATCGATGATGATCGACGAGAGTTAGGGATTTCTGGCGAAACTAGGGTTTCATCTTTTATCCCTTGTTCTTTCGTCGATATCATTCACATTCTAGCCTCTAGCAAATTCAAGAAACGATCGTAACTCCCCAATTTCGAGCGATAACAATCAAGAAAGCATCGCAACAAAACTAGGTCGTCGATTCTTGAACTTGCTAGGGTTTACAAAACTTGTAGGACTCAAGAATCGTTTAATGATTTGTTACATCATCATTCTATTGATCGTCTCGACTCCTCGACGAGCGGAGTATTACTCAAACATCACAACAAGAACTACAACTACAAATTGAGATCGAATCATGATGCAACAATTTAAAGAAAACAAGATTAAAGAATTTCACCTTTTATTTATATCAACAATTTCATTACAGTCGCTCAAGAACTACAAGAGGAAGAACTAGATTGTCGATTTGGCTTCGCTTTTCTCCGTGAGTCGTGGATCGGCTTGGACCACTTGCTCTGTTGAAGATCGGCTCCGCTCCTAAAAGGTTGAAGAGCTTCTTGCTTGATTTGGTACTCGGGATCTTGACTTTTGATTGGAATTAGGGTTAGGGTTTCACACAAGTCTTGTCACTAGACTTGTGGAAGAAGATGAAGAAAGAGGTAAAGAATGGAGATTTTTCTAAGTATCTAAGTATTGGATTCAATATCGATAACCCTAGGTCTAGGCTTCTATTTATAGACTTCCTAAACCCTAGGTCTAGGTTTTGAAATTACAATTCCCTCCAAAAGTTTGTTGAGGAGCTTCTAGAAATAGTTTGTTAGGAGTTTAGCTTAGGCTTTAAGCTGGGATTGTTTAAGCATTAGAAACCCTAGTTTGAACTGGCAGAAGCTTCTGGAGTCTTCTGGAATTTGACATGTCTAGCTGAAGTGTAGGCACTGGAAGAAGAATAATGCACTGAAGATTGAAGGCTGACGTGGCAGCGCCGCCGCGGAACCGCGGCGCAAGACGGCTCCGGCCGCGGTTCCGCGGCCATGTGTTGGCTTCATGTCTTGTAACTTCTGGTGCTGATTTGGGCTTCCTTTGGGGTATGTATCTGATATGTTGATTTGTATTTGTCCCTTTGGATTGCTACCAGATCTCAAAACTTGGAGTTGGTGCATTTTATCAGCTTCTTTAGATCCTGCATTTTCCTGCACAAATCTTGAAACAAGTGTTGCGCAATATAGGGATGATGCGATGCCATGAAATGCAGTCAATTTCCTTTATAGTGCCGGTTTTAGAGTCTAACACATGCAATCTGATATTTAACGACTGATTTGCTAATATGTGAAATATGAATACCACACACTTCTAAATGAGTGCAAATGATAGGGAAATTGCCGGTTAAAAGATGCAGTATTTTCGACTGATCAAATTCCCCCAAACTTATTTTCGATCGTCTCGAGCGAACTGTTTTATTAAAAAGAGAAGGAGAAAATAAAGAAAGAAAAAAACTAACTAGCACACTTTCGTAGGCAACACGATTGCACTGAGCACGTGCAACAAGCCTTTAAACCTCTAGGTGTCCCTAATAGGATGACTGTTGTCTCCTGAGGGTTTTCAGCGGATTGCACCCACAAAATCCAATAATAAAAGAAAGATCATGAATATTACATTTAAAGACAAGAATTGTAAAAGAAAAGCCTTGAAAATTAGGGTTTCCAACTAAGCTAGCTTTTCGGTTGTCATGAGCCCTATCTTAATGTTCATGAAAAGATGTCAGAAATCACGTCCTCCCTCAATAAAACATCGTCTTATTTTTCATTCCTATCTTTCTTCCAAACATCGATCATATAACCCTGCGTGTGTGTAAAGACATCCCTACACCCGGAGAATTCAATTCAAGCTATCATACTCTTGCCTCTCAGCCTCAGTACTTTTTAATTAATGAATATTTAGATGAGATTGCTCACACACTTTCATGCGACTGTTAATACTTCTTGAGGTACTAACCGACCGATTACTCCTGTGCTTGCTTACTTGGTGTATTTTTCTCGTCTTGCACCACCTCAGGCATAGCAATGACTCCCAGACCAGTTGGCCTTAGGGCACTAGGTGAAGAGGCACCCTCGCTATATATTTTTTATTGCCTTTGGTGATAACAAAACCAGTGTCCATTTTTCTCACCACTTTATATTTTCTTCATTTCATTTTTATTTCCTTCATACTTTTGGCTTTAAGACAAGAGCATTTCAAGGTATCCTCTACTATCCCAGGCTTTAAGACGTGTGTAAGTACGAATAGCAGGGTATCAACGTTCAAAATGTTTGGCTTCCAGAATAGAAACTATTTTTCAGACTTATTTTTATCCTCAGATTAGTGACGTCTTTCATCTTACTAACCCTTGGGACAACGGCTCATAACTACTTATTACTAGTTCGTATAAGAAAACTTCTAATTTTCTTGGTTTTCTTAAAGTTTTCTAATCTCATGGATGTAATTTTTCACTATCTAAACTTTCATTATCTTATTTGTGTACAAAAAATGTTTTTATATTTTGAAAATTTTAAATTTTTATAAGTTTTTAAAGAAATGTTTTTTTTATGCAAATGATGCGAAAATAAGCACAAATCTCCCCCAAACTTGTTTTCAACAGTGTCCTCACTGTTGCCAACAGCTATATCTATAAAACCTGTAAGTCTGGGAGGAATTATTAGTGGGGGCAAAATATATAAGTGAAGAACTTCCCCCAAACTTACTCTTTTCACTCATCTCCATTCAAAAAGATGATGCAATGATATACTGGACATGAAGGTGAGACGGAGGAATTTTAATCCAAATAAACTGGCTCCTGTAAGAACAGGAGCTCCTCCGTGGGGTCAGTGGAAAAATACGGCTTTAGTTCCATTCACTTTGAAAAAGCTGCCGTTTTTAACATTTTCTACTTCTACTGCCCCGTGCGGGTATACAGACCGCACAACAAAAGGTCCCTTCCACCGAGATTGGAGCTTACCCGCGTGAAGGTGTAGTCGTGAATCATAAAGAAGGACTTGTTGACCAGGTGAAAATGTTTTCCTCAAAATGTTTTTATCATGAAAAACCTTAGTCCTATTCTTTATGATCACATCGTTATCATAAGCTTCATCGCGGAGTTCGCTTAGCTCATTTATTTGCAGCTTCCGAAAGTTGCAAGCTTGGTTTAGATCAAAATTTATTTCCTTAATAGCCCATAATGCTTTATGCTCAATCTCGACGGGTAAATGACATGCTTTCCTAAAAACTATCCTATATGGAGACATCCCTAGGTCGGTTTTAAATGCAGTTCGGAATGCCCAAAGAGCATCCGTCAGTTTGGCCGACCAGTCTTTTCTATTTTTAGCAACAGTCTTCTCCAGGATAAGTTTGATTTGTCTGTTTGAGATTTCAGCCTGCCCGCTTATTTGGGGATGATAGGGTGTAGAAAGTCGGTGGTTGATTGAGTATTTCCGCATCAGTGTCTCGAAAGACTTGTTGCAGAAATGTGTCCCATTATCGCTAATAATAGCGCGTGGGTGTCCAAATCGCGAAAAGATATTCTCTTTCAAGAACTTAATGACAACTTTCCTGTCATTAGTGCGACATGGAATGGCATCAACCCACTTTGAGACATAATCAACCGCCAGCAGTATGTACAAATTCCCAAAGGAGTTGGGAAAGGGACCCATAAAATCAATGCCCCAAACATCGAATATTTCAACAACCAGAATGGTTTGCTGAGGCATTTCATTTCTCTGGGAGATTCTACCCGTGTACTGACATTGTGTACAAGTTTTGCAATAGTCAAATGCGTCCTTAAATAAGGTCGGCCAATAAAATCCACATTGCAAAACCTTCTCCGCCGTCTTTTTAGGACCAAAGTGACCCCTGCAGGCCTGATCATGACAAAAAGAAAGAACACTCTTGAACTCTTCTTTCGGGACACACCGGTGAATGATCTGATCAGGACAATACTTAAACAAGTATGGATCATCCCAGTAAAAGTTTTTTACTTGGGATAAAAAGTGGTATTTGTCCTGTTTTGACTAATCGCAGGGTATAAGTCCCGTGACAAGATAGTTCACAATATCCCTGAACCATGGTTCATTGGATATGCTCAAGAGTTGTTCGTCAGGAAATGAGTCATTGATCGGCAGGGTCACAGGGGAAGAAGAGATGCATGAAAGATGGTCAGCTACTTCGTTTTCACATCCTTTCTTATCTTTGATAACAAGATCAAATTCTTGTAACAGAAGGATCCAACGTATTAGTCGACCTTTTGCATCTTTCTTCGTCAGAAGATGTTTTAAGGCGGAATGGTCAGTATACACAATTATAGGTGAGCCAATTAAGTAAGGCCTGAATTTTTCTAATGCAAATACAACCGCTAAAAGTTCCTTTTCGGTGGTTGTATAATTGATTTGTGCATCATTCAGGGTCTTACTTGCATAGTATATCACGTATGGCATCTTTTCGATTTGCTGTCCTAAGACTGTACCTACTGCAAAGTCGGATGCGTCACACATCAGCTCAAAAGGGTAGTCCCAATTTGGCGATGATAGCACGGGGGCTGAAGTGAGTGAGTGTTTAAGTGAGTCGAAAGCTGTCTCACAGTCCGAGTCAAAATGGAAGGTCGTATCCTTGGCCAGAAGAAGAGTTAAAGGTCTAGCAATTTTGCTAAAGTCCTTAATGAATCTCCTATAAAAGCCTGCATGGCCAAAGAAAGATCGAATATCTTTGACGCTTTTGGGATGAGGGAGGTTTTGAATGACATCTATCTTAGCTCTGTCAACCTCAATGCCTTTCTGTGAAATAATATGTCCAAGAACAATTCCTTCTTGGACCTTGAAATGACATTTTTCCCAGTTCAAAGTTAAGTTCTTCTCTTTGCAACGGGTAAGAACAGCGTCAAGATTCGCTAGGCAATCAGAAAAAGAGTCTCCAAAAATCGAGAAATCGTCCATAAAGATCTCCAGAAAATTCTCTACCATATCAGAGAATATCCCCATCATACACCGCTGAAAGGTAGCGGGAGCATTGCATAACCCAAAGGGCATGCGACTGTAAGCAAAGGTACCAAAAGGACAAGTAAAAGTGGTTTTATCTTGATCCTTTTTGGCGATGGGGACCTGATTATAGCCTGAGTATCCGTCTATAAAACAATAATACTCTCGTCCCGCTAAGCGTTTCAGCATTTGATCAATGAATGGTAGAGGAAAGTGGTCTTTCCTCGTAGCAGCATTGAGTTTTCTATAATCAATACATACACGCCACCCAGTTTGGGTGCGTGTCTGAATCAACTCATTCGCCTCGTTGGTTATAACAGTGATGCCGGGTTTCTTCAGAACGACATGTATAGGACTCACCCATTGGCTATCGGAGATGGGGTATATAATACCATTATCTAAGCATTTGACGATCTCTTTCATTACTGCTTCGTTCATGACGGGATTCAACCGTCTCTGTAGTTCTCGGGTTGGTCTGGCATCATCCATCACATGTATATGATGTTCAACTATCAAGGGACTAATCCCTTTGATGTCCGCCATACTCCAACCAAACGCCTCTTTGTTAGATCTCAATACCGATAAAAGTGCATTCTCTTGCTCTAATGCTAGAGAAGTGGATATTATAACCGGTAAAGACTCCTTCTCACCCAAATAAGCATATTTAGATCTAATTCAGGCGGAGAAATAATAGAAGGAGGGATCATTGAGTGATTTTTGGATTTACAAAGAAGCTCAGAGCCTGTGAAAGATACAGACTCGGGTGGAGAAAAGTCAGGAGTGCAGGACTCAAGTGTAGGTAAAGTGTCCTCACTAAGACCATGTGTAAAGTCAAACAGAGATGTGGTAATGTCGTCGAGATCAGTAAAGCAAAGTTCCTCAGCTCCGCAACTATCGGGAGCGATCTCGTGGACAGAGCACACATCTAGAATATGAGCAGAGGGTTCTGATGGCTGACTTCCAACTTTGTAGATATTTAGTTCAATGGTCATATTTCCAAATGATAAGTTCATTGAACCATTTCTACAGTTTATAACAATGTTGGAAGTGGCAAGGAAAGGACGACCCAGAATCACCGGAATTTGGCCCCTGGGGTTTGCTACAGGCTGTGTGTCGAGTACAATGAAGTCTACAGGGAAAACAAATTCCCTGACCATTATTAACACATACTCTAGTTCACCCCTTGGTTTGGTGATTGAACGGTCTGCCATTTGGAGAGTGCAGTGAGCAGGTTTCAGCTCTCCAATCCCTAGTTGCTCATAGACAGAATATGGAAGTAGGTTAACACTTGCGCCAAGGTCTAAAAGAGCACGATTTATGTTTTTACCCCCAATAGAAATCGATATTGTAGGACATCCTGGGTCCTTTCGTTTCTTTGGTAGCTGGGGAATAAAAGCAGTGCTAATATTATTAGACATGAAGACCTTCTTCGGCACTTGAGTCTTCCTCTTCCTAGTGCACAAGTCCTTAAGAATTTTCGCATAAGCGGGGACTTGTTGAATCACATCCAGGAGAGGGATGTTGATGTTAACCTGTTTAAACATTTCCATAATTTTCTCCATATGAGGACTCGTTCTATTACCCCTTAACCGATTCGGGTAAGGAGCTTTCGCAATAAGCGCCGGGTCCATCATAGGAGAAGGAAGAGGGGGTAGACGAGATCCCAAAAGAGGTGTGGGGACCGTCTGTGGAGAACTATAAGGGTTGGGTTGAGGTGTTGAGCCTGGTGGGAAATGGAGAATAGGCTCGCGAGAAGGTGGTGGGTTAGAAGAACAAGGATCAGAAGTAGAAGTGTGTGTGTGAGGAAAGGTCTCAGCCGGGGTGTTAATGATAGGATTTTCAATATCATCAATTCCTTCCCCGACATGATTGTTCAGCACTCTTCCCGATCTCAACGTTGTGACGGCATTTACATTGTAATGCCCAGGATTCTGTAGGGGTTGAGAGGGAAGTTTCCCTTTTTCTCTCGCACTCATTTCGGCTTTAAGTCGTGCGATTTCAGCTTCCATCGATCTGATACTCTCAGCTTGGGACGCTGAGTTTTTCTTTATCTCACTGACGGTAGATCTAACCTCAGTCGAAACCTCTATGAAATTTGATAAAAGTGATTTCATGGTTTGAGTGAATTGAGAGAATTCGTCAGAACAGGACAACTGCATAGGATTAGACTGTGCGGGAGTGATGACCTGGTTTTGGAAATTTTGTGACTGGTAGTGGTGCTGAGTGATTTGAAGTGGTTGCTGTTGTGGTGGAAGAGCCCTTTGAAAATTATTTTGGCTTGGAACCGTGTTTTGAGATTATTGTTGGTTCCAAGCAAAATTCGGGTGATTCCTCCAACCTTGATTGTGCGTGGAAGAATATGGATCATTTCTAGGTCTTTGAAATGCGGCATTAGTATGCTCGTGACCTTGAAACGCAGAGTTTAATGGACATTCTTCCGTTAAGTGAGACGGATCAGAACAACAGCCACATACAGTTTTGGGGAGCGACATTGGGTTTAGGGAGGCTGCAGAAAATTTGTGTTCCATAGCGTCGAGCTTCTTTTGCATTGCTTCCATCTCAGCTTGAACACCTATGGACACATCTATTTGGTGTACGCCACCCCTATTCAATGGTTGAGTTCCACTCTCCCACTGTAGTGATTTTTCAGCGAACTCTTCTAAAAACTTCCAAGCTTCCCCATCATCCTTGGTCATAAAAGTACATTGACACATGTTTTCAAGGTTCTGTTTAGTGTTTGGGTTAATGCCCTCATATATGATTCGGCAAAGATCCCATTTCGGGATGCCGTGATGAGGACATTGAACCAATAGATCCTTGAAACGTTCAAAGCATTTAGAAAATGGTTCAGTAAGGAGCTGGGTAAATTGGTTCAGTTCGCTACGGATTCGAGCTGTCTTTTGCATTGGGTAAAATTTCTTAAGGAATGCCGCTACGAATTCTTCCCAATTCGTGATTGAGTGTGCGGTGGTGTTATATAGCCACTTCTCGGCTATATCGCACAAAGTAAATGGAAGAAGTCGTAGACGCATAGCATCCACTGAAAGTTGTGACGTACCCATCATTGCGCATACATTTTCAAATTTGGTAATGAAAACGTAAGCGTCCTCAGTCTCGAGTCCGTAAAGTTTGGGTAAAAGGTTGATGCATTAGGGTTTAATCTCAAAGTTATCCCCATTGACTGGTGGAATGGATAAGCAGGTCGAAAGAGGACCTCGCAGTGGATAACACCTCTCCTGGAAAGAGATGCGGGGTGGATTCTGCGCACCAACGGACGGCGGCAGATTAGGGTTAAAGAAGTTCGATGGGGGTGGATCCATCGATGTGGGTGTGGTAGTGGGTAAAGAAGAAGTAAATGGAGAAATACCGACTTCGGAGTCGATAAAGGGTACACGGACTAAACGGGCACTAGAATCCCGTGTCCAGCCTATCTTGTACTAAAAAGGGTTAGTACAAGTGGCAGCGTTGACTTATAATTAGGGGTAATGAATGAATGGATGCGGTGTTTGAAAATAGGACGGATTTTTGAAAATATGATGCAACACAACAAATGCAACACACAAAACCCTAATTCTAAGGGTCGCCTAGGTCAGATCTCTAGACCGCTCCTAACTGCCAGAAGACAAGACGCAGGATAAAATCCTCCACTGCCTCTTTGTCTCTCCTATGGCCAGGTAAGTGCCAGGTAAGTGGGAGGTTCTCCACTACGTAAGTAGTGGGCCTAATTAAGTAACCACTAGCCTTCGACACACTTGCCTAGACACCACAAGAGAAACACGGATAAGCAATGAATTACCCACGGCCTTCTTCTATCCTAAGTGAGCGCGACGGTCCTTAGAGTCATCTCTAGATCTTTTTTAGTTAATTGGGGTAAATGCGGATGCAAGTTTTGCGGTTTTCGGGGCTTAGGAAGGGTAATGAATGTTAGTGTATATGCCCTAGAGGCCATTACTGTATCATACTAGTTTGTATATTATTTAATGGAAGCTTGGGATATTCACCTTGTATAAACAATCTTGCTCAATATAGTAGTATGCTACTTGGTTTGTTTCTACTTCAATGTGTACATGTGTTTATTTTAGTATATCACCTATACACATTAGTGGAGCCCTTAGGATCTTTGCTTGATTACCAGCGTTGTGATGGCAGTCACACTAGTAGGGGCTGGGTAATCTATAAGCACATCCTTATACATGTCCCTAGTCGCAGGACTATCGAGACAGGGCATCGATACTCCGGAGTAGACTAGCGTATGCGCTTCTCATCCCAGTGTGGGAGATGGTCTGTCCCACAGCCATCAGTACGTCGTATTGGAGATAGTATACGGGTGCTCGTTAGGTTACGAGTACACTGGACATGACTCGTCGGGAACTGACAGGTTGGTATTATACCTATTGTCAGTTATCAATTCCCAGGTGACATGAGTACAGCTTAGTCCGCTAACTTGACACTGTCACTTCGCCTCGAGTGTGTTCCCACTGTACTTTGATTACTACCCTACCACGGCTCAAAGGAGTCGTGCAAACAGGTAGTAGTTGGGTACAGTCCCGAAGCACTTGGAGGCAGTGACGGTTAGACAGGATTCGTCTCTCCCGGTATTGGGGGTTGACATCGCGCTGTGTCTAGGAGAGCCATTACACGAGTAGTCCCTGGCCAGGGCAATCGAGATATACTAGTAGGCTTCCAGTGTTATCTCAGGGTGTTTTGGGCTTCACTCCGACACGACTTGTACCGCTATTAGGGGACTAACGTTTACCGCCCCCTAGGCCAGCCATGCAATGTATCAGACGAACAGACCGGACTGTACGGAGACTGTCACATTCAGACTCAGTAGGAGTTCAGATGGGGTTCACCTCGTCAGTCTTCTTATCGGCATCTACCTGGGGACCGTTACGCACAGCTAGTGCCGCTTGCGGTCTGTGGTTAAACCCACTGCCAGCGTAGTGTCGAGTCTTTAGAGTCCCACACAGAGGGATATTCGCTTTTGGGCAAAACAGAGTAGAGGTCGCATGGTTTTGCGACAGGGTTCGTTCTCATCCGCGTACTTGTGCACGTTTGGAGTCCGGACGGATATTACTAGCGGGCTCTGGATTGAGCCAGATACTAGTATATGTTTTGGGGTTAGTTTTATCTCATTGTGTTCATGTTCCTCGGAACAAGAATGCGGGTGTGTATGCACAGTTGATTGAGGTGGAGGAAGAGGATTTTCATTAGGGTTTCGGACCGGGTGTGTATGCACAGTTGACAGTCGTCTTTTTCCAAACCCTAATGAATTTATGATATATCAATTAATAATATTAATTAAATGAAATTATGTCATGGTTGGGTTTGTTGACTTCTTGACCAATGTTGACTTGTTGACCATGGTTGAAACTTTGACTATCATCATTACATATCAAAGATGCTCTTTGATTCTAGCAAAACCATTTAATGTGTGTAATGATAATTGTCATTCCAAACCATCCATCAACTATTTCATTTAGATTATTATTATTAATTTGATAATTCATTTCATATTATGTTATGGTTGTAAAAAGTTATTCATTCTATCATAACACTTCTCTCTCCTCTCTTCTTCTTCCTCCTCCTCTAGTTCAAGGAGACTCACTCTCATGTGTTGAGAAACCCTCTCCTTGAGATAAGAACACCCCAAAACCACTCTCTACTCACTCTAGGGTTAGAGGTCTAGCAAGCCAAAGATCCTAGTTCTCTCAAAGTTCGAGAAAGGAGCCCGAAGGTTGAACCCTCAGGTGGATCCATCTTTGACGGAAGAAGGCGACGAGGAAAGCACCATCCAAGCTCTACAAAGGTTTCAAGAAGAAGGAGTTCAAGTTAGGTATAACATCTTTTCCGAGTAGCTAACTCTCTTTAGCTTGGTAGCTAGTTTAGTTTAGAATAGATCCCGACTTTTGTTAGTCCATGTTGCCTAATGCGCTAAAAATTTATTTTTATACCGTTTCCGCCTCCCCGCAAGAACCGGGGTTGGCAACGTGGACTTACAGTGGTATCAGAGCCTAACTAAACTTAAACTAGCTAAGTAGTAAAGTGTGTGGAAGTTCGATCGGAAAAATCACAAAAAACCTAAACATCAAAAACCCTAACTTTCTGTTGAAATTTTTTGTTCTCAAAAGATAAAAAGTTTTACTCCTAAAATCGTCTCAGGGTTTTGTGAAGACACCCACCAAAAACGGTCGCCTGAATCCATCAAACCGCCGCGGTTCCGCGGCAATGAGTATACATTTGCCGCGGAACCGCCGCCGTTTTGGTTCCTCTCACGACCGGGTTTGGTGCAGTGTTCTTCTGGTAGGGTTTTGGGATTTTTAAGATGGTTTATTTGCGCCCAGGTTTTCCAGAAAAGAAATTTGATTTTGGGGGCCTATAAATCCGTATTTTGGATCGAACTTCACTATACTTTGACTAATCTGTTATACCTGTGATGTTTGTATGTATTGAACATCGGCTAATCGCTATATGTCGATTAGTCGGGGTTATACAAATCTGTGATCTGTGTTTGATGATGGTATGTGTATATGAATGCGTTGGACTGTCGCGGGTGAATAGCCGGGGTGGATGTGAGATGAGTGTTTCTTTTTCTTTCATTCATGTAATATGTAAATTGATGTAATATTATTTGTATGGCCGCACAACCGGGTCGGGGTTGTAGCCGTCATTGTATAATTCTTTTTACTGTTTTTGCTCCTAGGATAGACCCATGGAGGGGGTGCACAAACTACCGGGTATCTCGAAGTGCCGAGTGGCCTACTCACGGCGTTGAGGGAGGTTGCTCCACTTCGGGTTCTTGGCGGGTAGTTTGCCGCACCCGTAGGGGTCTTGGGTGGGGTTTTGGCTATTCACCGCTACCGTGTAATCCGCTTTTCGTTGCAGGCTCGAACGGATTGCGGATTCCTAGTATATCCAATGTATTCATCTGTGATCTGTAATGTCTATCATTGCTATATATTTATAACTATTTAGGCGTTGCTTATGTTTTACAGCCGTGCTAGCCCAGCCCCCGCTCTGTCGTTAGTTAAGTAACCTAACGGGTGATGACGGGGCCCCGTGGCGAATGCGAATGGCATAAGCGTACGTCATATTTTGGTTGTTTTTTGCAATGGTAGGATTAACTGATGGGACGCATTAAAAGAACTAATGCAAGAATATCACGCATTAAAAGAACTAATGCAAGATAATAAACCAAGCAAAAAGTCGTTGGAACACTTTCGAAAACCACTCGGTTCTTTTCAAAACTAACTTTTAAATGCGGAGCTTGAGCCACTCCTTTTAAAAGCTATCTCGTTCCATCGATTATATCAAGTTCACTACGTTCACGGTTTTACCAAAACCATTCGTAGCCCTCCGTCGTTTCGCATGAATAGGCAATAGTATTCAAGCTATGTATGTTGGCCAAAGTCAAGGCATAGTGATTGGTAGCTATTGGGTATTCATGTGTAGCATAGATAGATGCGTTGGTTTGGGACAATCGTACTGCCATTTTGGCCAAAATCAAGGGTAGGTACGGGTGGATCCAAATTAACCAGGATAAGTGACGGGTAGAACTTGACATGTGACTTATGATATTTTGGCCAAAGTCAAGGTCATAAGAGCATGGGGCAAAAATCCACATCGGGAGTTTCATAAGTACTGAAACTTGCTAGATTTGCATACCATTTGGAGTGTGATGATTCTGGTAGGATTCCTTCAGTTTCGTCACTCGATGGTATTTGGATCCCGATCCTACTGTGAGTATATGCTACTCCTCGGGAAATTTTTCACTAAACGATCAATGCTATAAACCTAGTAGGTGTTTAGAAAGGTGTTAACGGGGCTACGCCCCCAGGGAAAAGAGGTTCTTAAATTAAGGAACTTCGCGAAAGCGTTGGAAAACCTCCCTCGAAGTACCGACACTGGCCTGGCTGAACGGTTAAGCAAGTATTGTGCGGTGGGATTGATCCCGACTAATTCTTCCTTTATGGTTTGAGGAGGGATTCGAGAGACAGTGGGAGCCATCCTGTTTAGATAAACTGAAAACCATTCTAAACTTGCAAGAGCATCGTGCTGAGTGTTTCTTCTTCTCTCTCCTAATTGCAGCGACCAATCGACATGACTGGACTTAAGTTACTTCTAGATAAAAACATACTGACAGGGCCAAACTACAAAGATTGGCTCAGGAATGTCAAGATGGCAATCACTTACGACAAGCTGGGGTATCTTCTTACCACCAAAGCTCCCCCTGTCCCAAGTCCCACCTCCAGCGTCGCGGATAAGGAAATCCGTAAGACCTGGGAGATTGATAGCGCGAAGGCCAAGTGCCTCGTACTTGCCTCGATAGACAACGAACATCAGAGGAGGCACGCGAATATGGACCTTGAATCCATATTTCTCCATACAAAAGAACTGTATGGAGAGCAATCTCGTATCGCAAGATACGAAGTGTCGAAGAAGTTATTTTCGGCAAGGTTGGCCATCGGATCATCGGTAGCGGAACACGTGCTTAAGATGATTGGCTTCATTGAGGAGCTCGCGGAACTTGGAACCACGTTAGAGAACGAGCTCTATACGGACTTGATTCTCCAGTCCCTTCCTTCCACTTACGCCCAGTTTATACTGAACTTCAACTTACAAGAAAAAGAAGTTGAACTTTCAGAACTCCTCAACATGCTGAGGAGCGCAGAGGGCACCCTACAGAAAGGTAGGGAAACATCCACTTTGTTTGTAGGAGGATCTTCTTCTTTTAGGTCCAAGACGAAAGCCAAGGGAAAGAAGAGGAAAGCCCCCGCCAAACCAAGGGGCGGTGTTAGTAAAGTGGATACGAAGGGAAAGGCAAAGGCAACAATGATAGCGAGGAAGCTTGTGGGTAAAGAAGAATGCTTCTATTGTCATAAGAGTGGACACTGGAAGAAAGATTGCAGGGCTTGGAAGGCCAGGACACAGGAACTGAAGCAGGTTGCGGCTTCAGCTTCAGGTGTGTATGTTATTGAAAACTGTCTTTCAATAAACTCTACTTCCTGGGTATTGGATACCGGATCAGGATCTGTCACGCCCCGCTTCCCAATGTACGGCGAAGTGGTCGTGACGAGGCCCGCTACGTATGTACTCAGAAGTACATACGCTAAGCGTAACTAAGCAATATAAAATAATCACAAGAGACAAATGAGATTGAGATAACAGCAACTTTTATTAATAACATTCTTTATACAATGCATGAAATGAAAATACAACTGGAATGAAAAAAGAAAGCAATGCCTAAACAGTGGCATAATAATAAAAGGAAATACTGGAAAGAACAAGTACAAAGTCTAGAGCTCTGGATCTTCTTAGAACTGCTCCAAATCTTCAGTTGTTGGCTCGGTCTCAACTTGGTCCAACGCACCTGACGACATTCAAAGAAGAAAGAAATAGAATGTCGTCAGCGAACAGGTCGCTCGGTAAGTCCCAAAGAAAAGTGGAGTGAGAATGGCAGAGTAACAGTATTTTCTAGAGTATTATGTTGTAGAATATTATGGAATATTGTTTAACGCAGTTGTTTGTAGCTTGGTACAGAAGAATGCCAGTGTATACGAGGGGGATCTCTATATGCTAGAGATCAGTGCAAACGGAGAGTACAAGGAACCGTTATGCCACGGTACAACAGCAACAGTATTCATGTTAGGTGTCTTAATTTGACCACCTCATTCCACTTTTAACATCTTCCGTACCAATCTACCCCTTTAAACCCCGTAATGTTTTAACAGTGTTGTAGTAATGGAATATGTAAATTGAGTGACTGACCAAAACCATGATATCAGTAAACATGTTGCAACTGTATAATCAGGTAAATGGAATATCAGGATAATGGAATGAATATCCATGGTTTGATTCAGTCAAAAATGAATATATTGTTAACTGTATTCAGGGATTCATGATTTCAAGTTGTGTTGGAATATGATTGAAATATAGATTGACTTGAATTATATTCAAGTCAGAATTAGTCAGACTCTAACCCGAGTCAGACTAAAAGAAAGATAATTTGAAGTTCAATATTAGCTAGGGGCCTTATTGTAATTTGTGAAACTTGAGGGGGTTTTATGTAAAAAGTACTTTTGTATAGTTTTCAAAATATACCTCAAGTATTTAATAATCGTCTTTATTATTGTAATGGATGTGAATTTTATTTGTGTTATTCTAGTGAATATATCCTAATAAAAGTATTAATTGTTTATTTGAAATTCGTGGTATTTTAATGTAACTTTTAATCTATGATTTTTAGGAAAAAGTGGAAACTTGATATTATAACAAAATAAGTGTTTAAATGATAATTATATATAATAAAACACTTAAATGATTTTTAAATGAATATTTTATTTACAAAAAATATTACTTTCCTTAAATATTGTATTTAAACCTTTCGAGACCGAATGCTCCTTGCGGAGGTCTGAATCTCGCACTACTAGCCTGCGGGTGCACGATGAACCGTGCTATCCTTAACAGGTTCCCCACGAATGGGTTGTAATGGCACTTTGCTCAGGTTTTATAAATACTTTTAATTTAGGGAAAAGATTTTCTAAATATAGGGTATTTATTTGTAAAAGTATATAGTTCTCCATATTTTAGTTGTTAGGGTTTCCTAAACCATCTAACCTATCTTCTATGGTCTAAACGATGAATCATTAGAGCCTCAAATCGCCTCTTCACCATCATGCAGCCAGGTAAGTGCCAGGTAAGTGGGAAGGAACCACGTCGTGGGCCTAATTAAAAACCACTAGCCTTAGACACACTTGCCTAGACCAACAAGACAGTTTAGATAAACGATCGATGTCCATGACCAATCGTGCTTTCATTTTATATAAGTTTTATTTAGAAAAGTTTACAATTTAAGGGTTAAACTAAAAGTTATAAAGATTATGGTATTTTAGTGAAAAAGTCCTATAATATCGTATTCTGTATTTTGTTATTTATCAATTAGGGTTATAATGAGTGTGTGTAAGGGTAGGTCATTACCCCGTGACTTATATTAAATTTTGGTGAAGTTTCAAGGTGAAATAAGCTATGTTAAACTTAAGGGTATTAAGGTGCAAGAATACGGTATTCATAAACGTTATCATTTCATGTGTGAAATTTCATCCAAATTGAATGAAACAAGTTTTGTTATCAAAATAACCATGATTAGGAGTGGGGTATCTAAATAGAACATTAAAATTTAACTTGATGGTATTTTTATGCAAGAAATACGGTTTTCTAAAGAACTTATCATTTCATGTGGAAAAGTACAATTAAATTTGATTTAAGGGTGATTAATAGTCAACATGCAAGAGGGTTGATAATATGTATTAGGTGACAAGTGGAATTTTTAAGAAAAACCGAATCGGAAATCGGTTTGTCCGATTTCCGTCGGGTTTCAAAAAGTCGTATTTTGCAAATATAGAAAAGAGAGGTAGAAGGTTGGGACTTACGGGTTTGGACAAGCTAAGCGTTCTAAAAGGTGTGGTGGTTGCCGATTCGTTGGAAACGTCACGTCGGTCTTGATCCGGTCGCCGGAATCCGTCGTCGGTTTCGGCAGCGCTTCGCTTCTCGCTCTTTGCACCAAGTTCTCAAGAGTTTTAGAGAGTATGCTTAGAGTTGTGAGGGGAAAAGGTAGAGGGTAGGGGCCTTTATATAGGGCTAGGCTAGGGTTAGGGTTAGGGTAGATGAAAAGTTAAAAAATAAAAATGTGATAAAATGTAATAAAAATGTATTAAAAGTGGAGTAATTGGGGGTTTTAAAGATCTCTGGAAGTGGGATTGGGCTGAAACTTTGCAGGTGAGTAGGGAATACCAAAAGACATAACTTTCATGTTGTGACCCTTGCCGGAATCGACCTAAAAGGGGGTGACTCGGCCGTGACTCGGTCGGATCACTGAGTCGGCCGAGTCAAGGCCGAGTTGGCCGATTCCCGACCGAGTCCGGTGACCTGGATCTCCCCCGACGGTCCATCTACCCTCTGCAAGTGTTACATCTTTGGGTGTAGTGGGGTTTTTGTGAGATATGCACGTGTAAACTCTTGGTATTCTAAAGGTTTTTTAAAAAATCAATAATAAAAATAATGTGGGGTATGGGATTTGAACTTTGGTGGCTTGGTTCAGCAATACAAGGTATTACCAATGAGCTACAAGCTCCTTCTTGTAATTATGGTAAAGAGATAGATACTTAAAGTGTTATCAGCAACATTAATACTCCAAGTATACTTCAATTTTAAATCAAATTTTGGTATACAAAAATTGGAGTTGTTACAATCTACCCTCCTTACAAAAATTTCGTCCTCGAAATTTACAACTTTTATTTAAGGACTAATTTACAAAAAAAGGTGCGGATATCTTGCACGCATCTCATCTTCCCTTTCCCACGTGGATTCTCCTGGAGTGTCTTTTCTCCACATTACCCGGACCAAATTAACTTCTTTGTTCCGAAGTGTCTTCACTTTGCTGTCCAGGATCTCCACAGGTTGCTGCTCACAAGACAAATCGGGCTGTATCGTGAGCTCTGAATGATCAAGTACATGGCTGGGGTCACTCACATACCTTCTGAGTTGGGATATGTGGAACACGTTATGCACTCCTTCCAATGAGGGTGGAAGCGCTAATCGGTATGCCACTTCACCGACTCGTTCGAGTATATCGAACGGTCCAATGTATCTCGGACTCAACTTTCCCCGTCTTCCAAATCTGATCACTCCGCGGTTCGGAGATATCTTCAAGAATACATGGTCTCCTGGCTGGAACTCCAAGTGTCGTCTCTTTGCATCAGCCCAATGTTTCTGTCTATCTTGGGCTATGCGCATTCTTTCCCTGATAGTACGAACCACATCCACGGTCGCTACTATCATCTCTGGTCCAAGGAGTTCCCTATCTCTGATGTCGTCCCAACTTAATGGCGATCGACACTTCCTTCCATATAATGCTGCAAAAGGTGCCATTCCTATGCTTGCTTGGTAGCTGTTGTTGTACGCGAACTCCACAAGATGCAAGTGATCTTCCCACGATCCTTTGAAGTCGAGCATACATGCTCTGAGCATATCCTCCAAGATCTGAATAGTTCGTTCCGACTGACCATCTGTTTGTGGATGATAAGCCGTGCTGAAGTTCAGACTTGTTCCCAAGCTAGCTTGCAGACTTTGCCAAAATTGCGATCGGAACCTAGTGTCATGATCGGAGACAATGCAGACTGGTACTCCATGAAGTCTCACAATTTCCTGTTTGAGTTCATGGGTATCAGAGATAGTAAATTATGAAGAATTTCGTTTAAATCTAAATTAGATTATTACCTCCATGTACTTCTTTGCTAATGTCTCAGTTGATTGGCCAACTCGAAATGGGATGAAGTGAGCCGACTTTGTGAGTCGATCCACAATGACCCAAATCGCATCGTTACCTTTTGTGCTGCGAGGAAGAGCAGTTACAAAGTCCATCGTGATGTGCTGCCACTTCCATTCTGGGATTGGTAACGGTTGAAGTAGTCCAGCTGTCCTATGATGTTCAGCCTTTACCTGCTGACACACCAAACATTTTGCGACACTCCTGGCTACTTCACGCTTCATTCCATGCCACCAATAATTCTGACGTAGATCCTTGTACATTTTGGTACCTCCAGGATGTACTGAATAGGGAGAGCTGTGAGCTTCTCTCATTAACTCTTCCCGAACAGGACCCTTTGGTACACACAATCTGCTGCCATATCTCAAAGATCCGTCTTCGTGGATGATGAAATCTGTTCTGAGTCCATTCTCCACTTGTTCTCTGATCTTTTGCAACTTAGCATCGCTGGCTTGAGCTGCTTTGATCTGATTGACAATGGTTGATTGAACTTGTAGATTCATCAAATTTGAAACATCACCTGGCATGACTAGTTCGATCTCCATCTGATGTAGGTCTTGCTGAAGCTTCCACTGGGCGGTGAGATTCATTGCTAATGGTTGGCGACTAAGAGCATCAGGTACTACGTTCACCTTTCCTGGATGATATTGCAAATTGATGTCGAAGTCCGCCATAAGTTCTAACCATCTTCTCTGCCGCATATTCAACTCCTTCTGGGTAAACACATACTTCAGACTTTTATGATCTGTGTAGATGTTCACTCGTTCACCAAGTAAGTAGTGGCGCCAAATTTTAAGAGCAAAAATAACGGCTGCCAACTCTAGATCATGCGTCGGGTAATTGCGCTCATGAGTCTTCAGTTGTCTTGAAGCATAAGCCACAACCTTACCGTGTTGATGTAGAACACATCCTAATCCCTTACCGGATGCATCGCAATGCACTTCGAATCCTCCAGATTGATCCGGTATTACGAGAATAGGTGCAGAAGTCAGCCTCGACTTAAGTTCTACGAAAGCTTGCTCGCATGCTTCTGACCACACAAATTCTTCATCTTTTCGTGTGAGCTTGGTCAGTGGTGTTGCTATCTTCGAAAAGCCTTCAATGAATCTTCTGTAATATCCAGCTAAACCCAAGAAACTCCGAATATCCTTCACTGATTTTGGTGTAGGCCATTCGCTGACTGCTGAAACTTTTGCTGGATCCACAGAAATCCCTTCTCCTGATACGATGTGTCCAAGGAAACCAACTTGTTTTAACCAAAACTCGCACTTGCTGTATTTGGCATAAAGCTTATGTTGTCGAAGAGTTTCCAGGACAATTCGTAAGTGCTCCGCATGCTCTTTCCGGTTCTTAGAATATACCAGGATGTCGTCGATGAAGATGACAACGAACCTGTCTAAATACTCCCGGAAGACTTGGTTCATAAGATTCATGAAAATTGCTGGTGCATTGGTCACTCCAAATGGCATTACTAGAAATTCG
This sequence comes from Agapanthus africanus, assembly GCA_030015575.1. Taxonomy (NCBI): domain Eukaryota; kingdom Viridiplantae; phylum Streptophyta; class Magnoliopsida; order Asparagales; family Amaryllidaceae; genus Agapanthus; species Agapanthus africanus. The sequence goes on from JASDDO010000024.1 coordinate 310,632,762, forward strand.
TAATGTCCATAGCGAGTTCTGAAAGCTGTTTTGTGAATATCAGCTTCCTTGACCTTCACTTGATGATAACCTGAACGAAGATCTAGTTTAGAGAAGACACAAAATCCACTTAGCTGATCGAATAAGTCGTCGATGCGCGGAAGTGGATACTTGTTCTTAATAGTAACTTCGTTCAAGGCTCTATAGTCGATGCACATCCTATATGAACCTTCCTTCTTCTTCACCAGTAGCACAGGTGCTCCCCAACTTGAAGTGCTGGGACGAATCCATCCTTTCGCCAGTAATTCGTCCAACTGTGTTCGTACTTCCTTCAAACCTTCTGGACTTAGTCTATATGGTGCTTTGATTACTGGTTGTGCTCCTGGTACTAAGTCAATACTGAATTCAAGAGCTCGATCAGGAGGCAAACCTGATATATCGTCAGGGAATACGTCATCGAACTCTCGAACTACCTCCGGTCTTGCTTCTTCTTCTGCATGAGCTGCCGCAACTATTGCTTCCCTTGGCATTGCTTTGTAAGTGCTTGGCTCCAATGTACGGTCTCCACTCTTAAAGTAAAAGATCGGATGATCTGGAATCTCAAATACTACCCTCCTTTGGCGATAGTCGATGGTAGCATAAAAGGTTCCAAGCCAGTCCATTCCTAGAACCACATCAAAGTTCGGTATGTCCAGTACTTTGAAGTCAGCGTAAAATTCTCGACTGCAGACGATGACCGGACACATGCTGTATCCCATAGTTGCCTTTAGAACACCATTTCCGGAACTGACGTTCCAGCAGGATACAAGCGGTGAGACTGGAATCGCATGGGTTCGGACAAACCGTTGCGACATAAAGCAGTGGGATGCTCCAGTATCAAACAGTGCAAGTGCAGGTAGTGAAGCTACTAGAATTGTACCTAAGGTATATGGGATAGGTTTTAGGTATAGGGAAAGTGTGTAGGTAACCAAAACTAGGAGATAAATTTAGGAAGGAAATTTACCAGTAATGACTTGGCCAGTGGTCTCAGCTTCTTCAACAGACATCATGAAAGCCTGGCGCTTCGGCACATTCCTCCTGGCCTGAGGAGCATTCCTCTGAACGTTCCTTTGGGCTTGATGGAACTGTCGAGGAGGTGGTGCAGCTTGTGGTCCTCTAGGTGGGGCAGGCAGTGCAAGTCTGGTAGCAGGTGCTGGAAGAGCTGGTCGCTGCTGATAGTTGTTAGCTGGCCGGGTTGCAGCAACTGAGTTCTGCCTTTGAGGACAGGATCCAATGTCATGAGTGGCTGAACCGCAGATCAAGCAAAGGCGGTTGGCTCGACGGCAATCCTTCATCATATGTCCCTTTCTCTTACAGTAGGTGCAAAAGGCTGGGCTAGGGTGATGAGTTGGTACTCCGGGACGCCTCGGCATGAAGGATGGTCTGGACGTGGCTCCACCTGCCATCTGGTTGGCAGGACGCTTGACTCCTACAGAGTGAGGTCTTCCCCTCTCTTTTATCACTGCCTCGTAACTGCGGGCAGCTTCCAGGGCTTCCTCGTGAGTCAAAAACTTCCCGGTGGCTAGAGCAGCCTTGATTTCGGTGTCCAAACCTTGCTGAAAACGACGGGCTCTGATCTCGTCCGTCGGTATCAGGTGTGCTGCGAATCTGTTTAAAGGTTGTGTTAGCTGTGTAGTATGTGATATTAAAAAATTGAACTACTGTGACAGATCTTACCGGCTCAACATAGTAAACTCAGCATCATACTCATCTACAGATTTCTCCCACATAGATCCTTGTTGTAGGTGAATAAATTGCTGTTCCATAGCGAACCTGGCGGTCACAGGGAAATATTTCGCGTCGAACTTCTCGCGAAATGTTTTCCATTCAATCGGCTGGGCTAGACGGGTCTCTTCCGCCTTCCACCAATTTCGAGCGTTATCCGTGAGCTGTAGCTTCGCTACACGGACCCAGGCATTATCTGGCACTTGAGCTGCTGCCAGATCATCTTCAATACTTTGCGCCCATTCTTCTGCTTCGAGAGGGCTCCCTTTTCCCGAGAATTGCTTCGGGTGCAACGCTCTGAACTGTTTGATTCCCGGTGCATCTGTCTCAGCACGACTCAGAAGTTGTTGCTGTCCCTCTAGCAGACTGCGGATCGCATCGAAAAGCATGGTTTGCTCAGTGGATGGTGCGGGAACAACTGGAGTGAGAGGTAGTGCTGAAGGGGTGTTGTTGGCATTGGTGCTGGTGTTGTTCGGGGAATTGTTTGGGGAATCCATAATCCTGAAGAAAAATTTGGATTAGGACAGATTCAAATACATGAAATGATAAGATTCAAGGAATAAAGACTTGTAAGATTCAAATAACATGAATTGTAAAGAATGTTTTAGTTGCTGTTTCTTGTGTTACATTGCTTAGGTTGTTCACGCAGACCAGAACTGCATGATAGGGATTCATACAGCTCTGACCTGCATGGGCCACCAACAAAACCTGTCACGCCCCGCTTCCCAATGTACGGCGAAGTGGTCGTGACGAGGCCCGCTACGTATGTACTCAGAAGTACATACGCTAAGCGTAACTAAGCAATATAAAATAATCACAAGAGACAAATGAGATTGAGATAACAGCAACTTTTATTAATAACATTCTTTATACAATGCATGAAATGAAAATACAACTGGAATGAAAAAAGAAAGCAATGCCTAAACAGTGGCATAATAATAAAAGGAAATACTGGAAAGAACAAGTACAAAGTCTAGAGCTCTGGATCTTCTTGGAACTGCTCCAAATCTTCAGTTGTTGGCTCGGTCTCAACTTGGTCCAACGCACCTGACGACATTCAAAGAAGAAAGAAATAGAATGTCGTCAGCGAACAGGTCGCTCGGTAAGTCCCAAAGAAAAGTGGAGTGAGAATGGCAGAGTAACAGTATTTTCTAGAGTATTATGTTGTAGAATATTATGGAATATTGTTTAACGCAGTTGTTTGTAGCTTGGTACAGAAGAATGCCAGTGTATACGAGGGGGATCTCTATATGCTAGAGATCAGTGCAAACGGAGAGTACAAGAAACCGTTATGCCACGGTACAACAGCAACAGTATTCATGTTAGGTGTCTTAATTTGACCACCTCATTCCACTTTTAACATCTTCCGTACCAATCTACCCCTTTAAACCCCGTAATGTTTTAACAGTGTTGTAGTAATGGAATATGTAAATTGAGTGACTGACCAAAACCATGATATCAGTAAACATGTTGCAACTGTATAATCAGGTAAATGGAATATCAGGATAATGGAATGAATATCCATGGTTTGATTCAGTCAAAAATGAATATATTGTTAACTGTATTCAGGGATTCATGATTTCAAGTTGTGTTGGAATATGATTGAAATATAGATTGACTTGAATTATATTCAAGTCAGAATTAGTCAGACTCTAACCCGAGTCAGACTAAAAGAAAGATAATTTGAAGTTCAATATTAGCTAGGGGCCTTATTGTAATTTGTGAAACTTGAGGGGGTTTTATGTAAAAAGTACTTTTGTATAGTTTTCAAAATATACCTCAAGTATTTAATAATCGTCTTTATTATTGTAATGGATGTGAATTTTATTTGTGTTATTCTAGTGAATATATCCTAATAAAAGTATTAATTGTTTATTTGAAATTCGTGGTATTTTAATGTAACTTTTAATCTATGATTTTTAGGAAAAAGTGGAAACTTGATATTATAACAAAATAAGTGTTTAAATGATAATTATATATAATAAAACACTTAAATGATTTTTAAATGAATATTTTATTTACAAAAAATATTACTTTCCTTAAATATTGTATTTAAACCTTTCGAGACCGAATGCTCCTTGCGGAGGTCTGAATCTCGCACTACTAGCCTGCGGGTGCATGATGAACCGTGCTATCCTTAACAGGTTCCCCACGAATGGGTTGTAATGGCACTTTGCTCAGGTTTTATAAATACTTTTAATTTAGGGAAAAGATTTTCTAAATATAGGGTATTTATTTGTAAAAGTATATAGTTCTCCATATTTTAGTTGTTAGGGTTTCCTAGACCATCTAACCTATCTTCTATGGTCTAAACGATGAATCATTAGAGCCTCAAATCGCCTCTTCACCATCATGCAGCCAGGTAAGTGCCAGGTAAGTGGGAAGGAACCACGTCGTGGGCCTAATTAAAAACCACTAGCCTTAGACACACTTGCCTAGACCAACAAGACAGTTTAGATAAACGATCGATGTCCATGACCAATCGTGCTTTCATTTTATATAAGTTTTATTTAGAAAAGTTTACAATTTAAGGGTTAAACTAAAAGTTATAAAGATTATGGTATTTTAGTGAAAAAGTCCTATAATATCGTATTCTGTATTTTGTTATTTATCAATTAGGGTTATAATGAGTGTGTGTAAGGGTAGGTCATTACCCCGTGACTTATATTAAATTTTGGTGAAGTTTCAAGGTGAAATAAGCTATGTTAAACTTAAGGGTATTAAGGTGCAAGAATACGGTATTCATAAACGTTATCATTTCATGTGTGAAATTTCATCCAAATTGAATGAAACAAGTTTTGTTATCAAAATAACCATGATTAGGAGTGGGGTATCTAAATAGAACATTAAAATTTAACTTGATGGTATTTTTATGCAAGAAATACGGTTTTCTAAAGAACTTATCATTTCATGTGGAAAAGTACAATTAAATTTGATTTAAGGGTGATTAATAGTCAACATGCAAGAGGGTTGATAATATGTATTAGGTGACAAGTGGAATTTTTAAGAAAAACCGAATCGGAAATCGGTTTGTCCGATTTCCGTCGGGTTTCAAAAAGTCGTATTTTGCAAATATAGAAAAGAGAGGTAGAAGGTTGGGACTTACGGGTTTGGACAAGCTAAGCGTTCTAAAAGGTGTGGTGGTTGCCGATTCGTTGGAAACGTCACGTCGGTCTTGATCCGGTCGCCGGAATCCGTCGTCGGTTTCGGCAGCGCTTCGCTTCTCGCTCTTTGCACCAAGTTCTCAAGAGTTTTAGAGAGTATGCTTAGAGTTGTGAGGGGAAAAGGTAGAGGGTAGGGGCCTTTATATAGGGCTAGGCTAGGGTTAGGGTTAGGGTAGATGAAAAGTTAAAAAATAAAAATGTGATAAAATGTAATAAAAATGTATTAAAAGTGGAGTAATTGAGGGTTTTAAAGATCTCTGGAAGTGGGATTGGGCTGAAACTTTGCAGATGAGTAGGGAATACCAAAAGACATAACTTTCATGTTGTGACCCTTGCCGGAATCGACCTAAAAGGGGGTGACTCGGCCGTGACTCGGTCGGATCACTGAGTCGGCCGAGTCAAGGCCGAGTTGGCCGATTCCCGACCGAGTCCGGTGACCTGGATCTCCCCCGACGGTCCATCTACCCTCTGCAAGTGTTACATCTTTGGGTGTAGTGGGGTTTTTGTGAGATATGCACGTGTAAACTCTTGGTATTCTAAAGGTTTTTTAAAAAATCAATAATAAAAATAATGTGGGGTATGGGATTTGAACTTTGGTGGCTTGGTTCAGCAATACAAGGTATTACCAATGAGCTACAAGCTCCTTCTTGTAATTATGGTAAAGAGATAGATACTTAAAGTGTTATCAGCAACATTAATACTCCAAGTATACTTCAATTTTAAATCAAATTTTGGTATACAAAAATTGGAGTTGTTACAGGATCTCATATCTATAATTCTTTACAGGCGTTGAGAAACCATAGGGTTTTGAAGGCAGGTGACATGACCCTCAGAGTTGCAAACGGAGCTAGCATGGATGCTAAAGCCGTGGGGGACTATCACCTGGGAATGTCAGATGTGCATGTTTTGGTTTTGCGTAATTGCATTTTTGTACCCAACGCAACTTGTAATATCATTTCTGTATCTTTGGTTTCTAAATAAGGTTATGAATTTGCGTTTGTAAGAAATGTTGTAAACATTCACCTTAATCAAGTTATGATTGGGTCAGGTACATTGAGCAATGGTATATACGTATTAAACCAACCACAGATTTTCAATGTCCAGAATACACACAAAAGAAAGTCTCCAGATATCAATCGGACTTTCTTATGGCATTGTAGACTGGGTCACATCAATGAGAGAAGGTTGACTAAGTTACATACAGAAGGATATTTGGATCCGTTCGAATATCAATCGTATGCCACTTGTCAATCATGTCTCAAAGGAAAGATGACAAAGACTCCGTTCACTGGACACGGAGTAAGAGCGAGCGAGCTCTTGGGACTCGTACACAGCGACGTGTGCGGTCCAATGTCTACACATGCGTGAAGTGGTTATTCTTACTTCATTACTTTTACGGATGATTTTTCAAGGTACGGTTATGTCTTCTTAATGAAACATAAGTCCGAAGCCTTTGAAAAGTTCCAGAAATATAAGAATGAAGTAGAAAAACAAACCGGCAAAAGTATCAAGATTCTAAGATCGGATCGACGTGGAGAATACTTAAGTGCCGAGTTCCTGAATTACTTAAAAGAGAATGGAATTCTCTCTCAGCTTACTCCTCCATACACTCCGCAACATAACGGTGTATCGGAGAGACAGAACCGGACCCTATTGGATATGGTACGGTCCATGATGAGTAACGCTGAGTTACCGCGATCATTCTGGGGGTATGCACTAGAATCAGCTGCATACCTTTTGAACCGAGTTCCCACTAAGACTATGCCTACCACACCATATGAAATGTGGTGTGGGAAGAGGCCCCATCTCAGTCACATTAAGACTTGGGGAAGTCCAGCTTTTGTCAAAAAGCAGCATGCGGACAAGCTCGAGGCACGCTCAGTACAGTGCAAGTTTGTGGGATATCCAAAGAACTCCAAGGGATATTTCTTCTACTGCGAAGAGGAACAAAAGGTTTTTGTTTCTCATCATGCCCATTTTCTAGAACACCAGTTCTTAGAAAAGGAAATTAGTGGGAGCGCAGTAGAACTGGAAGAAATTCCAGAACCACAGACTATTACTGAAAGCTTAGTGGAACCAGAGGGTTCAAAAGAACAGGACATTCCTACGCCGCTCCGCAGGAGTAGTAGGCGGTCTCATCCGCCCGAGAGATACTACGGTTTTCTCATAGACGGGGATAGAGAGGATTGCATCATAGATTATGATGAGCCTACTAGCTTCCAGCAGGCCGTTCAGAGCGTTGACTCGGTAAAATGGCTGGATGCAATGCGGACCGAAATGGAGTCCATGTACACCAACAAAGTATGGACGTTGGACATTGCTCCAGACGGGGTAAAACCCGTAGGATGCAAGTGGATCTTCAAAAGGAAGATTGGTGTAGATGGACAGGTTGAGACCTATAAAGCTAGACTTGTTGCAAAGGGTTTTCGTCAAAGACCTGGTTTGGACTATGACGAAACCTTTTCTCCAGTGGCTATGCTGAAATCCATTCGGATCCTTCTTGCCATTGCTGCCTTCCACGATTATGAGATTTGGCAGATGGACGTAAATACAGCTTTTCTAAATGGAAATTTAGAGGAGTGTGTCTATATGGACCAGCCAGAGGGTTTCATTCAGAGTGGGAGCAGCGGAAAGGTGTGCAAGTTGCTTAAGTCCATCTATGGACTAAAGCAGGCATCGCGGAGTTAGAACATCTGTTTTGATGAGACGGTCAAGGAATTTGGCTTTATCAAAAATCCAGATGAACCATGCATCTATAGTAGATTTGTAGCGAGAACTGTAGTATTCCTCGTTTTATACGTGGATGACATTCTCTTAATAGGAAATGACATTCCTATGCTACAATCTGTCAAGGGGTTCTTGTCACACAGGTTCTCCATGAAAGACCTGGGTGATGCCTCATACATCCTGGGGATCCGGATCCATCGTGATAGATCCAAGAGGATATTAGGACTTTCTCAGTCCAGGTACATCGACACCATACTGAAAAGATTCAGTATGAAAGATTCCAAGCGCGGTAACCTACCAGCTTGTCACGGGATCACCCTCTCTAAAGAGATGTCTCCCAAGACTGATTTGGAGAGGGATCGCATGTCTATTATACCCTACGCTTCTGCGGTAGGCTCTATAATGTATGCGATGTTGTGTACCAGACCGGATGTAGCTTATGCACTGAGTGTGGTAAGCCGGTATCAGTCAAACCCTGGGGAGAAACACTGGATAGCGGTAAAGAACATTCTCAAGTACCTGAGAAGGACTAAGGAGATGTTCTTGGTGTATGGCGGAAAAGACCTCCAGATCGAGGCCTTTGCTGACTCCAGCTTCCAGAGTGACAAGGATGATTCCAAGTCCATGTCGGGCTTTGTCTTTACCCTCAATGGAGGGGCGGTGTGTTGGAAGAGTTCCAAACAGGAAACCGTTGCAGACTCGACTATGGAAGCGGAATACATCGCTGCATCTGATGCCGCAAAAGAAGCCGTCTGGATGAGGAAGTTCTTTAAAGAACTTCAGGCGGTTCCGTCCATTGTTGATCCAATACCTCTGTATTGCGACAACAACGGGGCTATAGCTTTAGCGAAGGAACCCAGGTCCCATCAGAAATCCAGACACATCTTGAGGCGGTATCACCTGATCAGGGAGATCGTGGATCGCCAGGAGATCGAGGTTCGGAGGGTTGCTTCAGAAGAAAACACTGCAGATCCATTCACCAAGGCCTTGCCCCAGACTCAGTTCGAGCGGCTGATCGAGATGATAGGTCTTCGATAGCCAGTACATGGCCTTAGTGCAAGTGGGAGATTGTTAGTGTATATGCCCTAGAGGCCATTACTGTATCATACTAGTTTTTATATTACTTAATGGAAGCTTGGGATATTCACCTTGTATAAACAATCTTGCTCAATATAGTAGTATATGCTACTTGGTTTGTTTCTACTTCAATGTGTACATGCGTTTATTTTAGTATATCACCTATACACATTAGTGGAGCCCTTAGGATCTTTGCTTGATTACCAGCGTTGTGATGGCAGTCACACTAGTGGGGGCTGGGTAATCTATAAGCACATCTTTATACAGGTCCCTAGTCACAGGACTATCGAGACAGGGCATCGATACTCCGGAGTAGACTAGCGTATGCGCTTCTCATCCCAGTGTGGGAGATGGTCTGTCCCACAGCCATCAGTACGTCGTACTGGAGATAGTATACGGGTGCTCGTTAAGTTACGAGTACACTGGACAAGACTCGTCGGGAACTGACAGGTTGGTATTATACCTATCGTCAGTTATCAGTTCCCAGGTGACATGAGTACAGCTTAGTCCGCTGACTTGACACTGTCACTTCTCCTCGAGTGTGTTCCCACTGTACTTTAATTACTACCCTACCACGGCTCAAAGGAGTCGTGCAAACAGGTAGTAGTTGGGTACAGTCCCGAAGCACTTGGAGGCAGTGACGGTTAGACAGGATTCGTCTATCCCAGTATTGGGGGTTGACATCGCGTTGTGTCTAGGAGAGCCATTACACGAGTAGTCCCTGGCCAGGGCAATCGAGATATACTGGTAGGATTCCAGTGTTATCTCAGGGTGTTTTGGGCTTCACTCCGACACGACTTGTACCGCTATTAGGGGACTGACGTTTACCTCCCCCTAGGCCCGCCATGCGATGTATCAAACGAACAGACCGGACTGTACGGAGACTGTCACATTCAGACTCAGTAGGAGTTCAGATGGGGTTCACCTCGTCAGTCTTCTTATCGGCATCTACCTGGGGACCGTTACGCACAGGTAGTGCCGCTTGCGGTCTGTGGTTAAACCCACTGCCAACGTAGTGTCGAGTCTTTAGAGTCCCACACAGAGGGCTATTCGCTTTTGGGCAAAACAGAGTAGAGGTCGCATGGTTTTGCGACAGGGTTCGTTCTCATCCGCGCACTTGTGCATGTTTGGAGTCCGGACGGATATTACTAGCGGGCTCTGGTTTGAGCCAGATACTAGTATTTGTTTTGGGGTTAGTTTTATCTCATTGTGTTCATGTTCCTCGGAACAAGAATGCGGGTGTGTATGCACAGTTGATTGAGGCGGAGGAAGAGGATTTTCATTAGGGTTTCGGACCGGGTGTGTATGCACAGTTGACAGTCGTCTTTTTCCAAACCCTAATGAATTTATGATATATCAATTAATAATATTAATTAAATGAAATTGTGTCATGGTTGGGTTTGTTGACTTCTTGACCAAGGTTGACTTGTTGACCATGGTTGAAACTTTGACTATCATCATTGCATATCAAAGATGCTCTTTGATTCTAGCAAAACCATTTAATGTGTGTAATGATAATTGTCATTCCAAACCATCCATCAACTATTTTATTTAGATTATTATTATTAATTTGATAATTCATTTCATATTATGTTATGGTTGCAAAAAGTTATTCTTTCTATCATAACACTTCTCTCTCCTCTCTTCATCTTCCTCCTCCTCTAGTTCAAGGAGACTCACTCTCATGTGTTGAGAAACCCTCTCCTTGAGATAAGAACACCCCAAAACCACTCTCTACTCACTCTAGGGTTAGAGGTCTAGCAAGCCAAAGATCCTAGTTCTCTCAAAGTTCGAGAAAGGAGCCCGAAGGTTGAACCCTCAGGTGGATCCATCTTTGACGGAAGAAGGCGACGAGGAAAGCACCATCCAAGCTCTACAAAGGTTTCAAGAAGAAGGAGTTCAAGTTAGGTATAACATCTTTTCCGAGTAGCTAACTCTCTTTAGCTTGGTAGCTAGTTTAGTTTAGAAAAGATCCCGACTTTTGTTAGTCCATGTTGCCTAATGCGCTAAAAATTTGTTTTTTATACCGTTTCCGCCTCCCCGCAAGAACCGGGGTTGGCAACGTGGACTTACAATGAACTCCCCACCTAATCTGGATTTGGTCTTTGCCCCTTAATGTCCGTATTAATTATGCAAACAACCACAAGAATCAAAACAAGAACAATTTAATTTGCTATTTTGCGTGCTGCGATTATTTTCAAAGAAGCCTGCAGAAATTTATTAGTTGGAGCAGAGAGGGAAGAAGATAAGAAAGTGAGAAGCTTACAGTGAAATTTTTGTGCAGAGAGGGCTTCACCAAGCCGAGAAACCGCCGCAATAGGAGGCTCCCACCGCGCTTCCGCGGTCGTATGTGTTGATCTCTGCGCCAAAATTCAACAGAAGCTTGCTGTTGATTTCTTCTGCTCTCTGGAATTTTCCAAAAGATTTCCTAAATTGCACAACAGCTCCAGATTTCCTTGCAATGAACCACAACAAATCGTTTAGTGTTTTGTACGAATTTTGATTACAAAATTACAATGGAATAAATCTTTCAATTCAAACTTCAATATGAAACGAATTAGCGCGCGATCCTCGGCAACGGCGCCATTTGATTGATTATTTCTTTGTGTGTGTTTAAGAAAATGAATAAAATTCACAATCAAAGAATTGTTTGACCGCAATCAACTACGGTGTCAGTTGTAGATCGTAAGCGAGTGCGGATCGTCCACAGGGATTGTGCGATTCGTTTCTATGTTTGATTTGTTTGAATTGAAAAGTTAATCGAAAAGAAAAGAAAACATGATTCTAGATTTTATCGATTGATTCAAGTGCCACTAGTCTAATCAAGAAAATGATAAACAATCGAGAATCGGGTTTCGATGATATTTCCAATCAAATGTCAAGAATCTAAATGAGGCTCGAAGGAATCGATCGGATCTATAGATGTGATGTAATCTCAAGATATCGTATTCTTGTCCTTCGAAGAATTGATACTAGATCGATGATGATCGACGAGAGTTAGGGATTTCTAGCGAAACTAGGGTTTCATCTTTTATCCCTTGTTCTTTCGTCGATATCATTCACATTCTAGCCTCTAGCAAATTCAAGAAACGACCGTAACTCCCCAATTTCGAGCGATAACAATCAAGAAAGCATCGCAACGAAACTAGGTCGTCGATTCTTGAACTTGCTAGGGTTTACAAAACTCGTAGGACTCAAGAATCGTTTAATGATTTGTTACATCATCATTCTATTGATCGTCTCGACTCCTCGACGAGCGGAGTATTACTCAAATATCACAACAAGAACTACAACTACAAATTGAGATCGAATCATGATGCAACAATTTAAAGAAAACAAGATTAAAGAATTTCACCTTTTATTTATATCAACAATTTCATTACAGTCGCTCAAGAACTACAAGAGGAAGAATTAGATTGTCGATTTGGCTTCGCTTTTCTCCATGAGTCATGGATCGGCTTGGACCACTTGCTCTGTTGAAGATCGGCTCCGCTCCTAAAAGGTTGAAGGGCTTCTTGCTTGATTTGGTACTCGGGATCTTGACTTTTGGTTGGAATTAGGGTTAGGGTTTCACACAAGTCTTGTCACTAGACTTGTGGAAGAAGATGAAGAAAGAGGTGAAGAATGGAGATTTTTCTAAGTATCTAAGTATTGGATTCAATATCGATAACCCTAGGTCTAGACTTCTATTTATAGACTTCCTAAACCCTAGGTCTAGGTTTTGAAATTACAATTCCCTCCAAAAGTTTGTTGAGGAGCTTCTAGAAATAGTTTGTTAGGAGTTTAGCTTAGGCTTTAAGCTAGGATTGTTTAAGCATTAGAAACCCTAGTTTGCTGAACTGGCAGAAGCTTCTGGAGTCTTCTGGAATTTGACATGTCTAGCTGAAGTGTAGGCACTGGAAGAAGAATAATGCACTGAAGATTGAAGGCTGACGTGGCAGCGCCGCCGCGGAACCGCGGCGCAAGACGGCTCCGGCCGCGGTTCCGCGGCCATGTGTTGGCTTCATGTCTTGTAACTTCTGGTGCTGATTTGGGCTTCCTTTGAGGTATGTATCCGATATGTTGATTTGTATTTGTCCATCTGGATTGCTACCAGATCTCAAAACTTGGAGTTGGTGCATTTTATCAGCTTCTTTAGATCCTGCATTTTCCTACACAAATCTTGAAACAAGTGTTGCGCAATATAGGGATGATGCGATGCCATGAAATGCAGTCAATTTCCTTTATAGTGCCGGTTTTAGAGTCTAACACATGCAATCTGATATTTAACGAATGATTTGCTAATATGTGAAATATGAATACCACACACTTCTAAATGAGTGCAAATGATAGGGAAATTGCCGGTTAAATGATGCAGTATTTTCGACTGATCAAATTCCCCCAAACTTATTTTCGATCGTCTCGAGCGAACTGTTTTATTAAAAAGAGAAGGAGAAAATAAAAAAAGAAAAAAACTAACTAGCACACTTTCGTAGGCAACACGATTGCACTGTGCACGTGCAACAAACCTTTAAACCTCTAGGTGTCCCTAGTAGGAGGAGTGTTGTCTCCTGAGGGTTTTCAGCGGATTGCACCCACAAAATCCAATAATAAAAGAAAGATCATGAATATTATATTTAAAGACAAGAATTGTAAAAGAAAATCCTTGAAAATTAGGGTTTCCAACTAAGCTAGCTTTTCGGTTGTCATTAGTTTAAGGACGTTTCGGTCCACGAGTTTAAGGACCCCGCAGTCCATATTGATGTGTGGTCGTCGAGACCCGTCACCTCTCTGACGTCGTTGAGGGATTACAACGATAGGCGTTAGAGGAGTTCGGAGATGTACCCTCGAACCGGATATAAATTGATTTAAGAGAGCAGCTGTGCTCAGTCAATTTAATTTAAGGACTTACGGCCAAAATTGGGCTAAGTCCAGTTGAAAATGTTCAATACCTTTATTTTTGGTCTATTAGACCTGTGCTCGGGCTTTGCCCACACTTAAATAATGCATTGCATTACTTCTATTTTTTTGTTTGGGCTCTGCCCATAAAAGATGCAGAGCATCAATTTGTTTTGGGGCTTTGCCCATTTATAAATGATGCAGAGCATCAATTTCACTTGGGCTCTGCCCCTTTTTATTGCTTTGCAATTTATTTTGGCCTGCTAGGTCTTTTTGACTTGGGCCTGGCCCTTTAGCAGAGGAAATGCATTGCATTTTCAGGCGCTTTGCGCCAATCAAAGAGCGCAAGCGCTTGTGATGATGACACGTGTCATGCAGCGCAGTGTGCTGCGCTAGTGCGCTACGCTTGCACTGCTGACACGTGGCGCTCTCTGGTGGCTTGCGCCGGCCCAAGAGCGCAACAGTGCAGATTTATAAGTGCAAGGCACTATTAATTTAAGAATCTTTTAGATTCAAGAACCAAAGGTTCATAAAGGAAGTGCAGAGCACTATTTGATTTTTTGATCTAATTTAGATCAAAGAAAAAAGAAGCTTTTTCTTATTTCAGGAACCAGAGGTTCATAAAAAGTGCAAAGCACTATTTTTATTTTGTTTTTTATTAAAGATCATTGATCTTGTTTTTAGATCAATTATCTGTTCATAAAAGGATTTTCTCTTTTTCTAAAGGCTTTTTACCTTTTTTGTTCTTGAGGATTTCTCTCCAATTCTTCAGAGTTCTCTCTGTTTAATTTCTCACAAAATGTTGATGCCTTTGAATTGAGGTTTAGGGTCTTTTTTATAGTACCCATAAATTTGTTAAAGAGATCTTTCTCTGAGTGATTTGGGGAATTTTTCCCACCGTTGGATCTTTGATCCAAGGGCTTCTGTTTTACAGAAGAAAATCTTCTTGTTTTAACAAGAACAGAAAGATTTCTTTTAGAATCTTAATTCTGTTTGGCGCAAATGCCCCAGCGCGTGACACGTGTCAAGCAGCGCACAGCGCAGCGCACGTGCGCTAGCGCATCTGCGTTGACACGTGTCGCGCAGCGCACAGCGCAGCGCAACTGCGCGAGCGCATCTGCGCTGACACGTGTCGCGCAGCGCACAGCGCTAGAGCGTTGCTTCCTTTGATTTTGCTTTGAACAGAGCTTTGCTCTGATTGGGTGCGCTGCGCTGATGCATCTGCGCCTGACACGTGGCGCGTTGCGCCCGAGATTTGAAGCTTTGCTTCAAAATTTGAATTTTGAATTTCTAACAGAGCTTTGCTCTGACTGGGGGAAACAAATGCCCCCCCACCGTTGCGCTCACTTGGCGCGCACGTGAGTGCAGCGGTGGCAAGCTCCTGACCGTTGGATCAAGGGGTGAGCTGAAGGGGCGCAAGCGCCTTATAAATAGGACCTCTGGCCCTTAGAAAAATCTCACCGTTTCAAGATTTTTATTTTCCAGAGCTTTGCTCTCACTCAAGAACTTCAGAGCTTTGCTCATTTCTAAAGTCAAAAACTTTAGGTAAAAAAATTAATTAAAATTAATTTAACTTAATCTCAACCAAAGAGCTTTGCTCTCACAGATCTTTTGATCTAAAGAGATCCCCATTGGGGTTTCATAAACAGAGCTCTGCGCTCAAGAACTTATAGACCTGCAGAGATCTTGTTCATGGGTTCTAACCCATGAATAGAGCTTTGCTCTTGAATCAACTGTAGATCTTTTAGATTTGAAAAATGAAGAATCTTTTTATAAGTTTTTCATGAATCTTTCAAGATTCCAAATTTTTTAATTCTTTTAAGTGTAAAAATTTTCTGATGGACCTTTTCCATTATTACCACAGAGCTATGCTCCTTTAAAGAATTTTATTCTTTTGAGACCAGAATTTGACAAGTGTCATTCTGTGACAGAGCTTTGCTCTGAAAGAGGATATTTTCTCCTTGTCTCTAGGGATTCTTTCTTTTTTTATTATTATTAATGTGAATGTTTTCCTGAGGACCAACTGACAATCTCATCCAATGATGAGGTTGTCTTATTTACTGACATATTGTCATCCAGATTTTGTGGGTCCCCCTTCGGTCTTCTACCCGCCGCACTGCTGTGTGGTGTAATTAATTAATTTTAATTTAATTAATTTTTAATTTAATTAATTAATTAACGCATTTTCTTTTTTAAACTCCAAGCGTTGGAATTACAACACTAACGGCTAAATTGTTCTTTTGCAGCGACCATGTCTCTCGATACCTCGTTCCCGTTTGTTCGTTCAGAAGAGGGATTTCCCGAGGCGCCCTTGGACCGTGAAGTCCTGGCCATGATTAAGGAGTACGACCCGGAATACAAGAGTCTCCACCTTTGAAGGTCGTGGTATAATCAGATCATCATGGGCCGATGGAGCTTCACATGCGCGGTACCGTCAGAACCCATAACGGCGATTCATTATGCTACCCCACCCTCGATGCAGTATGCCGTGGAGATGGTGGATTGGACCGCGAACAGCTTTCTTCATCCCGCTATGGATGCGGTTCCGGTCCAACGTCCTATGGTCTTGGATATCCTAGGACGCCGTATCTGTCAGGGCGAGGCGAGACCCTGGGGGCAATCATATAACATTGGTCTGATCCCCCGCCACCCGATTGGCTATCTGCCATGGGCCCGGTACATCCTGTCGACGAAGAAGTCGCAGTTGATAAGGTTAGGACTGTACACCGCGGTCTACGTCTCTCTCTTCCAGTATCCTACGCTCCCCACCTGGTGGTTCAAGGCTTTCTTGGAGCAGTGGAATATCCCTACCCACACTTTCCTTGCCATGGACCGGGAAGTGTCAATCTCTTTGGAGGAGTTCACGGAGGTATCCGGTTTACCAGTCATGGGGGAACATTATGAGGAGTTGCTCCCGACAGATGGGTACGTCTTTGGTGCTAGGCCGGTGATAAGAGGGGTCACACCGGAGAATGCTGTTCAGCATCAATTTCCAAGCTTAATTAAAGTGTTGAACATCTATGAGTCTCTTTTTATCGAACATGGGAGTCGGGGAGTTAACTTTGAGGATTTCATCGCTCGGTTCCTTCGCCCTAGCGTCCTCTCATCAGAGGCTGCTAAGTTTGCCACTCTAGATGACCCTTTCGGTTTAGGTGCGGATAACCTACCGGAGAAGGAGATAGATCAAAAGGGTTTTTTCCTTCCGGACTTCCCGACCATGTCTTTTGAAGAGATTGCAGCCCCTGGGATGGACGAGGAGGCTTTTTTCTTAGGATTTCTCGGGTTGTGGCCGAGTTGGTTCGCAATCCCAATGCACTCTCATCGTATGCGGCCCTTTGTCTTTTACCCAGCCCATCGGATGGCCATCGGGGTAAAGGTGGCTGTGGGGATCGCCGGCTTGGCACACTTGTATCATGGCCTTAGCCGAGCAGCGGATGCTAATGAGCCTGGGGTACTACACATGGTCTTCCCGATGCATTACTTTGTATCGTGGCTCGAGCTACACACGGCAGGTGTCTTCGGTATGCACAAAAGGCCCTCGTTTTTCGACAAGTGTGGTTTCCCCTGCATCATACAGCTGATTGGCGCATCAATCGTGACCCCGTCACCACGGAATGCCAGGGGTTTACTGCTTCATCCTCACACCGTTGGAGCCGGGATGTCCTTCATCGACAAGGTATTGACCATTGGAAAAGCGTCCACCGCTGCGGTGCGACCATTACAGGACTCCTTTACGGATGGAGCTTCAATTCTGACGGCCCGGGAGACCCTCCACTTGTATTCTATTAGACCGGGCATCCTAGTCTTTAGGCAGGACGGTGCGGCAATTTTCATGAGATATAACCCGCATCGTTTCGCCCAACAACTGGGCTACGATCAAGGGGTACCCTTGGAAGCTTTCTTACTGGAACTTGCTGCCAATGAAGAAGGGATGGAGAACGCGTTACATCACTTCATACGCCTGAATACGGGTTCTCATTTTTTTATCAGTACGCCGGCCTGCGCTCTATGACTCCTTAATGTATATAAAGACTGGTACAATCATGCAACAGGAGCCGTTATAAAGGAGGAAAGGCGACTGCTGGTTGATCGTAAGGGTACGCCTCCAGGCAGCGACCGCAACGCTCGTTTGGTTCCTAGGACTCCAGTAGTTGCTCCTCTAAAAGAGGTTAGAACCGGGCCATCGCGTGCGCAAAGTCCTCCACACGGGTCGCCGCTCCCTTATATTGCGGATGCACCACCAGCGCCCTGTGCTCCAGTGGAGACAGTGGTTATAGCCTCACCGGAGTCTGGCGTAGGTGCGGATATCGGGACCCGCCGTCCCAAGGTGGCTGCTAAACGGAAGTCGATCCCACGTGCACTTCGGGTCGGAGGGCAGAAGAAAAAGAAGTCGCTCTTCGCTGCGGACGTCGTGTTCGGTCAGGAACCCTATGCTCCCTATGCCGAGGGCCTGATCGAATACGGGACTAACGAAGGATTAGTCATGCCGCCGCCGGACGATACAGACTTGGAGGCTGCTCTCGAAGCTTCAGCGTGGTTGGCGAGGCGTGACGCGTAGCTAGCTAAGCTTGCGCAATCAGGTAACTACTAATCGCATTTTCTTTATTGCGACATATCCTCTTCATTGCCTTTGACTAACGCTTTTCTTTCTTTTCTTCCAACAGGCATCACTGATGAAGAAGCCATTGCCGCTTCTCTGAAGACTTTCCAGGAGGAGGAACGTCTTAGAGCGTCCATGGGCCTTAGTAAGTTTCGATTCATCAAGTTTTCATTTCCTTTGTGTTATGGTCGATCTAACCTTTCCCTTTTAGTCACAGGAACCTCAATGCCGCTCCCTCCAGGTGACGCAGATGTTCTACCAGTTGCCGATGTTCCTGCCTCCTCAGGGTTACTGCAGGAGGTTCGTCTTGAAGAGCCGATGAGAGACGCCTTAAAGGCTCTGGAGGCATCTCTGAACGAGGACGACGATGCCCTGAAGGAAGCGTCACAGAGGTCCATCGCGACAGCCCGGGAGGAACGGAAGCGGTCGAGGCGTGAAGCAAAGGCATGCAGGGCTGCCTTGGCTATGGGAGCGGGCCCCAGCACCGTCCCTCATGCTGATACTCCTTCCGAAGAGGCCCCTGTCATCCTCCTATCCACTGCTCGCAGACAAGTGGCGCGCGCAGCTCGGAGCGCAAATGATAAATCCACTTCAGGTAATATTTCTCCCAAGATTTTGTTGTAAGAGTTATAATGCCATCGGTTTTTATATATTTTATCTTATAGGGCTAAGTCCGACCGAGGGGGAGGCGGAGACCGTTGAACCTAAGGAAGCAGAGGAGGCGGCACCTGCCGAACTCGAGCCGACGGTGGGCAACGTTGGTGAGGCTTTAGAGTCTGAGGTGGAGGTTGAAGGGGTTGCAGCCGAGAAGGTCATTGATGCCGAACCTGAAGTGGTGGCAGATGAAATGATCATTATAACTGAGCCCAGGGTGGTGGCGGACGAGGCGCTTGAGGCCGGCGACCTCGTGGTGACGGTGGACGAGACAACCGCGATTACTGAACCCGAGGGAGTAGTGGGTGAGGTGGCCATGATTCCCGAGGACGAGCCAACTGCTCCTTCTCTGGAATCTGGGAATGCTCCAGTTATAGCCCTCCCCGTCTATAGTCCTCTGCCGTCTCCAGATCTCGCGAGCACAACAACGGTTCTCATTGAGTCGGGTGATGAGGCCACGGGCGGTGGCCTCATATCAATAGAGGAGGGAATCGCCTCCGTTTCAGCCGGCAGCTCATCAGGTAAATCCGAAGTTGCTGTCTTCTTTATCTTACAATTCTTTCTGACAAGTTCATATTTGTTCGTAACGCAGGTGCAGCCAGTGCTGATGCCCCGTTGCTCAAGGGAGCGCCCTCGACTACTGCTTTAGCGGTGATCACCTCTCAGCCTTCTCTCATACCGTCAAAGATGTTGGAAGGTATGGGTTTGCAACTTATTAATCTCACTTTTCAGACGTATAATTTATGTACTAAAGTCATACTGTTGTGTCTTTCAGGAGTGCTTTTTGACCATCTTTATCGGGTGTTGCTCCCACACTTCTCCTTCCCATCCGAACTCGCTTCTTCCTCTGATGGCACTGGTGAGTATGATTTCCATTGATATCTTTCTTTTTCATTGATGGAATTACTTCTAACCCTTTTTCTCATCCCGACTGCAGCGCTACAGATTGAAGGAGGGGATAAAAGATCGGCTGCGCCACCGGTCCTTCCGGCCTTGCCACCTGTCTCAGCTGGTATGGCGACTATCATATTGATGACTTCCCCCTTTTTTATTTCCTGAACTGTTATCCGATCACATCTTGCTTCTTTTCAGCTGTCGTTCCGGTCTTGGCGCCTTTTGAGTCCCATATTACAATGCCGGTCGGCCCTTCTCAGAGACGTCCGTCCTCAAAAAGTGCGGCAAATAGTCTGCGCATGTTGAGCGACTACATCGAGGAACTCGACGTCGAGACTCCTACATCTGCTGCGGACTTTGCTATGACGGTTAACCAGATTTTTATGATATTTGCCAACTTCCATGACGAGGGCATCGTCGCATCTTGGGTTAACCATTGCAGGGAGATCGAGGCCCTCCTGCATCAGTTGGAGTCGCTGCGTCCCGCTCCCGAGACCTTGGCCGCCAGCAATCAAAGAGCAGCGTGGATTGAGCGGAGCGTTTCTTACTTCCGCCATCTCGAACAAGAAGTCATTTCAAGGCGTAAGGAGCGCGGTGAGACTTCGAGCAAGTCTGCCCAACTGCATGCTCGGGTGGAGGCCAATGCTGTACGGCTGAAGGTTGCCTTTGAGGGTCTTCTGCAATGTCTTTCCGAGGGGTTATCCTTGAGGCAACAGCTTGACGTTGTCGAGCGGGATGCACCCAGCCAAGAAGCAGCCCAGAAGGCGGCCGAGGAGCAACTTTCATCCTTTTTACAGCAGCGGGCCCAGGTGGAAGCGGAGGTGGCCGCGGCAGCCACTCAGGAGAAGGCGCTGAAGGAAGTGCGAGAGCAGCTTGTGGATTTACTAAAGAAACCTCCTCCTCAGTAGCTATCCCTCTTTGTATCGTTTGTACTTGTAGATAAAAGAATGTGTATATATATTTTTTTATTCTTTGACATAATGTATCCTGTACCCAATCAAGTTTATGAATAAAAGATACACATTTTTTTTGTAATGTCTTGTGTCATTTTCTCCGTCTTTTCTTTCTTTATTATCAGCATGCCACCTTAGTGACCATGGTTGACGGATAATAGAGCACGCATCTTGACTTTCTTAAGAAATAGCGATGGCTTAGGCCGTAGGTTCAGATCTGCTGCCTAAGACTTTTCAACTCTATAAGCCGTGAGGGTCTCATAGGGATTTTTCTCCCTACGGATCGAGAGGATCTCGTAGGTGGGTTTTTCTCCTTAGGAATCGTGAGGATTCCTAAGTGTGGTTTTTTCTTATAAGTCGTAAGGATCCTATAAGAGAATTTTTCCCTCTTACGAGTCGAGAGGGCCCGTAAGCGGTTGTCTCCCTCCTTGTCGAGATTCGACTTTGGAGAGTGAGACCCATGAATAGTATGCAAGAGATCTTTTTGGATCGACTTGCTGGTTCCCATTGTTCTGGAAGCAAGTTTTTTTAGTCCCTGCTGCCTGAGGCTTCATCTTGCAAGTTGAGACGAATCGGGAATTTTCCCGCGGAGACACTGGTTTCTCTGCGAGTCGACGCGGATCAGGAGGCTCTTGTCAAGGAGTGTTTGTATCCGTGAGTCGAGGTGTTTGCTAAGGATTATTTGTTTCCCTAGCGCCAAGGATTATTTGTTTCCTTGGGGTTTGAAACGAGTTGAGAATTTCCTACGGAGGCACTGGTGGCTCTGCGAGTCGACGCGGATCAGGAGGCTCTCGTCAAGGAGTGTTTGTATCCGTGAGTCGAGGAATTTGCTAAGGATTATTTGTTTCCCTAGCGCCAAGGATTATTTTTTTCCTTGGGGTTTGAAACGAGTCGAGAATTTCCCACGGAGGCACTGGTGGCTCTGCGAGTCGACGCGGATCAGGAGGCTCTCGTCAAGGAGTGTTTGTATCCGTGAGTCGAGGTGTTTGCTATGGATTATTTGTTTCCCTAGCGCCAAAGATTATTTGTTTCCTTGGGGTTTGAAACGAGTCGAGAATTTCCCACGGAGGCACTGGTGGCTCTGCGAGTCGACGCGGATCAGGAGGCTCTCGTCAAGGAGTGTTTGTATCCGTGAGTCGATGTGTTTGTTAAGGATTATTTGTTTCCCTAGCGCCAAGGATTATTTGTTTCCTTGGGGTTTGAAACGAGTCGAGAATTTCCCACGGAGGCACTGGTGGCTCTGCGAGTCGATGCGGATCAGGAGGCTCTCGTCAAGGAGTGTTTGTATCCGTGAGTCGAGGTGTTTGCTAAGGATTATTTGTTTCCCTAGCGCCAAGGATTATTTGTTTCCTTGGGGTTTGAAACGAGTCGAGAATTTCCCACGGAGGCACTGGTGGCTCTGCGAGTCGACGCGGATCAAGAGGCTCTCGTCAAGGAGTGTTTGTTTCCCTGAGTTGAGGTATTTGGTGAAGACACTGGTTTCCTCGGAGTTGGACTGAACCGTCGAGATTTGGCTTCGTCTTCTGGCGGAGCCTGTTGGGAAAGTATGGTTCCCTCTTTGTTTATGCCCTTGGATTGTATACAGGGATCGATGTGATCTTAACTGTAGGGCTAAAGTTTTATCATCATTTTTTTTGTTTTATCTCCGTGATGCTCTATCATTTCAGCTTTTATATCGCGAAGGTCGCGATTGCCCAATCATTTCGGCTATTTTTCGCGGTGCCCAATCATTTCGGCTATTTATTTTATTTTTACTCGCTGCTTTTTATTGCGAGTTGCCCAATCATTTCGGCTATTTTGCACGCATACATTTTTACTTGCTGCTTTTTATTGCAAGTTGCCCTATCATTTCGGCTATTTCGTATGCATGTGCGGCCTATTGGTTTTTCGCTGTAAACCGATTTCGGCATCAGCACCGCTACAACTGGGATATTACAAGGAGCGAATCATCATCTGCCTCTGTCGATGTCGAACAAAGGTGGCTTAGCGACCAGGGTTAGGGTCCTGTCGGCTAAGGCTTTTGACTTCATGAGCCGTAAGGGTTTCACGAAGTTATTTCTCTCTACAAGTCGTGAGGATCTTGTAGGTGTATTTTCTCCTTAGGACTCGTGAGGATTCCTAAGTGTCCGTTTCCTCTGTAAGTCGTAAGGATCCTACAGGAGGGTTTTCTCCTCATAAATCGAGAGGATTTACAAGGGTTGTTTACCATGCGAACATATCCCCAGTCACGGATGAGACTTGGTTAGGGAAATGTTTATTCGCGCCCGTGGATTGTATACAAGGGTCAGTATTGAGCCACTTGTAGGGAAATATTGGAAGTTGTGGGGGTTGCTTAAGCACAGGTTTAGGTCTCTGTAACTTAAGACTTTCAACTCTTATGAGCCGTGAGGGTCCCATAAGAGAGTTTTCCTTACGAGTCGTGAGGATCTCGCAAGCGTATTTTCTCCCTAGGAATCGTGAGGATCCCTAAGTGTGTTGCTCCCTTATGAGTCGTAAGGATCTCACACGGGTGGTTTCTCCCTACAAGGTCGAGAGGACCCTGTAAGTGTCTTTTAACGAGGTTGCGCCCTTTCGGGTTTTCACAAACACTCGCCGGTAGTCCTGCTGTTTTTACTCACGGAGCCCTTTCGGGTTTTCATCCGTGCCCATTTTGCTTATGGACATACCGTTTATATATATATTTTATTCATCTCGTCAGCCTAAGAGATGCTGCGGTAGTAGTTTAAGGACGTTTCAGTCCGCTATTAGTTTAAGGACATTTCGGTCCGACTTTGAGAAGGCTGGCTACTGCTGATAGAGTTTGAGCTTAGGAAGATAGCGAGCGGACATAGTCGTCGTCATCTACCATTGACCTAGGCTGTGGCTCATTAAGCATAGTATTTCTTTAGGAAGCGACCGTTTATTGGCCTGAAAAGCCTTTCACCGTGCATGTCCATGAGTAGATAGGCCCCACCCTGGTAGACCTTATCTATGATGTATGGGCCTTCATAGTTTGGCTCGAATTTTCCTCGCTTGGCGCGACTGGGAATCATAAGCCTTTTGACCACTAGCACAAGTTCGCCTTGGCGGAATGTCCTCGGTCGGGTCAATCTTTCATATGAGCGCGTCATCTTTGCTTTATAAGCTTCCAGATTTTGCTGTGCTATGAGCCGGGTTTCATCAAGCGTCAAGCTCCTCAAGCCGAAGGTGAGCATTTTCTTCATCCGTCAGCTCGTAGTGGACTGCCACTCATAGAGAGGGTAATTCTATCTCGAGCGGGAGTACTGCTTCTGTACCGAATACCAACGCATATGGCGTTGCGTTCGTGGCCGTTTTAAACGTGGTTCGATACGCCCAGAGAGCTTCTTGCAGTCTTTCGTGCCAGTCTTTCTTATTTCGTGACACCGTTTTCTTCATGATCTTCGTCAAGGTCTTGTTGAAGGCCTCAGCTAGACCGTTAGCTCGCGGATTATAAACAGAGGAATATCTCCAGTCTATATTATGCTGTTGCGCGAAGCGAATGATTTTGTGGCTTCTGTAGGCTGGCCCGTTATCGGAGATGATTCGTCTTGGCGTTCCAAACCGATATATGACATGCGTCTTGAAGAAATGGAGGATATTCTCCGTCTTTACTTCCCTCAGCGGTACCGCTTCTGCCCACTTAGAGAAGTAGTCAGTCGTCGCTAGGATGAAACGATGTCCTCTAGACGATGCTGGTTCGATGGGGCTGACTATATCAGTCCCCCACATTTCGAATGGCCAGCTAGCCACCGTTGGATGTAGTGGATTCGGATGCTGATGGATGAAGTCCCCATGAATTTGGCATGAGTGGCATTGCTTCGCATATTCGAGGCAGTCCTGGATCATCGTGGGCCAATAGTAGCCCATCCGTTTGATCTTCAACTTCATCTTTGGGCCTGCTTGGTGAGAACCGCAGAGTCCGTCATGAACTTCCTGGACGACCCTTTTCGCTTCGTCAGGTCCTAAGCATCTCAACCACAGGGAATCAAATGACCTCTTGTACAGAGTATCATTGACGAAGGCGAAAGACAGAGCTCGTTTTATGAGCTGATGTCTTGTGGACGCTTCTTCAGGCATTCGGTGGGATTTAAAGTAATCTATGAAGACTTCTCTCCAATCCTCGGTATTTTCCCAATCTTTTACTTGCAGGGTTGTCTGCTCGTTCGCTCCTTTTTCTTCGGATGATTCCGGAGATATTTCTGCTGGGGCAAGCACCCGACGGCTTTGTACCATGATTCTAACGTCATCGAGGTTCTCGTCAGCCAGTTCTTTAGCAAGTTTGGCTAATGCGTCCGCTTTGCTGTTTTTCGCACGCGGTATGTTCTCCAAAGTATAGGAGGGAATTTGGGTCAACAGTTGTTGCACCTTTTCACCGTACTTCACCAACTCCGGTTTGCACGTTTGGTAGTCGCCGTTTACTTGACTAACGACTAGCTGGGAATCTCCATATATGAGGAGGTTTTCAATTCCCATGTCGATGGCGATCTCAAGACCTGCTATCAAGGCTTCATATTCGGCTTCGTTATTCGTCCTCGGCTCTGTTAAGGAGAAAGCGAAGCGCATTATCCCTCCTTGTGGAGTCACGAAGATGAGGCCTACCCCCGATTTGATTATAGGGGTACTTTGTTTGCGTTTTTTCATGGAAGATGCTCCATCGAAATAAAGTTCCCATTGGGTATCACCACCGTCGATCGCGTCAAACGCATGTTCGTCTGGCAAATCGCAATTTAAAAGAGAATCGGTGGGTATCGGATGCTCAGCGAGGAAGTCGGCGATGGCCTGTCCTTTCACTGCCTTGAGAGGTTGATACGTTATCGAGAACTCCATCAAGAGCAGGGCCCATTTAGCAAGTCGTCCCGTCAATATGGCCTTCGACATCAAATATTTAAGGGGGTCCACCTTCGAAATGAGACGGACCTTATGCGCTAACGCATAGTGTCTAAGCTTCGTTATCGCAAAGATTAACGCCAGGCAGTGTTTTTCAATGGGGGAGTAAGTGCTTTCTACCCCCAGCAGAACTCGACTTAAGTAGTAGAGTGCTCTTTCTTTCCCTTGATCGTTCTCTTGTGCCCATAATGCGCCTAAGGAACCTTCGAGGGCGGTTGTATAAAGAATGAGGGGCTTTCCCTTGACCGGAGAAGCCAACACCGGCGGGTTTTGCTGGTATTGTTTGATCTCGTCTAGCGCGCTTTGGCATTTTTGGTCCCAGACGAACGGGGTTCCCTTCTTCATCAGGTGGCTGTAAGGACGGCACTTGCCTGAAAGTTTGGTTATAAGTCGTCGTATATACGCAAGCTTTCCTTGGAGAGACCGCAGCTGTTTGAGAGTCCTTGGCGGAGGCATTTCCATGATCGCCTTGATCTTTGACGGATCTATCTCGATACCCCGGTGTCGGACGATGAATCCCAAGAATTTACCCGAGGAAACTCCGAATGCACACTTGAGAGGGTTCATCTTCAAGTTGTATTGCCGAAGGCATTGAAATACGGTCTTCAAATGCTCGAGATGTTCCTCGTATGATTTGCTTTTAACCACGAGGTCGTCGATATAGCATTCGACGATTTCGTGTATAAGGTCATCGAAGATCTTCGTCATGGCCCTTTGGTAGGTGGCACCGGCATTCTTTAAACCGAAGGGCATCACCTTGTAGCAGAATATACCCAAAGGAGTCCTGAAGGCGGTGTGCTTCTGGTCTTCGGGATGCATCTTTATCTGGTTATATCCTGACGAGCCGTCCATGAAGGAGAAAACTTCATGAGTGGACGTATTGTCTATCATCAGTTCGGTGACTGGTACTGGGAAATCGTCCTTCGGGCAAGCTTTATTAAGATCCCGGAAGTCTACGCATATGCGCACTGTCCCATTTTTCTTCATCACCGGGACGATGTTGGCGATCCATTCAGGGTATTGAACTTCCTGGATGAAGCCAGAGTCGATTAACTTCTTGACCTCGGCATTGATACTCATCTCAAGCTCGAGCCGCATTCTTCTCGGCGCCTGTTTGACTGGCTTGATGTCTGGGGATATCGCCAATTTGTGTACAGCAATTTCTGGATCTAGTCCCGGCGTTTCGGAATAGTTCCACGCGAAGCAATCTCTATGCTGTAGAAGCACGTCCTTTAACGCAGCTACCCTTTCTTCAGATATTAGCTCGCTGATGAATGTCGGTCGTGGATCGTTTGCCGTCCCCAACTCAATTTTCTTGAGCTTATCTGCAGTGGTATGGATTCTATCTTCCAGCTCTTTTGGCGCTGGTGGGAATTCTGAGATTATCTCGTCGTTGCTGTTTTCGAAGCACCAAGGGAGCTCATCCATGTTCTCGAGCTCTTCTTTTGATATCGTTATCACATGACAAGTACGAATTCGCTTCTAATCCCAATGTGGAATTGGTTCTTCTTTTGTGGCCTTGGGCTCGTGCTTCTGTGGCGGCGCTATCCTCCAGTTGTCGGACAGAGTGAACTTGCCAAGCTGATACTGATCTTCGACCCAATTCTTGAAGGTGAAGCAGTCCTCGAGAGGGTGCCCTATCACTCGGTGATAAAAGCAATAGTCCGGGTGTGAGACCTCGCCCGCTTGTTCGGGGTGTTTAGACTCTGGCAGTGTAAGCATTTGATGTTTTAGAGAGAGGTCAAGTATCTTCTTCGTCTTGTCCCGGGGAAATGAGTACGCTCGACCCATTTTCTTCATGAGGGATAAATCAATAACGCTCGACTCCCGTTTGCGTGGCTTCTTAGCCCTGCTTTGTTGCTGTTGAGCGCTTTTTTGGCCTTTCGACTTATTTCTGCTTTTGCGCCGAGCCTTCTTTATAACAGGTTGACAAGGAGTGGCATTTTCATCTTTCACGGCCTGTTGGAGAAGGCGTTGCGTTTTGGCTTTCTCGTAGATGACCATTTCGCGGTTATGATCGTCCTGGACTTTTTGACCCGCTTCCCTTATAAGCTTGTCCATTTGTTCTTCGAACGACGGACTGGGCTCTTTTGCATCTGGAACTTTTACTGTTTCAGGATTAGCGTCCTCCCATTGAGCGTCCGCTTCTTCATCGAAGTCATAGCAGCTGTTTAGTAACTCTCGTTCCTTTGACCGGATGTATCCAATTGTCTCCATTTTCCTATTAGGCAGTTTGCGTTGAGTCCCGGGAACGTTCCAGACTTTGTCATAGAACTTGGTTTTTCGAACTGTCTGCTTGAAGGATATCCCCTGGCGTTTTAGCAGCTTTTTCAAACCTTCCGTATAATATCTGGGAAGACGGATAGGCTGAAGCCTGTCGAGCGTAGGATCTGCGCCATGCCAGATTTCTTTTTCCACCTTGGTTTCTTCAGAGTGGTAGAACAGAATTGCTTTCTCGCTTTCTCGCCTGGGAGGGATATAGAACGTTTGCAGCTCTTCTACATTGTAAATATTAAGTGCATCCAGTTCTTTATGGTGTTTAAGCGGCACTATGGCGACTTGTAGACTTTGCTCTTCGTCAGCAGACGTTCGTATTGAAGGTCGAGAAGAGAATACAGCATGGATCTCATCTTCCGAGTCGCTACCAAAGACCAACGTAGGAGTGGACGGTCCTGGCTTGTTGTGTTGGGGCGGACCCGAATAAACTATCTTCTCTTCCTCTTCAGTATCACTGCCGAAGACCGGGATGGTGGCGTTAGCTTTGTTCTCCGGCTTGTGACACTTCTCCATATCTTCGAAATCCGGTAAGAAGTATTTGGCATCTTCGTATTTGCGGACCTCGTTCACAGAGAACGGGTTCAGTTCTCCCGTCACGGTATACTCGAAACCATCCTTAAAATACTTCATACACTGATGTTGCGTAGAAGGGATGATGTTGTACTCGTGTAACCATGGTCGGCCGAGCAAAGCGTTGTAGCATGTCTTGGCGTCTATGACGTGGAACTTAATGTCTGTGACGAGTAGCCCGAAGCGTAGCGTCGGTATCACAGACCCAAGTGTTCTTGATGACTGGGAATCGAACCCAGAGATGGTGATCTTGTCACGAGCAAGGTGCTGGACGCTCATGCAGATTTCTTTTAACACCCGCACGTTGAGGAGATTAACGGAGGATCCATTATCGATCAGGATTTTGCCTATCTTAATATCGTAGCAGTATCCTGAGACATAGAGGGGGCGGTTGTGTCCGCAGGTCCCAAGGAGAAGGTCCTCGTCGCCGAAAGTGACATCGGCCGTGTGCACTTCCTCCAATTCATCCTTCATCTTTTCTTCGGCCAGGCAAGCTTGGAATTGTTCCGGATCTTGTAGTGCCTTAATCAATGAATCTCTCGCCTCTTTAGATAGCAAAAGGGCGTTAAGAATGCTGAGCTGTGAGGGCAGCTTTCTCAGATGTGCTAAGACGTTGTAATCCGCCTTATTCTTCTTCGGCGGGTTGTTGGCGCTTAGCTCCTCCAGAATTTGGTCATCTAAGACGATATCTTCAGAGACCTTTTCTTTCCCTTTATCTTTTCTGTTTGAGGGTCCGAGGTTCTTTTCAGGCAGCGTCCGATTCCGCAGCCGAATATTTTCGCAGACCTTCGGCTCTTCTTCTTTTCCCGTGGTGGACTCTTTAAAGAGAGGGGCAAGTTCCAGCTCTTCATCAGAATCGCTCCCGAATGTATGCACTTGTGACCCGCCGGTGCTAACCATGCGACAATCGCCGGTGGTTCTTTCAAGCTCTTCGGTCGTATTTCTTTGCTCCCGACGAGTTTTGCGCTTCTCCCGCTTAAAGCGTTGTCGATGAGTAGCGTATCCTTGCCACCATCTATCAAAAGCTTTGCACTCTTGAGTGGGGTGCGAAACCTTCTGATGATATAAGCAATAGGAGGGGTGCATTTCCACTTCACCGGTAATGTTTCCTTCAGAGGATGGTAGCTTCATGCCCATTGATATGGCCTTAGCAAACCTTTTCCTCATCTTGAATTGGCTTTTGTCAACGGTGGAGGCATTTTGCTCCAGCGGGATCGTCTCAGCTCTTTCATCAAGTCGCTGACGCTTGGCCCTTTCAAATATAGCCGTCTCGCGTTCTCGATCAGCTTTACTTTTCAATCGAGCTTCGTTAAGGAACGTGTCAATCATTTCATCTGATAGCTCCGGAAATTTTGGTTCAAGATCTGCCCCCAGTGCTTCGGTACAAGGAGTTTCCTCATCGTCCATGAACGAATGGGAAATCACATGACAGCTCTCCACGCATTCTTCAGATTCATCAGGTGAACTTTCTCCCTCATCTTCTTCTTGAAAGACGTGATTGAGGAACTCTTGGAATGTGATGGGAGTCCGTGCCTTCTGGTTGTATTCCTCCAGCGCGTCAATTTGTTTTTGCAAGTCCGTGCGCTTGTCGCCAGGCTTCACGGGATTCTTTGACTTCTTTTCCTTCTTCTTCGAGGATTTTGACGGCTGGTTGCGAGTGCTTGAGCCACCACCATCGGTCTTTGGAGTTGGACATGGCTTCAACATCCCTTCAATGACCTGCGGTTCCAACGGGTTCTTCAACTTGATTGCTGGACATGTCTGAAGATCGTTTAGCATCCTCTTTGTCTAGGCTGATAATACAACCTCCCAAGGAGCTTCTTCAACGACGGAGCATGTTGCCCCCGGCGTATTCGTCCCCTTAGAGGTGTGGGGCTGCGGAGGATTCACCTTCCATTTGTCAGATAACGCGAACTTGCCATGTCGGGACTGGTTTTCAAGCCAATTCTTGAAAACGTAGCAGTCTTCGATCGGATGGCCTAGTACTCGATGATAAGGATAGTAGTTGGGCTCGTTGACGTCACTTGGTTGGAACGGACGTTTTGGATCCGGCAGATTTATGAGTCTGTTGCGCAATGCCAGCTCGAATAACCTTCTCATTTTATCGCGGGGAAAAGAATAAGGACGCCCTAGCCTCTCCTCAAGGTCTACGTATGGGCGCATATTATTTTGACGCACAACCGGCTTCGAGTTGCTCGGTTGCTGTTGAGCATTAGCGACGACGATCGCTTTTCCCTTCCCTTTGTCATTTCGGGAGTCCGGCTTTGGAAGAGAAGGTTTATGGCCCATCTGATCCATCTGCGCTAGCTTGTCAATTAAGGCCTGGAAGGTAGTCGGCTTGAAAAACATCATAAATTGCGAGATGGTTGCTTGCGGATCAAGGGTTCCCACAAACATACCCACCGCAGGAGCTTCTTCAATGCGCTGCTCGCACTTCGACCATAAATTCCGCCACCGTATAGCATACTGAACCCACGTCTTGCCTGGCTTTACCCTGGCGTTAATCAGTGCCGTCATCGGGGTGCGTTCACTGGCGCTTGCAAAACGCTGAGTAAACAACAGCTCCATCTCCGCGAAGGTTTTGATAGAGTCGTTCGGGAGCTCAGAGTACCACTCGAACGCCGTATCCGATAAACTTCCAACAATCTGGCGAAGAAAAAGCTTGTCATCACCGCCGGTGTTGCCACAAAGTGCCCTGAACTGGGCAACATGCTGGTGAGGATTGCCCGTCCCCTTGTAAACATGGAACTTGGGAATCGTATAACCTGGCGGGTACTTGATTTGATCGTACCAACTTGGATATGGCCGCCCCGTTTTTATGACCTGGCCGGCTGCTTCGGTAGCATGATGAACCCGTATTTGTTGGGCGATGTACTCATCCAAATCAGCTTTGGAGATTGTATCCTCTTTAGCCGTCGACAGAGCTGGTGGAGGATTTGATGTCTCTCCCCTATCGTCCCCAAGGACGATCGGGGGCTCTTCGGTCGGAGGATCTTGTTGTATCATCATCCCTACCATGTCTTGGAAGAGGAGGCCCATAGGCTGTATGTTGGCTGCTTGTTCAGCAGCCTCTTTGTCCTTCTTCTCCAATATCCGACGAAGAAATTCGGCGTCGGTTTCTTCCTCTTGGCGTTCATCCGAGGACGTTTCAGGGTTTTCTTTTGGCCCTGTAAGTGCGGCCATAGCGTTCATCATTTCTTGGAGCTTCTGCTGCTGCTCCTGCGCCTTGGTCACTGATCGCGTAAGTGGTCGATGACCCGTAGATATGCGACTGTCCTCTTTACCAGACGCCACATAGACGGTATGCACTACGATGCCCCCTGACTTAGGGCGTTTGGGTGCACCACCTCTGATATTTGTCGTTGGCGTGGGGGTTTTCTCCGGCCTTCTTCTTTTGTGGGCCGTTGAAGTTGAAGGGGTCGTTGTAGTGGGCACCCTAGCGATTGTTGTCCCCTGCTGTTTAATAGGACGGTCTTTTTCTTTTTGCACTTTCGTCTTCTTTTGTTGACGAGAGTGATCTGGGTCGATCACGGAGTCTTGAACCCTTCGCCAAACCTTGTATATTTTTTAGGATAGCCGTTGAGGGGGCTGTTCTTGCTTTATTTCTGGAGCTCTCTCTGCAGGTGGAGGAGATCTTTTCAGTGTAGCGGCTGGAGAGTTCTTCCGTACCCTTCTCAGCAGTTCAAAACTGTTCCCAGTTGGAACAGCAGCGTTGACTTCCACTACTGGAGCCGGTGGAGTTAACCCTGAGGGGGAGTTGCCCCCTGCCTTCCTCACTCGTCGCCAATGGCGACGTCGAGCATGATGAGCTGTTGGGACTGGCTCGGGGATTGAGACATCTTCTTTTTGCCCCCTGTCTGAATGAGGCGCCGCCGGTGTTAACCTCTTAAAGACTGAGGTTGTCTTTTGAGGGGTGATATTCAACCTGTCGAAGATGGATCCTCGAGCAGGGGCAGGAATCGTCAGTCTTGAAAAGACTGACTCTTTGACAGGGGAAGCCGCCTTGACGACTTCTGGAGCAGCAGTTATTTCCTTCCTTGGGACAGCCAATTTAGAGTTCTGATCTAGCCTGGTGAAAACAGAGGCTGTCGGTTTGGTAGTGGGCGACCCGTTGACAGGGGTCGTCGTAGTAGTGAGCCGTCGAAGACCGACTTTTTGTTCACTTCCAGTGCAGGTATTGGCGCAGAGAAGCTTGTAGGTGGGATCATGGTCCCGAAGAACAGGCCAGTGGTGGCTTGGGTCACCTGGTCTACCGGTAGAGCGAGGAAGGAAGCCGCTTGGGGCCCATATGCTACACCTCCTGGTGAGGTGGAGCGTCCGTTGCAGTGGCATTTCGAGCAGTTGGTGCAGTTAAAGGCCATTGAATCTTGAGTTCTGCGCCAGGCAAAAGACCAAATCATAGTAACTTGAAATCTGAAGGCAACCATTTAACAAACCGCGATCGGTTCGTGAGGACGACACACGAAGTGTGGAGTGGAAAGAGGAAAAGGTCCCACCGGGCGTGCCAGAATCTGTTCCCCTCCAAATGGAGGCGCACAAGACTGCGAGGTCCTGACGCTGAGATTCGGGGCAGATGCTATTTGGTTTTATCCGTCCATCTCTCCGAAGATGCCAAATTGATTTATGGCACCGTATATCGAAGGTTTAAACAGATGTGGCCGATGTAGCAGACTTCGTCAGATTCCCCCTCGCTTGAGGGGTTTTTGATTGTAGGGACGCTCTTCCCTGCAGGCGCAAGCCCCTGTAGTTAATTACGCTACCGCATCGCGGTAACAACTTTCTCCTTCTCCAGAATTTCACTTCGTGTCGTGTGTGTTTGTTTTGTTTGTGGTTGCCCGTGGATTGTATACGGAGACTAAGCAATGTCGTCTCCCGTAGGACGTGGATTAGTCCAAATCCGTATTTACTTAGATTTGGGTTTCGTGTTTTTAGTTTAAGGATACGTTAGCCGTGTTGAGGCTAAGATCGACTTAAACGTTCGTTAAGGATACGTTAGTCCTGTTTGAGACTAAGACCTACTTAACGGGATCGTCTAGATCCATTTAATATATGGCCATCGGGACTCATCACCTCTCTGACGTCGTTGAAGGATTACAACGACAGGTGTCAGAGGAGTTCAGAGATGTACCCTTGAACCAAAGTTGATTTGGAGTTTTATAGTCCATTTGAATGTTTAAGGACACGTTAGCCGTGTTTGGGACTAAGATCGACTTAAACGAGATCGTTTAGATCCGGCAAAAGAGCACTTGGAGGCTCTATTGTTCCAATTTAGGGACGTGGTGGTCCATACTCCAGTTTAGGGACGTGGTAGTCCATGTTCCAGTTTAGGGACGTGGTGGTATCGCCAGTTTAGGGACGTGGTGGTCTATATTCCAGTTTACGGACGTGGTGGTCCATATTCCAGTTTAATGACGTGACGGTCCGTATTCCAGTTTAGGGACATGGTGGTCCATGTTCCAGTTTAGAGACGTGGTGGTCCGTCATTATTTTAAGGACGTTTCGGTCCGACATTAGTTTAAGGACGTTTCGGTCCAACATTAGTTTACGGACGTTTCGGTCCGACATTAGTTTAAGGACGTTTCGGTCCACGAGTTTAAGGACCCCGCAGTCCATATTGATGTGTGGTCGTCGGGACCCGTCACCTCTCTGAC
The DNA here is from genome assembly GCA_030015575.1 of Agapanthus africanus. Lineage (NCBI taxonomy): Eukaryota > Viridiplantae > Streptophyta > Magnoliopsida > Asparagales > Amaryllidaceae > Agapanthus > Agapanthus africanus. The sequence goes on from JASDDO010000024.1 coordinate 310,666,837, forward strand.
GTCGTTGAGGGATTACAACGATAGGCGTTAGAGGAGTTCGGAGATGTACCCTCGAACCGGATATAAATTGATTTAAGAGAGCAGCTGTGCTCAGTCAATTTAATTTGAGGACTTACGGCCAAAATTGGGCTAAGTCCAGTTGAAAATGTTCAACACCTTTATTTTTGGTCTATTAGACATGTGCTAGGGCTTTGCCCACACTTAAATAATGCTTTGCATTACTTCTATTTTTTTGTTTGGGCTCTGCCCATAAAAGATGCATAGCATCAATTTGTTTTGGGGCTTTGCCCATTTATAAATGATGCAGAGCATCAATTTCACTTGGGCTCTGCCCCTTTTTATTGCTTTGCAATTTATTTTGGCCTGCTAGGTCTTTTTGACTTGGGCCTGGCCCTTTAGCAGAGGAAATGCATTGCATTTTCAGGCGCTTTGCGCCAATCATAGAGCGCAAGCACTTGTGATGATGACACGTGTCATGCAGCGCAGTGCGCTGCGCTAGTGCGCTCTGCTTGCGCTGCTGACACGTGGCGCTCTCTGGTGGCTTGCGCCGGCCCAAGAGCGCAACAGTGCAGATTTATAAGTGCAAGGCACTATTAATTTGAGAATCTTTTAGATTCAACAACCAAAGGTTCATAAAAGAAGTGCAGAGCACTATTTGATTTCTTGGTCTAATTTAGATCAAAGAAAAAACAAGCTTTTTCTTATTTCAGGAACCAGTGGTTCATAAAAATTGCAAAGCACTATTTTTATTTTGTTTTTTATTAAAGATCATTGATCTTGTTTTTAGATCAATGATCTGTTCATGAAAGGATTTTCTCTTTTTCTAAAGGCTTTTTACCTTTTTTGTTCTTGAGGATTTCTCTCCAATTCTTCAGAGTCCTCTCTGTTTAATTTCTCACAAAATGTTGATGCCTTTGAATTGAGATTTAGGGTCCTTTTTATAGTGCCCATAAATTTGTTAAAGAGATCTTTCTCTGAATGATTTGGGGAATTTTCCCCACCGTTGGATTTTTGATCCAAGGGATTCTGTTTTACAGAAGAAAATCTTCTTGTTTTAACAAGAACAGAAAGATTTCTTTTAGAATCTTAATTCTGTTTGGCGCAAATGCCCCAGCGCGTGACACGTGTCAAGCAGCGCATAGCGCAGTGTTAGTTATATGTATGCCCTAGAGGCCATTACTGTACATACGATGTATATTTTAATGGATGCTTGGACATATATAGGGAGGACTTTCTTGCTCGACATGATAGTATGCTATCTGGTTGTACTTTATCTTAACATGTACTCTAATTGTCTCTATGTTACATGTTGATAAAGCCCTTAGGATATGTACTCGACTACTGGGACTATGATGAGATCATACTAGTGGGGCCATGGTAGTCGACGAGTACATCCTATAACTGTTCCTAGTCGAGGGTGTATCGAGACAGGGCATCGATACACCAGAGTAGACTAGCGTATACGCATCTTGACCCATATGATGGGCGATGGATGATCCCATATCCATCGGTGTTTGACATCAAGGATGGTGTACGGGTGCTCAGTAGAGACTGGGTACACTGGACGGACTCGCCGAGAACTCCCAGATGGTATTATACCATACGTCAGATGGCAGTTCTCCGGTGACACTGGTACAGAGTAGTCTGTTGACCCGAGATCGTCATAGAGTCTTGTGTGATTCCCACTGTGCTTTGATTTCCATCATACCACGTCCAAGAGGGCGTGCAAAAAGGTGGCTTTTGGGTACAGTCCCGAATCACATGGAGGCAATGAGCGATAGGAGGGATTCGTCTCTCCCGGTATAGGGAGTTGATGTTGTGCTGTGTTCGATTGGCTATAACCGGAAATCCCTGGCCAGGGTTGCTGAGATTTACTGGTAAGTGTTATCAGTAGTTTCTCGAACTGTTATAGACCTCATATCGACACGACTTATCGAGCTACTGGGGTCTGACGTTTACCACCCCTAGGCGAGATATGCAACATATCAGACGATGAGACCGGACTGTACGGGAGTGTTACTGTTTGGATTCACAGGAGAAGTTACAGGCTTGCTTGTTGATCTTCTGAGCGCTCAATACCTGGGTAGCTGTTACGTTTAGCTGACCGCTTGCAGCTTGTGGGTGTTTGATATGATCATCACCTACTGCCGACGTATTGACGATTCTTTAAAGTCCTACACAGAGGTTTCTTGACTCAGGCAAAACGGAGTAGGAGCACATATGTGATATGTGCGGGACCGAGGATAATGCGATATAAGATACCGTATTCTATTCTCGCGATATTTGATATCAGCCGGGTCATCGGATCAAGTGTTGATTCGATGAATTGGTACGGATAAATATTAGTCGGTTATATGCGATATAGCCGGATTGTCGGATCAAGTGTTGATTCGATAATTTAATGTATAATAATATATATGATATATTAAATTACATTAACTAATATTTGCTCACTAAAAGATTCTTTTTCTCACTCGGATAATACATTGATATATATATGCGATATATGTTAATTGTATTATTTTATTTGGTTACAATAAATATTATATATGTGATATATAATATTGTAACATGATATGATAACTAATGCAACATGTTTTGTGGAGTTTAAACATGATTAGGGTTTGGATTAGGGTTAAGTCTTCTAGTTGATTCTAGAAGCTTTTCATTTTGTCATGATAAAGATATTTGTGTGTGACTCATTCTTAACCTAACCCAAACCCTAGCCCTGGTTAATTCTCTACAAAGGTTTAGTCAACCATGGTTGCATAATTCATCATTATCTCCTTTGCATTATTCATCACAAAAGAAATTCTAATTATTGTTCATCTTCTTCCTTCATTCTCTTCATGAAAAAGCTTACTAGTTTTTCTAAAGTGATGAATAAATATGAGAAAAAGATAAATAAAGAGAGCAAAAATCCTACTTCATCATCCTCATCTTCCCTTGCCATTTAGATGAGGGTGTTCACATCATTTCATGAATGTTAGCTTGTGTTAACGAAACTTCAAGGTAGATCATCTTTGTATCGAAGATCGGAAGCAAAGGTTGCATCTTTCTCTTCGTGGAACCTCTCGAGAGTCCGGAACCCGATGATCGCAGCGAAGGGACCACAACACGGAGCATATGAAGTGAAGGACCGGATCTACAAAGGTTGTAATCCCTCTCACTTAGTGTTAAAATGTTTAGCATGTTAGTTTTCGCCTAATCTCTAGTTTAAAGATCCGTATTCGGGTTGTTCGGCACGGCTAAATTTTTAATCGGGCATGGTTGATGCCTCGTAGACCCTTGTGCGCGTGCATAGCAACCCAACACGCAGCGCAAGTGCGCTAGCGCATCTGTGCTGACACGTGTCGCACAGCACAGCGCAACTGCGCGAGCGCATCTGCGCTGACACGTGTCGCGCAGCGCACAGCGCAGCACAACTGCGCTAGCGCATCTGCGCTGACACGTGTCGTACAGCGCAGTGCTTGCGCAACTGAAGCGTTGCTTCCTTTGATTTTGCTTTGAACAGAGCTTTGCTCTGATTGGGTGCACTGCCTTAGGCGCTGCGCTGATGCATCTGCGCCTGACACGTGGCGCGTTGCGCCCGAGATTTGAAGCGTTGCTTCAAAATTTGAATTTTGAATTTCTAACAGAGCTTTGCTCTGACTGGGGGAAACAGTTTCCTCGCTAGAACGAAGTCTGGAGGCGTTTGTAAAGCAATCGACTCAATCAAACGCCAACATCCAGTCTTCCATTTAGTCTTTGGTGCAACACACTACTGTGTAAGGGCAAAGCATCAAAACCATTGAAACCCAGATTGCACAACTGATTGCGGCTTTGAGCGAGCGAGAGAAAGGGAAGCTTCTATCTCAACCACTCTCAAATCCTGGTCAGCTACATAATGCACATGTTTCTCTTGAACAACAAAACCATAATGTGAGTGTCGTGACTACGTTGAGATCTGGAAGGATGCTGCACAACAACGTTGGCACAGATGATGACATCCCAGCCGCTTCTTCTTCTTCTTCTTCTTCGTCTTCTGAGCCTGTTCTCCATTCTTTAAAAAGCTCTTCTTCTTCTGCTACCCCGAACGGACCCACATCTCATTCCACGAAAACACCAGGACTTGGATCCGTTCCAACTCCATAATCTCCTCCACAAGTCTTGGACTCAACCAATTTTCCAAATGTTCTATTTCCAAACCGGTTGAGATCCAATAAACAAAATCCACAAATGGAGAAGATTCTGGAGTTGTTTAAACAGGTTAACATTAACATTCCCCTCTTGGATGCAATCCAACAAGTCCCTTCCTACGCAAAAATCTTGAAGGACTTGTGCACTAAGAAGAGGAAATCTCAGGTACCCAAGATGGTTTTCTTAGCTAGTACCGTGAGTGATGCTCTTACCCAAGTTTTACCTCAAAAATGGAAGGACCCTGGCTATCCTACGATTTCAATAACCATTGGGGATAAGAACATCAACCGCGCACTTTTGGATCTTGGTGCTAGTGTTAACCTACTTCCGTATTCGGTATATGAGCAACTAGGTATAGGAGAGCTGAAACCGACACACTGTACTCTCCAAATGGCTGACCGATCTATCACCCATCCTAGGGGTGAGCTGGAGGATGTGTTAATAAAGGTAGGGGACTTCATATTCCCCGTTGATTTCATTGTCTTAGACACACAACCTGTAGCTAACCCCCGGAATCAAATTCCGGTGATACTCGGTCGACCATTCCTTGCGACCTCGAATGTTGTGATCAATTGTCGAAATGGTTCGATGAACCTATCTTTTGGAAAAATGACAATTGAACTTAACATTTTTAGGTTGGGGAATCAGCCCTCCGAACCTAATGCTCATATACTGGACATTTGTTCAATCCAGGAGATCGTCCCTGAGGACTGTGAATTCGAGAAATTTCTGTTCGATCACAGCAATCTTGACGCCACTAGTGCGTTCCTCCTTGAATCTAATACTGCTCCCGACAGTGATTATGAGTGTTTCACTTTCTCGAACGATCTTGACTTGTCGCCACCCGAGCTTGAATCCTTTGAATCTTCGGATGCGTTAGCTGAACCATCCGACTCGGTCGCGTACACTCAATTTGAGCCTTTGTTAGAATCCTTCGAGTTCGAGACATTTTCGCCGATTTTGCCTTCAATCGTTTCACCTCCAAAGCTCGAACTCAAGCCGTTGCCTTCTCACCTCAAGTATGCTTACTTAGGTGAGAACAAGACCCTCCCTATTATCATCTCGGCTTCTCTAGCTCAAGAGCAAGAGAAAACCCTTCTGACAGTCTTGCAGAGCAATAGACAAGCTTTTGGCTGGACTATGGCAGACATCAAGGGGATTAGTCCCTTGATCGTTGAACATCACATTCATATGATGGATGATGCCAAACCAGTCAGGGATCCACAAAGACGACTCAATCCAGTCATGAAGGAGGCTGTGAAAAAAGAGATTGTAAAATGTCTTGTATCATTTACCCTATATCTGATAGCCAGTGGGTCAGTCCGATACATGTTGTCCCCAAAAAGTCGGGCATAACGGTCATCACCAATCAGGCGAACGAGTTGATCCCTACTCGCACCCAAACTGGGTGGCGAGTGTGCATAGATTACAGAAAACTCAACGCCGCAACGCGGAGAGACCACTTTCCGCTACCTTTTATTGACCAAATGCTTGAACGATTGGCTGGACACGATTACTACTGTTTTTTGGATGGCTACTCCGGCTATAACCAGATTCCCATCGCCGAAAAGGACCAAAACAAAACAACGTTCACCTGTCCTTTCGGTACATTTGCATATTGCCGCATGCACTTTGGGTTATGCAATGCACCAGCTACCTTCCAGCGGTGTATGATGGGAATTTTCTCAGACATGGTGGAAATATTCTTGGAGATATTCATGGATGATTTCTCCATTTTCGGCGATTCCTTTGATGGATGTTTACAGCATCTCGACGCTGCCCTTACCCGGTGTAAGGATAAAACCCCACTTTAAACTGGAAGAAGTGCCACTTCATGGCACGCGAAGGTATTGTCTTAGGACATATCATCTCGCGAAATGGCATTGAGGTGGATAAAGCTAAGATTGAAGTTATTTCTAATCTTCCTCCTCCCAGATGTGTCCGAGACATCCGAGCTTTTCTTGGCCACGCCGGTTTCTATAGACGGTTTATCAAGGATTTCAGCAAAATTGCCAGACCCTTGACTCTTCTACTGGCCGAGGACAAAACATTCGATTTCAACTCGAGCTGTGTGACTGCATTTGAATCACTTAAGAGCTCACTCACTTCTGCTCCCGTACTTTCTTCTCCTGACTGGACTTATCCCTTTGAGATTATGTGCGATGCGTCTGACTTTGCTATTGGTGCAGTCCTAGGACAGCACATTGATAAAAGGCTGCACGTAATCTATTATGCTAGCCGAACCCTGAACGATGCCCAGCTGAATTACACAACAACCGAGAAGGTACTCTTGGCTGTAGTGTTTGCATTACAAAAATTCAGGCCTTACTTAATCGGCTCTCCAGTCATTGTCTACATAGACCATTCTGCTCTACGCCATCTTTTTGCAAAGAAGGACGCAAAATCTCGGCTGATACGTTGGATCCTCTTACTCCAAGAGTTTGACCTTGTCATCAAAAACAAAAGAGGATGTAAAAACGTAGCGGTCGACCATCTTTCAAGACTTCCTTCTTCACCGACGCTTTCACTTCTAATAAACGACGTTTTTCCATATGAACAGCTCTTGACAGTATCATGCGAACCCTGATTCGCAGATATTGTGAACTATTTAGCAACAGGATTACTACCGAATGAATGGTCAAGTCAGGACAGACTTCGATTCTTATCCCAAGTAAATAACTTTTACTGGGACTAACCCTATCTGTTTAAATACTGTCCCGATCAGATTATTCGTCGGTGTGTGCATGATAATGAATTCAAGTGTGTGCTGTCACTTTGCCACGATCAAGCGTGTGGCGGGCATTTTGGCCCAAGAAAGACAGCCGAGAAGATCTTGCAGTGTGGCTTCTACTGGCCACAACTCTTCAAAGATGCTTATGATTACTGCTAAACTTGCTCCCGGTGCCAACACTTGGGTCGGATATCCAGGAGAAACGAGATGCCGCTCCAACCAATCTTGGCTGTAGAGATTTTCGATGTTTGGGGGATTGATTTCATGGGGCCGTTTCCCAGCTCTTTTTGGAACCTGTATATTCTGCTAGCTGTTGATTATATCTCTAAATGGGTTGAGGCCGTGTCCAGCCGGACTAACGACAACAAGGTTGTCGTTAAATTCCTTAAGGAAAATATCTTTTCCCGGTTTGGACACCCCCGCGCAATCAATAGTGACAATGGAACGCATTTCTGTAATAGGACTTTCGAGGCCTTAATGCGAAAATACTCCATTAATCATAAGCTATCCACGCCCTACGACCCCCAGACATGTGGGCAAGCCGAAGTGTCTAATCGGCAAATCAAACAGATTTTGGAGAAAACGGACTCCAAGAACCGTAAGGATTGGTCTTTAAAACTCACTGATGCCCTTTGGGCATTTCGAACCGCTTATAAGACTGATCTTGGCATGTCTCCTTATCGGCTTGTTTACGGAAAGGCTTGCCACCTTCCAGTGGAAATTGAGCATCGAGCATTTTGGGCGATTAAAGAGTTGAATTTATCTCTTGATAATGCGGGCAACCATCGGAAGCTGCAGATAAACGAATTGAACAAGTTTCGGGATGAAGCTTACGAAAAAGCGGTTGTCATTAAGAACCGAACGAAGGTGTTTCATGATAAACATCTTAAGCGCAAAACTTTCACACCTGGTCAACAGGTATTTCTTTATGACACCAGGTTACATTTCCATCCCGGGAAGCTCAGATCTCGCTGGAAAGGACCATATTTGGTTCGGACTGTATATCCGCACGGTGCGGTGGATTTGGAAAATCCAGAGGACGGTTCACTATTCAAAGTGAACGGACACAGGTTAAAACTTTTTCTCACCGCTGACCCTTCGGAGGATCTCCTGATGTTGCAGGAGCCGATTTACACAGACTAATCTTCCTCCGCTTACCACCAAACTTCGATTATCCAGCCATAAATAGTGGAAACACTGTTTCATATAAGTTTGGGGGTATGTCACACTTGTAATTATAAAATAAAAAAAATTCCAAATTTTTGTGGGGTATTTTTATAAATATTCAGTTCTATTAATTAAAAAAATAATAAAATAATAATAATAATAATTTACAAACTAAATTCCACTTTTAAGGGGGCTTTTGTACATATAACCAAATAACCCCTATAAAAACAACCCGACCCTTTTACTGCATTTACAGAACCCTAAAATTATCCCTCACATAAACCCTAGCCGCCGCTTCTGAAATTGCAGCGAGATCGCACCACGCCTCCGCCCAACCGCTGCACAAGCCTGCTTCTGACCGCGCAACCGCCGCGCTTCTGCCCCGTCTCCCTCTGAAATTTTCAGAGGAGGTTCGATCTTCTAAACTCTTCTCCGTGAACTTAATATTTCGTATTTTCTCTTTGTCATGGCCCCTACTCTGCAGTTTGAAAGGGATTTCTCCCAATTATTTGCACATAATATTTATGGTAGCTATTTCGGTGACGAGATCCGAAGGCGTGGATAGAACTTTTTGTTATTTAACCATCTGAATGCATTCGCGCTTCCGGATCTAGTTGCACGTTTTTATGAATGTATGGAGGAAGGTTGTCTTGCACAACACGGGTACATTAGATTATTATGGGGGGATAGGAAAATTTTAATTGATAGGGACTACATTCACGAAGTCACCTTAATACCACGACTCCCCATTCACGATCAACCCCTCCGATTTGAGGACTACCCACCCTTAATGGGAAACGACTGTTCTAGGGAACCCCGAAAGGGCATTCAGGCTTGCACGCTTTTTGCAAACGTTTTAACTGTGTGTCGTTGGGCACAAAATAATATTTTTGGAAGTTCGCACAACACAACATTTTTCACACCATACCTACATATAATGCACACATTGATGACACGAAACCCTAGCTATGACATGTGCACGGTGTTGCTTCACTCGATTGGTGCCGGCAAACGGACGGCCAATTATCCATGCCCAATGTTGATGACACAACTTTGTCGCCATTTCGTCCCCGTTGAGGAATTTGAATTTTACATGCATAGTAGGATTCCAATTAGACCTCTTCTTGAGGGTGTCTCCACGTCCTACACACGTTTACACGATTTATGGTTGCGCACCGAGCCGGCCGAGGACGTGATGGCCAAGACCCCTAGCTCGAGCTCCACAGCGAGCGATGAAGAGATTACCCCCGCTGCGAAAGCGCGCTTAATTCGATGAACCCATAGGGGAGTAGAAAGAGATAGGGATGCTGACTAATTTTGATCAGCGAATAACGAGCCTGGAACAAGGAATGTCCACCCTCCTAACAAGATAGGAACGTTCAAAATCACGATCAAGGGGACGAGGGACAGATAGAGGTGAGGCTGGGACTAGTGAGGCCGCGTCTAGTAGACGCCGCAGGGAGCAGTGAGGACACTGCTATCAATAAGTTTGGGGGTGAGGGTTGTCTGTATATAGTTATCTTTGCATTGCATCTGCATATTTTATTTTTTTTGTACATATTTGTTTGCATATCTTATTTTTCTGCATTGCATCTTTATAAAACACACACACACACACACACACACACACACACACACACACACACACATATATATATATATATATAGAAATTGAAAAAAATTTAAAATTAAAAAAATTGAAAATTTCAATTTTGGCCTTATTTGACTCGAGCTCAACATGACGGTTGATTAGTTAGGAAAAACTTGATCCTAAACTTAGTAAATTAAAAATCCTAAAAATAACTTTTCTTAAAGTTTAACTGTAGAAAATATACGCCCCTGCAGTTTATTTAGAAATAAGCAAATTTTGAGTTCAGTTCTTGGGCTAAGTCGAAATAAGGGAAGAATATTGAAAGTTTTATTTGAAGTATAAGTCTGAAAAATAATTCTGAACCTTAAGTCCAAATTCTGAAAATATATACCCTACTTTACGCACTTACACACATCTTGAAACTTGGATAGTATAGGATACCTTGAAATGCTCTTGTCTAAAATCCTTAGTATGAAGGAAAATAAAATAAAAATATAAGTGGTGAATAAAGAGATAAAAAAAAATGAACATTGGTGTTGTAATTGCTTAAGGCAACATAATAAAAAAATATAGCGAGGGTGCTATATCACCTAGTGCCTTAGACCAACTGGTTTAGGAGTCACTTCTTAGCCCTAGGAGTTTCAAGACGAGGAATTACGTCTAAACGCGCAAGCACATTTTGTAATTGGTCGTTTAGTATCTCAAGAAGTATTAACGGTTGCATGAAGGATGTGTGAGCAATTTCATCTAGAATTCACCAATTAAAAGGTATTTTGGAAGATAGACAAGAGTATGCGAGCTTGAATTGAATTTCCAAGTGTAGGGGTGATAATTACACACACGTAGGGGTATATGATTGGAGTTTGGAGGAGAGATAGGAATAAAAGATAGGGCTTATATCTTCAGTAGTGATGATAAAAATTCCTGAGTTAAGATTGCACCTTAGAAGGAAAACTTAGGAGATACTGAAAGCTTTATAAACTGGCAAAACGTATATGATCTTAAGTTAAATAAAAAGAAAGTGTGAAAAATACGGGTTGATGATTTCTAAGTTGAAGATGATAGAATTTCTTGCTAGAATACTGAATTGAAGAATTAGAGTCAACGGCCAAATTGATCGGATTTTGTGGGTAGTATCCGCTGAAAACCCTCAGGAGACAACACTCCTCCTACTAGGGACACCTAGAGGTTTAACGGCTTGTTGCATGAGCTCAGTGCAATCGCGTTCCCTGCGAAAGTGAGGCTAGGACCTTTTTTTAGAATAAAATTGGCTTTGCTCGGGACGAGAAAAAGATAAGTTTAAGGGTATTTGTTCATATCAGATTTTTGCATTTTTATACCGCCTATTCTTAATCACATTGAATATAGGTAGGTACTTTTGATCCGTGTTTGCTGAATAATTGCAGGTTACAGGTTCTCAGCTCCTTACAGTGAAATTCATGAAAAATCGCAACAAATGCGGGACTACGACCAACAACAGATAAATACTGATCTCCGGCAACCATCCGTATGATGCCGCCTACCAGTTCAAGAGACAAAATGGAAAATCGTTGGTCACTTCAATGCACAAAGTACAAGGCATCACAAGATCCAAGACTTCAATGCGGAGTTCAAGGAAAAAGTCCACATCATTTTGCACTGCTGAATATCTGGAAGAGAACTGAAGAGATTCTGAGAAACCAAGAATACAAAACAGAAGATTAAAGCAACATGGAGAAGCCCTGAAAAGATGACTCCCCAAGTCTACCAAATGGCCGCGGAACCGCAGCCAAATAGGCATTTCTGCCGCGGTTCCGCGGCCGCATCTGAGCAGTGTCGGTGGCAGTTGGTTCCGTGTTGACTGGGCTCTTTTGGGGTAGTTTTGTAATTTCGTGTTTACCTCAGAATGTAACCTAGGGTTTCACCTTCCTATTTATAAATAGAAGAGCTCAAAGACAAATAATATGTGCTTTTCTTTATTTTAGTTTTTAGAATTTAATTATGTTCTTTCTTTATTGTAGCGAGTTTATGAGCGTTTATTAATAAAAAAAATAAAAAGAGAGTTCTTTTATTCTGCATGTCTCTTTAGTATTTGCAATTCCTCATTTGTTAATTTAGCCGTATTATTTTATTGTAGTTTTTCTTTTGTTTTCTTTCTTCTATTTTCTTTATCATTCACAACGATGATGCTTGAGTAAGATCCTTGCCAAGGTGGGGTCTCAAATAGCTAGTTGTAATTTTCCTTAACCTAATTTCTTTCTACCTATCTTATTTGTTTTTATCTTTTTAATGGGTGAGTAATTTCTCACTTGTTAGGGCAGGAGAAGGAAAGTTTGAGAGAAGGAAATCTCTCTCACTCTTTTCTTTGCCCAACACCTTAATTCGGACTCCCGTTAATTGAACCACAATCCGCTCACTACGGCACCCTATCTTACATGATAGCGGTGATTCCCTAGTTAGACTGGTTGTGGTTGAATTAACCTGAGATTAGGGCTAAGAGCCAAGAACGGACGGACAAGGACCAAAAGGAAGAAACTAAGCATGGAAAGCCTAGCTTATACTTGCAAGTTCCTTCCTAGTCGTGATAATCCCCGTTGTTGCCGATTACCATACACCGATATTAAGAAGGGCATTGAAAGAAGTGAGAAATTCCTAACTCGAACTAATCTAATCCTAACCCTAGCAAGTTCTTTATCATCTTTTATCTCATTAGTAGATCTTAAAACAAAACTCAAAATACTTGGATTTAACTCGTTAAAACATAAAGAAAAAGATTTCATCTCCCTGTGGATCGATCCGTACTCAACCGGCTAGCTACCAAGCGAAACCGTCTTGATTGCGGTAATTTAAAGTTAAGAATACGCAAAAACGTAACAATCAGTATCCAAGACCAGTTGTCTCCTTTCTCCCGTTGGGCATCTTTCGCTGAGTCCCGGGAACGTCCCAAATCTTGTTGTAGAACTGGGCTTGTCGACCGGTTTGTTTGAAGGGTACGCCTTAGCACCTTAATAGCCTTTTCAATCTCTCTGCGTAATATCTGTGCAGACGGATTGGTTGAAGCCTATCAAGCGCAAGCTCGGCACCATGCTATACTTCTTTCTCCACTTTGGTCTCCGTAGATTGATAGAAGAGGATCGTCTTTTCATCTCTTCGCTTAGGAGGGACGTAGAAAGTATGCAGCTCTTGTATGCTGTATGTATCAAGCGCATCGAGTTCTTTATAATGTCGTGGCGGCACCATAGTGATCTGTAAACTCTGATCAGCTCCAATAATGGTTTGTACTGATGGGCGAAAGGAGAATACGGCGTTGACCTCGTCTTCAGAGCCACTGCCAAAGACCAAAATAGGAGTAGATGATCCTGGCCTGTTGCCTTGGGGTTGTGCTGAGTAGACTATCTCTTCATCCTCCTCGGTATCGCTCCCAAAGATCGGGATAGTGGCGATGGCTTTTTGTTTATTCTCCAGTTTATGACATCTTTCCGTGTCTTTGAAGTCTTGTAGGAAGTACTTGGCGTCTTCATATTTGTGGACTTCATTTATGGAGAACGGGTTTATTTCCCCCGTAACGGTGTACTCAAGGCCATTTTTGAAATACTTCATACACTAATGTTGTGTAGAAGGGATGACGTTATACTCGTGTAACCAAGGTCGGCCTAGCAGGGTGTCGTAGCAAGTCATGTCGTCAATGACATGGAATATGATGTCGGTGACGAGCAGCCCAAAGCATAACGTCAATATTACGGACCCAAGCATCCGTGATGATTGCGAGTCGAACCCGGAGATGGTAATTTTGTCCTTAGCCAGGTGCTGAACGTTCATGCAGGTCTCCTTCAGCACCTTCACGTTGAGAAGGTTAACGGAGTACCCATTATCGACCAGGATCTTCCCTATCTTAATGCCGTGGCAGTACCCGGTGACATATAGAGGACGGTTGTGCTCGCACGTTCCGATGAGGAGATCTTCATCGCCGAATGTGATGTCAGCTGTATGAACCTCTGCCAGCTCATCCTTCATCTTTTCTTCTGCAAGGAAAGCTTGGAACTGATCAGGCTCTTGCAATGCCTTGATCAAAGAACCTCATGCTTCTTTGGACAGGAGGAGAGCGTCCAGTATGCTCAGTTGTGAAGGTATCTTCCTTAGATGTGCCGGGACATTGTAATCCACATTTTTTTTCTTAGGGGGATCCTTGGCTACGATCTCTTTGACGACTCTATCATCGAGGGAAATTTCCTCAGGGAATTTTCCTTCCCCTTGTATTTTTTGCTCGAATCTTTGTTTGTAGGCCCGAGGTTCTTTTCAGGCAACGTACGGTTACGCAGCTGAATATTCTCGCAGTTCTTCTCCTCCTCTTCTTTTCCAGAGGTGGATTCTTTGAAGAGAGGGCCGAGGGTTATTTCTTTCTCAGAATCGCTCCCGAATGTAAGAACTTGAGATTTTCCTTTTGTCGAACTGGTATCAACCATATGACAGTTGCCAGCCGTTCCTTCACGCTCGTTTGTCGCGCTTCTTTGTAGTCGACGGGTTTTGCACTTCATCCGCTTAAAGTGTTGCCGGTGAGCAACGTATCCTTACCACCACTTCTTGAAGGCATTGCACTCTTCGGTAGGGTGTGTGACCCTCCGATGGTATAAGCGGTAGTTCGGATGTACATCCGCTTCGTCGAGGCACGTACTCCCGGGAGTGTTTTTCATGAGAGGAGGCAGCTGAATTCCCATTAACAGGGCTTTAGTGAACCGCATCTCCGCTTTGATCCTACTCTTGTTTGTAGCAGATATGTTTTGGTTTGGTTGGAGTGCTTTACGACTCATCCTTACCGCAGCTTCTTCATCCTGACGCTGATGCTTAGCCTTTCCGTATATGGCTATTTCGCGTTCAAGGTCAACTTTTCTTTTTTGAAGGGCTTCGTTTAGTAGCCTGTCAATTGGGTCTTCTAGCAGCTCCGGGGATTTTGGCACCGATCCTGCCCCCAGTTCCTTTGTGTTGCTTTCCGATGCCGAGGGAGTTTCTTCGTCATTTAACGATGAATAAGAAACCATATAGCAACTTACTACATAATCTTTGGTTTCTCTCAACGAGCCACTTCCCTTATCATCGTCACTATCTCCGTTCTCAAGTATATGGTTGAGAAACTCTTTGATTATGACTGGGGTCCGCGCCTTCTGGTTGTATTCCTCTAGCGTGTCAATGTATTTTTGCAGGTCCGTGCACTTGTCGTCAGGCTGCGTAGGCTTCTTGGTCTTCTTCTTTTTCTTCGAAGAATTCGAAGGCTTGGCCTGGAAGTCTTGCCAATCACTATTAGTTTTCGGTGTAGGGCGCAGCCTAAGCATCCCCTCAATGATCTCGGGCTCCAGTGGGCTTTTCCATTTGATCGACGGACATGCTTGAAGATCCTTCAACATTCTTTTAGTTTTAGCTAAAAGGACCACTTCCCAAGGAGCTTCTTCTACAAACGAGCATGATGCCCCCGGCGTATCCACCTTTTTAGAAGCATGCCTCTATGGCGGGTTCACCCTCCAGTTTTCTGACAGTGCGAATTTCCCTTGACGGTACTGGTCCTCGACCCATTTTTTGAAGACATAGCAATTCTTAATTGGGTGGCCCACTACTCTGTGGTTGGAGCAGTAGTTGGGACTATTGACGTCACCAGGCTGCAGTGGACATCTCGAATCTGGCAGTGTGATGAGTTTGTTGCGCATTGCCAATTCGAACAATCTCCTCGTTTTATCATGGGGGAACGAGTAAACACGTCCTAGCTCTCCTTCAGGGATTGGCGCGGGCGCGCGTTGCCTTGGCGAGCAACCGGTTTCAGGTCACTTGGCTGTTGTTGAGTGTTAGCAACGAAGGCTGTTTTCCCTATACACTTTACATTCCGAGGATCCATTTTTGAGGAGGACAGCCCATGGCCCATCTGGTCCATTTAGGCCTGCTTGTTGATCAAGGCCTAGAAGGTGGTCGGCTTGAAGAACATCATAAACTGGGATACAGTCGCCTGAGGATCGAGAGTCCCTACAAGCATGCCCACGGCAGGACCTTTTTCTATGCGTTGTTCGCATTTTGACCATAGGTTCCACCATCGGATTGCGTATTGAACCCAAGTCTCTCCCGGCTTCACCCTGGCATTGATTAATGTCAGGATCGGGGTGTGCTCGCTTGCGCTGATGAACCGATGTGTGAATAGCAGCTCCATTTCTGTGAATGTTTTGACGGAGTCATTTGGGAGCTCCGAGTACTATTCAAATGCCGTTTCCGACAAGCTGCCAATGAACTGGCGAAGCAGCAATTTGTCGTCGTCTCCAATATTGCTGCATAATGCTCTGAATTGGGCGACGTGCTGATGCGGGTTTCCTGTCCCCTTGTATACGTGGAACTTGGGGATCGTATATTCTGGCGGGTACTTGATTTGATCGTACCAGGCTGGGTAAGGTCGCCCGGTTTTGACAACTTGTCCAACCGCTTCGCTCGCCTGATGAGCTCGTATTTTCTGAGCTATGTAATCATCAAGGGCAGCTTTGGAGATCGTTTCCTACCGGGTTGCTGATAAAGCCGGAAGAGGGTTTGATGTTTCCCCCCTGTCGTCCTTGATGATTATCGGCGGGTCTTGAACTGGAGGTTCTGGCTGAATCATCATTCCAACCATGTCTTGGAATAGGGTCGCCATCTATTTTATATTAGCCGCTTATTCCTCGGCCTCCTTATCCTTTCTCTCCAGCACCCTTCGCAAGAACTCTGTAACGGTTTCCTGCTCCTGGCGCTGTTTTGATGCTGCTTCCGGGCTTTCTTTATGCCCGGTGAGTGCTGCCATTTTCGTCAGCATCTCCTGGAGCTTTTGTTGTTGCTCCTGAGCTTTTGTCGACAATTGAGTTAGTGGTCAATGACTCACAGAAGCACAACTATCCTCTTTCCCAGCAGCCATGTAGACGGTGTGCACAATCATGCCCTCAGACTTGGGGCGTTTTAGTCCGTCGCCTTTGGAGTTTGCCACCGGCGGTGGGAGATTCTCTGGCCTTCTCTTTTTGTGGGAAGTCAAAGTCAAAGGAGCCATTGTAACAGGCGCCTTCGTAGAAGAAGTCCCTCGCTGCATGGTGGAGGGATGGTCCTCCTCTTACCGAGCCTTTGTTTTCTTCATTCGGCGAGAATAGTCTTTATTGATCACAGAATCATGGACCTTCCGCCATACCCTGTGGACTTGGGAGGACAACCGCTGAGGGGGTTGCTCCAGCTTCACCTGTATCATGTTTTCAACAGGTGGGGAAGATTTCTTCAGCACCGCGGTCAGGGAGTTCCGCCGCACCCTCCTTAGCAGTTCAAAAATGTTCCCAGTTGGAACAGCAGTGTCAACTTCCACCATTGGAGCTGGTGGAATAAGTCTAGAGTGGGGGTTTCCCCCAGCTTTCCTCACTCGGTGCCAGCAGCGACGTCGAGCATGCCTGCAGATGGAATTGCCTCAGCTGTGGAAGTGGCTACGTCATGCCCCCGCTTTGGTTAGGGGCTGCTGCTGGTGTCAGCCTGTCAAAGACTGACATCCGTTGAGAGGGGACGGTCAATCTTTCAAAGGCCGACCTTCTGGTAGGGGAAGCACTTTCGATGACTTCACCTGCCAGAGCTGGAACGGCTATCCGTTTCGGGATAACCCCTTCAGGTATTGCGAGCCTCTTTGCAGGCCCACTTGAGCTTTGGCTCAGCCTGTTGAAGACTGGGGTGTCAGACTTGGACGACCCATTGAGAAGCGCCGTTGGGGTTGCAAGTCGATCGAAGACCGACTTCTTTGGAGATTCTTGTGATGGCATTGGGGCGCTGAAACTCGCTGGCGGGAGCATGGTCCTGAAGAACAACCCAGTGGTGGCCTAAGTCACCTGTTCCACTGGCATTGAAAAGATGCAGGCCGCATTTGGCCCGTATGTCACTCCTCCAGCGGGGACGGAGCGGGAGTTGCTGTTACAGGTACACTTGAAAGCCATTGATCTTCTTTCCTCTGCATAGGAGCAAGACACCAAATCTTAGTATCTCGAATCCAGGGGCAAGCATAGTAAACCGCGATTTGTTCGTGAACACGACACATGAAGTGTGGAGTGGAAGGAGGAAAAGGTCCCACCGGGCGTGCTATAATCTGCTCACCGCCGAAAACGAAGACGAACCGGGATGGTTCGTCTTGCCTGAATTTACGGTCAGATGCTATTTGGGTTTAACCGTCCACCTCTCTGAAGATGTCAAGTTGATTTATGGCACTGTATATCAGAGGTTTGGACGGATGCGGCTGTTGTATCACACTTCGTCAGATTTCTCCTTGTTTGTGAGGGGGTTTTAATTGTGGGGACGCTTTTCCCTGCAGGCGCAAGCCCCTGCAGTTAATTACGTTACCGCATCGCGATAACCACTTTCTCCTGCTCTAGAAGTTCACTTCGTCTCGTGTGTGTTTGTTTTATTTTTTGGTTGCCCATGGATTGTATACGAAGACTAATTTATGTTGTCTCCTGTAGGGCGTGGATTAGTCCAAATCCGTATATCTTTGATTTAGGTTTGGGTTGATTTAAGGATCATTAATCTCGTTTAAGATTAAGATCAACTTAAATTTTTGTTAAGGACACGTTAGTCCAATTTGAGACTAATATCTACTTAACAGGGTTTTAGGATCATTCAGATCCAACAAAAGTGCATTTAGGGCTCTATTGTTTTAATTTAAGAACGTCACGGTCCGTTGTTAGTTTAAGGACGTTTCGGTCCGTGGATCACCATTTTTGATATGAGGGTTTAGTTTAAGGACATTTCGGTCCGTAGTAGTTTGAGGACGTTTCGGTCCCGTAGTAGTTTGCGGACGTTACGGTCCGTAGATCGCCATTTTTGAGGTGAGAGTTTAGTTTAAAAATATTTCGGTCTGTAGTAGTTTGAGAATGTTACGGTCCGTAGATCACCATTTTTGAGGTGAGGTTTTAGTTTAAGGACGTTACGATCCGTAGTAGTTTGAGGACGTTACGGTCCGCAGATCACCATTTTTGAGGTGAGGTTTTAGTTTAAGGACGTTACGATCCGTAGTAGTTTGAGGACGTTACGGTCCGTAGATCACCATTTTTGAGGTGAGGTTTTAGTTTAAGGACGTTTCGGTCCTTAGTAGTTTGAGGACGTTACGGTTCATAGATCACCATTTTTGAGGTGAGGTTTTAGTTTAAGGATGTTTCGGTCCGCAGTCGCCATTTTGGAGGTAACGTTGTAGTTTTAGGGCATTTCGGTCTATTGTAGTTTAAGGACGTTTCGGTCCGTAGATCACCATTCTTGAGGTGAGGTTTTAGTTTAAGGATGTTACGATCTATTTTCGCCATTTTGGAGGTTACGTTATAGTTTGAGAATATTTCGGTCTGTAGATCACCATTTTTTAGGTGAGTTTTAGTTTAAGGACGTTACGGTCCGTTGTCGCTATTTTGGAGGCAACTTTATAGTTTTAGGACGTTTCGGTCTTTAGAACACCATTTTGAGGTGGTTTTAGTTTAAGGACGTTACGGTCCTTTGTCACCATTTTACGTTTAGTTTGAGGACGCCTCGGTCTGTTGTAGTTTAAGGACGTTTCGGTCCGCTGTTAGTTTAGGGATATCTCGGTCCATTGCCGATCTTGCGTACACGTGTATTTGTTACATGACGGGATGAGCAAAGGTGATATGGGATGCACCCAGCTTGGAATATGGTTTGATTTGGGGTGTGCATGTCAGTTTAGGAAGTGCACCAAAAAGCAGTTGGCTGTCGGGACCCGCCACCTTTCTGAAGACGTTGAGGAATTACAACGACATGTATCAGAGGTGTAGAGAGATGTACCCTTGAACAAATTCCCGTGTTCGAGGGAAAATGCAACAACTCCAATTTTAGTGTACATAAAATTCATTTAAAGTTAATGTACAATTGGGGTATTTACATTTCCTGTGAGTACTATAAGTATTTGATTCAATTTTGAACGGTAAGAAAGAGCTTGTAGCTCACTGGTAAGACCTTGCACTGCTAAACCAAAGCATCAGAGTTCAAATCCCATCAGCTACATATTCTTTTTATTTAAAATTCTTTTAATCTTTTAGAAGCCCAAGAGTTGCACTGCACTACACGTAATACGGTAAGTTACAGAATAATCTAAAAGGTGCAATATGCTAGTTGAAGCGTCGTAGACATGTAGCCCCAATCCGAGCCCTCCTCACTGGAATCCGATCGGCGAGACTTGATATTGGGCCGGTGCCGCCGGTCCAACTTGGACCAAACCCTATTTTTTTAAACCTAGCAACTCTTGGACTCCCTCCATAACCTCAGTATTGTTTATTTTCTTCCCATTTATAGAGAATATTAAAACCCCTTTAATCCCAATTTTAATGCAAATTTAAATGTATTTTTATCACACCCTAAATCCTAATTTGTCCTATAAATACCCACTCTATTTTTTCACCCCTTCACACTGAAATTTCCTACCAATAACTCTACAAAAAATTCCAAGTTCTATTTGTGTGCAAGTGGAGTTAACTAAGGGCGAAGCTCCGACAAACTTCCGAGGAGATTCCAGCGACGAAACGGCGCCCCGAAGCTCTCTTTAGGACCCCCTCTCTCCCCTCTTGACTCTAAGTCAGTAAGTCCCTCTTCTTTCTCTCTATTGCTATTCCCAAACCCTTCATTCTTAAAATGTGTCAGAAGCGGAGTTATCCGACTTCCGATTCACTTTTCTTTTAAAAAAATACAACTTTTTCTTAATAACAAATCTACAACTTTTGATATATTGATTAGTAATCATTAATAAAGACAATAGAACCAGTTTGACATCAAATAGTAACCGTAGCAAGTTTTATCCCACTTTTACATTAAAATACCTTCATTGTTTCATTTCAACATGCTTAAACTTTTTTAACCGAATTACCACAGAAAACTCATGAGGTAATGACCTACCTCCTCACAACACACATATCTAACATAGCACGATAAAATTTGAGAACATAGATTTGGGAAAATACGACTTTACATATAACTACCTTCAACTTATAAAACCTTTTTTTATAAGAAGTGTATTTAACAAATCTTTGTAATTGCGCCTCTACAACCAATTTTAGGAACCCGTTCGGTATGGTGCGGATTATCGCACATTCTCGGGCCTAGTAGAGTGAGATGCAGACCTCCACAAGGAGCATACGATCTCGAAAGATTTTTTAAAACATTTTTCTTTAGAAAATGTGATTTCTATTATAAATAAAACTTATATTTTTAATAAATAAATATATGTGTATTAATATAAAAATATCTATTTTTAATATTTATAATATTCCACATTTCCAAAATTCAAGAAAAACATTCCATTTACAAGAAAATACCTTTAGATGATTAGAAGGAGTAGGGAAATTGATATGTTAAGAATGCAATATTTTCGACTGATCAAATTCCCCCAAACTTAATTTTGATCGTCTCGAGCAAAAATCTTTTATTTTAAAAGAAGGAGAAAATATAAGAAAAAGAAAAACTAACTAGCACACTTTTGTAGGCAACACGATTGCACTGAGCATGTGCAACAAGCCTTTTAAACCTCTAGGTGTCCATAGTAGGAGGAGTGTTGTCTCCTAAGGGTTTTCAGCGGATTGCACCCACAAAATCCTATAATAAAAGGAAAACTGTGAAAGTTACATGTAAAGATAAGAATTATAAAAGAAAGACTTTGAAAATTAGAGTTTCCGACTATACTAGCTTTTCGGTTGTCATGAGCCCTATATTAATAGTCAAGAAAAATGTTAGAAATCACATCATCCCTCAATAAAACATCGTCTTTATTCTTCATTCCTACATTTCTTCCAAACATTGATCATATACCCCTACGTGTATGTAATAGACACCCCTACACTCGGAGAATTCAATTCAAGCTATCTACTCTTGTCCATCACCACAGTACTTTTTAGTCGGTGAATATTTAGATGGATTTGCTCACACATTTTTCATGCGACCGTTAATACTTCTTGAGGTACTAACCGACTGATTACTCATATGCTTGCTTATATGGTGTATTTAGTATTTTCCTCGTCTTGCAACACCTAAGGCTTAGCAGTGACTCCCAAACCAGTTGGTCTAAGGTACTAGGTGATGAAGCACCCTTGCTATATTTTTTTATTCTGCCTTGGTGATTACAAAACCAGTGTTCATTTTTCTTCACCATTTTATCTTTTTATTCTTCATTTATTATTTTCTTCATACTTTGGCTTTTAGACATGAGCATTTTAAGGTATCCTCTACTATCCCGAGTTTCAAGACGTGTGTAAGTGCGTATAGTAGGGTATCAACATTCAAATGTTTAGCTTCTAGAATAGGAACTATTTTTCAGACTTATTTTTATCCTCAGATTTGACTTCTTTCATCCTACTAACCCTTGGGACAACGGCTCATAACTACTTATTACTAGTTCCGTTTAAGAAAACTTCTAACTTTCTTGGTTTTCTTAAAATTTTCCAATCTTTTAAATGTAATTTTTCACTTTCTAATCTTTTATTATCTTATGTATGTACATATATTTTTTTTATTGTATGTTTTGTGCTTATGCAAAGTGATGCGTAAATAAGCACAAACCTCCCCCAAACTTATTTAGAACAGTGTCCTCACTGTTGCCATCTGTTAAATCTCAGAAACTTGTAAGCTTGGGAGGAAAATTTATTAGCGGGGTACATGAAATATGATCGTGAAAATCCTCCCCCAAACTTATTTTTGGCTCACAATTTTAAGGACAACTTTTATTTTCAAGAGCCAAAAATACACCGCCCAAACTTGAGTTAAACAATATTAAGCATTTTAGGAGGGGGTAAAGTTACTGGTCAATGCAAAGCTTTACAAAGACCGAAGGTCAACACCAACCATTCAAAGATTTTATCAGTATAACGTATAGGTCGGTGGAAGAACATGTTGTATAGAGTTAGGAGGAAGTGGGGAAGAGATAAGTGGTGGTCTGGAAAGGGTTTGAGTCTTAAATTATAGAAATGAAAGAATGAGGATGAATCACTGTGAGAATGTGAATGATTAGGAAGAAGGAGTGGTGGCGGTTCAACTTCTATAGGTAGAGGTTGATCAATCACAAAATCCATACTGTTTAGGAATGCAAGTTCGTCAGCAAAAAGTTTTTCAAAACTTTCATCAATGGTGTGATCGAACATTTTGCTGTCAATAAGTTTTGCGCCAGAATTTATCATACTTGATTTATAAAAAATTATGGAGGTAGGAGACTCGAAAAACTCATCTAACTCATTTTCAAAAGTATCTAAATCAAGTTGACTTTCTGGTATTATTGAACTTGAATTATCGGATTGTGACTCATCAACACTCGCTAACATTACAGGAAGAATAGAAGAAGAACCGGAGTAAGTAGAAGTCGAAATGGGTAAATAAATTAGTGTGTCGAGTATTGCTGAACCAGATGTGGGAGATGGAAGCTGAATTTCGGTCTGATCTTCGGTTATATGATTAACATCAACTTCAAGACGCACTTGGGGTTCGAGAAGAATTAAAGGCTCAAGATGATGACCACAAGGAAGTGAAAGGACCTGATGAATTGATGGGAAAAACTCATCCAAAATTTTGGATTCATCAATCGATATATCCCCAACGTCAATCACCTCATTCAAGTGAAGGTTAAAATTCTCAAACACCTCATCAAAAGTATGGATTTCAATCAATTTTAGTTCAAGAGTGGAGGTGTAGAGATCACAAGGATTTGGCATTGTTTCACTTGAAATGGACCCTTCACAATTGGGTAAATCAAACACTTCAAAATCACACAACTTATCAATTAGTGGATCAATTGGTGTACTCGATGAATCTGTGAAACTGGAGTTGTGGATTTCAGTTTGGAAAGGGAAGGTTTGATTAGGAAAGGTGTACAGTCCTGTCTCACTACCTAAATTCTCACTTTGTCCTATACCCGAATTATACACTGAAGAATTTTAGGCAGGTTCGACATTTGTTTCTTGCCTCCACTCTGCTAGTTCCTTCCTAATTTGGTTCGATATTTCCAAATATTTTTCTAATGTTTGTTCAAGACTAGATTTGGGTCGATAAGGGGTTTCAGTATAAGATTGAAATTCTTGTGGACGATTAAAACTCCCAAATGACTGATTAGAAGGACCGTTTAGAGAAGGTGGAAAAGTCGGATTGGATTGATAGGAACAGAATGGTTGTGAAAATTGGGCAGGAGTAGGGTCAACATTGTGATAAAAAGAATATTGATATTGGTTGGTTGGTTGGCTATTGGACATCATACATGCCACAAACCGATTATGAAATTCTTCTTTAGAAAGTGGAGGTGATGGTTGATATTGGTCTGGATTGAAACTTTGGTCTTTAGCCCTAGCTATATGCTCAGCAATGGACATGCGTCTAGGGGCATCCTCACTCGGAGTATCAATTGAAACAGATGTAGAATTAGGATACGGTTGATAAGACCAGAACTGAGGTGGCCAAATGCTTCTATCTGCTTGCGCTATCTGATCTCTTAAAGACATGGGAGAGTCGGATGGTATACCGAAGCGATTACGAAAACAAAAAATATCTGGTTGTGGACAGCAAAGCTCGGCAAGAGTTTGTCTGTTTGGGTCACCCATTATAAGAAGAGAAGAGGGGAAAAGAGCAGGAAGGGAAGAAAAATAATTGGTTGGTTTTGAAAAAGAGACGGATTTAGAAAAAAACCACAAAACAAAATGCACAATCACCCCTAAATCTAATGGTTACCTAGGTCAAGTCTCTAGACCTCTCCTAGACTTCCAGAAGACAAATTGCAGGATAAATCCTCTACTGCCTCTTTATCCCTCCTGTGGCCAGGTAAGTGTCAGGTAAGTGGGAGGTTATCCGCTACGTAAGTAGCGAGCCTAATTAAGTAACCACTTGCCTTAGACACACTTGCCTTAGACACTACAAAAGAAATGCGGATAAGCAATAGATTACCCACGACCTCCTTCTGTCCTAATTGAGCGCGACGGTCCTTAGAGTCTTGTCTAGATATTTTTTAATTAATGAGGGTGATGCGGATGCTGGTTTTGTGATTTTTGGGGCTTAGGAAGGGTAATGAAATTCCTACCTAATCTGAATTTGGTCTTTGCCCCTTAATTTCCGTATTAAAATATGCATAACAACCAATTTCAAGAATCGCAACAAATTTATTTTTTAGCGGCGCTGAATTTTGCAAAGAATCCTGTAAGAAATTGATTATAGGACAATATCAAAGAAGAGAGGAGAGAACAGAAAGTATACCACAGATATTTTATGCACCGATTCACCTAAACGGTGGCGGAACTGCCGCAAAAACACCACTTCGGCCGCGGATCCGCGGTTCAATGTGGGAATTAGGTTCTGAAAATTTTCCTGTAGCTTCTTGTACACCTTTGGAATCGGTAAAACTTCTCTGAATCTTGATATCACTGCTAAAATGATTCCAGACTCCCTCGCAAAAATTCAAACATTAATCGTTAAGCACTTGAAGCGAATCTTGAATTAAAATTTGATGGAATGATAATTTTTTCAACTCAAATAACAAGAAAGAACAAAATAGCATGCATCCCTGGCAATGGCGCCATTTGATTGATCGTCTAAGTTGTGATAAAATGTAAAGTGTTCACAATCAAAGAAATTTATATTGCAATCAATTAACAGCGTCGATGTAGCGCGTTAATGAATACGGATTGTCCACTGAGATGCGTGAATTTGTTTGATCTTTCCTTAGATGAGTCGAAATGAAAATATAAAAGAAAATGATTCAAGATTTGTGAGATTTCATTTCAAGAAACAAAAAGAAAATGGATCTAGAATCAAGAATCAAGAAGATGTCCAAATTAATTTAGTTATCAAGATTTGTAGAATAGCTTGTAGGATTCGATCAAATTAGTAGTAGTGATGAATCTAGAGATGACTAATCTTATCTATTGATAATTTGTAGCTAGAACGACGGTGACAAATAAAGATTAGGGATCTATTGAAAAACCTAGGGTTTCTCCTTCTCTATCCCTTGTCTTTTCATTGATCATCATTTGGATCTAGCCTTTAGCAAAGAGAATCATCAATCGTTTAATCCCTAGTTTGCAACGAAATTATCAAGAATGTGATCTCGCTCCAAATTAGGTCATTGATGATTCTTTTTCCTAAAGTTCACAAATCTCATAAGACTTAAAATTAGTAAAAGGATTTTATCATCACTAGATCTACCGATTCTCTCGAATCCTCCACAAGCGGAGATTTCACTCACACATCATGAAAATTAATGAATCACAAATGAAATATTTCATAATGCAAGAATGTAATGAAAACGAGAATTAACAATTTATCACCTTCATTAAATCTTCTTCAAATTTATACAACTCCTCAATTCGAGGTACAAGATTAAGCTCTCGATCGCTCCTTCAAAAACGTGAATTTGTCGTCGATCTTTGCGAAGCTCGGTCGCTATGAGTCGCGGATCGTCGTGGATCTCTTGCTCGGATGATGATCGGCGTTGCGATGAAGGATCGTTGATTGCTCACTTGATTTGCTTCTCAATGGATCTTGATTTGGCTTTAGATTTGGATTTGGGTTAGGGATTGGATTGGATCACAACTTGTGTCACTCAACTTATGTATGAAATTATTGAACCCTCAATTAATGAACGACCCCCAAAATTTAGATCTAGATCCCCTTTTATAATTTCAAATGAATCTTCCCTCCAAAGCTAGGTTGTTAGAGAGAGCCTTCTAGAATGAGGTTAGGTTG
The DNA here is from genome assembly GCA_030015575.1 of Agapanthus africanus. Lineage (NCBI taxonomy): Eukaryota > Viridiplantae > Streptophyta > Magnoliopsida > Asparagales > Amaryllidaceae > Agapanthus > Agapanthus africanus. The sequence continues at coordinate 310,693,200 of JASDDO010000024.1, forward strand.
TTAGGGAGAGCTTTCTAGAATGAGGTTGTTATAAAGAGCCTTCTAGAAGAAGATTGTTATGCAGAGCCTTCCAGAATGAGCCACGTGGTAATTAAGCATCTTGAGGAGGCAAGGTTGTTGAGATGAAGCTTCTAGAGATTTCTCATTCTCTGATGCCCTAACTCGGCCGCGGAACCACGGCAACTCGGCCAACTCGGCCGCGGTTCCGTGTCCAAGTAGTGAGATTTCCGTGTCCAAGTAGGCTTTTGGGTTTCCTTCTGATGTCTGGAATCCTATAATTCTTTCTTGGATGCTGCCAGATTTGAATTCTTTGACTTGCTGTATTTTATAGGCACTTTTGCAATTCCGGTTCTTTTACCTGAAGAATTTTCTGCACACAATCTTGATAAAATGTGTTGAGATATACAATATCATGCGTGTAGTAATAAACACACAATTTCCCTCATAATGCTGGTTATAATGTATAACACATGTTATTTGATATTTTGCAGACGAATTGCTAATATGTGCTATATTTATACCAAACACCTTTAGATGATTAGAAAGAGTAGGGAAATTGTTGTGTTAAGAATGCAATATTATCGACCGACCATGCAGCAGTTACCGATAGCACTAAAACATAATTCAGGACTTCAATTTCTTTTCTAATTGTCTGACTCAGACTGAGTAAAAATTTAATCAATCTGACTTGAATATGATTCAACTATCAAACTACAATACAACATGGATCTATGAATCCGGCTATTCAATCTAATCAATCTATATTGACCGAACCGAACCATGGATATATTCCATTTACATGATCATCCATTATATCCGTTCCATTACTGATATCATGGTTTCGACAAGTCATCCGTCTATATTCAATATATAATACAAATAATACAACAATACAATCAAGACATCGCGGGGTTTATAAGGGGTAGATTGGTACGGAAGGTGTTAGAAGTGGCACGAGACTGCAACCATAAAACACCTAACCTGAATCTCCATTGTCATTGTACCATGGCTGAACGGTTACTTGTACTCCGTATACCGTAGTCTCTGGTATAGTGAGACTCCTCTCGTATACACAGGCCTCTTCTGTACCAAGCTATAAACAACAGCGTTAATAATATAATACAACTTTAAAAGTTGCACTCTCTCTGTTTATTCTATTCTTCCCTCATCTTTGGGACTTACCGAGCGATTTGTTCGCTGACGACATTCTCTTTCTTCTTCTTTGGAATGTCGTCAGGTGATTCGGACTCACTGGAGATCGAGCTCACCAGCGAGGACTTGGACCAGCTAGCTTTCGACCCAGAGCTTTAGATTCCTTGTACATATTTACATTTCTGTATTTTCATTTCTGTTATGCCACCGTTTAGGCATTGCTTTCCATTCCATGTATTTACTTTTCAGATGTATTGTAAAAAGAATGTTAATAAATAAAGTTGCTGTTTATTTACATCTTGTCTCTTGTGTACATTTCATTTTATATTGCTTAGATACGCTTAGCATGTTTATTTCTTAGTAAATACGTAGCGGCCAGTCGCGTCCTTCGCCCGTACATTGGGAAGCGTGGCGTGATAGAAAAGATCATGGTCGATCATCTAAGAATCATTAGTCATTTTTGGAGACTAAGATTAACTTAGGAGATGTGGGATGAAAATCTTTTTAAATATCATCGGTTAGACAATCGATAGTCGTATTTGGGACTAAGATCAGTTTGGAAAGTAGTGAACCTATAGGCTCTGTTGATCTAAGTTAGGGACCTAGCCAACTTGAACTTGGTCCACTCAATTTTCTTTTTATTTGAAAAAAGTGCAAAGCACTTGTTTGGGCTCAGTCCTCTTTTTTTATGCAAAAAGTGCTGAGCACTTATGTAAGTTCCGACGCTCACATATAACCTTGTGGGGTTTTTAGTCATGGGGATTTGCCCAAGAAGTGTTAAACACTTTACTCTTTTTTGTCCCTTTATGGAGTGTTGAACTCCTTTTATGGCGCACACGTGCGAAGCACGTGAGGCGCTAGGCGTTGCCTGGTGAGTGTCAAGCGCTTTAATGTTATGTGGCACCTACGTGAGGGGCACGTGAGGCGCTGGGTGCTAGGCGCCGCATGCTGAGTGCTAAGCACTCCTTTATTTTGTAGCGCCCACGTGAGAGGCACGTGGGGCGCTGGGCGCTGAGCGCCAGTCACTGAGTGCTAAGCACTCCTTATTATTGAGGCGCCTGCGTGAGGGGCACGTGGGGCGCTGATTTTTCCTTGTATATTTTATTCTTAGGAGTTCAATTTCCTTGTTCTTTTCTGAATCTTTGATCTCCAAGAACAAGTTCGTCCCGATGAGAATTAAATTCTCAACTTATGGAAGACTTGTCTTGTGGATCTCAGATCCAGAGAAAGAACTAAGTTCTTCTTTTTTTTAAAAATGGTTAAACCCTTCAATAGGTAAACGAGATACTTTGATCTCTCTTCTTTTTTATTTACCTAGAGATTTTTTTTCTGAGAAGGGAGATCTTCTTCTTTCCTCCTTTTTGAAGCTTTCTACTTTGTTTTTCTCGAAACTTATGGGGGTTTCCTCTCTTTATTTGGAAAGAGGGATCATTGGTCGTTGGGACCCACCACCTCTTCGACGACGCTGAGAGATTACAACGCCATGTATCAAAAGTGTGGAGGGATGTACCCTTTGAACCATGTCCCACTCATTAGAAGGAAGAACAGGTTGGAGCTTAAACTCCTAGCTGCTGAAAAAGGCTTCTTTGCGTTCACGCACGTGCGTCGCACGTGTTGCGTACTTGGCAGGCAAACATGTGTCGCACGTGGCGCTTGCGCATATGTGCATCATGGGGGGCAGTTAAGGCCCTAACTTAGAGAACTAAGCTCTTTTGAGGATTGAATCCTCGCACGTGGTGCGCATACGTGTGTTGCATGTGATGCACACGTGACGAGCGCACGAGCGTTGCACGTAGCGCATATGGAGCTTGCGTATATACGCATTATGGGGGGCAGCTAAGGCCCTAAATTGGAGAACTAAGCTCCTTTGAGGATTGAATTCTCGCACGGTGGGCGCACGTGCATTGCACATGGCGGGCGCACATGCATTGCACGTGGCGCACATGGCGCTTGCGCATATGCGCATTATGGGGTAGGCAGCTAAGGCCCTAACTTGGAGAACTAAGCTCCTTTGAGGATTGAATTCTCGCACGGTGGGCGCATGTACGTTGCACGTGACGGACGCACATGCATTGCACGTAGCGCACATGGCGCTTGCGCATATACGATTATGGAGGAGACAGCTAAGGCCCTAACTTGGAGAATTAAGCTTCTATGGAGAACTAAGCTCCTTTGAGAATTGAATCCTATTTTTTCTAAGAAGTATCCCCTCTTATTTATATGGGAGTGGTAGAGAAAATATTTCTCTATTTCCTGATGTGGGACTAAAAATGTATCCTCCATGTAGCAGAGCATTACTTAGATTACACGTGCATAGTATATTTGCTCATAACTTTTGATTCCGGATGAATTATGAGGCCCATAGTATATCAAATCGAAGGATCTTTCGAGTTGCTTTCAATACCATTAGAATTTAGCTGATTCTCATTCGGGAGTTTGTCAAAATACAGTCCGGAAAATACTGGTTTGCATTTTCTTAAGCGTATCGCTGTCATTTGATACCTTGGGCTCTTTTGCGCAAAAAATTTTGGCGGGAACAGACCAAAAGGGCCATGGGCCTTACTCTTCAAAAATGGACCCTCCGAATGCAAAGGGTTAAGGAAGCGGCCTTCGTTGCCAACACTCAACAACCGAGTGACTCGAAACCGGTTACTCGCCAAAACAACGCGGGCCCGCGCCATCCTTCGAAGAGAAGTTAGGACATGCTTACTCTTTTCCCCATGATAAAATGAGGAGGTTGTTCGAACTGGTAGTGCGCAACAAACTTATCACTCTGCCGGACCCAAAACGTCCACCGCTGCTCGGTGATGTCAACAACCCCAACCACTGCTCCTATCACAGAATGGTGAGCCACCCAATTGAAGATTGCTACGTCATCAAAAATTGGATCTAGGACCAGTATCAAAAGGGGAAATTTGCGCTTTCTGAGAACTGGAGGGTGAGCCCGCCATAAAAGCACGCTCCTAAAAAAGGTAGATACGCCGGGGGCATCATGCTCGCTCATGGAAGAAGTTCCATGGGAATTCGTCCTTTCATCTAAAACTAAAAGAATACTGAAGGATCTCCAGGCATGTCCGGCGATCAGGTGGAAAAGCCCGCTGGAGCTCGAGATCATTGAAGGGATGCTAAAACCGCGTCCCTTACCAAAAACTGTCGACAAAGGGCAAAATCCTAAAGTCGAGCCTTCAAAGTCTTCAAAGAAAAAGAAGAAGACCAAGAAGCCTGTGCAACCTGCCGAGAATGATGACAAACGCACAGACTTAGAAACGTACATTGACACGCTGGAGGAGTATAACCAGGAGGCGCGGACACCGGTCACCCTCGAAGAGTTCCTCAAGCATATTCTTGAGAATGAAGATCGTGACAATGATGAGGAAAACAACCTATCAGAAACCGAAGACTATGTAGAAAGTTTCCACATGGTCTCCCATTCGTCGTCAAATGGCAAAGAATCTCCCTCGGCGTCAGAAAAAAACACAGACGAACCGAGGGCAGGATCGGCGCCAAAATCCCCAGAACTGTCAGAAGACCCAATTGATAGGTTGTTAAATGAAGCCTTTCGAAAGAGAAAAGTTGACCGAGAATGCGAAACAGCCATATACGAAAAGGCTAAGCGTCGGCGTCAGGAGGAAGAAGCTGCGGTAAGGATGAGTCGTAAAGTGCTCCAACCAAGCCAAAGCACACCTGCCACAGACAAGAGCAGGATCAAAGCAGAGAAGCGGTTCACCAAAGCCCTATCAATAGGAATAAAGTTGCCCCTATCTTGGAAAACACTCCTGGGGTCATGTGCTTTGACGGAGCAGATATACATCCAAACTACTGCCTATATCATTGGAAGGTTACCCACCCCACCGAGGAATGCAATGCCTTCAAGAAGTGGTGGCAAGGATACGTTGTCCATCAACAACACTTCAAGAGGATGAAACATGAAGCTCGTCGACAGTAAAGAAGTTCGACAAGTGCGCGTGAGAAAACCGACTGGCAACTGTCATATGGTTGATACCAGTCGGGAAAGCGAAAAGTTCCAAGTTCTTACCTTCGGGAGCGATTCTGAGGAAGAAATGACCCTCGGCCCACTCTTCAAGAACTCTACCTCCGAAAAAGAAGAGGAGGAGAAGAACTACGAGAATATTCAGGAGCATAGCCGCACACTGCCTGAAAAAACCTCGGACCTACAAACAAGAGTTCGAGCAAAAAGGACAAAGGGAAAAAAAATCCCTGAGGAAATTGCCTTTGACGAAACTTGCCTTATAGCACAGCAAAATCTGGAGGCTTATAAGGTAAGGATGACACGGTCATATGAAAAACTCACTAGGCCGAGAACATTCCGCCAAGGCGAACTCGTGCTAGTCGTCTAAAGACCTATGATCCTCAATCGTGCAAAACAGGGGAATTTCGAGCCGAACTATGAGGGCCCGTACATCATAGACAAGGTCTACCATGGTAGGGCCTACCTGTTCATGGATATGCATGACAAAAGACCCTTCCGTCCAATAAATGGTCGATTCCTCAAAAAATACTATGCCTAACGGGTTACGATTCAGATCAATGATAGATTACAACGCCTGTGTCCGCTCGTTATTTTCCTGAGTCAAAACCGTTAAAGTAGTATCCAGAGGATCCGTTACCTCAAAAATGGTAACAATGGACCACTACATTCTTAAATTGTCAACGGACCGAGATGTCCCAAAATTAACAATAGACCAAGATGTCCCTAAACTAACAATGGACCAGAATGTCCTAAAACTAGCGCGCCGCCTCAAACATTGCGCATCGCCCCAAATACGACAATATCCACCCTTGAGATCTGTGTTGCAATCGAAGTCTCAACACCAGAAGTTGCAACTCAAGTACTACCGGCTACACAGTTATCGCAGCAATGAAGCTACTTCCCAAGTCTTGTTGGCAAACAGATGGGTCGCAAAAAAAACGGTATGTCCACAAGCAAAATAGGCACAGATGAAAACCCGAAAGGGCGCCGTGAGTAAAAACAGCAGGGCTTCCGGCGAGCTTGTGAAAACCCGAAAGGGCGCAATCTCGGTTATATAAAAAACGGTATGTCCACAAGCAAAATGGGCACGGATAAAAACCCTAAATGGCGCTGAGAGTAAAAACAGCAGGGCTACCGGCGAGCTTGTGATGACCCGAAAGGGCGCAATCTCGTAAAATTTTTACTTACATGATCCTCTCAACTCGTAAGGAGAACTCTCCCTATGAGACCCTCACGGCGCATAGGATTTAAAACCTTAAGCTAAAAGGACCTGGACCTGTTCTTAAGCCGTCGTATTCCCCAAGTTGTCATACAGGCGGTCCAATATTAGCCCTTGTATACAATCCACGGGCACAAATAAACGATTTTCCTACCAAGTTCCACCAATGACGAGGAATTTCCTCATATGGTGAACGACACTTATAAGTTCTCTCGACTTATAAGGAGAAAACACTCTTGTAAGATCCTTACGACTTATAAGAGAACACACACTTAAGAACCCCCATGATTCCTAAGGAGAAAATACGCCTACGAGATCCTCACGACTCGTAGAGAGAAATAATTTTATGAGACCCTTACGACTCATAAAGTCAAAAGCCTTAGTCAACAGGATCCTAACACAGTCTATTAATCCACCTTTATTCAAATCAGCAAAGGCAAATGATGATTCGCTCCTGACAATATCCCAGTTGTAGCGATGTTGATGCTTAAATTGGTATCAAATTCCAAGTCCTCTCAAGGCAATGATGATTCGCTCCTGGCAGTATCCCAGTTGTAGCGATACTGATGCCTAAATCGGTATCAAATTCTAAGTCCTCAAGGCAAATAACGATTCACTCCTGGCAATATCCCAGTCACAACAATGCTGACGCCGGAATTAGTATCAGGATCTAAGTTCCCGACTTGCAACAAAAGTAGATGCATATGAAATAGCCGAAATGATGGGGCAACTCGCAATAAGATATCAGCGAGCAAAAAAATATATGCATATGAAACAGCCGAACTGATTAGGAAACTCGCAATAAAAAACAACGAGTAAAAATAAAAAATATGAAATAGCCGAAATGTTTAGGCAAATCGCAATAAAAAGCATAGAGTAAAATATAAAAATAGCCAAAATGATTGAGCACTGTGATATATAGCCGAAATGATTGGGCAATCGAGACTTTCGCCATATGAAAAGCTGAAAAGATAGAGCATCGCGGAAATATAAAATAAAATAAAATTTCCTCTGCCCTGCAGGTGAGTCTACACCGACCCCTGTATATAATCCATGGACACAAATGCAAAAGGGAACCATGTTTTCCCACCAGGCTCCGTCAAAGGGAGAGTCAGATCTTGATGGCGATATCTACAGCCTAGAGATCAGCCTGACGTTCCTTCTCAGTACAGACGCGACGTCAACAAAGACCCAAGGGTCAAAACAAAATGGAGCCATGGAAAATTCCTAGCTCCAAGCCTTGAGGGTTCATATACAACCTAGAGACAACCCTGGCATACCTTCTCATTCCAGCAGGATACAGATGCAATGTTAACAAAAGGCCCAAGGGTCGAAACAAAAAGGAGTGACGGAAAAATCCCAGCTCCAGCTCAACATTCTTCTTATTACAGCAAACGTAATGTCAACAAAGGCTCCAAATAGCCAAATCAAATCGAAGAAACGGCATATTCCTAGCTTCAGGGTCTCGACGGCAAGTCATATAAAGCCTAAGAGACTATCGGAAATCATCCCACACCAGCGCGGAGTGGTTATGACTCACCGGGGCTCCCAAACTGAGCCTAACCTCAAGTAAAAAGCGGCATGGAAAAATCCTTAACGCTTGCTCTTCCAACGGTCAAACTGCCTAAAAAGATTACTTGAAGACGTCTTGTCCAGCCCCCGAAGGGATCAGAGACACGACAGTCATGGAGCTACTCGAACAGCAGCGTAATGATTGCATATCGGGAAATGTATCAGCCAACGCGACGGTACCATGGACTAAAACGCTAGTACGACAAAACCTAACGGACCTCTGTCGCAAAGAGCAGAGGTTATCTATAACGTTAGGACAAGTTTGCTTATAAGCCCAAGCGAAGTAAACTAAACAAACTCCGAAATGAGTCCATAAACTAGAGATTCCGGAATGAGTGAATAAACTACAAACTCCGAAATGAGTCCATAAACTAGAGACTCCGAAATGATTGAATAAACTACAAACTCCGAAATGAGTCCATAAACTAGAGCCTCCGGAATGAGTGAATAAACTACAGGTTTCGAAGCGAGCGCATAAACTACAAACTCCGAAACGAGTAAGTAAACTAATTAGCACCACATTAAGGCATCAGAACACGGATAAGCATATAAAAAATGTATATTCTTTTTCATGAATCAAAATGTTTAAGAGATACAATTGATACAAAAGGGGGGAATACAGTTACAATTAGGAAGGATGGGCTTTCAACAAACTGGAAACCCGCTCACGTGCTCCCCGCAATTCCTCCTCGCATTCAGCTACTGCGTCCAGCCCCGCTTCAATTTGAGCCCGTGTTGTAAGCAGGATGAAAGCATCTCAGCGATTTACTGCTTGGCAGCTTCGTAATCTTGCATGACCCGCTCAGTAAAGTCAAGCTTCTACCTCAACGCTAGCCCATTAGATATACATTGTTGGAGTTTTTCAAAAATAGATTTCAGCTGCGTAGCATTCGTTTCAATTTGGGCACGCAATTGAATGGATTCGCCAGAAGCCATCGCATGCTCCTTTCGCTTCAGGGTCAGCTTTTGTTCGAAATGTTGAATGAAGTCGGCGCTTTGCTTGATCTACGCGACCCGCTGAGCCTTCAAGGTCAATACTTCAAGAGCGAGACGCTTGAGGTCAATCTCATGCAAATAAGCCTCGATCTTCTTACAATGATCGACCCAAAAGCGAACGAAATCTTCGTTGTGGAAATTCGAGCATCGTCAGCATAGGGTTGACTTCGTCGGCGAAATCCACAGCAGAGGTGAGAGCCGGCATCAAGATCTTCGATAAATTCACTTAACATCCGCTTGCTAGTCACCGCGCCCCTAAAAGATTGACGTTTAGCAAAAGGCCCTGTAGGTATGGGAATGCGAGACTCAAAATGAAGTGAAACTGGTATAATTACTGCAAAATAAATCACGCATGAATAAGGGTCAAATTTCAACTTGAAAGATAAAGAAGGAAGCTGATGGACAAGAGCTACCATACCAGCCGTTGAAAGTGGCAAAACAGGGAGCACCGGAGGCTTGGCTATTCCTTCGCTCCATCCTTCGAGCCGTGATACTATGGTTAATATGAGGAAAGCTTAGCAACAGATGGTCTACTCATGAAAAGAAGAAACACCAAGCGAAGAATATACTGACCAGTGCCGGAAGGGGGAATGACTTCCGATTGGAAGGAAAAAAATGGGTTTAGCACTTGGTATAAGTGGTCAAAGGTCACTCCTGCAATGTTGAGACAATATATGGTTAATGCAAAAATGGAATCTACAGTGAAGCAAATAAATAAGATGTCTTTACCATTCGAAATTCGGGAAGACTCAGAAGAGGGAGAAGGAACCGTGACAGTCAAGGTAACGGCCGGCGGTAATTCTTCAGCCAGTACAGCTTCAGGGTTTACTGTGCCTATCTCAGGACAAAGGAAATATCATCAGAGATGCTTAGCAGGATTAAAAGCTCAAGGAAAATAACCCAAGGAGTACCTAACATGTCAGAAACCGAAACCGTGCCCGAAGCGTCACCGGTAGTGACGGCTTTCTCGGTTTCCATTGGGAAAGTGGACTCGGCACCTACGCCTTCATCCTCTGACTCGATAAGGGAAGTTGTAATGATGGCATCCCCCGCCGATATCAAGGATCCGCAGGAAGAAGAAGCGACAGTCGGAGCGGTCTCAGATTCCAGAGAAAGGTTGGCCACTTCGGGCTCTTTAGTCGCCGGGACTTCACCTGCCAGGCCATCACCAGAACTTGGCCCTGCTTTAGAATACAAAAATGTGTCATGATTCGAGGAAAACGGCTGCTAAGTTCTAATAAGGGACTGTGCGTTGTTATACCTTGAAGCAGCCGTTCGGCTTCTTCCCGAGATGCGCGCGCGACTTGCCGATGAGCAGTAGACAAGTCAGAAGGAACATCCGCCATGGGAACGACAGAAGGACGAACTTCACTCGAACCTACGCCCGCGGCCAGGATAGTCTAACGTTCCCTCGTAGCCTACTTTCGATGATTTCTCTCAGCCTGGGCCATGTGAACCAACCTCCTTAAAACTTTCGACAGGGGAAATCGTCGTCCAAACCAAGCTCAGCCTCCGGAGTTGCTATGGCGTCCATCATCGGCTGCTTCAGCAACGCCTCCTGTGGTGGCCTTGGGAGGGCCTCGGCCATAGTCGGTGGCTCTGGAAGCTTTTTTGCATCACCATCTGGGATTGGCACTATACTCGGGACAACCTGGATTTTGGTGGTCCCTGTGATAGGATAAAGTAAAAGAGTCAGACCATGAATAAAAGGAACTAAAAGAGTAAGGGTGTAATGAAACGAATTATACCAAGGCTCAAGGAGGCGTGGAGCCTCTCTTCCTCCTCAAACGTCTTGAGGAAAGCCGTGAGAGCTTCTTCGGCAGAGATACCTGTTAAGGAAGAGAGGTGTTAATAAAGCAAAATAAGGGGGGATGGGATAGATGCAGAAGAATGTAAATGAAGTATACCTGACTCCGCAATAGAGGCTAACACCGCCTGTTCACGGGCCATTCGTTTCGACACTTCAATGGCGGCCTGAAGGTCGGAATCAGTCACAGGCGCATCAAACAAACCCTCGTTGGTGCCATACTCATACAAGCCCTCACTATAGGGAGCATGGGGCTCCTGGCCGAATACGATGTCAGCAGAGAATAGAGATTTCTTCTTCTTCTGCGAACTGACACCAACAGCCGACGATAAAAGCTTTCACTTGATAGGCTTCTTCGGACGGCGGGTCCCGATCTCCGAACCAATGCCCGATTCCGAGGACGCCATGGCTACCGCAATCGCAGGAACATCCGGTCGAAGCTTATCAGGGAAAACTCATGGGACTGCGGCCGTAGTGATTTCTCTTAAAGAAGGACGAACGATTATCTGTTGCTTTAGCAGGACCGCTGGATTACCGGCTAGGACGGCATCCTTATGGTCAAGCAGGAGCCGCCTCTCCTCCCTGATAGCAGCACATGTCGCATGCTGGTACCACACGACGTAAGCATTCAAGGTTTTTGGCACATGGCTCGGCTCGCTGACAAGGAAATAGGATCCCATATTCAATCGCATAAAATGATGCGTTGTGCTGCGAATACCCTCCTCCGTAGAAACCGGCTCAACTAAGAACGCCTCAAGAGGAACACCTTGGTTATAACCCAACTGTTGGGCAAAACAATGCGGGTTGTACCTCATAAACCGCACCGAGACGTTTTGTCTAAATACTAGAAAGCCCGGCCTGATAGAATATAGGTGCATAACCTCCTGAGCCTTCAACGCAGAAGCCCCGTCCTTGAAAGTATCATGCAACGGTTGGACCACCTTGGAAGATTCTTTGCCGATAGTCAGGACTCTATCGACAAAGGTCATACTATCCCCAACCATGCGTGAGCGAAGGAGCAATCGCCGAGCCTCTCGCTGTGATAGGTCTGGAGCGGAAGCGTCAACTGGATACATGACCCGGGGGAAGTTGTAGCCTTCATAGAATTAGGATCGTTTATGAACACCAAAGGCGCTCATCACGTGCATCCCGATCCATGATGTGAAGTAGTGCAATGGTAGATACACGGGATTTACCCCCGGTTGAGTGGTGTCAGCTGCTAAGCTCAGGCCATGATATAAATGAGCCAACCCCGCGATCCCAACGGCCACATGCGTCCCCGCGATGATGCGATGAGCCGGATAAAAAATATATGGCCTCATGTAGTGTGGGTGCGTCGTAAGTGCAAACCAACTCAACCACAAGCCAATAAACCCCAGAAAGAACGTCTCTTCGTCAATATCCGGGGCAACAATCTCTGCAAAAAGGACGACTGGAGTATCCGGAATAAAGAATCTCTTTAAATCCGCCTCTGCAGTCGGCAAGTTATCCGAACTAAACCCGAACGTGTCATCAAGTTTCGCGAATTTCGCAGCCTGTTTAGACAGAACTTCTGGACGAAGAAAGCGGACGATGAAATCTGTGAAGCCAACTCCGCGCCCGCTAGACTCCAAGAGTAAACTCTAGTACATGTTCAACACCTTAATCAAGCTTGGGAACTGATGTTGAACAGTGTTTTCTGGAGTAAGGCCCATTACCACTGATTTGGTGGCGAAGACATACCCATCGGGGAGAAGTAGATCCTCATAGTGCTCCCCTTTGACAGGTAAGCCGGAGATCTCCGCAAACTCCTACAATGAAATCGAAACCTCTCGATCTGATAAGAGTAAGGTATGGGTCGGGATGTTCTATTGTTCCAAAAAGGATTTTATCCACCACACATGATGAGAGTGATAGTGAAAGAGGGACGCGTAGATCGCGGGATACAACCCGGTCTTTAATAACAGCGATTTCTTGGCCGACATGATATATCGGGCCTACTGTAGATAGCCGTCCGAATGATGGGGAGTCATTCCTATCATGTAAACTTTCCCCCAAGGACGCGACTCTCCTTGGCATATGCATCGCCCTAAAATGTCCAAGGCGATCGACGGCTGCACTGGTATTGAGGCCATAGAAGGCTGAAGACGACCTTCCGAGGTCCAGTTGACCTCTTCTACTGCGAAGGTCACCGGCGGCGGATCAACATAATGGATCGCCGGGATCTGCTCCGAAGCCGTTGCGCAAGTAAAACGACGCCGACCCTGAATAATTTGACTATACCATGACCCTACAGATGAAGAAATTTTTGCTCTGGGTCATGATGCTTAATAAGTGCGAAGACTTCCCGATCTACGGGCGCGTCGGCAAAAACACTCTCCGAACGTACGAAAGGAAAGGAGGAATCAAAAGCCATAGTACCTGAACAAAAGGGGAAGGGTTAGCTATCAACACAATGTTCAAGGCTTTAACATTCTAAAATTGTACTACACCGCAGTTTAAAAAAGAAAGGGACAGGAGGCCCCACCAAATCAAGGTAACACCCCATCAATGATGGGGCAGACACTCATTAAATATAAAATCCAAAAGGGTTCTCACTTAATGAGAAAACATCATCAAACTTTGAAGTTAAACTCCCTCGAGAACTGTGTTCTGCAATCAGATTTCAAATCTATCAAGAAAATTAGGAAGGGAATAAAATTCCCAAAAGAAATTCTTTAAAAGAAATTCTTCAGAGCCAAGCTCTGTAGAACAATAGGATAACATCCCAGTACTCCGCTCAAGAAAGGGAATTAAATTCCAAATAACCTTCAAAAAAAGTTTCTAACAGGGTAAAACCCTAAAAGATCTTTAAGATCTACAATATACTCAAGTAAAAAAAAATTAGATCTCGAAGAAATCATTGCAAAAGAAGAGTAAAGCTCTGTTAATGGGTTAAAACCCTCTAAAACATGAAGAGATTCCTTCGAGAGTTTCCTCAGACATTAAGACATGGTCATGGTTCTTACCAAACTTTGATAGAGTTTTGACTCTAAAAGAGTTTCTTTGAACAGAGATCTGAGCTCTGAAAGAAGAATTAAATTCTCAAGAAAAGAAGAAGGCTAAAGAAGATGAACAACAGCCATCTCAAGAGTCAAAGGCCCTATTTATAATACTTTAAGAGATGGTTCAACTCCTCAGGAGATCGAAGGGTAGAAAAGGTGCAACCGCTGCACTCATGTGTAAGCCACGTGAGCGCAACGGTGGGGACATTTGTTTCCTCAAATAAAAGAGTAAAGCTCTGTTCCAAAATTTTTAAAGAGGCAGCTCCTCACGTGTCTTCCATGAGGGCGCCAGCGCCAGAGTTAAAAACTCTTATATGGCGCCACACATGCTCCTCACGCGGACGCCAACGTACAAAGCACATAAACGAATTAATACCCTAATTAGCGCCCGCGTGCACAACACGTGAGCACCGGCGCCCAGGTAGAATTAAATTCTACACTCTGTTAAACAGATCCGTTGGATCAAATATCCAACGGAGATGATAAATTATCAAGACCCAGAATTAAAATTTTGTTGAGAGGAAATATTCCGTAAATCTTTCTAAAACAAGAAAGATACCTTCAGTTGGATCGTAGAATAAAATTCTATGCCTTCTGTAAAACAGAGGACCATTAGATTAAAAGTCCAACGGTGATTAAAAATCACCGTTTTGCAGAATAAATTCTGTGCAAGGGAAAATATTTCCCCAATCTTGTTCTGTAAAACAGAAACCCTCGGATCAAAGATCCAATAGTGGGTAAAAATCCCCAAATCAGTTAAGATCTCTTAATGAGAGATTTCTTCAAAAACTAATTAACAAACTCGCCTCTAATATATAAAGGACCCAAGACTTCAAGTTTAAGAGGAAGAACTGCCCGATAAGCTTTAAAAAAGAGGGAGAAAGCTTAAAAAAGAACAGAGAATCAAATTCTCGAGGAAGAAGAGCTTCCTTCTTGGAAATTTTAGGTAAATAAAAATGATATATATAAAAAGGTAAAAATATATACCTATTTGAGGGTTTAGTCCTTCTCAAAGAACTGAGTTCTTTCTCTAGATCTGAGATCCAAAAGATAAGTCTCTGATATGATGAGAATTTAATTCTCATTGGAAAGAACTTGTTTCTTGAGAACCAAAGATTTATCTACAAAAAAAGATCACATTGATCATTAAGAAAGAAAAGAACCCAGCTCCCCACGTGCCCCTCACGTGGGCGCCACAGAGGAGAGTGTTTAGCACTCAATGAGCGGCGCCCAGCGCTTCATGTTCCCCTCATGTGGGGGCCATAAAGGGGAGTGCTTAGCACTCAATGAGCGGTGTCCTGCATCCAGCGCCCAACGCCCCACGCGTCCCTCACGTAGGCGTCACAGAACGGAAGAGTCCTTAGCACTCACTAGGCAGCGCCTAGCGCCTCACGTGGGCGCCATAAAGAGTGCCTAGCACTCCATACAAAGACAGAAAGGGGTAAAGTGTTTTAACACTTATTAGGCAATCCCTATGACTAAAAGCCCACATGATTATATGTGAGCGTCAGAACTTATATAAGTGCTCAGCCCTTTTTGTACAAAAAGGGGACTGATTATACAGAGCCTAAACAAGTGCTTGGCACTTTTCAATAAAAAAAAACCGAATGGACCGAGCCCAAATTGGCTAGGTCCCCTGAGGATGGAACCTTCATGATTCAGACCAAACGAGCACATGTGCTCTTGATTTCCCAAACTGATCTTTGTCCCAAATACGACTATTGATCTTCCAACTGATGATATCTAAAATGATACTCATCCCATATCCTCCCGAGGAAATCTTAGTCTCAAACATGACTAACGACTCCTAGGGTCACCATAACCCGTTTCCCTCAAATACGGGATTTGGTTTAAGGGTACATCTCTCCATACCTCTGATATACGTCGTTGTAATTTTTCAACGTCTTCAGAGAGGTAGTGGGTCCCGACAACCAACAATTCTTCAGTGCATTCCCAAACCGTCCAAACCGATTTACACACCTCAAATCAGACCGCATCCCATACTGGGTGCATTCCATATCACTCATGTTCATTCCGTCACGTAACAAATACATGTGTTCGCAAGATGAATACACTGGACCACTACGTCTTTAAATTGGCAAGGGACTGAAATGTCCTCAAACTAATATTCGCCTCCAAAATGGCGATAAGGGACCGAAATGTCCTTAAACTAATATTCGCCTCCAAAATGGATATAATGGACCGAAATGTCCCTAAACTAAGACAACAGAGCCTAAATGCTCTCTTGTTGGATCTGAAATAAAAATAATCCCAACACCTTCTTAAATAGATCTTAGTCTCAAATTGGACTAACGTATCCTTAATAAAAAACTAACCGAGCCCCAACTGCTCATTGTTGGGGTCGAAATTTACACCCCGGTTGACCAAGTCAAAATCAAAGTCAACCCCAAGCCAAGTGGGCCCAAGCCCAGGTCAAGTGGGCCGATGCCCGGGGCGAGCCCGAACACAAAGCGTTCGGCCTTCCGCCAAGCCAAAATAAAAATTTTGTAGTAAATATTTTTGGTGTATTTCTTTTTTTTATTTTTTTGAATAAATGTAAGAAAAATGGGCATAAAACCAATTTTTTGTAAAGCCCATGGCTTATGTGAAAAAAGAAATAGCACATAAGGTATGGGATGGGCAAAATGCCATTTTTGTAAAGCCCAAGGGGCTATATGTAAAGTGTATAGCCTATAAAGGCAAAAATAATGAAAATATCTCAACAACTTTTTCTCTCTCCCAAAAAAAAGAATCAAGATCTGTGATCTTCTCCTTCCTTAAGGTTCTAAACCTTCTTCCTTCTTTTGAATTAAATCAAGAGTTTTACTCTTCCTTTTCCAAAACTAAACAGTTTTTCACCACAAAACCCACAAAAGGGAGCTTGGATCTTCCATCAGATCTTAAAAAGGATAGATTTTTAAAATCTCACCCCTCTTGTTCTCCAAGATTTGGCCAACAGAAGAGGAGGAATGAGACACGCCTCCAAAGATCCCATTTAGGAAAGATCCAAGACTTAAGAGAGAAGAACCACTGAAGATTTTTAGGGAGTTCAACTCTAAGACCCAGATTCTCAAAGGAGTTTAACTCCTAATCCAGATCCTTAGGTGTTTGACTCCAAATCTAAATTTTTTGGAGTTTAACTCCACTCAAAATCCTCTTTAGGAGTTTAACTCCCATTTCTGGGGGTGAAAACCCCTTCCTTTCGCGAGCGCCCACGTGCCGAGCACGCGAGGCGCTACCACCCAAAGCGCTAGCGCCCAAGCGCCCAGAGTGCTAGCGCCCGAGCTCCCACGTGCCGGTCACGTGAGGCGCTAGCGCCCGAGCGCCCAAAGCGCGAGCGCCCGAACGCCCACGTGCCGGGCACGTGAGGCACTAGCGCCCAAAGCGCTAGCGCCCGAGCGCCCAAAGTGCTAGCACCCAAGCGCTCGCGCCAGCATCAGAGCCCAACGCCTGCGTTCTAGGCGCACGAGGCGGTGGCACCCACGCGTCCTTTGGACGCCATTTTCCCCCATTTTATACACACTCCACACTAAAAATAAATCCCCTGTTGGAAAATACCCCCAGCCCACTATCCGGGTAGCGGGACCCCCGTAAAAACTCTGCGGGGCCTCCGATATATCAAAAACCCCTTCAAAACACAACACTGCACATTGAGTTCGCATGACCAATTTAACCCGTTAATCGGAGGTTCCCTCGCTCCAAAGGCGATGGTTAATTAACGACAGCTTAGCCCGCGGCTGCCGGAGATTCGGATCCCCACAATCAATAAACCCCAGCCTACCCTAGGCAGGGGGAATCTGTAATGCGCCTGACAAGCGCGCACGTATTCCCATCTCAATAGGGTGACGAAAAATACTCTACAGATTCTGGCACGCCCGGTGGGACCTTTCTCTCCTCCCATATCTCGGGTCAAGCGTTCATGCGAACTCATTTAGCATATATAGCGATGTTTGTACTGAAGTAGTTTTCTTTTCGTGCAGCAATTAACTTTCAACGACAATGTCTCCCAAGAAGAATTCAGCTTCCAACGCGACCCCGATCTCGTACGTGGTCAAGATCAATGATCGTGTGGTTCTCCCTGCAAACCTCAGTCGACAGTTGGAGGAACTTCCCGCCAGTTTGGTTCCGTCGTCATCTATTCTGCCGGAAGCGCTAATTTGGTAGAAATCCCGGCAAAACAGATGGCTAAGAGCCGGTCTCTTGGGGAAAGAGGCCGAATGTTGTGATCGCTAAGGCATCGCGATCGAAACTTGAGACGGTGTCTGAACGACTCTCTGGTGCTCCAACTGGGGGCAAGACTTCCGGTACAAAGGGCAACATCAAATGTTGCGGAAGAGCTCAGGCGATGACTTCAACAAATGCACGATCGGGCGTCTTCCCTGGCTTCTCTATCACTCGGTCTACGGCGTCTTCCCGAAGAGCCGAAGTCTGCCAAGCACTTAAAAAAGAAAAGTTAAAACAGAAGCGGCTCAGGTATCGAGCCAACAAGAGGGCTAGGACTTCGGCCATGTGGAATCTTGTGAGGTTCCAAGAGTAGGGTTACTCCTTGACGACGGCTGAGTCGGCCATAGAAATCAGAAATTCCTTCGAACCTCTGAAGTCGGTTTAGAAAAATGCTATGACCGCCAGAATCAAGAAGACAGCGGTCTGAACGTTGCTACGAAGAGACATGTCCCGGCCCCAATAGAAAAAGTATGACACCGTCTCTTCAAGAGTCTATCAGGCGCTCTGTGCCGAGCGAAAACAACAGGGCAAAAACAAAATGGAAGCATCAGCACCATTCAAGAATCCGGCCCGGCCAGCCGCCTTCAGTCGACTGCCCGTTACCAAAATAGGAGGGTCAAGACAGCGATCCGAGAAATCAGTCGCCGATAAATAAAAGACGGCTTTATATGTTATCCATATGGTCTATATGACTGGCGGGCGCCCCAGCGACAATTTTCGCAGCAAAAGCAAGGAGGGGCCACCACATCCCAAGCCCAATCTGGCTTGAATGTGGTTGTGGCTTCACAAGAACAGCCGCCTCCGCTGGATGATGAAAACCTTCTCGATGAGGATGACAGGAAGAAAGACCCCTCGGTCCATGTAGAATCAAGCTCGGACAGCGAGGAAGAGCCGACTTTCTGCCCCTGGACCGCAGAGCAAGAGCTGCTTCAAGAGCTTTGAAAACAGCTCAGGAGCAAAGATAAAGAGATGGCAAAGATAAATTCGAAAATTGACGACCTAACGAACGTTGTGATGCAGCTTATGGCTCAAATTGCTCGAGCGCCTCCCAATCAAGCATAAGTCGCAACTCATGAGCCGGATGATGACAATCCGAAGCGGACGATGCTTGTCCCTTTGGGTCTAAGATTGGTCGAGCCACACGAAAGCCGGCCACATTCTGCTTCTGGGGATGCCTTGGCCCCAGATAACACTATCCCGCTAACACAAGACCGGATAATGGATTTAGTCACCAGCAAGGTTAAAACATTGGTGGCCGAAGCTGAAGCTCAGAAAGAAATTGGCAGTAGTGGGCGGCCATATCCCGCACGGTACGATCTGATCGAGTTCCCGAGCGGCTACGTCATTCCTATGTTCGGAAGATTTGACGGGACGGGAAATGCAAATCAGTACGTCGCCAACTTTAAAGCATCGTACAGAAATACAGGGGGCAATGATGCGCTCCTTCTTCGTCAGTTTGTCAACAGCCTGACCGGTGTCGCTTTCGACTGGTACGCGAGTATACCAGACGGGTCCGTTATTACCTTTGCCTAAATGGAGTCTCTGTTTCGGCAAAGGTTCATGAGCGTCAGTGATAAAATCTCCATTGCTGACCTTGTGAGGACCAAGCCGGGGAAGAATGAAAGCAATACCGACTTTATCGCCCGATGGCGTAATCTCACAGTCAAGTGCGAACCGCCGCTGGAGCAGGACCAGTCCGTCGGCCTTCTCATTGGGAACCTCAGTAATTGGATGGTCCCATTCATGTGTACAGCAGGCCTCAAGACATTTCAGGAGCTAACCAAGAAAGTCCAAACGCTCGAAGCAAGAGTCCGCCCCGGACTCTCAGAGAGACAAGACTTGGAAAAGCAAGCGGGACGACAACTGCAGAAGCGGGAATTCCAGCAGTACCAATGTCTTCAATGCGTCAGACAATGAAGACATGTGAAGGGCAGGCGATTCCAAAATCAACCGGTCTCGAAAGACATTGCTGGAAGGAGAAGGGCCTTCCCTAGAGGAGAAAAAGAACAAGGTTTACTCTTTCAGAAGGGATAAGGTCCGCAAGATATTTAAAGATGCCTTGAACAACGGTCAACAATTTCCGGAGTCGAAAAGACCTCAAGAAGCAAAAATGACCGACAATCCCCTATATTGCCCGTACCACCGAGTAGTGAGCCATGCGATCGAGGATTGCTATATCTTCAAAGACTGGGTCGAGAAGCAGTACAAGGATGGAGAGATCGAGCTGTCCAAAAGTGTGTTGGTGAACAATCAAGTTGCAACCACCAACTTTATACAGATAGAAGCTGAAGCCTTATGGGAGCAAACAGCCGAACCGGCTGCCGTGAGAAATGAAACGGACTCACCGCGGCCTCTGTGGAGTATGCACATATCTAATAAGACGAAGAAGATGATAAAGCTACTTCGGAAAGAGCCCAGGACGGAATGGGAAGGGTAGTAGAAGCCTACCATTCCAGCTGCCAACGCGGCTCCATCAGGCTCAATATCCAAAAAGCTCAAGAAGAAGAAAAGTGCAGCTCGGCGCGAAAAAGAGTCTGCAGGGAGTTCGACCATTCAAAAATATATCGATTCCCTCAAAGACTATGAACAGAAGGAAAGAACTCTGATTCAATTGAAGGAGTTCCTCCCAATAGAAATGGCTGAAATTCTGGAGGAGTTAGAGGGAGACTCCAATGAAGAGATCCCTATAGTGACATGCTACACCATCCATCTTGGCAGCGACTCTAAGGAGGAGCTCTGTTTTCCCGAAGAGGACGAGGAGCTCGCCATAAAGGCCAACCAAATCCAGCTTAGAAGCGGCAGGGCTCTACCGCCAAATCTGTGAAACTCCCCAAAAGGAAAGGAAAAACAGGTGGCTAATGAAGAAGATGGCAGAGAGACGGCTAATGAAAACTCAAGTCCTTCCTCAGTGGACTACAATGTCTTGGCTCATCTCCGAAAGCTCTCGTCTCTCCTGAGCATCTACGATGCCTTGGTCCTATCTAAAGAGCTTAGAGATGTTCTCATTCACGCTCTATAAAACCCCGAGCGGTATTAGTCTCGCTTTGCAGAAATTAATATGAAAGAATCCCAGTACGCTCTACATGCCGCCACAATCACGTTTAAGGATGAAGACTTATTACTGGGAACGGCTGAGCATAATCGACCGCTTTGTGTGACCAGGTACAGCGATGGAGATCGGATTAATCACATACTGATTGATCCGGGATCCTCAGTGAACATCATGAACTTGCGGACTCTGAGGAGTTTGTCAATGGACGTCTGATTGTAAAGAATTCTCGATGTGTATGTGAAATGGTAAAGAAATCACAACCAAAAATTATTTGACCGCAATCAACTACGGTGTCGGATTGTAGTTAGTATGTGAGTGCGGATCGTCCACAGGGAAAGTGTAATCGTTCGTCTTTTGAATTAGATGAATTGAAACATTAATGAAAACAAAACAAAACAATTCAAGATTTATATTTGAAGTTCAAGAATGAGAAAAACAACTAGATCTAAGAAAGCATTAAAAGATAGAATCAAGAATTGATAGTTTGTTGATTTTTCCAAACCAAATCTCAAGAATCGAAATGAGGCTCGTAGGAATCGATCGGATCTTTAGATGTGATGTAATCTTACAATTACGTATTCTTATCCTTCGATGAATTGATACTAGATCGATGATCATCGATGAGAATTAGGGATTTCTTGTGAAACTAGTGTTCCATCTTATCCCTTGTTCTTTCGTCGATGTCATTCGTATTCTAGCCTCTAGTAAATTCAAGAAGCGATCGTAGATCCCTAATTTCGAGCGATCACAATCAAGAAAGCATCGCTACGAAACTAGGTCATCGATTCTTTAACTTGCTAGGGTTTACAAAACTCGTAGGACTTAAAAATCGTATTAATATTTGTTACATCATCATTCTACAATCGTCTCGACTCCTTAACGAGCGGAGTTTCACTCAAACATCACAACAAGAGCAACAATTACAAATTGAGATCTAATCATGATGCAAGAATTAAAAGAAAGCAAGATTAACGAATTTCACCTTTTATTTATATCAACAATTTCGTTACAATCACTCAAGAACTACAAGAGGAAGAACTTGATCGTCGACTTGGCTTCGCTCGTCTCCGTGGATCGCGGATCGGCTCGGATCACTTGCCCGATTGAAGATCGGCTCGGCTCCTAAAAGGTTGAAGGCTTCTCGCTTGATTTGGTACTCAAGATCTTGGATTTGGAGTGGAATTAGGGTTAGGGTTTCGCACAAGCCTTGTCACTAAACTTGTGGAAGAAGATGATGAAAGAGGGAATTTTTAACTAATGAAGAACTAATGGTCCTAATGATGAACCTAATGATGAACCCTAATGGTCAACCCTCAACCCTTAGATTTAGGCTCCTATTTATAGATAACTAACCCTAGATCTAGGATTTCAAATTCTAACTTTCCCTCCAAAAGTTTGTTGAGGGAATTCAAATTTCCCTCCAAAAGTTAGTTAGGGGAGAAGCTTCTAGATGTGATTAGTTAGGAGGAGCTTCTAGAATAGGATTAATTAGGAGCTTAATTTAGGATTAGCCTTCTTAATCTTCATTTCTGATCTGGCAGTAGCTTCGAGATAGTTCTGGACTTTGAAGTGTCACAATGAGGTGTGGGACCAGAGCTGAGAATTATGCCCAAAACATTTCCTGCTGACGTGGCAGAACCGCGGCGCTTCCGCCGCAGATAAGGGGTCATTGCCGCGGAAGGGCGGCAGCTTGGGGGATTTAGAGATTGGGCTTTCTGGTGCTTGTTGGGCCTGAAGTGTGGGCTTTTATCTGATATATAGAATTGTATAATTCTTTCTGCACTGCTACCAGATCTGAAATGATTTAGTTGGCGTATTGTTTGATCAGCTTCTTTTGATTTTCTTCCGTATTTTCCTGCACAGACTCAAGACAAGTGTTGCGCAAATACAGAAATGATGCGATGCCATGAAATGCGGTTAATTTCCTTTAAAGTGTCGGTTTAAAAGTCTAATACATGCAATCTCATATTTTGTGACAGATTTGTTAATATGTAGAATATGAATGCCGAACACTTCTAAGTGTATGCAAAAGATGGGGAAATTGCCGGCTAAAATATACAATATTTTCGACTGATCAAATACCCCCAAACTTAATTTCGATCGTCTCGAGCGAATGTTTTATTAAAAAGAGAAGGAGAAAATAAAGAAAGAGTAAAACTAACTAGCACACTTTCGTAGGCAACACGATTGCACTGAGCACGTGCAACAAGCCTTTAAACCTCTAGGTGTCCCTAGTAGGAGGAGTGTTGTCTCCTGAGAGTTTTCAGCGGATTGCACCCACAAAATCCAATAATAAAAGAAAGATCATGAATATTACATTTAAAGACAAGAATTGTAAAAGAAAGACTTTGAAAATTAGGGTTTCCAACTAAGCTAGCTTTTCGGTTGTCATGAGCCCTATCTTAATGGTCATGAAAAGATGTTAGAAATCACGTCCTCCCTCAATAAAACATCGTCTTATTCTTCATTCCTATCTTTATTCCAAACATCGATCATATCACCCTGCGTGTGTGTAAAGACATCCCTACACCCGGAGAATTCAATTCAAGCTATCATACCCTTGCCCATCGGCATCAGTACTTCTTGGCAAACGAGATTGCTTACACACTTTCATGCGACCGTTAATACTTCTTGAGGTACTAACCGACCGATTACTAATGTGCTTGCTAACTTGGTGTATTTTCCTAGTCTTGCACCACCTCAGGCATAGCAGTGACTCCCAGACCAGTTGACCTTGGGGCACTAGGTGAAGAAGCACCCTTTTGCTATATATTTTTCTTGCCCTTGGTGATAACAAAACCAGTATCCATTTTTCTCACCACTTTCAAAATACTTTTTTTTTCCATACTTTTGGCTTTAAGACAAAAGCATTTCAAGGTATCCTCTACTATCCCAGGCTTTAAGATGTGTGTAAGTGCGAATAGCAGGGTAGCAACGTTCAAAATGTTTGGCTTCCAGAATAGAAACTATTTTTCAGACTTATTTTTATCCTCAGATTAGTGACGTCCTTCATCTTACTAACCCTTGGGACAACGGCTCATAACTACTTATTACTAGTTCGTATAAGAAAAGTTCTAATTTTCTTAGTTTTCTTAAATTTTCCTAATCTCATGGATGTAATTGTTCACTATCTAAACTTTTATTATCTTATTTATGTACAAAAAATATTTTTATAGTTTTGAAATTTTTTTTAAATTTTTATGGTTTTCGAAAATGTTTTGTGCTTATGCAAATGATATGCAAATGATGCGAAAATAAGCACAAACCTCCCCCACACTTGTTTTCAACAGTGTCCTCACTGTTGCCTTCAGCTAAATCTCGAAAAACCTGTAAGCTTGGGAGGAATTTATTAGTGGGGGCAAAATATTTAAGTGAAGAACCTCCCTCAAACTTATTTTTGGCTCAAAATTTTGTAAAAATTTTCTTTTCAAGAGCCAGAAAAAAACATACCCCCCCAAACTTGAGTTATGCAATGTTTAAACTTTGAAAATCACAAGTGGGGGTCAAAAATCATTGGTCGATGCCAAGCTTTGCAAAGACCGAATGTCAACACCAACCATTCAAAAATTTTATCAATGCAATGCTCGGGTTGGTGGAAGAAGAAGAAGTGTGGAAAGGTTAAGTGGTGGAAGAGAGTGTGTGTGCGTCTCATATTGGAGAGACGAAGCAGTGTATGTGATGGATTACTCGCATTCTTTTTACAGTTCAGAAGAAGGGGTGGAGGTTCAATTTCATTGATTGGGAGATGATTCATCTCAACACCCGTGTCATTTAAAAATGCGAGTTCATCAGCGAAGATTTCCTCAAAAGTTCCATTAATACCCCGAAGAATAATGTCATCACAATGTGCGGGGTGATCTTCAGACTCTAAGAACATTTCATAATCCGTGTTAATTGTTGACCCGGACATCTCGGTGGAAGAGTCCGTATGTGTATGATACATAGTTGGGTCAAACAATAACGTATGAAAAGAGTCAAGATCGATATCAGGAGGATCATCAAATTCGCTGCTGTCGACATCCATTAAGTCGACAGAACATGCCTGAGCAATAGGTTCGGAGGGTACACTTCCCAACTTGTAAATGTTCAGCTCAATTGTCCTGTTCCCGAAGGATAAGGTCATAGAACCGTTACGACAATTGATGATAGCATTGGAAGTGGCCAAAAAGGGGCGACCTAAAATCACCGGAATTTGATTCCGTGGGTTCGCTACAGGTTGTGTATCAATTACAATAAAATCTACCGGGAATATAAATTCTCCGATTTTTATTAACACATCCTCCAGTTCACCCCTAGATTTGGTGATTGATCGGTCAGCCATTTGGAGAGTGCAATTGGTTGGCTTCAACTCTCCGATCCCTAATTGCTCATAGACTGAGTATGGAAGCAAGTTAACACTAGCGCCAAGGTCTAATAGAGCACGGTTAATGTGTTTTTCCCCGATAGAAACGGAAATAGTAGGATATCCAGGATCCTTACGTTTCCTCGGTAATTGTTGGGGGAAAGCCGTGTCTATTGTTTTTTCCATGAATATCTTCTTGGGCACCGGATTCTTCCTCTTCCTAGTGCACAAGTTCTTAAGAGTTTTCGCATAGGAAGGAACTTGTTGGATGGCATCTAGGAGAGGGATGTTGGTGTTTACTTGCTTAAAAATGTTCATAATCTTCTCCATATGTGGACTCGGTGTGTTAGCCCTTAACCGATTCGGATAAGGTGCTTTAGCAGTAAGCGCTGGGTCCATCATAGGAGAAAAAAGTGTGTGTGGAACCGATCCCGGAATAGAAGTGGGGATCGTCCGTGGAGGGGTAAAAGAGGTGGGCTGTAGTGGCGAGCCTTTTGGGAAATGAAGAATAGGCTCGGAAGAAGATGGTAGGGTAGAAGAACTGGGGTAAGAAGTGTGTGTGTGAGAAAAGGTCTCAGCCGGGGTGTTATTGATTGATTTATCAGTATCATCAAACTCTTCCCCAAGGTGATGGTCAAGCACTCTTCCAGATCTCAACGTGATTGCATCCACATCATGTGAATAGCCAGAATTGGGTAAAGGTTGAGCTGGAAGTTTCCCTTTCTCTCTTGCACTCATTTCGGCTTTTAGTTGTGCAATTTGTTCTTCCATCGATTTGATGTTTTCATTTTGAGAGATAATGATCTTCATTACATTCTCGACGGAAGATTGCAAACTTGCCGTCCCTTGGATGGATTGTTTCATGAAAGTATCCAAGGTTTGTGCTTGTGCAGAGGTATTATCTGTACCGGTCAATTGCAAAGGACTAGACGGTGCAAAAGTGTTGGCCGGATTTTGAAAGTTTTGTGCTTGGAAGGGGTGCTGACTCAATTGAAGTGGTGGCTGCTGTTGTGGTGAAGGGACCCTTTGGAAATTGTTTTGAATTGGAACCGTGTTTTGAAATTGTGATTGGTTCCAAGCAAAGTTAGGGTTATTCCTCCAACCCTGATCATATGTGGAGGAAGATGGATCGTTTCTAGGTCTTTGAAATGAGGCATTGGTAAGCTCATGACCTTGAAACGGACATTCTTCCGTCAAGTGAGACGGATCAGAACAACAACCACATACAGTTTTGGAGAGTGATATTTGACTTAGGGCGGCAGCTAAAAATTTATTTTCCATAGCGTCAAATTTCTTGTGTAAAGCTGAAATTTCAGCTCTAATTTCTATGGAAATATCATTGCCATCCCTAGACGATTGACTCACACCCTCCCACTGTAAAGACTTTTCAGCGAAATTTTCTAGAAAGTTCCAGGCTTCCCAATCATCTTTGGTCATAAAATTGCCTTGACACATGGATTCAAGGGACTGTCTTGTGTAAGGAGTAATGCCCTCATAAATGATTCGGCACAGTTCCCATCTCGGGATGCCGTGATGTGGACATTGGACTAACAGATCCTTGAAGCGGTCAAGACATTTTGCAAATGTTTCATTTGGAAGCTGGGTGAATTGATAGATTTCGCTACGGACTCGAGCTGTCTTTTGATGTGGGTAGAATTTCTTAAGGAATGCTTTGACGAATTCGTCCCAATTTGAAATGGAATGTGCGGTAGTGTTATATAGCCACTTCTCGGCTAAATCGCACAAAGTGAATGGGAGAAGACGAAGACGGAAAGCATCCACAGAAAGCTGTGAAGTACCCATCATTGCGCATACATTTTCAAATTTCGTGATAAACACGTATGCGTCTTTAGACTCGAGACCGTGAAATTTTGGTAGAAGGTTGATGTATTGGGGTTTTATTTGAAAATTTTCCCCGTTGGCTGGTGGTGTGGAAAGACAGGTGGAAAGTGGGCTTCGTGTTGGATAGCACCTCTCTTGGAGAGAGATGCAAGGTGGAATCTGCGCACCAACGGACTGCGACAGAGTAGTGGAAAAGAAGTTCGATGGAGGTGGATCCATCGATGTGGGTGTGGTGGTGGGTAAAGAAAAGGTAAATGTAGAAATACCGACTTTTGGGTCGATGAGAGAAAACGCGGACTTAACGGGCACTAGACACCCGTGTCCAGCCTATCTTGCACTAAAAAGGGTTAGTACAAGTGGCAGCGTGAATTTATAATTAGGGGAAAGAATGAATGTGGTGTTTGTTTTGAAAAGGATACGGATTTTTGAAAAATATGATGCCACGCAACAAATGCAACACACAAAACCCTAAAATCTAGTGGTCACCTAGGTCAAACTCTAGACCGCTCCTAACTGCCAAAAGACAAGTCGCAGGATCAATCCTCCACTGCCTCTTTGTCTCCCTGTGGCCGGATAAGTGCCAGGTAAGTGGGAAGGAACCACCACTACAGTGGGCCTAATTAATAACCACTAGCCTTAGACACACTCGCCTTAGGCACCACAGAAAAACGCAGATAAACAATGGATTACCCACGGCCTTCTTCTGTCCTAATTGAGCGCGACGGTCCTTAGAGTCATCTCTAGATTTCTTTTAATTAATGAAGGTAAATGCGGATGCAAGTTTTGCGATTTTCGGGGCCTAGGAAGGGTAATGAAATCCCCACCTAATTTGAATTTGGTCGTGCCCCTTAAATTTCCGTATTAATATGCAAACAACCAAAAGAATCAAAACACGCACAATTTTATTTAGCTTTTGCGGCGCTGCGATTTATTTGCAAAGAAACCTGCACAAAATTGTTATTGGAGTAGACAGAGGAGAAGATAAGAAAGATAGAAGATACCTGAGAAAAATTTGTGCAGAGAAGAGCTGGAACTGCGGCGCTTCCGCCGCGAATAAGCCTATTAGGCCGCGGATGGGCGGTGGAAAGAACTGTTCACTGCACCAAAATTCTTGGCACTGTTCAACTTGAACTCTTCAGCTCTCTGGAAATTTCAGAAAAAAATTTCTCCAGCTCCAATGATTCCAGATTTTCTCGCAATCAAATCACAACACACGTATTAGTGTTTGCACGAATTTAGATCTAAAAATTATGATGAAATAAATTGTTCAACTCAAATTTCAAAGTACGAACTATTAGCGCACTATCCCCGGCAACGGCGCCATTTGATTGTAAAGAATTCTCGATGTGTATGTGAAATGGTAAAGAAATCACAACCAAAAATTATTTGACCGCAATCAACTACGGTGTCGGATTGTAGTTAGTATGTGAGTGCGGATCGTCCACAGGGAAAGTGTAATCGTTCGTCTTTTGAATTAGATGAATTGAAACATTAATGAAAACAAAACAAAACAATTCAAGATTTATATTTGAAGTTCAAGAATGAGAAAAACAACTAGATCTAAGAATGCATTAAAAGATAGAATCAAGAATTGATAGTTTGTTGATTTTTCCAAACCAAATCTCAAGAATCGAAATGAGGCTCGTAGGAATCGATCGGATCTTTAGATGTGATGTAATCTTACAATTACGTATTCTTATCCTTCGATGAATTGATACTAGATCGATGATCATCGATGAGAATTAGGGATTTCTTGTGAAACTAGTGTTCCATCTTATCCCTTGTTCTTTCGTCGATGTCATTCGTATTCTAGCCTCTAGTAAATTCAAGAAGCGATCGTAGATCCCTAATTTCGAGCGATCACAATCAAGAAAGCATCGCTACGAAACTAGGTCATCGATTCTTTAACTTGCTAGGGTTTACAAAACACGTAGGACTTAAAAATCGTATTAATATTTGTTACATCATCATTCTACAATCGTCTCGACTCCTTAACGAGCGGAGTTTCACTCAAACATCACAACAAGAGCAACAATTACAAATTGAGATCTAATCATGATGCAAGAATTAAAAGAAAGCAAGATTAACGAATTTCACCTTTTATTTATATCAACAATTTCGTTACAATCACTCAAGAACTACAAGAGGAAGAACTTGATCGTCGACTTGGCTTCGCTCGTCTCCGTGGATCGCGGATCGGCTCGGATCACTTGCCCGATTGAAGATCGGCTCGGCTCCTAAAAGGTTGAAGGCTTCTCGCTTGATTTGGTACTCAAGATCTTGGATTTGGAGTGGAATTAGGGTTAGGGTTTCGCACAAGCCTTGTCACGAAACTTGTGGAAGAAGATGATGAAAGAGGGAATTTTTAACTAATGAAGAACTAATGGTCCTAATGATGAACCTAATGATGAACCCTAATGGTCAACCCTCAACCCTTAGATTTAGGCTCCTATTTATAGATAACTAACCCTAGATCTAGGATTTCAAATTCTAACTTTCCCTCCAAAAGTTTGTTGAGGGAATTCAAATTTCCCTCCAAAAGTTAGTTAGGGGGGAAGCTTCTAGATGTGATTAGTTAGGAGGAGCTTCTAGAATAGGATTAATTAGGAGCTTAATTTAGGATTAGCCTTCTTAATCTTCATTTCTGATCTGGCAGTAGCTTCGAGATAGTTCTGGACTTTGAAGTGTCACAATGAGGTGTGGGACCAGAGCTGAGAATTATGCCCAAAACATTTCCTGCTGACGTGGCAGAACCGCGGCGCTTCCGCCGCAGATAAGGGGTCATTGCCGCGGAAGGGCGGCAGCTTGGGGGATTTAGAGATTGGGCTTTCTGGTGCTTGTTGGGCCTGAAGTGTGGGCTTTTATCTGATATATAGAATTGTATAATTCTTTCTGCACTGCTACCAGATCTGAAATGATTTAGTTGGCGTATTGTTTGATCAGCTTCTTTTGATTTTCTTCCGTATTTTCCTGCACAGACTCAAGACAAGTGTTGCGTAAATACAGAAATGATGCGATGCCATGAAATGCGGTTAATTTCCTTTAAAGTGTCGGTTTAAAAGTCTAATACATGCAATCTCATATTTTGTGACAGATTTGTTAATATGTAGAATATGAATGCCGAACACTTCTAAGTGTATGCAAAAGATGGGGAAATTGCCGGCTAAAATATACAATATTTTCGACTGATCAACGTCCGACACCTGTCAAGGGAAATGATTGTCATTCAAGGTTTCAATCAAAACTGCCAGCAAGTTCTGGGGTCTATAGCTTTGCCAATAAAATTTGGGGATCTGCAAACTGAAGCTAAGATATACATGATCGATGCTGACACGTCATATAAAATTCTCTTGGGACGGCCGTAGCTCCACGATTACGGCATCATTCCGTCAACTCTCCATCAATGCATGAAGTATACTAAAAATGGCGAAGAAAGACGCATTGACGAAGAAATCCAGCCGTTCGGTGTGCACGAAGTCCGATATGAAGATTCTTGGTACTTCATGAACCACCAAAATGCTAAGCCACAACTGACTGAGGATAGAGCGACCCCAAGACTCAAAAGCAAATCTGAGCCGGCTGTTACTATCAAAAGCAAAAACGCCCAAGTGCACCCGCGTTTCGGTAGCGACACTGATGAGTCCGACGCTGGAAGTCCGTCCTTCCATAAAACTCGCCCTCGTTTAGGTAACGATACGGACGAATCTGATACTGAAAGCCCATCTAGCAGCAAAGTCTGCCCTCATCTTGGCAGCGACACTGAAGGGTCGTAGGAAAAGGACCTGCCGTACAACTGCTGTGCAGATTGGACCCCCTGTCACGACCCAAGTTTGGATGTGACAGGCACTTAGATTGTATCATATCTAAAGATATGCACAAGTCCAAGTAAGCCAAAAACCAAGATCAAAATACCTTATTTCGGAATTATTTAAGAAAAATTTAGTTTTTAAGTAAAAATCTCAAGTTATGAAGTTAATTCATTTAAACAATAATAAAGATTAAGTTTGGTTGTATTCCTAGTTGGAATCAACAATATTAATAATAAACATGAATATACATATAATGAACATCACTGAATCTCATAAGGAAAGAAGATATGAAACTGATCAACCGATCTCAACAGTACATATATATACCATCTCTTATTTCTAAGTCAAAATACAAGTCTGATGGAGTCTTTCTAGATACAAAAGTACAAAACTCAAAAGGGAGGTTACTACACATGTAACCTACCGATCAAAAGATGAAATACGACTGCAAAAGTGATCCTGCCTCGCAGCTATCCGTCCACTCTATCCCTGCAAGGAACTGTGGCACAACGGGGATGAGTTGCCAACTCAGTGAATACGACTAACATATAACGGCGAATAAAGTAAATATGACAATCATGCTACTGAATATGAATCAATATGATATATGAGTATATGTGAAATCCAACAATAAATCTCATTATACTTCTGAAATCCCAACTCAAGTAAATCATTTCTCGGTGTCCATCAACGACACAAAATCTTCATTTCTTATAGGCATCATTCCCCGAATGATCCTATACTCATAATATCGGTCGTTATCCTCTAGATACACGCCGTATTTCTATAATCAACTCCGGTATCGAGTAACCTCGCTAGGCTCCCCCGTCTCAATACGGCTATCCTGCCCCTCGGTCTCGACCGGGTCCACCCTGTATCCAACTGTATAGCTCCCCCACTCAGTATGGATAACGTAAATCCGCGACCGTATATCTCCCCCACTCGGTCCGGAATAAAACCAAAAACATAAATCAACTCAGGGTGGACATGTCACATCAATCATGAAAAACTGGATTTATGTAATAATATTCAAAACTCAAAACCATAAATCCTCAATTCTGTATCTATCTCATATCCAACATAGAAATACGCATAAAGCAACAGGATGTAATTAATGAAATCTACCAATATACTTGACATGTGAAATACGATATAATTCATGTTAATAAGTATGATATTTAAGTGTATGTGACATGGCAATATCGACGAGGTGTGTGTAGCATATAAGATGTGCACGTGGCATGACTCGTCGATACTTGTGAAGTGTTCTAACAACTAAGCAATATACAAGTATTTTAATGAATGAAATTCTAATAATTAAACATGATGATATGAATATCACA
Source organism: Agapanthus africanus (assembly GCA_030015575.1). NCBI lineage: Eukaryota > Viridiplantae > Streptophyta > Magnoliopsida > Asparagales > Amaryllidaceae > Agapanthus > Agapanthus africanus. Next base: position 310,725,572 of record JASDDO010000024.1, read on the forward strand.
TTAAGTAAAACCATGGGCGAAACACGCCATCTTTACTAAATTCCCCGGTAGATGATTAGTCTACTCACTGGAAAAGTCGAATTTACTCCGGAATCGCTAATCCTTTCCCTTTCCTCGCGGCTTCCGTACTCCTCGTATCCGTGTCTAGATATGCAAATTAACTTATATAAGCAAACTAGCTATTCCGATATAACGGAAATAGAAACATGCTAACCCACATAGGTTATATACTATCTGATCTTTTCAAGTTATTAAACACTTAGTCTTTCAGTATTTTAACCCTAATCTGTACTGGTTCAGAATTTAATACGCGACTTGATTTCATCGTGTCGTATTTAGCGTTTTACGATTTCCTTTTACCGATATATCTTCCCAGATTTTAATTACAGTAACACTAATTTAAATCAACAGTACCAAATTAACCTAAATTGTATACTGTAAACTACCTAAAAACCCAAACCCACAAAGCTCTCACCATGGCCGGCGACGCCGGCCATATCTCTTCTGTCGCCGGCCCAAAACCGGCGCCCCACTGTCATTTTCTTGTGGTGTGTTCAATTTGATTCCTACATCATTTCTACTCTGTTGAATTGATTTAATTATGTTCCAGATTAAAGCAGATATTAACAGACTCTAATTTTGCTAAAATACGATATTGTGTAACTTATCTAAACTATACTTAACTAAACTACAGAGCTTAATTACCTACTGTGATTTAGAATTTTACCTTCCTATTTGTTGTAGGAATAACCCTTCTTGATCAATCAACTCCTCTTAGCTTGAGGATGAACAATCTCCATGAACAAGCTCCTCATCATCTTCTTCTTCCTCTTGTTTTCTTGTTATTCCCTTTTTCTCTTTTAGTTTTCTTTTCTTATAATTTCCTTTGAGTTTTAATTTAAGTTTCAGAACTGAAATGGTTTATATATGTGGGAGGAGGAAGGGATAAGGTAAGGTGGAGGTGTCATGAGCTTGAGGGTGCATGTTCCATGCAAGGAGGAGGTGGAGGTTGAAGGTTACATGAAGCATGAGGTGTTTTAAATGATTTACCTTCCATTTTCCTTTTAATTTCAGTTTGATTTCAGAACTGAAAATAATTCCACTTATTCATTTAAACCCTTGACAAAACCCTATTTGCATAAAACCTAACTTTGCAATTTAACCCCTCACAACTAACTTATTATGAAACCCATCTTTTATTAAAATGAAGCTAAAATTTTCATTAAAACCCTTTTAACTTATTTATATTACATTCTAAAATTCTAATTTAATTTGTATTACATATAACTTATGAAGATTGACAACTTTGATTTTAACCATTTTGTGATTTATCAGCTTATTCTTAATTTAATTAGTTTTATTTATTTTTAACTTTTTCCTAATTGTTACACCCCCATGCAGCAAACGAAACTACGAGAGACCTTCGAAATTGCAGAAGGGTCCCTAGCCATCACAAGGGTGCCGGAACGGATGTGCAAAGAGCTCGATGCATTATCAGTCTCTACCGTGGACCAGCTGAAAACTTTCTACGTTCCCTGGAGGAAAAATGGACAGAAGGGCATCCTGTTTTATGGGTCAAACCCTGTTGTGCACCCGGACAATTTGTCTGTCACGTGCCTTCCCTATGAGAGAGGCATAAGAGCCGTCCTCAATCCCAGATACTATGCACCCGAGATGCGGGAATATTTCAAAAGGTGCAGATGCCGGTTATATCAAACGGAGTCCGAAGCAAAGTTTTATGAAGGGCTATTGCATCCGCCCTAGGTCCGAGCACTCATCGATGGACGAATTCCAGATAGACGGGGCATAGGCTTCATTCAACCTGATTCCAAAGCATGCTACATGATCCATGTGGGTGAAGCTAGCGAAAGATCAAATGATGATGACGAGATAGCCGAGCCACAAGAAGCTCCTCAAGAGCTCGAAGATGGCGGACAAGCAACCTTTGACGAGCTAACCGAGATTGACTTACGAACGCCCGATAATCCAAGGCTGACCTACATCAGCTCACTCTTATCAAAGGAAATGAAAGAGCAGATAATTTCCCTGCTGCATGAGTTCGTCGACTGCTTTGCGTGGACATACAAAGAAATGCCTGGCGTTTCCCCTGAAGTGGCCGTGCATAAACTGGCTATATCTCCTGATGCTAAGCCAGTCAAACAAGCTCCTCGAAGAATTGGAAGGGAACTAGAAGAAAAGTTCATCGAGGAAACCAAGAAGCTCATCGATGCCGGATTCATCAAGGAAGAGAAATATGCGGACTGGATCGCATGCATGGTCCCAGTGAAGAAGAAAAATAGGCAGATCCGAGTTTGTGTCGATTTCAGAGACCTCAACAAGGCATGTCCTAAAGACGAATTCCCGCTACCGGTCATGGAAATGATGGTCGATGACACCTTAAATTACGAGCTATTCACCTTTATGGATGGCTCGTCTGGGTATAATCAGATCAAGATGTCACCTGAGAATGAGAAGCACACAGCATTTCGAACCTCGATCGGAATATACTGCTACAAAGTGATGCCGTTCAGACTGAAGAACGCAGATGCTACATATCAAAGGGCAATGACCAATATCTTTGATGACTTAATTCATAAGGTCGTCGAATGTTATGTTGATGATTTGGTCGTCAAGACTAAAGCCAAGGCCGATCACATCCAAGATCTGAGGACCATTCTCACCAGACTGAGGGAGTACGATCTGAAAATGAATCCTCTGAAGTGGGCTTTTGGCGTGTCATCGGGAAAATTCCTGGGCTTCATAGCCCGACATCGAGGGATTGAAGTTGACCTATCCAAGATAAAGTCCATCATGGAGATGCCCCCTCCGAAGAATCTGACACTGCTAAGATCTTTTCAAGGCAAGCTTGATTATATACGAAGGTTTATCTTAAATTTATCGGGGAGATGTAGGCCCTTCTCAAAGCTCATGAAGAAAGGAGCTCCTTTTGTCTGGGATGCCAAATGTAAAGAAGCGTTCGAAAGCATCAAACACTACTTGTTGCACCCTCCAGTGCTGGCCGCTCTCATTCTAAATAAACCACTGATTCTTTATACTGTCGTGCTAGATAAGTCATTCGGTGCGCTCCTTGCCCAGAACAACGAGGAAGGAAAAGAAAATGCCCTCTACTACCTCAGTCGAACTTTAGTTGGGGCGGAACACAACTATTCCCCAATTGAAAAGCAATGCCTGGCCCTGATATTCACTGTGAAGAAGCTGAGGCACTATCTGCTTGCTCATCGGGTTATGCCGATCTCCAAGGTCGACCCGCTCAAACACTTAATGACCAAAGCAAGCCTAGCTGGTAGAATGTCAAGATGGGCTATCATGCTACTTGAGTTTGACATAGTTTATACTTCTCAGAAAGCAGTAAAAGGGAAAGCTCTTGCAGACTTCCTTGCTGCTCATCCCGTATCAGAGGAGCCACCGCTCAATTGTGAGTTACCCGATGAACAAGTGCTGCACATCGAGGAAGGTGAGCCATGTTGGGAGCTCTACTTCGATGGAGCCTCATCAATAAGGACCTCTGGCAAATCAAGCATTCCGCGGATAAAAGCAAGGATAGGATTGGTGTTCATCACGCCATCGATGGGAACCCTACGACATTCTTTTGCTCTCACCGAGCCTCGCACAAACAACGAGGCTGAGTACGAGGCTCTGATAGCTGGTCTGGAGCTTGCTATAGAAATGGAAATCCTTCGGCTACGGGTCTACGGTGATTCCCAGCTTGTCGTCAACCAGGTAAGAGGCGACTATAAGATATACAAACCCGAGTTAGCTTGGTACAGAAGCCGAGTAGTGGAACTCATGAAACGGTTCACTCAGATTGAACTAATGAGAGTATCTAGAGCGTTGAATGGAAAAGCCTACATACTCGCTCTCCTAGCTAAAGTGCTAGCTGATCCTGACATGGAAAAAATTCTAATCACAGTCAGAAGCCGGCTAATTCTGCCTCCAGCCTCTTTGCGTGAAGAAGAAGGCGTAGAATAAGAGAACAATCCCGCTGAAGAAGCTTCGATCATCCAAGACGAGCCCGATTGGAGAGAACCCTTCATAGAGTACTTCCGATACGACAAGCTGCCCGAAGGAAAATCTGTGAGGATTCAGCTGAAGAAGAGAGCTCTCCGATACGTGTTTGTAAATGACACGCTATATCGCAGGTCATACGACCAACTCTGGCTCAGGTGCCTGTCATTGGCCGAAGCCCAAAAGGTCATGAAAGAAGTTCACTCGGGCGTTTGCGGTGCTCACCAATCTGGCCCCAAGATGCGACTTCAAATTAAACGGCTTGGGTATTACTGGCCCACCATGATAAGGGATTGCGAAGAGCATGCAAAGAAGTGCCATCTCTGCCAAATCCATGGTGATTTCATTCATAAGCATCCCAATCTGTTGCATCCTACGGCGGCGTCGTGGCCCTGCGAAGTTTGGGGCACCGACATAATTGGTCCAATTGATCCTCCATCATCCAAAGGCCACCGGTTCATACTGGCTGCAACAGACTACTTCTCCAGATGGGCTGAAGCTGTCCCGCTAAAAGAAGTCAAGACAGAAGATATTCTGACATTCTTCCAGCATAATATTCTATAATGCTTCGGTACGCCAAGAAGAATCATTTATGATAACGGGCCTTCTTTCAAGAGCTTCAAAGTCTCAAGGTTTTCTACTTAGCATAAGATAGAATGAAGATATTCCCCATCTATAATCCAAGATCCAATGGGCTAGCTGAAGCCTTCAATAAGACTCTATGCAAGCTCCTGAGGAAAAATGCTTTAGCCAACAAGAGAGACTGGAATCTCAAACTTCACGAGGCATTGTGGTCATATCGTACCACGCACCGTACTCCAATTCAGTCCACTCCATACTCATTGCTCTTCGGAGTGGAGGCGGTCCTCCCCTTCGAAGTCGAAGTTCCAAGCTTAAGAATGGCCGTTCAACACGAGTTGACGGAGGAGGAAAACGTGCTCCTTCGGCTTGAAGAGCTCGACGCCCTCGAAGAAAAAAGGCTCGCGGCACAGCAAAATCTGGAGCTGTACCGACCCCAAATGTCACGGGCCTATTACAAGATGACTCGTCTCCGTGCTTTCAAGAAAGGCGAATTGGTGTTGGTCCTCAAAAGACCGATCATCCCCAATCGACATGCCAATGGAAAATTCGAGCCAAACTGGGAAGGACCATACGTCATCGAGAAAGTGTTCGACGGAGGATCCTACCAACTAATAAGTGCCGAGGGAGAAAGGCTCATGCTACCCATCAATGGCCGATATCTCAAGAAATACTACGCGTGAATGCTCCAAGTCGCAGGCGAGTTGAGCACACCAGCCCTACGGTCTAGATCATACATCCTGTAAAACCGTATACAATCCACGGACGTAAATGACCCCTATCTCTCCCAAGTCCTGCCAGTGAGACTACTTTTAAAGTCTCACCAGCGGAAAAAAAAGGTATGCCCACAAGCAAAACGGGCACGGATGAAAACCCGAAAGGGCTCCGTGAGTAAAAACAGTAGGACTGCCATCGCTGGATGTGAAAACCCGAAAGGGCGCAAACTCGTGAAAAGAGATAAAATACACTCGCAAAGTCCTCTCAACCTTGAGAGGAGAAAATCCCTGCGTGAGATCCTTACGACTCACAAAGGACCAACACACTTAGGGATCCCTACGATTTCTAAGGAGAATATACACCTGTGAGATCCTCTCGACTCGTAGGAAGAAAACGTTTTTATGAGACCCTTACGGCTCATAAAATTTAAAAGCCTTAGGTGATAGGGATCTAAACCTGTCTCCTGAGCCATCGCTCCCCAACGGGCAACGGCAAATGATGAGTCGCTCATGGCATTTCGCTTTAGTGTTAGCAGTGCTGATGCCGACCCAAAAACCAGATCCCTAGTCCTCCCGGAGCAAATGATGAGTTGCTCCTGGCATTATTCCAGTGCAGCAATGCTGATGCCAAACAAGATCCAAATTCCAAATCCCCAAACGGCGATTGATGAGTCGCTCCTGGTGCCATATTCTAGTGCAGCGATGTGGACGCCAACCAAAATCCAATTTCTCAAAATTCTCCCGGCCCTACGGTTAGTCCCCAAATTGACTACCGTATACAATCCACGGGCTCAAATAATTCTCATCATACTCATGCCCCACCGCAATCACCAGTCCAGCGGCCGGTCTCCGCCCTTGGACTTATGCTCCATTTTGGAAGACCCACTCATGTGTCCTCACGATACATGAGGAGAACTAACTTACGGGATCCTCACGACTCGTAAGAAAACACCTTCATGGGATTCTTATGACTCACAAAGGAAAAACACACTTGGGAGTCCCCAAGACTCCTAAGGAGAAAGTACACCTTAGAGATCCTTTCGACTCAGAGGGAGAAAATGCTTTTATGGGACCCTTACGGCTCATAAAATTGAAAAGCCTTAGGCGATAGGGACCTAAACTTATCTCCTAAGCCACCGCTTCTTAACAGGAAAAGGCAAATGATGAATTGCTCCTGGCACATGTGCTTCAGTGTTAGCAACGCTGATGCCTACCCTAACCCCAAAATTCCAAACTCCAATCCAATAGACCCCTAAGTCTTTAAACTGGGAACAGATAACCTCTAAGTCGTTAAACTGGGAGCAGATGACCCCTAAGTCATTAAACTGGGAACGAGGGAAATCCCCCCACGGCAAATGATGATTCGCTCCTGGTACCATATTCCAATATAGCGGTGCTGATGCCAAACCAAAACCAAAATCCCTAAATCCTGTCATGACAGATGACGATTCACTCCTGGTACCATATTCCAGTATAACGATGCTGATGTGAACCCAAATCATATCAAGTCAGCAAGACAACCAACAACCTCCCTGGCGGAATCATGCTCCACCTCGGAAACAAGTCAAATCCCGACACCGCAGAAAGCGGAGCAAGTCAAATCAGAACATTCGACCGTCCAAGTTGCTAAAAGGGCAGCATCGACCGTCCATGTCGCTAAAAGGGCAGCATCGACCGTCCAAGTCGCAAAAAGGGCAGCACCGACCGTCCACGTCGCAAAAAGGGCAGCATCAACCGTCCAAGTCGCTAAAAGGGCAGCAGCGACCGTCCAAGTCGCTAAAAGGGCAGCACTAATCGTCCATGTCGCTAAAAGGGCAGCACCGACCGTCCACGTCGCAAAAAGGGCAGCACCGACCGTCCAAATCGCTAAAAGGGCAGCACCGACCGTCCAAGTTGCAAAAAGGGCAGTATCGACCGTCCACGTCGCAAAAAGGGCAGTATCGACCTTCCACGTCGCTAAAAGGGCAGCATCGACCGTCCACGTCGCTAAAAGGGCAGCAACGACCTCCTCGTCAGAATTATGCTCCGCCTTGGAATCAAGACAACCAGACACTCCATCTCGAAAACACGTCAAGCATCGACCGTCCACGTCGTAAAAAGGGCAGTTCCAGCTTCCCAAAAAGCGGGAACCAAATCAAGTGGCCTCCACGTGAAAGATGATCCATCAATTTCATGCACACGACCCACATAGGCTGTGTACATTTATTGATGGGGGGCACTTTATTGGGGTCGAAATTTACACCATGGTAGACCAAGTCAAAATCAAAGTCAACCCCAAGCCAAGTGGCCCAAGCTCAGGTCAAGTAGGCCGATGCCCGGGGCGAGCCCGAACACGAAGCGTCCGGCCTTCCGCCAAGCCAAAATAAAAATTTTGTAATAAATATTTTTGGTGTATTTCTTTTTTTATTTATTTGAATAAATATAAGAAAAAAGGGCATAAAGCCAAATTTTTGTAAAGCCCATGTCTTATGTGCAAAAAGAAATAGCACATGAGGCATGGGATGGGCAAAATACCATTTTTGTAAAGCCCAAGAGGCAATATGTAAAGTGTATAGCCTAGAAAGGCAAAGATAATGAAAATATCTTAACAACTTTTTCTCTCTCCCAAAAAAAAGAATCAAGATCTGTAATCTTCTCCTTCCTCAAGGTTCTAAACCTTCTTCCTTCTTTTGAATTAAATCAAGAGTTTTACTCTTCCTTTTCCAAAACTAAATAGTTTTTCACCACAAAACCCACAAAGGGGAGCTTGGATCATCTATCAGATCTTAAAAAGGAGAGATTTTTAAAATCTCACCCCTCTTGTTCTCCAAGATTCGGCCAACAGAAGAGGAGGAAGGAGACCCACCTCCAAAGATCACATTTGGGAAAGATCCAAGGCTTAAGAGAGAAGAACCTCTGAAGATTTTTAGAGAGTTCAACTCCATGACCCTGATTCTCAAGGGAGTTTAACTCCTAAACCAGATGCTTAGGAGTTTGACTCCAAATCTAAATCTTTTGGAGTTTAACTCCACTCAAAATCCTCTTTAGGAGTTTAACTCCCATTTCTAGGGGTGAAAACCCCTTCCTTTCGCGAGCATCCAAAGCGCTAGCGCCCGAGCACCCACGTGCCGGGCACGTGAGGCCCGAGCGCCCATTTGTCGGGCACGCGAGGCGCTAGCGCCCAAAGCTCTAGCGCTCGAGCGCCCACGTGCCGGGCACGTGAGGCACTAGCGCCCAAAGCGCTAGCGCCCGAGCACCTAAAGCGCTAGCGCTGGCACCCACGCGTCCTTTGGACGCCATTCCCCCCCCCCATTTTACACACACTCCACACTAAAAATACTTCCCCCGTAAAAACTCTGCGGGGCTCCCGATATATCCAAAACTCCTTCAAAACACAACACTGCAAATTGAGTTCGCATGACCAGTTTAACCCGTTAATTGGAGGTTCTCTCGCTCCAAAGGCGAGAGGTAATTAATGGTAGCTTAGTCCGCGGCTGCCAGAGATTCGGATCCCCACAATCAATAAACCCCAGCCTACCCTACGCAGGGGGAATCTGTAATGTGCTTGACAAGCGCGCGCGTATTCCCATCTCAATGGGGTGACGAAAAACACCCTACACTCATATACATTTATGTCGATCTTAATCTCAAACCAGATTAACGATCCTTAAATAAAACAAACCCAAATCTAAGATATACGGATTTGGACTAATCCACGCCCTACGGGCGACGATATAAATTAGTCTCCGTATACAATCCACGGACAACCCAAACCAAAAATAAAACAAACAGACACGACACGAAGTGAACTTCTGGAGCAGGAGAAAGTGGTTATCGCTATGCGGTAACGTAATTAAATTCAGGGGCTTGCGCCTGCAGGGAAGAGCGTCCCCACAATCAAAAACCTCTTGCAAACGAGGGGGAATCTGACGAAATCTGCTACAACGGTCACATCCGTCCAAACTTCCGATATACGGTACCACAAATCAACTTGTCATCTTCGGAGAGGTGGACGGATAAATCCAAATAGTATATGGCCCCAAAATTTAAGCCAGATGTCCTAACATCCCGGTCGCGTCTTTCGACGGTGAACAGGGCCGATACAGGACGAAGACCTCTGGAATTCGCAGTTGGTGATCTTGTATTCCTGAAGATATCACCGACCAGTGGAGTGATTCGATTTAGTAGTCAAGGCAAGTTTAGTTCTCGATTCTTGGGGCCTTTCGGTATCATCGAGCGCTTTGGAGAGGTAGCTTATCGATTGGCTTTACCACCATCCTTGGTGAGTGTTCACGACGTGTTTCATGTATCTCAACTCCGCAAGTATGTTCGAGATGAAACGCACATCCTAGATCGCTCGGAACTGATAGTAAGGGAGGACTTGACATATGAAGAACGAACGATGGTGATTGTAGATCGAAGAGAAAAGGTCCTCAAGAACAAGATTATTCCTCTAGTACTTGTTTCATGGGGGAATCGTTCGTACGGGGAATCTACTTGGGAACGTGAAGACGAGATCCGACAGAAGTTTCCACACCTTTTTTCTTAGATTCATGTTTTCTTGTCTTTTCTTGCTTTTTCTTGTTCCGAGAATTTTGAGGACGAAATTCTTTTGTAGTTGAGTATAATGTAATACCCTAGTTCATTTATACCATATTTTATTTGGGTATTTTCTAATCTTGCGACTATTTCTTGATTATTATCGTTTTGGGTACGGATAGTGCATTGGTAACTGCGGTTGTATCCGACCCGACCCGCATGCTTGAAACCAATTATGGTTCAAAATTACGTCATATATTCACTAGTACAGAGGATCCGTGCATATCTAGGTTATATATACATGTATAAGGTATTTTAGTATCAGCATATCGCTTAATAATACAAATTATAACCAAATAATACATTTTAATATCTAGCATGGCCTGTTATCATTCCCCATATCACATGTTTGCATCCACACATCATGTTCATGTCCAGTTTGATAAAACAGACTCGTTTGGATCGCTATGTGAATTTATGTATATCCGTTCTTAGGGGTATGCATTTTTATTTAACAGGACATCGCATTATGGTTTTGGCTTGTACGTATATTATCCATATTTTAAAACTAGATTTTTAGAAAAAAACCCGTGTAATTTTCGGAATATTTTGTATTAACTGTATAATCATATAATATATATTATTATATTCTTTATAACCTAACAGTTAATATTTCATATATATATATATATATATATATATATATATATAATAATAATAATAATAATAACAACAATTCTGCAAAGTCTCCCTCTCTAATAATTCTGCAAAGTCTCCTTCTCTAATTACACACACACACACACACACTTAATTTTATTAACTAATTATATAACCCTCACATCTCTCTGTCCTCTCTTTCACTCTGTCTCTCTCTCCCCATATATATATATATATATATATATATATATATATATATATATATATATATATATATATATATATATTTAACCTTAAATATTAACCTCTCTCTCTTTCACTATTTGACTTAATACCTTGATCTTATTACTAATACTGACAATCCTGACTTATTATCCTGATGGATGTAACTTGTTATCTACATAGACAAACCTGTACCTGCTTGATCCTGTATTGGCATTAGATTCATATTATCAATAGCTGACTTGAACACATAACCTTAGGGGTAAGGGGAAATCAATAATGAAACCTGACTGGTAACTCAACAGTTCGATACTTATACTGATCAGTCTTTACAGGCTAGGCCAGCCCCGGGATGATGCCGCTGACATCATTCGTCTGTACATGTTATTTGTTTACTGTCTAGCAGCACATCTCGGATTCAGCCCGAAAGTCTTGACCGTGGTCCCGGTACGCACGGGATACTATTGAGTTATATCGACGATTCCATTAAATTGATTTCAAAGACTTTAGAGTAAATAACATAGTAGCACAGTTTAGGTTACTCATCGCACTTTACATACACATACATACCTCACCGTTCATATCCGTGATATATTCATATTTACCTATATCGTTACATCCTGGTTATTATTATTGTTTTGATGTTATGACGCACTGACGTCTGGGTTTTGCATGGCCCAGTTCCTCTATCTCTGTCGCAAGCTGAACAGGAGTATTTTAGCCATCAAGCCGAGCAGTGAGGAATTGATTATGTGTGGTTTAAAGATATTTATCTTTTAGACTCTTAGCTTATTTTTCAGCACTTTTATTTCTTGATGTGAGCCCATATTGGGACGTATTTTCATATGTTGTTTATTGGATATTACTATCGTTTTCGCTTATACATTTTCTTGACTCTTTTATTTCAGCAAATAGACATGTACTGGATAGATTTTTATATTTTACTGTTCTTGATATCCTATAGATAGCCATAATGTGATTGTGGAGGGATGATTCCTATCCACGGGTAACATGGTTGTGTAAGTGTACGGTAGCTCCCCGGCCGTCTGTCCGAGGCCAAAATGCGGAAACGAAAACTTTTTTCAAACTAGAAACCGGCGCTATCGTATACTTTAAATCCGGATTGAACCATTAACCTACAACTAGCTAACTAGAGAACGGTTGGAAAGGCTATACCAATCGATCCATGTCCTTCGGTCTTTGGCCACCATCCCAATCTACTCGCGGCATCTCCGGTCTCGATCTCCTCGTCGGAAAGGGCACCACATGTTCGAGTCTTTTTACGGGCTCCCGCTTCGTCCGAAGAAAATCGGGCACGAAGTTCGCTAGCCGACGTGTCCAAGACGATGTAGAGAATGTGTGTGATAACTTTGTCTCTTGCATCCATTTTATGGATGGAGGTTAGAGATGATGCCATTAATGGAGGTTGTGAGCTAGAGGAAAAAGAAGAAGAGGAGTCTTTTTATTTTGTCTTGTGATAAAAATGAGAGAGTGAGAATAATGAAAAATAAAAGAGCAAACCCCTTCTCATGGCTGCCCTTCTCTCTCATCCTCTCATTTCAACACACAAATCTATCACATAATGTGACATATGCACAATAAAAGAGACCATGAGTCACTACTCTTGCACATGCCATATTAAATGCACTCTATTATGATTTCTAGCTCATAATTTCCATATGCAAACATTAATCCAAATGTTTGCAATAATAAAAAGATACGGCAACATCTAAAGTAAACTCGTGACAGATCACAAGGATACCCCTCACCTGTATATACATACCTGCATCCGCATTCCGACCGAATGCGAATGCGATGAGACTAAAGTAATCCAACAAATCTAATACTAGGATCCGGCTTAAACCAAAGCCCACTAGTATGATCCGTCCGATCATGATCCGTGCACTACTGCACGTATATGATCGAACCCTGCCATATATCATACGACATCTACAACGTTTCGCCCGAAACTTGAAAACTGTCTGTGGGGGACTCTAAAGACTCGTCAATACTTTGGCTGTGGATTTAACCACTAGCACGTCAGAGGTACTAGCCGTACGTAACGGGCTACCAGGTATTGACCAAAAGGGAGGTCGATGAGCGAACTCATCCTGACACCCTACTGAGCCTGTCAGTGACAATTTCTATACAGTCCGGTCCGTTCGTCTATGAGCATCGCATGGCGGGCCTAGAGGGTTGGTAAAAGTCAGACCCCCAAAAGCGGTACAAGTCGTGTCGGAGTGTAGCCCAGAACACCCTAAGATTCTACTGGAATACCTACCAGTAAATCTCCTTCCTTGGCAAAGGACTTCGTGTAATGGCTATCCTAGACACAGCGCGATCTCACCCCCAATACCGGGAGAGACGAAACCCCTGCCGATCCGCTCACTGCTTCCATGTGGCTCGGGACTGTACCCAACTAAAACATGTTTGCACGACTCCTTTGAGCCGTGGTAGGGTAGTAATCAAAGCACAGTGGGAACTCACATGAGACAAATGACGATCTCAGGTCGATGAACTAACCTGTACACATGTCACCAAGGAACTGCTATCTGACGTCAGGTATAATACTAACTAGCATGTTCCCGGCGAGTCCTGTCCGGTGTACTCATAACCCAATGAGCACCTGTATACATCTTAGGTGATCCAACTGACACCAATGGCTTTTGAGACCGGCCACCGCCCCTCGTCGGGGTCTCGACTATATACACTAGTCTACTAATGGAGTATCGATGCCCTGTCTCGAAACTCCCACGACTAGGGACCTTTTAAGGATGTGCTTATAGACCCCAGCTCCTACGTATATGATCGCCACCATACTGCTGGTAGTCAAGCAAGAATCCTAAGGGCTCTATCAACGTGCAATAGTGACCTGTAAGGTCACCTGAAGCAGTACACGATGATAAAGATAAACCGGATAGCATACTATCATCTTGAGTAAGACTGTCCTACCGGTATAGGTCCTCCCTCAATCATTGCAATCACGTGCCTGCGATCCAATAATTGACTCTGAGGGCACTATATCCAACAATCTCTCACTTGCACTCAAGGCTAATTATTGCGATGTCGCATACTCACTGCCCGTGTGATACCGAGCACCCAACTCCTCTACTAATCAGTTTCATAAAGCCCGTTTGCGAAACTATTGCGTTCGAGGAATAGCCTCGGTGAGTGGATCCGTCCTGATGTTTCTTTCTATGTCTCTCTTTATCTCAAGTTCGCGGAGAAAGCCATCTCCCGAAATGAGCAATACCTGTCATAGAATATGTTTGGATGTCTGATGGGACCTAGTTCATAAATGAACTATAAATCCAAACTTCTTAGACTGTATCGTCAACTGAACTTAATCAGTATCCTGCGCCATGCCTCCCTCAGTATCCGCTTGGACCATCTATCCAAACTACTGCCCCTCGCCTGAGGGAAAACTACAACTCTGACAGCCACTCTGTCTTCCAGATCACCTTGGAAGCCTGGAATGATAACGGTTTCCTAAAAGAGGCTGTTGTTATCATATCCCTAGAACATCCACTTATGTTCTAAAACTGCTTCCGAATGTTTCTCCAGGATTGGATTAATATCAACTTATTGCATCTAGTGCAAAAACAACGTCTGGTGTGGTACTTGACATCTCATGATTGACTCAATTGCCTTAAGCAAGTGATCTGCCAATCATGCACTTCCCTCTCCCCTTTAGTCTGTAAGACACCTTTAGAGAGGGTGACTCCATCACCTGCAGGTATACTACCGTGCCAGGAGTCGTCCATTCTAAAACACCTTTAGAATGCTGTCTAAGTACCCAGATTGGGAAACTACCCAAATCTAGATCTAAAACCATAGATCTAGTAACCAGACTGTCTGATATTATATCTATATCCTATGTGGAGAAAACACTGTGTGACAACCAAAGTATAACCGACCGTAGTATAGTAATTTCATTTCCTACTCTGTGTATGTCATCCAAATACCAGGACATCACACCCTACTATTGACATCACACCCTACTACTTTCTTAATAGATCCATCCCCTATTCTGATGAAGTCAAACCTATGACTGTCACATCAGAAATAGATGATCTATCTCCGCTATATCTGCTTTAGTCTATAAATAGACATAAGCTACTTGTCCACTATGCTTCCGCTGCTCCCACTGATTACGACAACCCTCTCGCAGAGTCATATACGCGTGCACTTCTAAAGCTAGTTTAGAACGACGCTATACACATCCTCCTGCTGGGTCTCACGGTCTGGAACAACAGAAATGGCAAGTCTGGGTAAACAAGAACCTCCATGTCATCGTCCTTGAGGCTACTGGAGTACCTCTTGGGTGCCTGAGGTTACCTACCATATCTGAGGAGTGGCCAATGGAATGTCAAACCAGATTGAATCTTTTAGGTTCTTATCAAATTTTCAGTAATCGTTTGCGGTTCTGGAATCACTTCCAGTTCTACCATACTCCCACTACTGTTTTCTGAAAAAATCCATTTTACTAAATCTGTGGCGAGTCAAGAACAATATCACTATTGATCTTCCATATGGTAGAAAGTCAACCCACATCATAGCCCGGGTCAACCCACAAACAGCCATTACAGAAACGTGCCTTGAGTTTTCCAGAGTCTGGTTTTAAGCATAAGCCGGACAACTCCCCGTACCTTAACATTGTTAAGATATGAACTATTCTATATCCAATATAGAAACAGAGGCACTGATTTAATTGGAACCAGATTCAAATCATGCAGCTGTCTCCAGTGCATGTCAACTAAATGGAGAGAGGCCGATCAGAATTACTCAACTTAGGAATACATCCAGATATGAGTACCCTGAAAGAGAAGCAAGTTCTCATAATCATTACTATCAACTGAATACCATACACAAGTATCTACATCTTCGATCACCTTGAAGAATCCTGATACTTGCAATACCGTGTTCTCTACTTTATTCTTATACCTATAACTTCTCAAAACTTAGACCTTGCATTTCTACGAAACACATGTCTAAGAACTAGAGAAGTCACAAGTAAACAGAATATAGTACGAGTACCAACCCCTCTGTCCTAATGGACACTGGACAACATGCAATACTCTGTATAAGTCCCCTTAGTCTAACAACTCATTCCTTGTGTGTCGTAGGTTGAAAACTGTACTTATGGTTAAGAAGAATTACACCGCTGTTTAATGCTCCTTACCTAACCATCCACTGATATAGGTAAATATCAGGGACATAATTTCAAAAAGTTACATCTCACTTTATAAAAATAAACGTACAGATATATCAATTTGAAATTGGTGCATAACAACGGATATTCAAAACCAAATATTTGCCGTCCGGCAAATAACCCAGGCGATTTCCTCAAATATCACAAATTACAACGAATCCCGATATAATGAAGATGATCACCCAATTCCCAATAATTTACTCCCACTCATCATCTGTAAAACCATACAGATGTGAGAATCAAACCTGGTAAATACATACCCTGGAGCAAGGACTAATTGGGAAATCAGTTTTCTTTTAACAATACATGGTGAAACTGAAACATATAAATGTTTTGAAGGGGTATCTGGGTATTCCTAGTAATGCCTCTTCCATTATCAGATTCACAACTGTAACCGTATATTTCTTTGCCATCTCTCCAAATCCCTTTATATGTCTTTAATCATTACCTTCTGTACACCACCTTTATGCTAAATGGTTTTCTTCCTTCCCTACCGTTCCGCACCAGCCTATGGTTTGGAAGAAGACTATCCAATAAGCATAATGGGTATACTCTCCTAATCCTAGGAGTACTCGTAACCAGAGAGAAGGTGAAGATAAAAGACAACTGAATAAACCTTATTGTTATTTCTCCTGAACCAGAATCCATCCCCGAAATAGAACAAGTTCCTTCAAGTTCGTATATAACCATACGATGGAGTATCCAAATAACTGTGGATCTTTGTAGTGATACGGGGTGTTCTGGAGAAATACAAAGGTGAAGTAGGAGTGGCGATGAAATACTTGGTTTTGTCGTGAATAGCAGTCACAATTTACTTTTCCCTCTTACTAATCCCTTTATTTGTCTTAACTTATTACCTTCTGTACACCATCGTTAGGCTAATTGGTTTTCTTCATTCCCTATCATTCGGCACTTGCCTATGGTTTGGAAGAAGACTATCTAATTAGCGTAATAGGTGTACTGTCCTAATCCAAGGAGCACTCGCAACCTGAGAGAAGGTAAAAGGAAATGACAACTGAATAGTCCTATTCATTTTCTCCAGAACCGGAAACCATCCTCGAATCTGGAACAAGTTCCTTCGAGTTCGTATATAACCTTACGATGGTTTTATCCAATGGAAGTGGATGTTCGTAGTAATACGGGGTGTTCTGGAGAAAAGGGTAAAAGTAGGAGTGGCAATGAGGTATGCAACTCTGACAATCCAAAAGCCAGTGTTTTAAGAAAGTTCGGTTAACTTGGTCACTGAGTCATAGTCTAGGGTCGGGTCATGGTCGCTGCCAAAGAGAGAGAGAGAAAAGAAACACTCAGCGTGCACTCTAACCTAGATCAGAATGGTTATCAATTTACCTAATCAGGAAACCTCCCACTGTAACCTCAAATTCTCCTCCAAACCTGAAAGAAGAATTGGTCGGGATCATCCGAGGAGTAAACCAACTCATCAGTGGGAATCGGGATCCAACTATCATCACATGATAACGTGATGTAATCCACTCACGTTATCACACTCCAGAAGGTATACGCATATCTGGCAAGTTTCAGTTTCTTTAGAAACTTCCGATGTGATTTTTACCCCATGCTCTTATGACCTTGACGAAGGCCAACATATCATAAGTCATATGTCAAGTTCTACCCGTCATTATCCAGGTTAATTTGAACCCACCCGTACGTACCCTTGACGAAGGCCAAAATAGTAGTACGACTGTCCCAAACCAACGCATCTATCTATGCTGCAGAAAAGTAACAAATAGCTCCCATACACTATGCCTTGACGAAGGCCAACATGCATAGCATGAATACTAAGTGCTACCTTTCTGAAATGACGGAGGGCTACGAATGGTTTTTGGCGAAAAACCTTTAACGTAATGAACTTGATATCGTTGAAGGAACCGGATAGCTTTTTATAAAAATATAGTGGCGAAAACCTTTGCTAAAGAGGTCACTCCCGGTGAAGAGATCTCGGCTCTTTCCCCGTAGAACGAGGTGCAGGATATTCCAACTGAATACCACGATCCAAAGCAAAAGGCAATCGGCTATAGTGAAGTTATTACCCTGACGCAAACTTCTGTCCAAGGGGACACTTCCGGTGAAGGGATCTCGGCCCTTGCCACGTCGACTGAGGTGTTGGATATTCATAACCGAATATCACTGTGCAAAACAAAAGAGAATGTCCTTGCAATAACAGCTTTTCTTTTGAAAAATGTTCCAACAACATCAAACAGGTTTGTTTAGCTTGCATTGATCCGAATCAATGCAGTCCCATCAATTAATCACACCACAAAAGAACGAAAAAATGATATACGTATATGCCATCCGCATTCGCTACTGGGTCCCATCATCACCCGTTAGGTTACTTAACTAACGACAGAGCGGGGACTGGACTGGCGCGGGTGTAAAACATATACAACATCTACTAGTATATATATATCAATATATAATATTCGCTCAAGGCGTGATAAAATACAACATCACAGAAATGTAATAAGCATCACAGAACAATACAGATAATCTGGGATTCCCGGGTTTCACAGAGCCGTTATTGAAACCCGACGTTCCCCTGGTCGTGTGGATAGCCTGTGCAATGAAATCCTAGACCCCTACGGGCGCGGCAAGTTACCCGCCAAAACCTGAAGCGAGGCAGCCCCCTTCAGCAACGTGAATGGACCACCCAGCACTTCACGGAATCCGGTAACCTGAGCACCCCTCCTTGGGTCAACCTTTACCCCCTACGAGTGCGGCGAATATCCCGCCAATTATAGAGTGAAGCCCCCTCCGTCTCAAAGCCATGAGATGCGGGCCCGTTGCCCTCTAGAACCCGGCTACCCGTGCACCCCTCCGCGGGGTAATCCTAGTACAGAAAGTAAAATATACAACGGGTACATCGACCTCAGCCCGGTCGTGCCCCAAAAGAATAATATACAAACTGGAAGTGACGGCAGTCCACATATCGGACGCTCGTCCCGCAATATCAAATGTACAAACACAACCAAACTGTACTACCATTGCATCCAGGCTATCCACCACGACAAATCCGAAACATCACAGCACAACACAGAACATCAACGTGAATGTCACGTTCGCAAATCCGTCTAAAAGGACTATAGCAATTAGACAAGATTTACCGATCAAATGACATTCACGGTCGCAGATATAATGTAAATACTATGAACTAACATATTTAAAATTTTCGATCGACAAAATTTCCCGAAGTGGGCCCTAAGTACAATACCCAGTACTTAAAATAATCTGGGCCAAAAATAAAATTACCAGAAACCCCATTTCCAAGTCAGAAACCACTGTAGGAAAATTGGTGGACTGATGCTATAGTACGGCAGCGGAACCGCGGCCAAAACGTGGGTACGGCCGCGGTTCCGCGCTGCTACAGTGGAATCAGTGAACCAATTTTTCTCAGATTTCTTAGAAAAGCCTGTCTGATTTTCTGCAATACTCAAAATAATTTTTTAACGACAATAAAAATTCGACAGAAAGTTCAGTATTGAAAATGCAGTTTTTGGAAATTTCGTCCGATCGAAGTTCTAAACACGTTAGAGCAAGCTAGTAAAGGTTAATGGCGTGGCTCTGATACCATGTAAGTGTACGGTAGCGCCCCGGCCGTCTGTCCGAGGCCAAAATGCGGAAACGAAAACTTTTTCAAACTAGAAACCGGTGCTATCGTATACTTTAAATCCGGATCGAACCATTAACCTACAACTAGCTAACTAGAGAAGGGTTGGAAAGGCTATACCGATCGATCCGTGTCCTTCGGTCTTTGGCCACCATCCCAAGCTCCTCGCGGCATCTCCGGTCTCGATCTCCTCGTCGGAAAGGGCACCACATCTTCGAGTCTTTTTACGGGCTCCTGCTTCGTCCGAAGCAACTCGGGCACGAAGTTCGCTAGCCGACGTGTCCAAGGCGATGTAGAGAATGTGTGTGATAAAAGAGCCTAAGCAAACTCTTTTAATATATTTAAATATTGGAGAAACATATAGTTTTTTCATTTGTGAATACTATTCTTTGATGGTTGCTAAAAGACTTAACCATTCCTTTGTTGGGTTTCCTTAGCACCTTGTCTAGGGTTTGGAAGTATCACAAATGCCACAACAAAAATTTAAGAGGGTGCTAAGAAAACTAACTATGAATCGAAACTATAATTTTAGGGTAACATCTAACTAGCATCACATACTAGATGAAATCTACACTAAGAGTTAAGTGATACAACCTTTGTAGACTTCCCTCCTTGACTCCTTGGATCTCCTCGAGTTTGAACCGGCTTTCTTAGGCTCCTTCTAAGTCCACGATGATCCACCAGAAGTCCTTTTGCTCAAGCTCCAAGCTTCACTTGATCAAGGATGAAGATGAAGCAATCACTCCAAACTAGTGGGCTAGACTAATGTAGAATGATGATGTGGTTTGTATGCTTACTTAAAAACCCTTTCTTTTTATAAACCTCACTCACTTTTGAAACTCAAGAGAGCTTGGGAGAGTAAGAAGATGAAGATGGCAAAGCTAGAGCTCTCTCTTGATAATTATCGATTATAATTATCTTCTAGCATAGAAATAAAATATCAACTATATAATTATGTCATGCCAAACTATGGTTAATAAATATCTAGATATTTTGATGTTTGGTTAAAGTCCAAATGAAAATCAAGCCATGGGTTAAAACTAACTCAAATGAAAAAAGAGTGTAGAAAAACCCAATTATGATTTAATTTCCATTTTCTTTTAATCCAATAATATATAAATGAACCATGTGAGTCTTGCATTGCCATCTCCCATGTATCAACAATCATGACACTATGTATGCATGTATGTGTGCATTCACATCATCATATGCATATACACCCATTCATGCATACATCCAAAAGAAAAGGTTTGTTAAAAATGAGATAAAAAGTCAATGTTAAATCAACACTTGATTTAACAAACCGGTCATATCACATACGACCCGACCAATAGAAAACGCCCGATTAAAATATGGTATCACATACACGCATTTAATCAAGCTCCCGCGCATATCTCATATGCACACCACATCGTTTCTCCTGAGCTAGGAAACTTCTGTGTGGGACTGTAAGACTTGCCAATACGCCGGCAGTAGGTGATGATCATATCAAACACGCACAAGCCGCAAACGGTCAGCTAAACATAACGGCCACCTGGGTATTGAGCGATCAGAAGAAAAACAAGCGAACCTGTCAAAACTCCCATCGAGCCAACTGGCAACACTTACCGTACAGTCCGGTCTCTTCGTCAGATATACTGCATATTGAGTCTAGGGATGGTATCGTCGACCCCAATAACTCAATAAGTCATGTCGGTGTATGGCTCATAACAGATCGAGAAACTACTGATAACACTTATCAGTAAATCTCAGTAGCCCTGGCCGGGGACTTCCTTTTATAGCCAATCGAGCGTAGCACAATATCAACCCCCAATATCGGGAGAGACGAAACCCCTCCTATCGCTCATTAACTCCATGCGCCTCGGGACTGTACCCAAAATCCACCTGTTTGCACAACTCAGTAGAGCTGTGATGGGGTGGAGATCAAAGTACAGTGGGAGGACACACAAGACTCTATGACGATCTCGGGTCTACAGACTAACCTGTACCAGTGTCACCTGAGAACTGCTATCCGACGTGAGATATAATACCACATAAGAGTTCTGAGCGAGTCCGCTTAGTGTACCTAGTCTCCACTGAGCACCCGTATACAATCTTTGGTATCAGCACACCAGATGGATATGGAATCATCCATCGCCCATCACATGGGACAAGAACCGTATACGCTAGTCTACTCTAGAATATCGATGCCCTGTCTCGATACACCTACGACTAGAAACATTTCAAGGATATGCTTGTAAACTACAGATGTCCTACTAGTATGATCCACATCATAATCCCAGTAGTCAAGCAAATATCCTAAGGGCTTTATCAACATGTACCAAATGAGTAAGATGCAAGATCAAATGAACATGTCAAGTTAAAGTACAACTAGATAGAATACTATCATGTCGAGCAAAAATGTCCTCTGAATATATATACACACATACCGATACATCCACTATCATATAATGGCCTCTAGGGCATACATATATCCAACAATCTCCCACTTGCACTAAGGCCAATTATTGGCGTATCTCATACCCAACATCTCAAAAAGTCGCTCATGCTACGGCTGAGGGAGGGCCTTGGTAAGTGGATCCGCGGTGTTATTCTTTGTATCTACTCTCCTAATCTCGATCTCGTGTTGATCAACTATCTCCCGGATCAAATGATATCGTCTCAGGATGTGTCTGGACTTCTGATGGGACCTGGGCTCTTTGGCCAACGCCACAGCCCCATTATTATCACAATACAATGGTATTGAATCAATAATGGTTGGAACTACTCCTAGCTCCGAGATGAACTTCCTCATCCAGACGGCTTCCTTGGCAGCATCATTTGCAGCAATGTACTCAGCTTCCATCGTAGAGTCTGCAACGGTATCTTGTTTGGAACTCTTCCAACTCACTTCCCCTCCATTGAGGGTAAATGTAAATCCTGAGATAGACTTGCTATCATTCTTATCACTCTGTAAGCTCGAATCGGCAAAGGCCTCCATTTGGGGATCCCCGTTACCATACACCGAGAACAATTCTTTAGTCCTTCGCAAGTACTTAAGAATGTTCTTCACAGCAGTCCAGTGATTCTCCCCTGGGTTTGACCGATACCTGCTTACTACACTCTGTGCATAAGCTACATCAGGGCGTGTACACAACATCGCATACATTATTGATCCTACGGCTGAAGCGTAGGGAATAATACTCATGCGAGCTCTCTCTTCATCAGACATTGGGCAAAAGTCCTTGGAAAGAGTGACTCCATGCAAGCGGGTAAAGCACCCCGCTTGAAGTCTTCCATACTAAACCTCTTTAGGATGGTGTTGATGTACTTGGTTTTGGACAATCCCAATAACCGTTTGGATCTATCGCTATAGATCCATATGCCCAATATGTACGTGGTATCACCCAGGTCTTTCATGGAGAACCTTTATGATAAGAATGATTTGACCGACTGTAGCATAGGAATGGCATTTCCTATCAGAAGAATATCATCCACGTACAATACGAGGAATACGACAGTTCTCCCTACAGTCTTCTTATAAACACAAGGTTCATCTGGATTTTTGACGAAATCAAACTCTTTGATAACATCATCAAAACAGATGTTCCAACTCCGTGATGCTTGCTTTAATCCATAATTGGATTTAAGCAACTTACATGCTTTCCCGCTGCTCCCACTATCAATGAAGCCCTCTGGCTGATCCATATAAACGCATTCTTCTAAATCACCATTTAGAAATGCATTTTTAACATCCATCTACCAGATTTCATAGTCGTAGTGATCAGCAATAGCAAGTAGGATCCGAATGGATTTAAGCATGGATACCGGAGAGAAAGTCTCGTCATAGTCCAGTCCTGGTCTTTAACGAAAGCCTTTCGCTACCAACCTTGCCTTATAGGTCTCCACCTGCCCATCTACACTAATATTTCTTTTAAAGATCCGTTTGCACCCTACGGGTTTTACCCCAGAGGGTACAACCTCCAAAGTGTATGCTTTGTTGGTGTACATAGACTCCATTTCAGACCTCATGACATCCAGCCACTTCACAGAGTCACCACTCGTGATAGCCTGCTGAAAACTGGCAGGGTCATCATCATCCATGATGCAATCTTCTCTATCACCATCAATGAGAAAACCGTAGTATCTTTCCGGTGGGCGAAAAGTCCTACCAGATCTACGAAGTGGCTGAGGTTCATAAGATTCTGTTGCAACATCAGGTACTACCAAGTCGTCATTTATAATTTGTGTCTCCAGAATCTCTTCTAGATCTACCACATTGCCATCAGTATCATCTGGAAAAATCTCATTTTCTAAAAATGTGGCATACTGAGAAACAAACACCTTTTGTTCCTCCTTGTGGTAGAAAAGATACCCAAATGAATGTTTCGGATATCCCACAAATATACACTTGACTGATCGTGTCTCGAGTTTGTCTGGATTCTGCTTTTTGACAAAAGCCGGACAACCCCAAATCTTAACTCGTTTAAGAGATGGTCTCTTCCCATACCATATCTCATATGGAGTGGTAGACACAGTCTTGGTTGGAACTTTGTTTAACAGAAAAGCTGCAGTCTCCAATGCATGCCCCCAAAAAGAAAGAGGTAACTCAGTATCACTCATCGTGGATCGTACTATATCTAATAGGGTACGATTCCGCCGCTCTGACACACCGTTGTGCTGTGGTGTGTAAGGGGGAGTGAGCTGAGAGAGAATCCCATTCTTTTTTAGGAAGTTAGAAAACTCTGTACTAAGATACTCCTCACCTCGATCTGATCGATAACTATCCAGGTCTGCTGGTCTAGCTGTCTATCTGAGGCTCGCATCCCTTCTCGTGATTCGGTAGTTTGGCATCCCGGTTATTGGGATGCCTATCGTTCCGCTCGGTAGCCTCGCTGCACTTGTTCAACTCAATCGTTCACTTCGTTCACTTGCCTTCGTTCAACTCATTAACTCGAACGTCCTTCACTTGCTGATCGTTTGCGAGTCGAAGTATTTTGATACTCATTCCTGTTTGTTTTTCTACTTCAAGTTTGTACTCCTTGAATTTCTCGAAATCTTCATACTTATGTTTTAACAAAAACATGTGACCGAATCTTGAGAAATCATCAGTAAAAATTATGAAGTAAGAAAAACCGCCTCTTGCATATGTAGACATTGGCCCATATACATCACTATGTATGAGGCCTAAGAGCACTGTAGCTCTTTCTCCATGTCCAGTAAACGGAGTTTTGGTCATTTTCCTTTTGATACAAGACTGACAAGTCGCATAAGGTTTATACTCAAAAGGATTTAAATATCTATTTTTATGAAGCTTGTTTAATCTTGTTTCATTAATATGACCAAGTCTACAATGCCAAAGAAAAGCTTCATTTATATCTGAAAATTTTCTTTTATTTGTGTGTTGTATGTTGAAAACTGTGTGTTGATTCAGGACGTATATCCCATTATTTAGTGTAACATAACCAATCAACTCTTGATTCAGTTTAATGTTCATAACATTATGCTGCAATACAAAATGATATCCTTCATTGTCTAACAAAGAAATAGATATTATATTACAAAGCATGCTTGGTACAAAATAACATGGGTTCAAAACCAATATACAACCCGATGGCAACCCTAGGTGATACTCTCCCACTGAAACTGCATGTACATTGGAACCATTTCCAACTCAGAGAGTATGATCACCGGTCTTCAAAACTCTACTATTTCTCAACCCCTGCACAGAATTGCAGATATGAGAACCCGATCCGGTATCCAATACCCAGGAAGCAGAGTTAATAGAGAAACAGTTTTCAATTACAAACACACCTGAAGCGGAAGCATCACCATGCTTCTTTTTCTTGAGATCCAAGTACTCAGTGCAATTTTGCTTCCAGTTCCCCGTCTTCTTGCAATGGAAACATTCTCCCTTCCCTAACTCCGCAGCTTTGGATTTGTCTTTCCCCTTCGCCTTCTTGATTCCGCCTCTCGGCTTGGTGGATTTCTTCTTATTCTTTCCCTTGGCCTTGGCTTTTGGGATGGAAGAGGAAGATCGTCTAACAAGCAGAGAGGGAGACTTCTCTTTAAGCATGCTCTCCGCACTTCTCAACATATTGAGAAGTTCAGGTGGTGATTTCTCCATGTTATACATATTGTAGCCTACCCCTTATGCTTGGGATAAAAGGCTCAGTTGTTGTTGTTGTTGTTGTTGTGTATACATATTGAAATTCACTATGAATGGAGTAAAGGCGGAGGGAAGAGACTGTAGAACAATATCAGTATACTGTTCATTATCCATTGTCCATCCGAGGTCTTCAAGCTCTTTTATAAGAGCTATCATCTTCAAAATGTGATCGCTTACTGGTGTGCCAGGAGCCATCCGCATCTGAAACAGTTTTCGAGATGCTTCGTATCTCAGGGTCCGAGATTGCTCCCTATACAACTCTTTTATATGGAGAAAGATGGATTGGACATTCATCTGCTCGTGTGCTGCTTTTGATGTGTATTGTCCATCGATACAAGCACGAGGCATTTGGCAGTAGCACAGTTAATATCCCACGTTTTGCGGATTTCCCTATCCGCAACAGAAGATTCAGGGCCTGGGGTAGGTGGGGCTGAGGCAGTGAGGACATATGATACTTTATCATATGTGAGAGCAATATTAATGTTCCTCAGCCAGTCTTTGTAGTTCGGTCCAGTCAGCTTGTTTTTATCTAGCAGAAGCTTAAGTCCTGTCATTGGTATCTACCATTAAGAGAGAGAAAAGAATACACTCAACAAAAGCTCTTGGAAAGATCAGATTGGTTATTATCTTATCTAATCGATGTCTCGCACTGCTTTTATTAAATTTTCCTTAAAACCTTTAAAAAGAAAATTAGCCGGGATTAATTACATTTTACAACTTCGCTAACCGTTCAGCCAAGCCAGTGCCGGTATTTTGAGGGAGGTTCCCCGTGCTTTCGCACGGACCTAATTAGAATAAACCTCGTTTTCCCAGAGGCGTAGCCCCGTTGACACCTTTCTAGACACCTAATTGGTTAGCTAATTGTAAAGTGTAAAACTCTTTTGGGAGCAACTCTTGCTCACAATAGGATCGGGATCCTACTATTACATAGAAGGTATGCAATCTCATTGCAAATTTCAACTCTTGAAAGTCCCGATAAGGTTTTTACCCCTAGCCATCATGACCTTAACTATAGTCAACATATCATAAGTACTAGTCAAGTTCTTCCCGTCATTTCGTGATTTAACTAGACCCGCCCATACTACCCTTAACTATAGTCAACATAATCATATGAATGTCCTAACTAATCGCATCATATGCGGTGTAGGAAGACATCACTTAGCTACCGTACACTGCACCTTAACTATAGTCAAAATACGCAGCATGAATACTAAGTACTCTACTTTCTAAAATGACAGAGGGGTGCGAATAGTTTTTAAGAAAACTTTTAACGTTTTAAACTTGATATCGTTGTAGAATCAAATAGGTTTAAAAGGAGTGGCTTAAGCTCCGCACTTTTGAAAACATGCTTTTTCACAAAAAGCCGAATAGGTTTCAAATCCAATTCTACAACATCTTTTAGGTTCATTTTTTTTACATTAATCTCATTAATGTAGTCCCATCTTTTAAGTCCTTAAGCCATCACAGAAAGAAACGAAAATATAACGTACGCTTATGCCATTCGCATTCTCCACAGTGTCCCGTTATGCACCGTTATGTTACTTAACTAACGGCATAGCGGGGCGGGACTAGCGCGGATGTAAAACATAAGCAACATTTATTATATATCTATATATAATACCATTCGTCTCAGCATAAATAAAGTGATCACATCACAGAATATCAACAGCAGAAGCACATATGAAAATATAGGATATCTAGGAGGTCCATATTTTGTATTTAGCCAATAATAGAAAATACGGATTCCACGGTCGCGATGAATAGCCAAGCCCACACCCTTAGACCCCTACGAGAGCGGCAAGTGACCCTACCAATCCTAGAGTTTAGGAGACCTGGTCTCGACTCCTCGAGATGGCCTCCCACTGAACCCTAGAACCCGGTCACTTGTGCTCCCCTCCTTGGGTCTATCCTAATGCGGAAAAGTAAATAATATACAATAACAGTGACATCATCCTCAACCCGAAAATGCCCCAAATAAAAGAATATTACATACAATTTAATTTTACATGAATGAAAATAAAAACTCTCATCTCACATAAAACCCCCGGCTATTCAATCACGACGATCCTACATATCATATCTCGGCAACACATAATATCACATATCATCAACGTAAGTAAGTATGCGTACCCCGATTGTCGTTGATGTATAGAAACGAAACCGGTGATACACCACATACTACACTTACGGTCGCAGAAAAGAAAGTGAAAAACAACAACACTTGGAATCATCACTTTCACATATATCAAGACGATGTTAAACATTTCGAACGAATCAACAAACACCCATAAATTATCCCGAGAGCTCAACACTTGAGCAAAGTTGAAATACCCAAAAAAAACGTGCCACGGTGTCTATGGACCAGCCGTAGAAGGGTCAACCAATGTCTCACCTATGCCACCACGGAACTACGGCAAACCCTAGGGTTCGGTCGCGGTTCCGTGGACATAAAATCGAGTTAAGGTTTACGTTCTTCTAGAGGGTCCATTGGGATACTTGCATGACCATTGAGTATAATCAACTTAGAAAATTACAACTCTTGAAAATTTCAGAGGGGGTCTTAACGTGGGGTTTGAAATTCGTTCGAACTGTTAAACATTGTCTAGGGTTACCATTACAGTGTTAAAATATACGACTACGAAACACTACGAATTAGCCCCTAAACAAAATAAACATCATATGAAATTTTGGGCTAAACAAACAATACCTGAAACACCAAAACCTACAGACTAGAGCACAGTAGAAATACGAGGCACAAAGGTACATGAATGACCGAGCCGGCCAGTATTTTGGGGGTTGTGCTCAGTTGAAATCCGAGCAAATGGCCTTGTTTTTATACTGTGTTCTCACTATATCACATACAGTCCTCTGCAGTTGCTTAAATAATTTTTAGACGACTTTTTTAAAAATTTAAAGAGAGCAATTTCTAGGGTTTCAAATATCGTATTCTTCGGAGTTGTTTTCGTTTTCGTAATAGTTATAACACCGTGTCTAAATTTCTAGCTTGGCTCTGATACCACTGATGGGTTTCCTTAGCACCTTACCTAGGGTTTGGAAGCATCACACATGTCACAACAAAAATTTAAGGGGGTGCAAAGCAAACTAACTATGAATCGAAACTACAGTTTTAGGGTAACATCTAACTAGCATCACATACTAGATGAAAGCTACACTAAGAGTTAAGTGATACAACCTTTGTAGACTTCCCTCCTTGACTCCTTGGATCTCCTCGAGTTTGAACCGGCTTGCTTAGGCTCCTTCTAAGTCCACGATGATCCACCCGAAATCCCTTTGCTCAAGCTCCAAGCTTCACTTGATCAAGGATGAAGATGAAGCAATCACTCTAAACTAGTCGGCTAGACTAATGTAGAATGATGATGTGGTTTGTATGCTCACTTAAAAACCCTTTCTTTTTATAAACCCCACTCACTTTTGAAACTCAAGAGAGCTTGAGAGAGGAAGAAGATGGCAAAGCTAGAGCTCTCTCTTGATAATTATCAATTATAATTATCTTCTAGCATAGAAATAAAATATCAACCATATAATTATGTCATGCCAAACTATGGTTAATAAATATCTAAATATTTTGATGTTTGGTTAAAGTCCAAATGAAAATCAAACCATGAGATAAAGCTAGGTCAAATGAAAGAAGAGTGTAGAAAAACCCAATTATGATTTAATTTCCATTTTCTTTTAATCCAATATCAAAATATAAATATATAAATGAACCATGTGAGTCTTGCATTTCCATCTCCCATCTATCAACAACCATGACACTATGTATGCATGTATGTGTGCATTCACATCATCATATGCACATACACCCATTCATGCATACATCCAAAAGAAAAGGTTTATTAAAAATGAGATAAAAAGTCAATGTTAAATCAACACTTAATTTAACAAACCGGTCATATCACATACGACCCTGTTGGGGTCGAAAATTGCACCCCGGTTGACCAAGTCAAAGTCAAAGTCAACCCTAAGCAAGTGGGCCCAAGCCCAGGTCAAGTGGGCCCATACCAGAGTCGAACCCGAACATGAAGCGGCCGGCCTCCACCATGCCACCATAAAAATCATGTAATAAATAATTTTAATATAATTTTTTATGCATGAATGGGCATAAAGCCAAATTTTTGTAAAGCCCATGGCTTATGTGCAAAAAAGAAATAGCACATGAGACATGGAATGGGTAAAATGCCATTTTGTAAAGCCTAAAGGGCTATGTGTAAATATGTAAGCCTATAAGGCAACATGATGATGAATAAAAAAAACAACTTTTTATTCTCCCCCCCCCAAAAAACTAGGGTTCCTGTGCCTCCTTCTCCTTCCTCAGGTTCTAAACCTTCTTCTTTCTTTTGAATTAAATCAAGAGTTTTACTCTTCCTCTTCCAAAACTAAATAGTTTTTCACCATAAAACCGATAAAGGGGAACTCAGATCTCCTATCAGATCTCAAAAATAAGAAATTTTTAAAATCTCATACTTCCCTTTTCTCCAAGATCCGGTCAACAGGGGGGAGGAAGGAGGAGACCCATCTCCAAAGACCCCATTCTGGGAAAGATCCAAGGCTCAGAGGAGAAGAAAGGGGTCCCCTTGAGCATTTACAAGGATTTCTTGGAGTATAACTCCACAAATCAAAGCTTCTGGGAGTTTAACTCCATATAAAAAAAAGAGAAGAGTCTTTCTTTCTAGGAGTTCAACTCCATAAGTCAAATCGGGAGCACAGCTCCCAGTGCAGGGACCAAGTCCCTTTTCCTGCTTGCGCCCAAGCGCCCACGTGAGGCGCTAGCACCAGCACCCGAGTGCCCACGTGCCGGGCACGTGAGGCGCTAGCGTCCAAAGCGCTAGCGTCCGAGCGCCCACGTGCAGGGCATGTAAGGCGCTAGCGCCAGCGCCCGAGCGCCCACGTGCCGGGCAAGTGAAGCGCTATTGCCCAAAACGCTAGTGCCAGCGCCCACGTGCCAGGCACGTGCGGCCGCGTGCTGCGCACGTGAGGCGCTGGCTCCTTCTCCCACGCATCCTTTGGATGCCCTTTCTTTATACACACACACACACACTCCACAACACTGTCCCCGCTAGAAAAAATTTCTAACGGGGCACTGCCCCGCACCCTGCAAGGGGGCTGCTATCCCCCTTGACCCGCAGCCCGCTATCCGGGTAGCGGGACCCCCGTAAAAACTCTGCGCCCCCCCCCCGATATATCCAAAATCCCTTCAAAACACAACACTGCACATTGAGTTCGCATGACCAGTTTAACCCGTTAATCGGAGGTTCTCTCGCTCCAAAGGCGAGGGGTAATTAACGGCAGCTTAGTTCGCGGCTGCCGGAGATTCGGATCCCCACAATCAATAAACCCCGCCTGCCCTAGGCATGGGGAATCTATAGTACGCCTGACAAAGCGCGCGCGTATTCCCATCTCAATGGAGTGACGAAAAACACCCTACAGACTCGACCAATAAAAACGCCCGATTAAAATACGGTATCACATACACGCATTTAATCGAGCTCCCATGCATATCTCATATGCACACCACATCATTTCGCCTGAGCTAAGAAACTTCTGTGTGGGACTCTAAGACTCGTCAATACACCGGCAGTAGGTGATGATCACATCAAACACCCACAAGCCGCAAGCGGTCAGCTAAACGAAACGGCCACCCAGGTATTGAGCGATCAGAAGAAAAACAAGCGAACCAGTCAAAACTCTTATCGAGCCAACTGGCAACACTTACCATACAGTCCGGTCTATTCGTCAGATATGCTGCATATCGAGTCTAGGGATGGTATCGTCGACCCTAATAACTCAATAAGTCATGTCGGTGTATGGCTCATAACAGATCGAGAAACTACTGATAACACTTATCAGTAAATTTCAGCAGCCCTGACCAGGGACTTCCTGTTAAAGCTAATCGAGCATAGCACAACATCAACCCCCAATACCGGAAGAGACGAAACCCCTCTTATCGCTCCTTGCCTCCATGCGCCTCGGGACTGTACCTAAAATCCACCTGTTTGCACGAATCAGTAGAGCCATGGTAGGGTGGAGATCAAAGTACAGTGGGAGGACACACAAGACTCTATGACGATCTCGGGTCTACAGACTAACCTGTACCAGTGTCACCTGAGAACTGCTATCCGACGTAAGATATAATACCACATAGGAGTTCTCGGCGAGTCCATTCGGTGTACCCAGTCTCCACTGAGCACCCGTATACAATCTTTGGTATCAGCACACCAGATGGATATGGGATCATCCATCGCCCATCACATGGGACAAGAACCGTATACGCTTCTACTCTGAAATATTAATTCCCTGTCTCGATACACCCACGACTAAGAACATTTCAACGATATGCTTGTAAAGTACAGATGTTCCACTAGTATGATTCACATCATAATCTCAGTAGTCAAGCAAATATCCTAAGGGCTTTATCAACATGTACCAAATGAGTAAGATGCAAGATCAAATGAACATGTCAAGATAAAGTACAACCAGATAGCATACTATCATGTCGAGCAAGAATGTCCTCTGAATATATATATACACATACTGATACATCCACTATCATATAATGGTCTCTAGGGCATACATATATCCAACATCCTTTGCTACCTTGGCTACTAGCTCTTCACAAAAGACTTAGCCAATTTTTCTATGGCTTCTTCTTCTTCATCTCCTCCTCATTATTCTTGGTAGCTCACTTAAGCTTAGAAAAAGAGAGAAAAGATAGTGAAAATATTCCTACATCCCCACTCTCCATTCGTAGCGAGTTTAGAGCGTCGATTGCTTCACTAGATGAAGCCAGAGCTTGGATTGGTTCGCTGAGGTGGATCATCTTCGGCAAGGGCAGTCGCCACTCAATCTCGATCCGGATGGCATACACGGAGCTTGGAGGGGTCTTCCACAATTGGGTGGACACGTGTCGAAGGTAGTATAACTAACCTTTGCATGCTTTTTTTGCTGGTTATTGTGTTTAGATTGATTCTATGGTTCGGGGTTCCTTCGTGTTAGCTAGAAAAAAAAATTTATCCGCTTCCGCTGCGCCGCGAGTACTAGGGAACCCAACAATGGTATCATTGTTGGCTATAATGCCCTCAATGCAATTATCATAGTCGCAGGCAGGTGATTATGATGATTGAGGGAGTACCTATACCAGTAGAATAGTCTTACTCGAGATGATAGTATGCTATCTAGTTTATCTTTATCATCATGTAAAATATTAGATGGCATTACAGATCACTATTACATGTTGATAGAGCCTATAGGATTCTTGCTTGACTACCAGCTGTATGATGGCGATCATATACGTGGGAGCTGGGTGGTCTATAAGCACATCCTTAAATATCCTTAGTCGAGGGAGTTTCAAGACTGGGCATCGATACTCCAGAGTAAACTAGTGTATACTAATCGAGACCCCGATGGGGGGCGGTGGCCGGTCTCACAAGCCATTGGTGTTAGTTTGTTCACCTAAGATGTATACAGGTGCTCATTGGGTTATGAGTACACCGGACGGACTCGCCGGGAACATGCTAGTTGGTATTATACCTATTGTTAGATAGAAGTTCCCTGGTGACATGTGTACAGGTTAGTCTATCGACCTCAGATCGTCATTTGACTCGTGTGAGTTCTCACTGTGCTTTAATTACTACCCTGCCATGGCTCAAAGGAGTCGTGTAAATAGGTTTTAATTGGGTACAGTCCCGAGCCACATGGAGGCAGTGAGCGGATCGTCGGGGGATTCGTCTCTCCTGGTATTGGGGGTTGATGTCGCGGTTGTGCACGAGTGGCCATCACCAGAAATCCTTGGCCAAGGTAGTCGAGAATTACTGATCTAGGATAGGTAGTTTCGTACATGGTGATGGGCTTCATACCGACACTAAATATCGTATTATTGGGTGTCTGACTTTATCCACCCCGTAGACTCGATATGCGATACTCATAGACGAACGGACCAGACTGTACGGATATTGTAACTGTCAGGCTCAGAAGAGGTTTCAGGATGAGTTTTCTCATCGACCTCTCTTTCGTTCAATACCTGGGTAGTCGTTAGGTACAGCTAGTGCCGCCGACGTGCTTGTAATTAAACCCACTGCCAGCGTATTGACGAGTTTTTAGAGTCCCACACAAAGGGTCTCCCTGCTTCGGGCAAAACGATGTAGAGGCCGTATGGTTTTACGGCAGGGTTCATGTTGGGTTACGGCAGCGCCCCGGCCATCAATCTGTGGCCAAACGCGGAACAAAAACTTTTAAAAACCGGCGCTAACGGAACCCTAATCGACGAATCGTACCATTAACCTTATACCAATTATATCAAAGGAGTTTACAGAGGTTATACCGATCGATCCGTGTCCTTCGGTCTTCAACCTCTGTCCCAAGATCTTTGCGTCTTCCCCGATCAAGTTTGATCTCCGGTCTCCCCAAATCGAAGAAGATCCACGTCGAGGATTAGTAATATGGGCTCCCGCCTCTAAACCGAAGCAACTCGAGCATCAAGTTTGCTAGCCTATATACCCAAGATGAACTAGAGATAGTGTGTGAATAATTTGTCACAAAACACCCAAGTATTCTCAACTCATGAGAGGGAATTGGTGGAGGTTGAAGAAGTTGCCATTGGAGAAGAAGTGTGGGCTCAAGTTTTTGGCTAAAGAAAAAACAACCAAAGAAAAGTATCTGCTCAATTTTCTTGTGTTGTTTTGGCTAAAGAAAATGTGTGTGTTTTATTGTGAGCACATAAAGAAAAAATCCTCACACAAATATCTTTGCCAAAACAAAACAACACTTGACCCAATATCATGAGTCACCAAGTGCATGTGCTATGAATCAATGCACAATGCCAAGACTTGCACTCACACTCTCCATCACAACAATATTAAACATTTAAAGAAAACCCTAAATGTTTAATACAATATAAAAGAAAAGAAATGGAAACCCTAAAATTATCTTGTAACGAATTACAAGAATACCCATCATCTGTATATACATACCCGCATCCGTATTCCGACTGAATACGAATACAACAAGACGAAAGTAATCCAACAATATAATACTAGGATCCGGCTTAAACTAAAGCCCACTAGTATTATCCATCCGATCATGATCCAGGCATAAGTGCACGTATATGATCGAACCCTGCCATAAAACCATACGGCCTCTACAACGTTTCACCCGAACCAAGGAAACCCTCTGTGTGGGACTTTAAAAACTCGTCAATACACTGGCAGTGGGTTTAACCACAAACACGTCAATGGAACTAGCTGTACGTAACGGCTGCCCAGGTATTGAGCGAAAGAGGGAGGCCGACGAGCAAACTCATCCTGAAACCCTACTGAGCCTGACAGTGACAATATCCGTACAGTCTGGTCCAGTCGTCTATGAGTATCGCATATCGAGTCTACGGGGGTGGATAAAGTCAGACCCTTAATAACGTGATATTTAGTGTCGGTATGAAGCCCATCACCACCTGAGAAACTACTGATCCTAGATCAATAATTCTCGACTACCTTGGCCATGGATTTCCGGTGATGGCCATCCGTACACACCGCGACATCAACCCCCAATACCGGGAGAGAAGAATCCCCTGATGATCCGCTCACTGTCTCCATGTGGCTCGGGACTGTACCCAACTAAAACCCTTTTGCATGACTTCTTTGAGCTTGGTAGGGTAGTAATCAAAGCACAGTGGGAACTCACACGAGATAAATGACGATCTCAGGTCGATAGACTAACCTTTACAAATGTCACCAGGGAACTGCTATCTGATAATAGGTATAATACCAACTAGCATGTTCCCAGCGAGCCCGTCCAGTGTACTCATAACCCAATAAGCACATGTATACATCTTAGGTGAACCAACTGACACCAATGGCTTGTGAGACCGGTCATCACCCCTCGTCGGGGTCTCGATCCGTATACACTAGTCTACTCTTGGAGTATCGATGCCTAGTCTAGAAACTCCCACGACTAAGGACACTTTAAGGATGTGCTTATAGACTACCCAACTCTCACGTATATGATTGCCATCATACTGCTGGTAGTCAAGCAAGAATCCTAAGGGCTCTATCAACATGTAATAGTGATCTGTAATGTCACCTGAAGAATGTACACGATGATAAAGACAAACCAGATAGCATACTATAATCTCGAGAAAGACTGTCCTACCGGTATAGGTCATCCCTCAATCATTGCAATCACATGCCTGCGGTCTAATAATTGACTTGAGGGCACTATAGCCAACAATCTCCCACTTGCACTTAAAGCTAATTATTGTGATGTCACATACTCACAGCCCGTGTGATACCGAACACCCAACTCCTCTACTAATCAGTTTCATAAAGCTCGTTTGTGAAACTATTGCGTTCGAGAAATAGCCTCAGTGAGTGGATCCGCTCCAATGTTTCTTTCTATGTCTCTCTTTATCTCAAGTTCGCGGAAAAAGTCATCTCCCAAAATGAGCAATGCCTGTCTTAGAATATGTCTGGATATCTGTTGGGACCCAGTTCACAAATGAACTCCAAATCCAGCAAACTTCTTAGACTGTATCGTCCACTGAACTTAATCAGTATCCTGTGCCATGCCTCCCTCAGTATCCGCTTGGACCACCTGTCCAAACTACTTCCCCTCAAAAAGAGGTAAAACTATAACTCTGACAGTCACTCTATCATTCAGGTCACCTTGGAAGCCTGGAATGATAACCGTCTCCCGAAGGAGGCTGCCGTTACCAAATCCCATGAACATCCACTTATGTTCATAAACTGCTTCCGAACATTTCTCCAGGATTGGATTAATATATAAACTTATTGCAACTACTGCAAAAACAATATCTGGTGCGGTACTTGACATCTCATGATTGACTCAATTGCCTAAGCAAGTGATATGCTAATCATGCACATCCCTCTCCCCTTTAGTCTGTAAAACGTCTTTAGAGAGGGTGACTCCATCACCTGAAGGTACACCACCATTCCAAGAGTCGTCCATTCTAAAACACCTTTAGAATAGTGTTTAAATACCCAGATTGGGAAACTACCCAAATCTAGATTTAAAACCATAGATCTATTAACCAGAATGCCTAATATAATATCCATATCCTATGTGGAGAAACCATTGTGTGACAACCACGGTATAACCGATCATAGTATAAGAATTTCACTTCCTACAAAATGTATGTCATCCATATACCAGGAAATCACACCCTACTACCTTCTTAACAGATCCATCTCCTATTCTGATGAAGTCAAATCATATGACTATCACATCAAAAATAGATGATCTATCTCCGCTATACTTGCTTTAGTCTATAGATAGACATAAGCTACTTGTCCACTATATTTCCACTGCTCCTACTAACTACAACAACCCTCTGGCAGAGTTATATATACGTGCACTTCTAAAGCTAGTTTAGAACGACGCTATACTCATCCTCCTGCCGGGTCTCATAGTCTAGAACAGCTGTAATGGCAAGTCTGGGTAAACAAAAACCTCCCTGTCACCGTCTTTGAGGATACCGGAGTACCTCTCGGGTGCCTGAGGTTACCCACTATATCTGCGGAGTGGCTAATGGAATGTCAAACCTGATTGAATGTTTAGTTTTTATTAAATTTTCAGTAATCGTTTATGGTTCTGGAATCACTTCTAGCTCTACCATACTCCCATTACTGTTTTCTGAAAAAAAATCCATTTTACTAAAACTGTGGCGAGTCAAGAACAATATCACTATTGATCTTCCAGATGGTAGAAAGTTAACCCTCGTCATAGCCCAGGATAACCTACAAACTGCCATTACAAAAACATGCCTTGAGTTTTCCAGAGTCTGGTTTTAAGCATAAGCCGGACAACTCCATATACCTTAACATCGTTAAGATATGAACCATTCTATATACAATATAGAAACAGAGACACTGATTTAATTGGAACTTGATTCAAATCATGCAGCTGTCTCCAGTTCATGTCAACTAAATGGAGAGAAGCTGATCAACATTACTCAACTATGAGTGCATATATATGAGTAACCTGAAAGAGAAGCAAGTTCTCAAAACCATTACTATCAACTGAATACCAAACACAAGTATCTACATCTTCGATCACCTTGAAGAATCTTGATACTTGCAACAGATGGTTCTCTACTTTATTCTTGTACCTATAACTTCTTAAAACTTGGGCCTTGTATTTCTACGAAATACTTGTCAAAAACTGGAGAAGTCATAAGTAAACAGAACATAGTATGAGGATCATCCTCTTTGTCCTAATAGACACTGGACAACATACAATACTTTGTATAAGTCTCCTGAGTTGAATAACTCAAACCCTGTGCGTCGTAGGTTGAAAAATGTACTATGGTTAAGAAGAATTACACCGTTGTTTAATGCTCCTTACCCAATCATCAACTGATATAGGTAAATGTCATTAACATAATTTCAAAAATTTATATCTCACTTTATGAAATAAACGTACAGATATATCGGTTTTAAATTGGTGCATAACAACTAACATTCAAAACCAATTATTTGCCGTCAGGCAAAACCCCAAGCGATTTTCTCAAATATCACCAATTACAATGAATTCCGATATAATGAGGATATAATCACCTAATTCCCAATAACTTACTCCCACTCATCATCTGTAAAACCATACAGATGTAAGAATCAAGTTTGGCAAATACATACCCTGGAGTAAGGATCTGATTGGGAAATCAGTTTTCAATTAACTATGCACAGAGAAACTGAAACATGAAAATATTTCGAAGGAGTATCTGGGTATTCCTAGTAATGCCTCTTCCATTATCTAGATTCATGACTATAACCGTATATTTCTTTGTCGTCTCTCCAAATCCTTTTATTTGTCTTTACTCATTACCTTCTATACACCATCCTTAGGCTAAATGGTTTTCTTCCTTTCCTACCGTTCGGCACCAGCCTATGGTTTGGAAGAAGACTATCCAATAAGCGTAATAGGTGTACTCTCCTAATCCTAAGAGCCCTCGCAACATGAGAGAAGGTAAAGATAAAAGACAACTGAATAATCCTTATTCTATTTCTCCTGAACCAGAATCCATCCTCGAATTGGAACAAGTTCCTTCGAGTACGATGAATTATCCAATAACTGTGGATCTTCGTAGTGATACGGGGTGTTCTGGAGAAATCCAAAGGTGAAGTAGGAGTGGCGATGAAATACGTGGTTTGGTCATGAATGATAGCAGTCACAATTTACTTTGCCCTCTTTCTAATCCCTTTATTTGTCTTTACTTATTACCTTCTGTACACCACACTTAGGCTAATTGGTTTTCTTCCTTCCCCATCTTTCGGCACCTGCCTATGGTTTGGAAGAAAACTATCCAATAAGCGCAATAGATGTACCCTCTCCTAATCCTAGGAGCCCTCACAACCCGAGAGAAGGTAAAATGAAAAGACAACTGAATATTCCTATTCAATTTCTCCAGAACCGGAAACCATTCTCGAATCTGAAACAAGTTTTTTCGAGTTCGTATGTAACTATACGATGGTCATATCCAATAAATATGTGGAACTTCGAGTGATAAGGAATGTTCCGGAGAAATGCAAAGGGTAAAAGTAGTAGTGGCAATGAAGTATGCAACTCTGACAATCAAAAAGCCTATGTTTTAAGAAAGATTGGTTAACTTGGTTACTGAATTATAGTCTAGGGTCGGGACATGGTCGCTGCCAAAGAGAGAGAGAGAGAAAAGAAACACTCAGCATGCACTCTAACCTAGATCAGAATGGTTAATTACTTTATCTAATCAGGATTTCTCCCACTGTATCCTCAAATTCTCCTCCAAACCTAAAGGAAGAATTAGTCGGGATCATCTAAAATCACCCGAGGAGTAAACCAACTCATCAGTGGGTATCAGGATCCAACTATCATCGCATAATAACCTGATGGATTCCACTCACATTATCATACTCCAGAAGGTATGCGCATGCCTGGCAAGTTTCCTGTGTGTTTGAAACTCCCGATGTGATTTTTACCCCATGCTCTTATGACCTTGACGAAGTCCAACAAATCATAAGTCACATGTCAAGTTCTACCCATCATTGTCCAGGTTAATTTGAACCCACCCGTACTCGCCCATGACGAAGGCCAAAAATGGTGTACGACTGTCCCAAACCAACGCATCTATCTATGCAACAGAAAGGTAAGAAGCGGCTACCATACACTATGCCTTGACGAAGGCCAACAAACATAGCATGAATACTAAGTGCTACCCGTCTGAAATGACGGAGGGCTACGAATGGTTTTTGGCGAGAAACCTTTAACGTAATGAACTTGATATCGTTGAAGGAATCGGATAGCTTTTTACAAATATATAGTGGCGAAAACTTTTGCTAAAAAGGTCACTCCCGGTGAAGAGATCTCGGCTCTTTCCTCGTGGAATGAAGTGCAGGATATTCTCACTGAATACCACGATGCAAAGCAAAAAGTAATCGACTATAGTGAACTTATTACCCTGACGCAAACTTCTGCCCAAGAGGTCACTCCCGGTGAAGGGATCTCGGCTCTTGCCTCGTTGAATGAGGTGCTTGATATTCATAACCGAATACCTCTGTGCAAAACAAAAGAAAACGTCCTTGTAATAACAGCTTTTGAAAATTTGTTCCAACAACATCGAATAGGTCAGTTTTCCTTGCATTGATCTGAATCAACGCAGTCCCATCAATGAATCACACCAGAAAAGAACGAAAATATGATGTACGTATATGCCATCCGCATTCGCTATTGGGTCCCATCATCACCTGTTAGGTTACTTAACTAACGACAGAGTGGGGACTGGACTAGCGCGGATGCAAAATATATACAACATCTACTAGTATATATATAATAATCGCTCCAGGCATAATAAATGAAACATCACTGATAAGCGATAAGTATCACAAAACAATACAGATAATCTGGGAGCCCCGGGTTTCCTTTGAGCTGCAAGTGAAACCCGACGTTCCCCTGATCGTGTGGATAGCCTGTGCAATGAAAACCTAGACCCCTACGAGCGCGGCAAGTTACCCGTCAAAACCAGAAGCGAGGCATCCTCCTTCATCAAAGTGAATGGGCCACCCGGCACTTCATGGAATCGGGTAACTTGAGCACCCCTCCTTGGGTCAACCTGTACCCCTACGAGTGCGGCAAATAGCCCGCCAATTCTAGAGTAATGCCCACTCCTTCTCAACGCCATGAGACCTGTTGCCCTCCAGAACCTGTCTATTCGTGCACTCCATTCGTGGGGTAATCCTAGTACAGAAAAGAAAAATATGTACAATGGTGACATTGACCTCAACCCGGTCATGCTCCAAATAAATAATATACAAGCAGGCAGTGACGGCAGTCCACATGTCAAATGCTCGCTCCGCGATATCAAATGAACAAATAAATCCAA
The DNA here is from genome assembly GCA_030015575.1 of Agapanthus africanus. Classification (NCBI taxonomy): domain Eukaryota; kingdom Viridiplantae; phylum Streptophyta; class Magnoliopsida; order Asparagales; family Amaryllidaceae; genus Agapanthus; species Agapanthus africanus. Next base: position 310,766,654 of record JASDDO010000024.1, read on the forward strand.
ACTGTACTACCATTGCACACAAACTATCCACCACGACGATTCCGCAACAACACAGCACAACACAGAACATCAACGTGAATGTCACGTTCGCAAACCCGTCTAAAAGAACTATAGCAATTAGACAAGTTGTACCGCTCTAATGACATTCACGGTCGCAGATAGTAATGTAAGTACTATAAAACTTTAAACAATATTAGAAATATCGACTTCGAAATAAGCCCGAATAGCCCCAAACAAATAGATAAAACCATATCCAAACTGGCCTAAACTAGCAATACCACTGAACCAATATTCCAGAGACTAGACAGCACAACAAAACTCAAGTCCCAGATCCCCTAAAAACCGACCAGGCCGGATTTTACCTCAATGTGGCCGGTCCGATAGTAGAGTTAGGGGCTCGTGTTTGGTGTGTAATCTAGTTGTCACCTAGGTAGTCTTCTGCAGTTGCTAAAATATTTTTAGAAGACCATTTAAAATTCGACAAAGAATGGAATATTCAGGGTATTGATTTGGAGTTGTTTCAGTTTCGATACTTTAATATTGTCTAAACCAACTAGTTTGTGGTTAATGGGTTGGCTCTGATACCATGTTGGGTTACGACAGCGCCCCGACCATCAATCCGTGGCCAAACACGGAACAAAAAATTTTAAAAACTGGCGCTAACCGAACCCTAATCGACGGATAGTACCATTAACCCTATACTAGTTATATCAAAGGAGTTTAGAGAGGTTATACCAATCGATCCGTGTCTTTCGGTCTTCGACCTCTGTCCCAAGCTCCTCGCGGCTTCCCCGATAAAGTTAGATCTCCGGTCTCCCCACATCGAAGAAGATCCACGTCAAGGATTAGTAATACAGGCTCCCGCCTCTAAACCGAAGCAACTCGAGTATCAAATTTGCTAGCCTAGATACCCAAGATGAAGTAGAGATAGTGTGTGAATACTTTGTCTCAAAACATCCAAGGATTCTCAACTCATAAGAGGGAATGGGTGGAGTTTGAAGAAGTTTCCATTTGAGAAGAAGTGTGAGCTTAAGTTTTTGGCTAAAGAAAAAACAACCAAAGAAAAGTATCTGCTCAATTTTCTTGTGTTGTTTTGGCTAAAGAAAATGTGTGTTTTATTGTGAGCACATAAATAAAAAATCCTCACATAAATATCTTTGCCAAAACAAAACAACACTTGACCCAATACCATGAGTCACCAAGTGCATGTGCTATGAATCAATGCACAATGCCAAGACTTGCACTCACACTCTCCATCACAACAATATTAAACATTTAAAGAAAATCCTAAATGTTTAATACAATATAAAAGAAAAGAAATGGCAACTCTAAAGTTATCTTGTAACGAATTACAAGAATACCCCTCATCTGTATATACATACCCGCATCCATATTCGAACTGAATACAAATACAATGAGACGAAAGTAATCCAACAATATAATACTAGGATCCGGCTTAAACCAAGCCCACTAGTATTATCTGTCCGATCATGATCCGTGCACAAGTGCACGTATATGATCGAACCCTACCATAAAACCAAACGGCCTCTACAACGTTTCGTCCGAACCAGAGAAACTCTCTGTGTGGGACTCTAAAGACTCGTCAATACGCTGGCAGTGGTTTTAACCATAAGCACGTCAGTGGCACTAGCTGTGCGTAACGGCTGCCTAGGTATTGAGAGAAAGGGAGGCCAACGAGCAAACTCATCCTGAAGCCCTACCGAGCCTGACAGTGACAATATACGTACAGTCCGGTCTGTTCGTCTATGAGTATCGCATATCGAGTCTACGGGGGTGGATAAAATCAGACCCCTAATAACGTGATATTTAGTGTCGGTATGAAGCCCATCACCACCTGAGAAACTACTGATCCTAGATCCAAAATTCTCTACTACCTTGGCCAAGGATTTCTGGTGATGGCCATCCGTGGACACCGCGACATCAACCCCCAATACTGGGATAGACGAATCCCCTGACGATCCACTCACTGCCTCCATATGGCTCGGGACTGTACCAAACTAAAACCCGTTTGCACGACTCCTTTGAGCCGTGGTAGGGTAGTAATCAAAGCACAGTGAGAACTTACACGAGACAAATGATGATCTCAGATCGATAGACTAACCTGTACACATGTCACCAGGGATCTGCTATCTGACAATAGGTATAATACCAACTAGCATGTTCCCGACGAGTCCGTCTGGTATACTCATAACCCAATGAGCACCTGTATACATCTTAGGTGAACCAACTGACACCAATGGCTTGTGAGACCGGCCACCGCCCCTCGTCGGGGTCTCGATCCGTAAACATTAGTCTACTCTTGGAGTATCGATTCCCAGTCTCGAAACTCCCACGACTATGGACACTTTAAGGATGTGCTTATAGACCACCCAACTCTCACGTATATTATTGCCATCATACTGCTGATAGTCAAGCAAGAATCCTAAGGGCTCTATCAACATGTAATAGTGATCTGTAATGTCATCTGAAACATGTACACGATGATAAAGACAAACCAGATAGCATACCATCATCTCGAGAAAGACAGTCTTACCGGTATAGATCCTCCTCAATCATTGCAATCACGTGCCTGCGATCCAATAATTGACTTGAGGGCACTATAGCCAACAGTTCGATCACATACGTGTACTTGTGCAGGATGATGTTCGGATGGATAATACTAGTGGGATTTGGTTTAAACCGGATCCTAGTATTATATTTGTTGGATTATTTTGTAACGTTTTGAAAATCGTTTAGGTGAAATTTCAGAAAATCGGTAAAATAACGGGTGTTTTCCGTAAAAATTAAGATATAAATATCTTTTAATATAAAATTAAATATATATATTCTAGCTATGTAATTGCTAGTATTTGGTGTTTATTGAGCCACTGGTAAAATTTCTAGTTTACTGAAATTTTTTCCAAAATTAATTATTTTAATATTATTTTAAGCCGTCACTGATATATTTAATTAGGGAAAATTATAAATTTGAAATTGGTTAATACAAATTTTGTGCATCATGACACACTAAACTAACATGTAAAATATTGTTTTTGAAATAAAATGAAATTGTCAAACGGTTTTAGAAAATATCAAAGAAAAATGCTTAAATAGTGAAAATAAGTTAAATGGAAATTTGGGGTATAACATTTATCATTTTCCTTCACCCACACTCACACACACCCACTTTCCATCATTGGCCAAGCCCATGGCAGCCCATTCCCTAAGTTTCCACTCAAAAAGAGAAAAGAAAAACAATATGAAAAGAAAAGGAAATGAAAGAAAATAAATATATAAGCATAGGCTTGGTTGACTTGTCAATTCTTGACCTCACAACACCATATCCCACTTAACTCTCCCCTCCCCATTTTCTGGCCGAGCTTCCCTCCCCAAACTGCAGCAGCCCCTCCCCCCAAATCCATCTCTTTTCCATCAAAAAATTCATCAAATTACATCAAAAATCCAAACAAAATTCAAATCCAAGCCCTACCCATTTTACCTTAGCATTTCTTGTATGGATCTTGGGAAAAAAAGTTGGGATTTTGGAGGCTTAGTTCCATGTTGATCTCATGGTTTGGAGATATAATCTCAACCTTTTGTTAAATTGTTGTTTGGTTGCGTTAATCAAAACTTATTTAGTAAAAATCATGGTTCCAATTTCAAGTGTAAGAAATTCAAGTGAGGGTTTTGTTTTGGAGTTAGGGTTGTGATCAATTGTGCATGGTTGTGTGATGTAGGCTAGCATCTTAAGACTTGTTAAAACTAATTTAGTTGCTAACTACAAATTGTTACTTGTAAAATGTCCAAATTAAGCTTTTTAGCCAACTGGTTTTTTGTAAACTATGAAAATAATTAAGAGAAAAATCTAATTAGGTTATTCATGACATTATTAACATTTTAAATTTTAGTTTAATACTTTAGTTCATGCAAAACCAAACCTAATTGTTGAATTGTGAATTTTTGCTTTAAAAATGTTAAAAATTGGATTAATGTGCAAACTAAAAATGTTGGTTTAATACATTAGTGTGATAAAATCTAGTAAATGTTTATGTGGCCTAATTAAGCTAATTAGTGAACATTGCGGCCGCTAGATTTGTTTAAACATCAAGTTTTGTACTAAAACGGTTAAAATTTTGCTTACTAGGTTTTCGGAAAAATAGCTTTTAAAGTGAGTTTGAGGGTTTTGTGAATTTCAACCTACTTCATATTAAAATTAGTGATTTGTGAGAACACGATTGGGGTGTTTGGGTTTTTCTCGATGGTTTGACGTTTGTACGTCGACATCGAGAGTCGGTTTGGCTATTCTTGCATGCGTAGGCGATAGGTTTTGACCTATGTGTGATACGTGTGCCGATTTGGTTTTCGTATGCCGTTTCGATTTCGAATTGGGTTTTTATGCGATAAGATACGTTGTGACATGTAGGTACCCCCATGTGGACTTCGAGATGACGAGCAAGCGTGTGGCGACGTCGGCACCGGCGAGCGAAAATCAGGTGAGTAGATATATATCTACAGGAGAAGTCGGGTGGATGGCGTATAGCACCCCCACAGTTCGATGTATAGTATGTTATACATATATACTATATATTTATGATATCTATTTTGTGTGACATGGATGTTAATGATAGGGTTACATGTTCATGGATTAGTAATGTTACTTGCGAAACCCTAGAGTAGTTGTTGCACACATACACGCACACACACTTGCATACATTCATTCTTTTACCTGTGCGTATATGGGGATATGTATATATATATATACACATATGGGTATGGGACTATATGTGTGTGTGTGTGTGTATACGTATACATATACACGGATTATGAGGATAGTACTTGGGAATGGAGATGAGTCGATGAGATTGGGCTTGAGGCCGTGGGATCGGTGATGTGACAGGGTTCGTATTTGAGTTACGACGTGATATGTTTAGCGGGTCCTTTAGGCGTGATGTTTTCATACACATACATAGATGGTATCAGTATCGTACTAGACGTAGATCAGTACCCCAGATCTTGATTTTGATAAAGAGGATACCAGATGAATAATGTGATGAATGTGATATTTGACCTGTACCCAGATTTGGGAGGCCGTACGACGAATTTACCGTACGAGCTATATATTGATGATAGATCCGCACTCTTGATTCGAGGATGTCATATTATATAGGGTATCGTATGGGATACTATTGAGGCGGGATCACTGACTATTACACACACACACACATATATATATCGGCTTAGATTTAGGTATTTTCTATGCCCCTTCCGATTAGTTGTTAGTTAGACATGTAGTTACCAAGTAGATGTTGGACTGGACCCGAGTCATACCTGTTTTCCAAAACTAAGGAATCGTGAAGATTTTAAAGACATGTCAAGGGATACTACGGATATTTCAAAAGACGTACATTTTCTTAAAAACACTGTAGCCCTTATTTTCAAAACACCACGATTCGTACTATTTCAAATGGCAAAACAGTATAACACGGGTGTAGCGATGTAGATTCCTTATTGTTACGTTATCATTCATGTTCCGCATATTATTGTTGCAATTACTATTCATTGCCATTTATCATATTGTTATCGTCTCATTGCATGTTTATTGTGTACTTAGTGATTATGAACCATGCTGTCGGGACACCAGCACCATTACCGATGATACGTATGTTCCACATACAATTACTTGCCGGCTCACACACATCATCATCGGTAATTTCCATGTCACGTACACTTTAGCAAACACTATTTCATTGACATAGCTTGCTAACTGATAGTTGCTACATGTTTTAGCTTCCATATGCTAGTTAATTTATTGCATGATATCAGTTGCATCCATATATTCATTGGTTATGCAATATTATGGAGATTTATGCCGGTTTTCATTGTTTATTGATATCATGATATTGATGATTTCGGATTTCCATGAGATTTCTGGATTTAGGGGAAAACCGCAAGGATTTATAAACTTATTATCCTTTTAAAATGAAAGGTGCAGTTTTCTCGTGATGTATGAGTCGTCCACCATGATGTTTTCTCGGTTCGGAGATGTTTTCGAGACCCGATTCGAGGAGTTGGATGAACTGTCTCGGGTACATGGTGGACCCGGTACGGTACCCCGGGGCAAGAAGCTCGAGTTGTAGATGATGAGCCCGGCAGGGGCAGACTGCCTACCCGTGATTTTACCTGGCGCGGCGGATATCCGGAGGATACCGTTCGTGGTCGTGTGATTGATGATATGGGCTGATCCGGATTGACGGAGCCCGAGTTATTGAGATATTGAGATTTGAGACACTGAGATATATAGATTTGATGATACATGCCAGTCCGGATAGCCGGAGCCTGAGATATTGAGGTTTATGTTTTGTGTCGATGCTTGACACGGATTTGATGTTGATTTCATTGATGATATCTCGATTTATATACATACAGAAATCTCAATGATTAAAGAAAAATGGTTTCTTGATTTATGATGTACTTTGTTCTCATTATATGCATCTGCATATCATTTTAGTGATATATTGCTACCTGACATTTGTACATCATATTAGTGACATGTTGTTACCTGAGGCACTGACACGAGTTTTTGGTATTACACGATATGGATAGATGTTTACCCCTTTACCGTTATATCATGCTTTAGGCCATATTATTATTATTTGAGGATATTACTGATCGTATGACCTAGGATTACGTTATACATGCAATTTCTGCTGGTAGATGTTTTCTACTCATGAGTTGGCAACCCACCCCCGTTGTGCCACAGTTCCTTGCAGGTTTTGCCGTACAGGTTCTTTGCGGCTTTGCTGGCACACTGTTCCTTCCGGATGATAGCTTTGACAGGTGGGTTCTTTGCATCAGGACCACCATTGTATATTGTTATTTCAGTTGTATCTAGTAAAACTCCATCAACCAAACTTGTATATTTGATAGAGATAGAAGACCAGTGTATATTCTTTCGACCTTAGAGTCGCGCGTTGTATTATTATGGTTTTCATGCTGATTTTGGGTTTTCTTTTGAGTTTTGATCCTCGCCCTTCGGCGTTGTATATAATATTGCTTGCGTGGTTGTGACCGTCGATTGACGAAGAGCTAGCTCCCACTTGGGGATGCCTTTTTATTTATTTCGTATACTATTCATGTTGTATCCCATTTGAGGCCAGTATTTGCAAAGGAGACTCTGCCGAAATTTTCAGAAAATACTTGAGATTTTAAAAATACATACTTCGGCCTATGTTGTTAAAACTACTTGTTTTAAATTGGTTTTTCCTTCACTCTACTGCTTCTTGGGTTTTGATTTCTGGGTTTTGGTTTACTTAGATTACGTACGCCTCGAGACGTTTTGTAATTTAAGTGTCGGTCATGTTCCGTACTTTTCGGGTCGTGACAATTTTCGTCTCTTTGTATTCGTATTATTCGGAATACGGATACGGGTATGTATATACGGTTGAGGGGTGTTCTTGTAATTTATTACAAGATTACTTTTAGAAGATTACACCTCATCATGGTTTAGACCTTTTTGGATTAAAAGGTTATTGAAGTGTAGGATGAGGTGTTTATTGCATTTTTGTGGCATGGCTAATTAGTGACCCATGGTTACTATTCTAGCATGCTTAGGGTTTTTGTTTGTTGTGAGATTATGTTGACTTGAGATATTTTTTGTTGACTAAGATATTTTAGAGACAGGGACATTTATGTGATGGCTTCATTATTTCTTATCACACACACAACAAACACAAACACAAGCCATTATTCATTTCTTTTTCTCTTTCTTGAGTTGCTCTCAACACCTTATTCTCATGGTATCTTCTTCTTCCTCTAGCTCTACCTAAACCCTCTCATGAGTTGAGAATCCTTGGGTGTCTTGAGACAAATTAATCCTTCATCACTCTCTATTTCATCTACAGTATCTAGAGTAGCGATCTAGGTGCCCTAGTTGCCTTGGATATGAGGTTGGAGCTCGTTGCATAGACTCTCGGGTGAATCATCTTCGATGGAAGGAGACCGGAGATCAAGTTTGATCAAGGAAGCCCCTAGGAACTTGGGATGATGATTGAAGACCGAAGTACACGGATCTATTCGTTATAACCATTCTAACTTCTTTGCATGTTTTGTTATCTATTCGTAAGAACCATCCGTGTCCTTCGGTCTATAACTCCCCTCGGGGGTAGGGTACCCGCTCTTGGCCCCCCGACTCGAAGTTAATTTCGTGCTATAACTCCCCATGAAGGTTCGGGCGCGTTTCGTTTTGATTCGGACTTCTGAATTGGCTTTAAACGGTCGGTTTTTGGAACTTAAGCTCACTGTTTTTTCATGGTTTTGGAAATTGGTTTAGTTTGCTAATTGCATGAGGAATTCTAATGTCATAGTTTTCAGTACATACATTACTATCTATGACCGTGAATGTCATTAGAGCGGTACAACTCATTTAATTGCTATATGAATTTTAGACGGGTTTGCGAACGTGACATTCAGGTTGATGTTCTGTGTTGTGTTGTGGTTGTAGCAGGATCGTCGTGGTGGATAGCTTGAGTGCAATGGTAGTACAGTTTAGTTTCATTTGTACATTTAATATTGCGGGGCGAGCGTCCGACATGTAGACTGCCGTCACTGCCTGTTTGTATATTATTTGTTGAGGGTACGACCGAGTTGAGGTCGATTTCACCCTTGTATTTATTTTCTTTTCTGTACTAGGATTACCCCATGGTGGAGTGCACGAATAGCCGGGTTCTAGAGGGAAACAGGCCCGCATATCATAGCGGTGAGACGGAGTGGGCCTCAATCTAGAATTGGCGGGCTATTCGCCACACTCGTAGGGGGTATAGGTTTTCAAGTTACCGGATTCCGTAGAGTGCTGGGTGGCCCATTCATGTTGTTGATTGGGGTTGCCTCGCTTCTGGGATTGGAGGGTAACTTGCCGTGCTCGTAGGGGTCTAGGTTTTTATTGCACAGGCTATCCACACGACAGGAAACGTCGGGTCTCATTTGCGGCTCAAATGAAACCCGAGGCTCTAAGATTATCCACCACTATGTGTTGCTTGGATAAGATTCTGAGATGTTGCATATATCATGCCTGGGACGATTGCTATATATATATTTATAAATATACTAGTAGATGTTGTATATGTTTTTCACCCGCACTAGTCCAGTCCCCGCTCTGTCGTTAGTTAAGTAACCTAACGGGTGATGACGGGACCCAGTGGCGAATGCGGATGGCATATACGTACATTTTATTTTTCGTTCCTTTTTTCTGTGGTATGATATGTTAACTGATGGGACTGCGTTGATTCTGATCAATACAAGGAAAACAAACCTATTTTATGTTGTTGGAACAAATTTTCAAAAGTTGTTATTACAAGGACGTTTTCTTTTGTTTTGCACAGCGATATTCGGTTATGAATATCCAGCACCTCATTCGACGAGACAAGAGCCAAGATCCCTTCACCGGGAGTGACCTCTTGGGCAGAAGTTTGTGTTAGGCTAATAACTTCACTATAGTCGATTACTTTTTGCTTTGTATCGTGATATTCAGTTAGAAATATCCTGCACCTCATTCGACGAGGCAAGAGCCGAGATCCCTTCACCGGGAGTGAGCTCTGTAGCAAAATTTTTCGCCACTATATATTTGTAAAGCTATCTGGTTCCTTCAACGATATCAAGTTCATTACGTTAAAGGTTTTCCGCCAAAAACCACTCGCAGCCCTCCGTCATTTCAGACGGGTAGCACTTAGTATTCATGATAAAAAGTAGGAAAGGAAGAAAACCATTTAGCCTAAGTATGGTGTACAGAAGTAATAAGTAAAGACAAATAAAGGGATTGGAGAGATAGTAAGAAAATATACGATTACAGTCATGAATCTGGATAATAGAATAGGAATACCCGGATACCCCTTCGAAACATTTTCATGTTTCAGTTTCACTGTGAGTTGTTAATTGAAAACTGATTTCCCAATTAGATTCTTACTCCACGGTATGTATTTACCAGATCTGATTTTCACATCTGTATGGTATTACATATGATGAGTGGGAGTGAGATATTGGGAATTAGGTGATTATATCCTCATTATATCGGAATTTGTTGTAATTGGTGATATTTGAGGAAATCACCTGGGATTTTGCCCGACGGCAAATATTTGGTGTTGAATATCCGTAGTTATGCACCAGTTTCAAACTGATATATCTGTATGTTTATTTTATAAAGTGAGATATAACTTTTTGAAATTATGTCTATGACATTTACCTATATCAGTTGATGGTTAGGTAAGGAGTATTCAACAACGGTGTAATTTTTCTTAACCATAGTACAGTTTTCAATCTACGACGTACAGGGTTTGAGTTATAGAACTCAGGGGACTTATACAATGTATTGTATGTTGTCCAGTGTCCATTAGGACAAAGGGGTTGGTACTCGTACTATATTCTATTTACTTGTGACTTCTTTAGTTTTTAAACAAGTATTTCCTAGAAATACAAGGTCCAAGTTTTGAGAAGTTATAGGTACAAGAATAAAGTAGAGAACCATGTGTTGCAAGTATCGGGATTATTCAAGGTGATCGAAAATGTAGATACTTATGTTTGGTATTCAGTTGATAGTAATGGTTTTGAGAACTTGCTTTTCTTTCAGGTTACTCATATCTGGATGTACTCCTAGTTGAGTAATACCGATCAGCCTCTCTCCATTTAGTTCACATGCACTGAAGACAGCTGCATGATTTGAATCTGGTTCCAATTAAATTAGTGCCTCTGTTTCTATATTGTATATAGAATGGTTCATATCTTAACGATATTAAGGTATATGGAATTGTCCGGCTTATGCTTGAAACCAGACTTTGGATAAACTCATGGCACGTTTTAGTAATGGATGTTTGTGGGTTATCCCGGGCTATATCGAAAGATAACTTTCTACCATCTGGAAGATCAATAGTGATATTGTTCTTGACTCGCCACAGTTTTAGCAAAATGGTCTTTTTTCAGAAAACAGTAATGGGAGTATGGTAGAAGTGGAAGTGATTCCAGAACCACAAACGATTACTGAAGATTTAATAGAACCTAAAGATTCAATTGGTTTTTGACATTCCATTAGCCACTCTGCAGATATGGTGGGTAACCTCAAGCGCCCGAGAGGTACTTCAGTATCCTCAAAGACAGTGACATGAAGGTTCTTGTTTACCTAGACTTGCCATTGCTGTTGTTCTAGAGTATGAGACCCAGCAGGAGGATGAGTAGCATCGTTCTAAACTAGCTTTAGAAGTGCACATGTATATTACTCTGCCAGAGGGTTGTTGTAGTCAGTGGGAGCAGCGGAAGTATAGTGGACAAGTAGCTTGTGTCTATTTATAGACTGGAGCAGGTATAGTGGAGATAGATCATCTATTTTTGATGTGATAGTCATAGGCTTTGACTTCATCAGAATAAGAGATGGATCTGTTAACAAGGTAGTAGGGTGTGATGTCCTGGTATTTGAATGACATGCATTTTATACGAAGTGAAATTCCTATACTGCGATCGGTTATACTGTGGTTGTCACACAGTGGTTTCTCCATATTATATATGGATAATATATCAGGCATTCTGGTAACTAAATATATGGTTTTAAATCTAGATTTGGGTATTTTCCTAATCTGGGCATTTTGACACTATTCTAAAGGTGTTTTAGAATGGACGACTCCTGGCATGGTGGTGTACCTGCAGGTGATGGAGTCACCCTCTCTAAAGGTGTCTTACAGACTAAAGGGGAGAGGGATGTGCATGATTGGCATATCATTTGCTTAGGAAATTGAGTCAATCATGAGATGTCAAGTACCACACCGGATGTTGTTTTTGCACGAGCTGCAATAAGTTTATATTGATCCAATCCTGGAGAAACGTTAGAAGCAGTTTATGAACATAAGTGGATGTTCATGGGATATGGTAACAGCAGCCTCCTTCGGGAGATGGCTATCATTCCAAGTTTCCAAAGTGACCTGGATGACATAGCAACTGTCAGAGTTTTAGTTTTCCCTCTTTTGAGGGGCAGTAGTTTGGACAGGTGGTCCAAGAGGATACTGAGTAATGCATGGTGCAGGATACTGATTAAATTCAATACAGTCTAAGAAGTTTGCTAGATTTGGAGTTCATTTGTGAACTGGGTCCCATCAGATATCCAGACATATTCTAAGACAGGTATTGCTCATTTTGGGAGATAGCTTTCTCCGCGAAGTTGAGATATAGAGAGATACAGAAAGAAACATTGGAGCGGATCCACTCACTGAGACTGTTTCTCGAACACAATAGTTTCACAAACGAGCTTTGCGAGACGAATTAGTAGAGGAGTTGGGTGTTCGGTATCATACGGGCTGTGAGTATGCGACATCGCAATAATTAGCCTTAAGTGTAAGTGAGAGATTGTTTGCTATAGTGCCCTCAAGGCAATTATCATAGTCGCAGGCAGGTGATTATGATGATTGAGGGAGGACCTATACCAGTAGAACAGTCTTACTCGAGATGATAGTACGCTAACTGGTTTTTCTTTATCATCATGTACAGCATTAAGTGGCATTACAGATCACTGTTACATATTGACAGAGCCCATAGGATTCTTGTTTGACTACCAGCAGTATGATGGCGATCATATACGTAGGAGCTGGGTGGTCTAAAAGCACATCCTTAAATGTCCCTAGTCGAGAGAGTTTCGAGACTAGGCATCAATACTCCAGAGTAGACTAGTGTATAGTGATCGAGACCCCGACAAGGGACGGTAGCCAGTCTCACAAGCCATTGGTGTTAGTTTATTCACCTAAGATGTATATAGGTGCTCATTGGGTTATGAGTACACCGGACGGACTCGCCGGGAACATGCTAGTTGGTATTATACATATTGTCGGATAGCAGTTCCCTGGTGACATGTGTACAGGTTAGTCTATCGACCTGAGATCGTCATCTGTCTCGTGTGAGTTCCCACTATACTTTGATTGCTACCCTACCATGGCTCAAAGGAGTCGTACAAACAGGTTTTAGTTGAATACAGTCCCGAGCCACATGGAGGCAGTGAGCGGATCGTCGGGAGATTCGTCGCTCTCGATATTGGGGGTTGATGTCGCGGTTGTGCATGGGTGGCCATCACCAGAAATCCTTGACCAAGGTAGTCGAGAATTTCTGATCTAGGATCGGTAGTTTCTCACGTGGTGATGGGCTTCATACCGACACTAAATGTCGTGTTATTAGGGGTCTGACTTTATCCACCCTCTAGACTCGATATGCGATACTCGTAGACGAACGGAACGGATTGTATGGATATTGTCACTGTCAGGCTCAGTAGGGGTTTCAGGATGAGTTTGCTCGTCGGCCTCCCTTTCGCTCAATACCCGGACAGCCGTTACGTACAGCTAGTGCCGCGGACGTGCTTATGGTTAAACCCATTGCCAGCGTATTGACGAGTCTTTAGAGTCCTACACAGAGGGTCTCCCTACTTCGGGCGAAACGATGTAGAGGTCGTATGGTTTTACGGTAGGGTTCGATCACATATGTGTACTTGTGAACGGATGATGTTCGGACAGATAATACTAGTGGGCTTTGGTTTAAGCCGGATCCTAGTATTATATTTGTTAGATTATTTTCGTCTCTTTGTATTTGTATTCTTCGGAATACGGATGCGGGTATATATATACGGTTAAGGGGTATTCTTATAATTTATTACAAGATTACTTTTAGAAGATTACACCTCATCATGGTTTAAACCATTTTGGATTAAAAGGTTATTGAGGTGTAGGATGATATGTTTATTACATTTTTGTGGCATGGCTAATTAGTGACCCATGGTTACTATTCTAGCATGCTTAGGGTTTTTGTTTGTTGTGAGATTATGTTGACTTGAGATATTTTTTGTTGACTAAGATATTTTGGAGACATGGACATTTATGTGATGGCTCCATTATTTCTTATCACACACACACAACAAACACAAACACAAGCCATTGTTCATTTTTTTCCTCTTTCTTGAGTTGCTCTCAACACCTCATTCTCATGGCATCTTCTTCTTCCTCTAGCTCCACCCAAACCCTCTCATGAGATGAGAATCCTTGGGTGTCTTGAAACAAATTAATCCTTCATCACTCTCTACTTCATCTACGGATCTAGAGTAGTGATCTAAGTGCCCTAGTTGCCTCGGATATGAGGTTGGAGCTCATCGCATAGACTCTCAGGTGGATCATCTTCGATGGAGGGAGACTGGAGATCAAGCTTGATCAAGGAAGCCCCTAGGAGCTTGGGATGATGGTTGAAGACCGAAGGACACGGATCTATTCGGTATAACCATTCTAACTCCTTTGCATGTTTTGTTATCTAGGGCTTATGGGTAGATCCAGGTAATTGGTTGTGGTAGCGCCAAATTTTATAACCATTCTAACTGTTTTATAAATTATTGGCCGGGGCGCTGCCGTAACCCAATAATCAGAGCCTCCCAAACACCTTAAACTAGCTAGTTACGACATTAGAATTCGCGTTTTTTCATGCATCGAAAACTGTCGAAAAACAGTCCCGAAATTTTGAGTTTTGAGACGTTTGCACACCCTGCAGGCTCACGGTTTGAACCGAGAAGCCGTGGGGTGGTGAGTGGGCTCCCGAGGAGACCTCTGGGGGACTGAAGGGCTGGGCTCACTCCCCAAGACCACCATGTGGTAGTCATAGGGGTGGGGACCCAAGACTGCCCCCATAAGCAGTCTCGGGTCTGCCTCACCCCCTGGGCCACCTCGTGGTGGCCTCGGGGGTGGGATACCTTCTTAGGCCCCCCGTTTGAAAGTTAATTTTGTGCTCTAACTCCCCGTGAAGGTTCTGGCGCGTTTCGTTTTGATTCGGATTTCCAAATTGGCTCAAAACTCGATTTTTTTGAAGTTTAGTGCACTTGGTTTTTGATCCCTTGGTATATTTAGGATGTGCGCTATTTGTGTGTCGAATTAAAATGTTGTGACTTCATTTGCGTGCGTATATGTGTTGTTTAATGTTGTCTAAATTCTATACGCTCAATTAGATTGGATTGCACACTTTTTTCGGTTACTTGTTTCTGTGGATATATATCTTGATTATGGTTTAGTCGGATTGTCGTGTCGGATAGCCCCTCCTGCGTTGCTTATACAGTTTTGATTTACTTTGTTGTATTCATTTGTTCGGGATGAGCTCCAATTTGTGTCCGCCGTTTCCGCTTTATGTATATTCTTTTATTTGGGCTCGACCAGGACACAGTCGTTGTCACCCTTGTATATATTTTATTTTTGCACTAGGATTAACCCAGGAGAAGTGCTCAAGTAGCCAGGTTCTAGAGTGCAGAAGGTGGCCATTTCATGGAGTTGAGACCGCACCGACTCGCTCTAGAATTAGCGGGTTTCTTGTCGCACTTATAGGGTTATAGGATTCGACCTGCGGAGGGGTGCACAAGTTACCGGATTCTAGAAAGCGACGGGTGACCGACTCATTTCATTGAGTGCGTGTTATCTAATTTCTAGAATTGGCAGGTGACTTGCCGCACTCGTAGGGGTCTAGGATCTACTTTATACGGGCTATCCACATAACCGGGGAACTTCGCGTTTTATTTGCGGCTCAGATGAAATGCGGGGCTCCAAGTTTATCCGTTATTCCACATTATTATTGATTCTTATCGTCATGTGATGACTATTATCTGCCTGCGATGTTGATATATATATATATATATATATATATATATATATATATAGTAGATGCTTCTATATATTTTGCATCCGCGCTAGCCCTGTCCTCGCCCTGTCGTAAGTTAAGTAACCTTACGGTGAAGACCCGGGACCCCGTGGCGAATGCAGATGGCATATAAAAGCATGCTATTTTGGTTATTTCTGTTGTGGCTTGGAAACTAAATTTGATGGGACTGCATTATATCTTTAATTCAAGGGGAAAAAAACCTATTTGATGTTGTCGAAACCAATTTTTAAAACTACTCGGTTTTCTTCAAAACAAGAGTCATATTCTTTTGCTTTGCATTGAAGTATTCGGTTAGGAATATCCTGCACCTCATTCTATGAGGAAAGAGCCTTGATCCCTTCATGGAGAGCTCGCTCTTAAGAAAAACTTTATTTTACTAGTTTTAAAAGCAGGGCTTAAACCACTTCATTTCAAAGCCACTTGAGTTCCTTCAACGATATCAAGTTCATTACGTTAAAGGTTTTTCACCAAAAACCAGCCGTAGCCTTCCATCATTTCCTATAAGTAGTACTTAGTATTCATGCTGCGTTTGCTGACTGTGTCAAGGCGTAGTATGCGGTAGCTAAGTGGTGCTTTTTTGTAGCATGTAATGCGATTGGTTAGGACAATCATGCGGCCTTATTGATTGTGTCAAGGGCTCGTGCGGGAGGGTTTAATGCAATCAAGATAATGACAGGTTGAACTTGAATATGACCTTTTGATTTGTTGACTGTGTTAAGCTCACTTGGGTCCCAGGGGCAAAAACCATATCGGGAGTTTCAAATATAAGGGAAATTTGCCAAATTTGCGTATATCTTCTGGAGTATGGTAATTTTGGTCGGATTCCGTCAAAGTTATCATATGATGATAGTTGGGTCCCGATTCTTACTGATGAGTAGGGATTATTTCTCGGGAGATTTTCACTTCACAATTAGCAAATCTATTAGGTGTCTAGAAAGTGTTAACGAGATTACGCCTCTGCGGAAATAGGGTTATTAATTGGGTCCATGAGAAAACACGAGGGGCCTCCCTCAGAGTACCAATACCGGCCTGGCTGAACGGTTAGCAAACTTGTAAGGTGTACATGATCCCGACTAGTTCTCCTTTTAGGGTTTGAAGGAGAATTTGAGGAAACAGTAGGAGCCATCCTGATTAGATAAAGTGATAACCAATCCAATCTTCATAGAGTGCATGTTGAGTGTTTCTTTTCTCTCTCTGGTACAGTGATCCATGACTTACCAAAAACTCATTAACCAAGTTAACCGAACCTTCTTACACATGTTAGTTTTGAATTATCATGATTCACGACAAAATCTCATATATTCCTGCTACTCCTACCACTACTGCAATAAGGGGTTGCCCCTACGGTTACAGGAATCCGTAGGGGCAACTTTTTATTGCCCCTACGGATTAATCTGTAGGTTCTTAGGGTTGCCCCTACGGTGCCCTACGGATTAATTTAAAAATATTAAAACGTAATTTTTTATTTGGCCGTAAGGAACAGCAAAAGAAGGCCCTACGGATTAATCCGTAGGGGCATAAATGAGTTATTTATAAAAAAATAAAGCCCAGAAATTTCCTCGTTCCCAAAATTTCCCATCGCTCTCACCGATCTCCCGCGCGCGCCTCGACTCCACCACTCCCGCGCGCGCCTCGTCTCCACCACTCCCGCGCGCGCCTCGTCGTCACCGACTTCATCGTCGACTTCCTCATCGACGGTAGGAACTCTCTCGTCGCCGATCTCCCCCTTGCATCGTCGACAAACCATCTCCGGTCTCCTCCACCTCGTCGATAGTAGAATCGCTGGCCTAAGGTTAGTCAATTTCATTTTTTAACATCTAATTATGCTTTTATTTGTGTTATTGTTGATTATTGGTTTGCTACTAGGGCTTAGAGTTAGGGTTTGGTCTAGGGTTTGGGCTAGGGTTAGGGTTAATTAGGTAGGTTTAGGGGTAGGGTTAGGGTTCGGTTCAGGATTAGGGTTAGGGTTAGGGTTCGGTTCAGGATTAGGGTTAGGGTTAGAGTTAGGTTTAGGGTTAGGGTTAATTAGGTAGGGTTAAGGTTAAGGTTAGTTTGGGTTAATTAGGTAAAATAGGGTTGGTGATGATTAGGGCTAGGGTTTGGGTTAATTAGATTAATTAGGGTTAATTTTGGTTTGGGCTAGAGTTAATCTGTGTTAGGGTTTGGGTGATGATTAGGGTTAGGTTAATTTGGGTTAGGGTTTGGGCTAGGGTTAATTTGGGTTAATTAGGTAAAATATAGTGTATTTGTGTTAGGGTGTTGATTTGGGTTAATTGGGTTAATTAGTGATAATTTGAAAGGTTAGGGTATTGATTAGGGGTAATTTAGGCTAATTAGGTTAATTTGGGTTAATTGGGTTAAGTTTGGGTTAATTAAGGATAATTTGTGTTAGGGTGACGATTAGGGTTAATTTAGGTTAATTAAGTTAATTTGGGTTAATTAGGGTTAGGGTTTAGGGTGCACTAGTTTATTTAGTAAGATACTCGATGATAACGTAAACGTACAATTTTACCGTAAACGCAAGAAAAATTTACCCTAAACTTAAAACTTTGAACCCTTAATAACGAAACGAAAACGTAAAACCTATTCATGTTAAATGTTCAAGTTAAAACCAATATATGATACTCGATGATAATATGAAACTTTCATATTCTCATCGATACTCATATATGAAAATCAAAGCGTGACTTAGTCCCCGTCTATAAGTTAACATATGTTCGATATTCGTCGTGACATAGAACTATACGAAGGTTGTTAAATATCGGACAGTATAGTTCGGTACTAACAACAATCGTGTAGTCTATGTGACAAAAAGATTCAATCGTATGATAACCAATAGATTTGTCCAGTGTGGACAAGTTAGGAATGTATAAAGCAAACACCTGCATTCACTTGTGTTTTCATTCGTTTAGAGTTATTTCGTCGGTACTTTTCCGCTGGTTCTCCATATACAAAGATAGATTAGATGTTCATTTCAATGTTGTTTCACAACATTGAAATGATTATCTATTCTATTATAGTGTATTCGGAGAACAGCGGGGAGGTGCTGCCGAAATTTACTCGAAACGGTTGAAAGCACAAGCGAATGGGTGTCTACTCTATACATTCTTAATGGGAAAGAAACCTTACCCCCGACAGCCGAAACACACACATACAACACGAATACACAACAAACACACACACAAAGCCCATACACACTAACAACCCCACACTTAAGCGAAATCATAAATTGAAACACACATATACAGAATACAACTCATACTTGGGTATCTTCAAATATAACTTTGTTTATCGATAATTCATTCTTTTCAACGACAAACGCACACACAAAGCACATACACAGATTTTCTTCTTTGTCAGTAACCATCATGTTCTTAGATTTCTCAATATAGTCATCATAACCTATAATTTATATATTATACAGTCTAACATGGCCCATGAGTACATCAGAGTTAAGGACTGGATGTATGTGGATTGGACAAAACGTATGCAACCTAAGTTTGTCGCAGGAGTTGCTGCTTTCATTGAATTTGCACGCACACATAATAAGATCACGTTAGAGAAGATTCTCTGCCCGTGCGATAGATGTGGGAATAAATACTGGCAGAAGGTAGAATTCGCAGAACTTCATATCGTTAAACATGGTTTTACTAGACTTTAAACAACTTGGCTATATCATGGGGAAGGAGAAGGAGAAGACAGTAATGCGGTAGAAGAAGAAGGAGAAGACGGTAATGCGGCAGAAGAAGAAGACGGTAACATCTTTCTAGTAGAAGAAATAGAGGATATGGTAGAAGATGCCCTAGGTGATAGTATTCGTACCGAAAATGATATTCCTTCCGGTCAAGGACCGCGTGTAGATAACTATGAAAAGTTCATGAATGATGCTAGAAAACCAATTTATGAGAATGCAAAGTATTCCGCCCTCTCATGATTCGTCCAACTTTTCCAGAATAAGTGCCTAAATGGATGGAGCAACAAGTCATTCACAATGCTTCTAAAGTTCTTAAAATATTATATGCCCCTGGGAAATAACGTGCCCGACAGCTGGTACGAAGCCCAAAAGATGATGTCTGATTTGGGTCTGAAGTGTGAGAAGATTCAAGCATGTCCTAAAAATTGTGTGTTGTACCGGAAAGAG
Source organism: Agapanthus africanus (assembly GCA_030015575.1). Taxonomy (NCBI): domain Eukaryota; kingdom Viridiplantae; phylum Streptophyta; class Magnoliopsida; order Asparagales; family Amaryllidaceae; genus Agapanthus; species Agapanthus africanus. Next base: position 310,786,494 of record JASDDO010000024.1, read on the forward strand.
AATTTAGATTTGAAAAAATGTCCAACATACGGAGAGGCCAAATATAAACCGAAAGATTCTGATAAGAAGCCCGATATACCTGTCAAGATAGCACGATAGTTTTCCATAACACAGAGGCTGCAGAGACTATTCAGGTGCAAGAAAACAGCTGAGGCAATCATTTGGTATCGCCGTGCTTCTCCAAGTGAAGATGGAAAAATGATTCATCCAAGAGATTCATCGGCATGGAAGGATTTCGATAGGAGGCATAAAATATTCAGTAGTGATCCTCGCAATGTCAGATTCGGACTCGCTAGTGATGGCTTCTGCCCATTCAACTATATGGCTGGAAGCCACAACACATGGCCCGTTGTAATGATAGTTTATAATCTGTCTCCTTGGTTGGCTATGGATCAATCCTACTTTATGATGCCTCTTCTTATCGATGGACCAAACTCACCGGGAAACAATATCGACATCTATATCCGACCTTTTATCGATGAGTTAAAATCTTTATTCATTGATGGTGTAGAGACTTACGATGCAAAAACAAATACAAGCTTCATACTACGTGCGGCTTTAATGTGGACAATTAATGACTTTTCTACGTATAGAATGCTATCAGATTGGTCCACACATGGTCACAAAGCATGTCCTTATTGCCATCAATATACAACATCAAAATTCTTGAATTTTAGCAGGAAGGTTTGTTATTGCGATCATCGACGTTTCCTGCCACTAGACCATTCCTACAGGTTAGACCATGTTCACTTTGATGGTCATCAGGAGCTTCTTGGGCCTCCAGTCCCATTGTCTAGAGAGGATGTGACTGCTTAGTGGGATGGTTACAATAATGTGACCTTCGGGATAGATCCAACATAACAGGTCAAACCACCCTTCTGGAACAAGTTAAGCATTTTCTTCGAGCTTCCGTACTGGTCAACAAATTTAGTGCACCAATTTCTTCAAGCTTCCGTACTTCCCAATACCGCGTATCATATGTCACAACCGGAGAAGAAAAGATTCTTGCAGGTGTTGCATGATTTGAAAGTTCCCACAGGTTTCTCAGGATCATTTAGCATGAAGATAAAAATTGTAAAAGGAAAGATCGATGGGCTGAAAAGTCATGATCACCATGTTATTATGGAGCACCTTCTCCCATTAGCCCTCAGGACTTCCCTTCCCGAATCGGTTGGTCTACTAATCAATGACCTATGTTGCTTTTTTAGAGAATTATACGCTAAAACCCTGGATGTTGTGCCGCTGGAGAAACTAGAAAATTCTATTTCGTTGATACTTTGCAAGCTTGAGCGCATTTTCCAACCGTCATTCTTCGATATCATAATACACCTGACGGTTCATCTTGCAACTGAGGCTAAGTTAGTCGGACCGGTACAATATCGTTGGATGTATCCTGTCGAAAGGTACGTGCAATTTTTCGTTTCGCGCAATTTGTAAAAGTATTGTTGTCCTATATGTCCGTATTTATTTATTTAACATATTTTTCTTTAGGTACCTCTACACTCTAAAAAGGTATATACGCAATAGAAATCGACCAGAGGGTTCTATCATGCAAGGTTATCTTCTAGATGAAGCAACCATATTTTGTTCCCGCTATCTGGACGAGAACATTGAGAAGAAACTTAACCGGCCTCGAAGAATTCAAGATGGGCCATATGGTAAAACTGATTATAAGAAAGTAGACACTATGTTTATCAACAAGATATATCGGTTTATCCTCCTCAATAGCGCATGTCTTGAGGAAATTAGAGAGTAAATTTTTTTGGACTAATTGTTATATTTGTGTTTTTGTGTGTATGAAATGATGCAATATTAATGTCATAATTTACTGTTGAGAACAGAATTCATTTTAACGAGGTGCGTGAGGGGCATCCTGATTGGAATGATGTACGATTGGAAAAATATCATCAGGATAATTTTTGCGATTGGGTTGCAGATCATGTAAGTTGTTCAAATAACATGTTATTGCTACCAGTCTTAATCTAAACTTATATCGTTATGTATTTATCGTAAATTATTTTTTTTCAGATCCATGATCCGAACTTGTCAGCATCATTAGAGAGTGATCGAGATATTTAATTCAGTTTCCTAGTATGGAGGTTGCATATTATAAAGGATTCGGTGCCTTTGGATACAAATTCGAAGTTAAGGACATAGAAACATCTCAAACCACACAGAATAGTGGGATTACGACGGTAGGATCGGATGGTGTGATTTATTATGGATACTTAAATTGCATACTTGGCATCCAACATCCCGAACAATCAGAACCGTTTTATATATTTCAGTATACTTGGTACGATACACGAACCGATACGGATAAGTGGAGAAGCAATCTCGGGACTTGGAAAAATGAATATGGATTGACCAGTGTGAACACACTTCGATTTTACGGTCAGGACGATCCGTTTATCTTTCCAAACCCAGCGTTCCAAGTATACTACTCACAGTGCTTGAAGCATCCGGGATGGAGTGTCGTATGCCGTTAGAAACCCAGGGATGTTTACGATGTCTGTCGGGACCCGGTTCTTGCTCACGGAGCAAAGTGCCACACGGAACAAAGTGCCACGCCAAGTGTCATGTTAAGTGGGCGGGGGCCACCTCTTGAATCCGTGGGGGCCACCTCTTGAGTCTGTGGGACCCACTGTAGAACAATGGGGACTCTTCGGAATACATTCCGAAAGGGGGCAGATCTGCACTATAAATGGAATGATACCACTCTTCAATACAGAGGTGCCTTTTAAGTGAACCGGAACTACAGAAGCTTGAGAACTCCGTAGTTAAGCGTGCTCGGGCCAGGGAAGTCTTGGGATGGGTGACCTCCTGGGAAGTGGCCCCTGGTCGGGTCCGGTTCGCCCCGAAGGACAAAACCGTGCGGCTTCGGCCAGAGCGGACAATACTCTCTGTATTGGAGGTGGGGCGTGACAGAATGGTATCAGAGCTGGTCCCTCAATAGTAGGCCTGTGGTTCGAGGACGAACCATTGTTCAAAGGTGGGGAGAATGTCGGGACCCGGTTCTTGCTCACGGAGCAAAGTGCCACACGGAACAAAGTGCCACGCCAAGTGTCATGTTAAGTGGGTGGGGGCCACCTCTTGAATCCGTGGGGGCCACCTCTTGAGTCCGTGGGACCCACTGTAGAACAATAGGAACTCTTCAGAATACATTACGAAAGGGGGCAGATCTGCACTATAAATGGAATGATACCACTCTTCAATACAGAGGCGCCTTTTAAGTGAACCGGAACTACAGGAGTTTGAGAACTCCGTAGTTAAGCGTGCTCGGGCCAGGGAAGTCTTGGGATGGGTGACTTCCTAGGAAGTGGCCCCTGGTCGGGTCCGGTTTGCCCCGAAGGACAAAACTGTGCGGCTTCGGCCAGAGCGGATAATACTCTCTGTATTGGAGGTGGGGCGTGACAATGTCCCAGAATTCGAGGACAGCGATGAGGATGAAGAAGAGAGAAGACTTTAGAGTGCTCCGACCGTCTGTTTTAAAAGACGGGTTGTCTTCGGCTGATCGTGAATATACGTGGGTTAGAAATGATATCGATGATGAAATCCAAGTAGATATGTCTAATGCGTCCACGAAACGAAAAAGGTTATCAGTAATGTTATATTATTACTTCATATTTTTACGATCTATACATATATATCATGCATCTGTAATGATTGTACTCTTGTCTAGATTTGATGACGACGACCGGAGCAGCGAGGGACGGCAGGAGCACCAGCCGCGGCACCGGCAGAGGCAGAGGAAGAGCGGTTCTGCCATCCGGAGAGCTGCGTAGGGAGCTTCAGAGGGCCAGTCTTGCACCTCGATTGGAAACCCCTTCGGATGCCTTCTTCCGTGTGGACTTTGCCACACCTCCAGATATATTGCACGCATATTCATTTTGAATGTAATATTATAGATATGCATGCATATTTGTGTCAAAATTACTTATATAGTCAATGTTTAATTGTTTAGTTGGTGGTGGTGCGTCCACATCAGAGGCAGAGGCCACTCCCGCACCTCCAGGTATGTTTATATATCCTATAGTGCATGCATATTGATTTAGAATGTTATATCATAAATATACATACATTCTTTTTGCTCTTACGTACATAGATAATCATTTTTTAATTTTCTAGCTGTAGGTGGTGCCTCCACATCTCAGGCAGAGGCCACCGCCACACCTTCGGGTATATTTATATATCCTATAGTGTATGTATGTTGATTTAGAATGTTATATTATTGATATACATATTCTTTTTGCAATTACTTATATAGTCAATGTTTAATTGTCTAATTATAGGTGGTTCGTCCACATCTGGCGCAGGGGCCACTCTCGCCACTTCCGTACCCTCCGCTCATTCTGCAGGTTAGTATGAATAAATATAAAATATTTATTCATTTTACATATTCTTTAATAATAAACGTGAACTTCATGTAATTTTATCGTCAATGTTTATTTTCTAGTTGGAGGGGATGAGTCCACGTCCGGGTCACTGGTTGTTCCTCACCGGAGGAACTATCGTCCCGCTCATGCTACTACCCGGGCCCAAGCTCGTGCTTCTTTCACCGGAGGTATATATCACACTTCAATTTCGTTAAACCTTGATTTCTTAATACCACTTTGTCTTAATATTGATTGTCTTGATATTTCTTGTAGATGCAGGGCAGTCCCATCCTGAGAGGGGGACTCGAGGCCCGAATCAGTCCCACAGGCAGAGGCCCGACAGAGCTAGGGGAAGCAGCATCCCCCCTCTTCTTTACCTTCGATTATCGCTATACCGGCGATTATGCCGAGAGGTTCGGCCGGTATATGGGGGATGAGAGCCGCCTTGTGAAGAAGTATCCACTTCACGTTGAGTGGGGTGATCAGCACCGACGCTCATTTGCCCTCTTCTGGGATCAGGCTCGGATATTAATATATATTTTCATTTGACTTATCCAATATATTTATTATTATTTAACACTTGCAATTTAAATACATTGTTTTTTTGTATTTGCGGTTGGATTACGACTTTCAGCCTGTACCCGACCCTGATCACCCTGAGAGAGTGCTCGATCTTCACGCTATATACCATGGCCTGATGAAGAACATGCAATCAAAGGTCTGATAGAATAGTAACGAGCTGAAGATCGACTTCTATTCCCTGTGGATGGCGACCCCCGAGGCAGAGAGAGCGGCTCTCCTACATACTCCGGCCTTTGCGAGAGTCGACGTAGATACATGACCTCTCTTGTGCCAATATTTCGACTCTCACCGCAAAAAGGTTTGTAATTTAAATGTAATTCATTATTTAGTATATAATTTATTTTTTTGTGTTGCTTAATTAAAAAACTAAATCTGAATGTGTTGTGCAAAAACAGGCCGATCAAAATAAAGAGAATAGGAAGTCGGTGAAGATGGGTCGCCCCACTTATACAGATGGCTCGAGGAATATTACTCGTGCCATAGAGGCATCCGTAAATTACAATAGATATACTCTGATATAATGTAATATTAAGAGTTATTTTATAATATATGTAAATTTTTTGCGAATTGCAGAGAGCTCAGACCCTGGTGCAGGGTGGTACACCGAGCGTGCTGACCGCGTATATTGTCGTCCACAGCACCTCGACAGATCCTGTCATGGGCGAGCTTCGATTCCCCGACACCGCTACCCAGGAGTATTGCGCAAGTGTTAAAATGATATACTTATATTTTAATGGTTAATGTGGGTGTAGGAGCGGGTGGTGGAGCAGGCGGAGGCATCGGGATCGATTTTACTGGACAGACCGATCCGATACTGTTGACCCCATTCCTAGACGCCGCATACAGAGGGCACCACGGAGGTTGAGAGAGAGACCGAGGACTGGGTCCTAACAGGGCCCATATGAGGTTGGACTCCACTCCAGCGGTTACTTCCCCTAACCCTCATGAGCGACGCCTAGAGCATGATGCTGCCACCTTAAAGACCACCGTCGAGGAGTTGAAGGAGATGTTGGTACGTATACTACTTAATAGTAAAATATTATATCACATTATAGATAGTAACATATGCAATATTAGTAGCCTGAGCTTATTTGGTTGTAGACTTATCTTTGATTAATCATACTTACATAAAACTGTCTAATTAAAATAAACTACGGTTTTCCAAACTAGATATCCAAACGAGGCCTAAGTCCATAAGTATTCTTAGATTGGGGTTTCGCAATAACCTGATAATGATACGAATTCGACTAAAATCTAATACACAGTTCTTACTCGTTTATTACACACAAAATTTAACAGATGCGACAGGCTGCTTCGGCTACGGCTCCACATGCATCTCCTTCGGCTGCGGCTCCGCAAGCCACTACCTCGACTGCGGTTGCGCAGACCACTCCTGTAGATCCACAGCCCGCTTAGACTCCCGCACAGTCCGCTCCTTCATTGGTCGAGTTTTTGATGACTCAGGGCTGCACCGAGGAGCAGATGCGTCAGATTACAGCATTTATTAAAGGTGGAGGAGCTGGACCGAGCTAGGGTAGCTTTTTTTTTATATTTTAAGCATGTATTTACTTATATGATACATATCGTATATATTTTAGACGATATTGGTGTTGTTTGCATGTTCACGATGATTTAGATTGATATCGTATTCTGTTTGTTTATTTCTTTTATGTATTATGCGTGAGATGTTGATTATGAATACTGCCGTATTTGGTTATATGATGTATATATTATTGTGCACATAACGGGGGAAAAACATGAAGCCCATTTTTTAAAAATAACCTGATATTTTGTCCCTACGGATTAATCCGTAGGGCCATGTATTGCACATACGGATTAATCCGTAGGTGTAAAGTTTGCCCCTACACAGTTAGCCGTAGGGACAAAATATTAGGATACCTGACATTTTGCCCCTGTGGACTCAGTAACAGGTGTTAAACTCGCCTCTACGAATGTATCCGTAGGGGCGTCTTTCTGGACCTACGGATAACTCCGTAGGGGCCTTTAGCTGGACCTACGGAGAAATCCGTAGGGGCTTTTATCTGGACCTATGAAGAACTTCGTAGGGGCATGTTCAGGCCCTACGAAGTAATCCATAGGGGAAAGTATTTTATTTTATAAACAAATAAATTAAATAAATATTTTGTCCCTACGGTGTAAGCCGTAGGGAAATATGTCCCTATGGAGTAAAGCATAGGGGCAATTATTACTCCGTAGGGGCATGTTTAGGGCGAAGACTTGCACCTACGGGGTATTTTTGTTCCCCTACGAATATATCCGTAGGGGCAGTGTTTTGCCCTTACGGCTTTATCCGTAGGGGCAACCCCTTATTGTAGTAGTATGCCTTCCCTTTGTATTTCTCCAGAACACTCAGTATCACTACGATAATCCATATTGCTTGAAAATGGCCATCGTATAGTTACATACAAACTTGAAGAAATTATTTCAGTCGAGGATGGCCAATGGGTTTGGAGAATTTAAATTGTATCTTTCGGTTTTCTCTTCCTTTTACCTTCTTTCAGGTTGTGAGAGCTCCTTATATTAGAAGTGTACACCTATTGCGCTTATTGGATAGTCTTCTTCCAAATCTTAGGCCGGTATCGAAAGGCAGGAAAAGAAGAAAACCTGTTAGCGTAAGTGCGGTGTACAAAAGGTAAGATGTATAGACATATAAAGGGATTGAAGTGAGGACAAAGGAAATTATGACTGCTGTCATGAATCTGTATAGTGAAAAAGGCATTACTAGGAATACCCGACCATCTTCTTAAAACATTTACGTTTCAGAATTTCTGTGTACTTGTAAATGAGAACTGTTTTCCCAATTAATTCCGACTCCAGGGTATGTATTTACCAGATTTGGATCTCACATCTGTACAGTGTTACAGATACTGAGTAGGAGTAGAATATTAGAAAATAGGCGATCTAATCCTCAATATCGGAATTCGTTGTAATTAGTGATATTAGATTGAATCGTCTGGCTTTGACTAATGGCAAAAATTTAGTTTCGAATAACCGTTGTTATGTGTTGGATATATGTATGCCCTAGAGGCCATTATATGATAGTGTATGTACTAGTATGTGTGTGTGTGTGTGTGTGTGTGTGTGTTCAGAGGACATTCTTTCTCGACATGATAGTATGCTATCTGGTTGTACTTTATCTTAACATGTTCATTTTATCATGCTTTCACTCATTTGGTGCATGTTGATAAAGCCCTTAGGATATTTGCTTGACTACTGAGATTATGATGTGGATCATACTAGTGGGACATATGTAGTTTATGCGCATATCCTTAAAATGTTCCAAGTCGTGGGTGTATCGAGACTGGGCATCGATATTACCAGAGTAGACTAGCGTATACGTTACTTGTCCCATATGATGGGCGATGGATGATCCCATATCCATTGGTGTGGTGACACCAAAGACCGTATACGGGTGATCAGTGAGACTGGGTACACTGAACGGACTCGCCGAGAACTCCTATGTGGTATTATATCTATCGTCGGATAGCAGTTCTCAGGTGACACTGGTACAGGTTAGTCTGTAGACCCGAAATCGTCATAGAATCTTGCGTGACTCCTACTGTACTTTGATCTCCACCCTACCACGGCTCTACTGAGTCGTGCAAACAGGTGGATTTTGGGTACAGTCCCGTGGCACATGGAGGCAATGAGCGATAGGAGGGTTTTCGTATCTCCCGGTATTGAGGGTTGTTGTTGCGCTATATTCGATTGGCTATAACAGGAAGTCCCTGGCCAAGGCTGCTGAGATTTACTGATAAGTGTTATCAGTAGTTTCTCGATCTGTTATGATCCATATACCGGCATAACTTATTAGATTAATAGGGTCAACGATACCACCCTTAGACTTGATATGCGGCACTATTGATGAAGAGACCGGACTGTACGGTAAGTGTTGCTAGTTGGCTCGATGGGAGTTTTAGCAGGATCGCTTGTGTTTCTTCTGATCGCTTAATACCTGGGAGCCATTACGTATATGTTGATATGGATGCACACATGCAAGCATACATGTGTCATGGTTGATGATACATTGGTGGTGGCAATGCAAGACTCACATGGTAATATATTATATATTTTTTTATTTGAGAAAAGCAAAATGGCAATGAAATCATGGTTGACTATTCAACTCTCTTCTCTTGAGTTGACCAAAGTCAATACCATGGTTTCATTGCCCATGGTTTTGTAGCCCATGGTTTTTCTTAACCTCAAGTCACAAAATATCTAGATATTTTGTAATCATAGTTTAGCATGACATAATTCGCTTACTCTCTTGGGATTATGTTGAGTTTATTCATTATTCACTTGAGTCAAGTTTAGCCATCTCCTTCTTCCTCTCTCCTTAAAGCTCTCTAGGGTTTCAAAAGTGAGAGAAGAAAATAAAAAGAAAAGGTTTTTGAGTGAGATCCAAACCCACATCACCAATCTATACTAGTCTAGCCCATTAGTATAGGATGTTTGCTCCACTTCTTCATAGATCAAGTGAAGCTAGGAGCTTGAGCAAAAGGACTTCGTGGTGGTTCATCATGGACTTGGAAGGATTCAAGCGAACCGGTTCAAACCCTACTCAATCCAAGGAGTCACAAAAGGGGGTCTACAAAGGTTGTATTTCTCCCCACTTAGTGTTAGACACTATTTAGCATATGATACTATATGTTGTTGCTCTGTTTTTCTAGTTCGATTCATGGTTGGAATTGTTTAGCACCCCATAAATTTTTTTTATAGCATGTGTGATGCAACCCTAAAACATAGGATGGTGCTAGAGAATCCCTACAGTGGTATCAGAGCCAGGCTAGAAACTTAGACGATATTAGATTAATTATGAAACCGAAAAAACTCCGAATTAACAATTTCTGAAACCCAGAAAAAGTGCTCTCTGTCGATTTTAAAACTGGCTCTAAAAAATTTTCTAGCAACTGCAGAAGTTTACATATGATGTACTGAGAGCACTGTAGAAAAACGAGGCAAATCCACCATGAAAAAACCGGCCACAACCCTCTTTTTCCAGAGCTGGCCGGCCCCCCTGCTTCAGAAATGCCTCGTTTTCCCCTGGTGCTCTGGTCTGTAGATTTTGGGATTTCAGGTGTTGTTTGTTTAGCCCAAAATTTCATGTGATGTTTATTTTGCTTAGGGGCTAATTCGGAGTATTTCGTAGTCGTAATTTTAACATTTTTTTGGTAACTTGGACGACGTTAAACAGTTCGAATGAACATCACACACCACCTCATTACTCTCGCTGGAAATTTTCCAAGTGTTGGAGTTTCCTAAGTTAAATATATTTGAATGTTCGTGCAAGTAACCCTATGGACCCTTTAGAGGAACGTAACCCTAACTCGATTCTATGACCATAGAACCGTGGCTAAACCTTAGGGTTTGTCGTAGTCCTGTGGCGCCATAGGTGAAACAAGGGTTGACCCTTCTATAGTTGGTCCATAGACACTGTGGCACGTTTTTGGGTATTTTAGCTTTGCTCAAATATTGAGCTCTCGGGGTAATTTGTGGGTGTTTGTTGACTCGATCGAATCGTTTAATATTGTCTTGATATTTGTGAATGTGGTACAATAATAAGGGTAACACTCTTCCCTTTCCTGGACTAATTGGAATCTACACTAATTAGTTTTGTGAAAAGTAATTAGTTGCGTGTAAATCTAATATTTTGGCCTCGGTAAAATTGGGAATCTTGTTGAATTATCCGACTTCTTTTGAAAAGGTGTTTTCATAGTTGAGACCTAAATATAAGATTTGCATTGTTAGGCATGAAATCCAGAATATGTGATATTCCGGGTTTATGATGTCTAAAGGCAGTGCTGATTCCAATTGTTATAGTTTTTCACTTTCTTTTATGCAACCGTAAGTGTAGTATGTGGTGTATCGCCGGTTTCGTTGCTATACATCAACGAAATTGGGGTACGCGTACTTACTTACGTTGATGATATGTGATATTATGTGTTGTTGAGATATGATGTACAGGATCGTCGCGACTGAATGGCCGGGGGTTTTATGTGAGATGAGAATTTTTCTTTTCATTCATGTAAAATTAATTGTATGTAATATTCTTTTATTGGGGAACTTCCGGGTTGAGGATGATATCACCATTGTTGTATATTATTTACTTTTCCGCATTAGGATAGACCCAAGGAGGGGAGCACAAATGACCGGGTTCTAGGGTTTAGTGGGAGGCCATCTCGAGGAGTCGAGACCGGGTCTCCTAAACTCTAGAATTGGTAGGGTCACTTGTCTCTCTCGTAGGGGTCTAGGGGTGTGGGATTGGCTATTCATCGTGACCGTGGAATCCGTATTTTCTATTGTTAGCTAAATACAAAATACGGATCTCCTAGTATATCCTGTATTTTCATATATGTGCTTCTGCTGTTGATATTCTGTGATGTGATCACTTTATATATTGAGATGAATGGTGTATTATATATATATGATATATAATAAACATTGCTTATGTTTTGCATCCGCGCTAGTCCTGCCCCACTATGTCGTTAGTTAAGTAACCTAACGGTACATAACAGGACATTGTGGCGAATGCGGATGGCATAAGCGTACGTTCTATTTTTGTTTCTTTTCTGTAATGGATTAAGGACTTAAATGATGGGACTACATTAATAAGATTAATGTAAACAAAAAGAAACCTAAAAGGATGTTGTAGAATCAGATTTGAAACCTACTCGGCTTTTTGTAAAAAAGCAATTTTTCAAATTGCAGAGCTTAAGCCACTTCTTTTAAAAGACATTGGATTCTACAATGATATCAAGTTCAAAGCGTTAAAGGTTTTCTTAAAAACTATTCGCAACCCTCAGTCATTTTAGGAATTAGAGTACTTAGTATTCGTGTTGCGTATTTTAACTATAGTTAAGGCGCAGTGTACGGTAGCTAAGTGATGTCTTCCTACACTGCATATGATACGATTAGTTAGGACATTCATATGATTATGTTGACTATAGTTAAGGGTCATATGGGTGGGTCTAGTTAATCACGAAATGACGGGAAGAACTTGATTAGTACTTATGATATGTTGACTATAGTTAAGGTCATGAGTGCTGGGGGTAAAAACCATATCGGGAGTTTCAAGAGTTGAAATTTGCAATGAGATTGCATACCTTCTATGTGATAGTAGGATCCCGATTCCACTGTGAGCAATAGTTGCTCCCGGAAGAGTTTTGCATTTTACAATTAGCTAACTCATTAGGTGTTTAGAAAGGTGTCAACGGGGCTACGCCTCTGAAAAAATGAGGTTTATTTTAATTAGGTTCGTGCGAAAGCACGGGAAACCTCCCTCAGAAGTACCAGCACTTGCCTGGCTGAACGGTTAGCGAAGTTATAGAATGTAATTAATCCTGGCTAATTTTTTCCTTTTAAGGTTTGAAGGAAAATTTGATAAAAGCGGTGGGAGACATCAATTAGATAAGATAAATAACCAATTTGATCTTTGCAAGAGCTTTCGCTGAGTGTATTCTTTTCTCTCTCCTAATGACAGATAACCATGGCTGGACTTAAGCTACTATTAGAGAAATATAAGCTTACCGGACCGAACTATAAAGACTGGTTGAGGAACATTAACATTCCTCTCACATATGATAAAATATCATATGTCCTCACTGCCTCAGCTCCGCCCACCCCAGGCCCTGAATCTTCTTTAGCGGATAGGGAGATCTGCAAAACGTGGGATATTGACTGTTTTACTGCCAAATTCCTCGTGCTTGCATCGATGGACAATACACATCAAAAGCAGTACGAGGAGATGGATGTTCAATCCATCTTTCTACATACAAAAGAGTTGTATGTGGAGTAATCTCGTATCCTACGATACGAAGCATCTCGAAAGTTGTTTCAGATGCGGATGGCTCCTGGCACATCAGTAGGTGACCACGTTTTGAAGATGATAGCTCTTATTGAAGAGGTTGAGGGTCTCGGATGGACAATGGATAACGAGCAATATACTGATATTGTTCTACATTCTCTTCCCTCTACCTTTGCTCCATTCATAGTGAACTTCAACATGCACAACATGGAGAAGTCACTACCTGAACTTCTCAATATGTTGAGAAATGCGGAGAGCACGCATAAGGCAAAGTCTACATCTCTGCTTGTTGGACAATCTTCCTCTTCCGTCCCAAATGCCACGGCCAAGGGAAAGAACAAGAAGAAATCCACCAAGCCGAGAGATGGAATCAAGAAGGCAAAGGGGAAAGACAAATCCAAAGCTGCGGAGTCGGGAAAAGGAGAATGTTTCTATTGCAAGAAGACGGGGCACTGGAAGCGGAACTGTACTAAGTACCTTGGTCTCAAGAAAAAGAAGCATGGTGATACTTCAGCTTCAGGTGTGTTGGTAACTGAAAACTGTTTTTCTATAAACTCTGCTTTCTGGGTATTGGATACTGGTTCGGGTTCTCATATCTGCAATTCTGTGCAGGGGTTGAGAAATAGCAGAGTTTTGAAGACTAGTGATCATACTCTCCGAGTTGGAAATGGTTCTAATGTACATGCAGTTTCAGTGGGAGAGTATCACCGAGGGTTGCCATCGGGTTGTATATTGGTTTTGAACCCATGTTATTTTGTACCAAGCATGCTTTGTAATATAATATCCGTTTCTTTGTTGGACAATGAAAAATATCATTTTGTATTGCAGCACAATGTTATGAAAATTAAACTGAATCAAGAGTTGATTGGTTGTTGTACACTTAATAACGGGATATACGTCATCAATCAACATACAGTTTTCAACATACAACACATAGATAAAAGAAAGTTTTCAGATATAAATAAAGCTTTCTTTGGCATTGTAGACTTGGTCACATTAATGAAACAAGACTAAAAAATTTTCATAAAGATGGATATTTAAATCCTTTTGAGTATAAATCTTATGCGACTTGTCAGTCTTGTCTCAAAGGAAAAATGACCAAAACTCCGTTTACTGGACACGGAGAAAGAGCTACTGAGCTCTTGGGCCTCATACATAGTGATGTATGTGGGACAATGTCTACACATGCGAGAGGCGGTTTTTCTTACTTCATAACTTTTACTGATGATTTCTCGAGATTCGGTCATGTGTTTTTATTAAAGCATAAGTCAGAAGCTTTCGAGAAATTCAAGGAGTACAAACTTGAAGTAGAAAAACAAACTGGAATGAGCATCAAAATACTTCGATTAGATCGTGGTGGAGAGTATCTTAGTACAGAATTTTCGAACTTTCTAAAGGAGAATGGGATTCTCTCTCAGCTCACTCCCCTTTACACACCACAGCACAACGGTGTGTCAGAGCGGCGGAATCGTACACTGTTAGATATGGTACGATCCATGATGAGTGATGCTGAGTTGCCTCTCTCCTTTTTGGAGCATGCATTGGAGACTGCAGCTTTTCTGTTGAACAAAGTTCCAACCAAGACCATGTCTACCATCCCATATGAGATATGGTATGTAACATTTCAAAAGAATAAAATATTTTTTTGGGAATTTTTACAATTAAATAATAAAATATTGAATATTTTAATAAGGCGGTATAATTAAATACCGATAAAATCGGGAAAAATTTTGAAAATTATAGAAATTACTAAAAGATGGTGTTTTATGTGAATTATGCAAATTTTAAGTTGTTATGATTAATTATATGCTAGTTTAGTGCTAATCGCGATTAAAAATCGCTAATCGCGCTTTAAACTTGTTTTGTGCAAACATGCACCATATCATTTTTTTAAACTTGTTACTTTTGTGCATGCCTTTTTGCTTTGGGGTTACTATTGATGAGAGAAGGAGAAAAGAAAAGAAAAGGAAAAAGAAAAGAAAAGATTATAATATATAGGTATGGGTGAGAGAGAGAAAGGTGAGGGTTTACCTTTGACCTAGTCTTGAGCCATCCCCTTCATTATTCACACATCTGTCTCCTCTCCCTCATCCATTTGCTGCTGCTGCTGCACCCCCTCCTCCTCCATCTTCAACCCCCCAAAACTCCTTGCTAAACACTTCAAAACCCAAGCTCCATTTCACAAAAAAGATGCACAAGCTCACTAGCTACCCCATGGACCAAGAAAGAGAAGATTTTGAGGACTTTGATCAACTCAAGAAAATTCTTGAGTTGCCAAATGAGGTATTTTCTGAACCTTTAGTTTAGAATTTCCATTACTTCTACCCCCATGTTAGCTTAGAACCGATATTATGTGGTTTTGGGAACTTTGGAAACTTTAAGATAAGGGTTAGGGTTTGAGCTGAACTAATGGTGAAATTAAGGCTGTCAGAGGCTATTCCACCTCTGTGGTGATTGATTTGAGACCTAAACCAGAGACTAGAACCCCGGAATATGGATTTAGAAAAGCCGATATCGGAAAATTGTGGATTCTGTGAGGGTTAATTGAAATCTGCTATCACTCAGAGACTCTGAAAATTATTTTGCAAACACAGAGAGATGTGCAGGCACCCAGGAAACTAACCCTAAAACCCCAGCCCCTAACTCCCAATTCTGGCCGCAGATTTAATCTGTATGGCCGCAAATTGCGGCCTGGGTCCCACCATTTTGATCCGTGTTGGTTCTGTAGCTTTATTTCATGTAAACTAGACCCTTGGTATATGCAAAATTGACCAATTTGACCTAGGGTGAAATCTGGGACCTTTTTCCTAAGTTGCTGTTTTGGTTCGGAGTTTCATTTTGCGTATTTTGAATTCTGGATTTGCGTATTTGTATTTTACCTCGATCACTTGACGTTTGTACGACGATATCGAGGGTTGTTTGATGGTTTTGAAAGCGTAGTCCATAGGTTCTAACCTATAGGCCTTAGCGCGTCGTTTGGTTTTCTCGATGAGATTTTAAGGTGCATTTGCGATTGTGTTATCTTGTAGGTACCTTCTCAAGGGCTTCATACAAGGAAGAAGATGAAGGCGACATCGACACCGACACCGACACGCAGGATGCAAGGTGAGTAGATTATATCTATGGGGGAAGTCGGGTAGATGGCGTATAGCACCCCCGCAGTTCGATGTATAGGATGCTATATATATACCTTATACTATATATGATAGCTTTATGCGTGACATGGATATTCTAGATGTGTTTAGGTGTACTATGGATAGATTAGGGTTTAGAAGTAAACTAGTATAGTTTCCTAGTTGCAAACCCTAGAATAGGTTTACGCCCACACACACGCACATGCTTATCTGTTATACTTATACCTGGATGATGAAGATAGTGGATGACATTTGGAGATGAGTCGATGAGATTGGGCGTAGTGTCATGAGATCGGTGATATGATGTGATTCGTATTTGGGATACGACATGAGTTTTTAGCGGGCCTTTGGACATGTGTTTCACACACGCGTTTATATTTATATAGATGGTATCGATTTGTACTGGACTTAGATCAGTACCCCAGATCATGAGATATGATGATAAGGATACCAGATAATTGATGGGATGAATGTGATATTGGCCCGTACCCAGCTTTTGGGATGTCGTACGATGATTTACCGTACGAGCTTTATATTGATGATAGATCTGCACTCATGACTCGAGGATGTCATATGATATTGTATCGTACGCGGTACCTTTGAGGCGGGATCACCGACTATTATATATATATATAAATATATATATATATATATATATATATATATCGACTCAGATTTAGGTGGTTTCCATACCCCTCCTGTTTGACTTGTTAGTTAGAGCTATAGTTTTGCTAGTAGATGTTAGGCTAGGCCGGTGTCATACCTATTTCAAAAACTAACGAATCGGGAGTAGTTAAAGACAGGCAAAGGGATTCTACGGATATTTTCAAAAGACGCATCTTTTCTTAAAAACACCGTAGCCCTTATTTTCCTAAAAACCCCGATTCGTCTTCTTTCAAATAGCAAAACAGTATGACATAGATACATTGATGTAGATTCTACACTGTTGTGTTTATTATTCATTTGCCGCATATTCTTACCGTTTGCATCGCATTGCATGTTTAAATATGTTTATTGTTATGTTAAAACCATGCTGTTAGGACACCAGCACAATTATCGATGATGCATATGTTTCACGTACGCCTGCTTGCCGTCTCACACACTTCATCATCGATAATTGCCATGTCACTACACTGTAGGACTGTTGCATTCAGGATATGATCCCTTGCATGGCATACTTGTGTACATACATATTGTACACTCATACTTATATACATATTGTACACTCATACTTGTGCACATACCTATTGTACACCCATATGTATTCGCACATACATAGACGATTCTGGCTTGATTAGAGATTTGGGAACCGCAAGATACTCTTTAAAACTGATTCATTTTAAATGAGCGGTTTCCCTCAATATGTGCATATTACTATTCCATGTTGCATGATATACTGATATGCTTACATTTCTTTTACATATCGCATACATCATGCTTTTTGATTATACGCATTGAGATATGTTGTTTCCATGATATTTCTGGATTTGGGAACCGTGGGTGTTTCAAAAGAGAGTATGTAATTGTTTTAGAAACCCGGTTATCCTTGATATGATATTTCAATGCGTCCACCATGTGTTTTCTCGGTTCTGAGAGCAACAAGTGAAACCCGATTCGAGGAGGCGGATGAGGCCGATTGCAGGTACATGGTGGACCCGGTATGGTACCCCGGGGCGAGAACGGATCGCTGTGTGGTAGACGGTGAGGCTGACAGAGGGACTACTACCTACCGGTGATATTATTTGGGCTCGGCGGATATCCGGAGGATACCGACCGGAGTCGAGAGATGATATGGGCCGATCCGGACTGACGGAGCCCATGGGCCGATCCGAACTGAAGCGGCCCGATATATGAAGATTTACGTGCCGATGCTGGGCACAGCTTTCATGATGTTTTCGAGTGTCGATGCTGGATACTCCGGTTCCATGATTTTGATGTGTCGCGAGGGACACATGTTGATTATATCCTCATACCTCCATGCATATGCTTTATGATATTTACATGCATGATGTTTATTGTCATTGGGCGACACGTGGACGATTTCCACATACATATAGTTGACATTGATGATATTGATCACATAGTTAGATGATATCCACATATTCACAGACTTCATGATATAGTCGACATTGATCATACCTCATATTTATGATATGTTATTACCTGAGGCACTGGCACGAGCACTTGGCACTACACTCATGTATAGATATTACATTGCCACCTTATCATACTTCAGACTTATTCATTTGAGGTTTATATATATATATCTGATCATATTGACCTAGGATTGTGTCATACATACGATTTCTGCTCTGTGATGTTTTCTATTCACGAGTTGGCAACTCACCCCCGTTGTGCCACAGTTCTTGTAGGTTTTACCGTGAAAGTTCCATTGCGGCTTCTGGCACACTGCTTTCCTTACGGGTGATTCGCTTGGTAGGTGGGTTCTTTTGCATCAGAACCACCATTGTACATGTATTATTCAGTTGTATCTAGTAATTCCATCAACCAAACTTGTATATTGTTTCAGAATTAGAAAACCAGTTATGTATTAATTCAACCTTAGAGTCGCGCGTTGTAGTATTATGGTTTTCTTGATATTTTGAGTTTCTTTTGAGTTTTGATCATCGCCCTTCGTCGTTGTATATTATACTGCTTGCGTGGTTGTGACCGTCGATTGACGAAGAGCTAGCTCCCGCTTGGGGATGCCTTTTATCATTGTATATATATTATTCATGTTGTACCCCGTTTGGGGCCAGTATTTACAAAGGAAACTCTGCTGGAATTTTCAGAAAAGACTATAGATTTTAAAAATGCATATTCGACTTACTTATTTTAAAAACCTTGTTTTTAAAACATGTTTTCTTCACTTCTTAAAACTATTTTCCTTCAGTTATTATTTAAAATGGTTTTAAATTTCTGGGCTTTTGGCTTACTTGAATTAGATGGGGTCCTATAGACTTCATATGATTCAAGGGCCAGTCACGGGCTATTTCGGATCGTGACATGGTATGGGAAGAAACCATCTCTTAAACGAGTTAAGATTTGGAGTTGTCCGGATTTTGTTAAAAAGCATAATCCAGAAAAACTCGAGACACGATCGGTCAAGTGTATATTTGTGGGATATCCGAAACATTCGTTTAAGTATCTTTTCTACCACAAGGAGGAACAAAAGGTGTTTGTTTCTCAATATGCCACGTTTTTAGAAAATGTGATTTTTCCAAATGATACTGATGGCAATGTGGTAGATCTAGAAGAGGTTCTAGAGACACAAGTTACAAATGACAACTTGGTTGAACCTGATGTTGCAACAGAACTTAATGAACCTCAGCCACTCCGTAGATCTGGTAGGACTTCTCGCCCACCGGATATATACTACGGTTTTCTCGTTGATGGTGATGGAGAAGATTGCATTATGGATGATGATGACCCTACCAGTTTTCAGCAAGCTATCACGAGTGATGACTCTGTGAAGTGGCTGAATGCCATGAGATCCGAAATAGAGTCTATGTACACTAACAAAGTATGGACTTTGGATGTTGTACCCTCTAAGGTAAAACCCGTGGGGTGCAAATGGATCATTAAGAGAAAGATCGGTGTAGATGGGCAGGTGGAGACCTATAAGGCAAGGCTTGTGGCGAAAGGATTTCGACAAAGACCAGGACTGGACTATAACGAAACATTTTCTCCTGTATCCATGCTTAAATCCATTCGGATCCTACTTGCTATTACTGCTCACTACGACTATGAAATCTGGCAGATGGACATTAAAACTGCTTTTCTAAATGGTGATTTAGAAAAATTTGTTTATATAGATCAGCCAGAGAGCTTCATCGATAGTGGGAGCAGCGGGAAAGCATGTAGGTTGCTTAAATCCATTTATGGATTAAAGCAGGCATCATGGAGTTGGAACGTCTGCTTTGATGATGTTATCAAAGAGTTTGATTTCGTCAAAAATCCAGATGAACCTTGTGTTTATAAGAAGATTGTAGGAAGTACTGTCACATTCCTATTATACGTGGATGACATTCTTCTGATAGGAAACGAAGTTCCTATGCTACAATCGGTCAAACTGTTCTTATCATAAGGGCTCTTCATGAAGGACCTGGGTGATGCCTCATACATATTGGGCATGAAGATCTATAGGGATAGATCTAAAAGGTTGCTGGGATTGTCCCAAACTAGGTACATTAACACCATCCTAAAGAGGTTTAGTATGAAAGACTCCAAGCGGGGTTCCTTACCCGCTAATCATGGAGTCACTCTCTCCAATGACTTTTACCCAAAGACTGATGAAGAGAGAGCTCGCATGACCATCATACCCTACGCTTCTGCTGTAGGATCTATAATATATGTGATGTTATGTACACGCCCTGATGTAACTTATGCACTGGGTGTAGTAAGCAGGCATCAATCCAACCCAGGGGAGAATCACTGGACTGCTGTGAAGAACATTCTTAAGTACTTGCGTAGGACTAAAGAAATGTTCTTGGTGTATGGTAATGGGGATCTCCAAATGGAAGCCTTTACCGACTCGAGCTTCCAGAGTGATAAGAATGACAGCAAATCTATCTCAGGGTTTGTGTTTACCCTCAATGGAGGGGCGGTGTATTGGAAGAGATCCAAACAGGATACCGTTGCAGACTCCATGATGGAAGCTGAGTATATTGCTGCAAATGATGCTGCCAAGGAAGCCGTCTGGATGAGGAAGTTCATCTCGGAGCTAGGAGTAGTTCCGACCATTATTGATCCAATACCATTGTATTGTGATAATAATGGGGCTATGGCATTGGCCAAAGAGCTCAGGTCCCATCAGCGATCCAGACACATCCTCAGGAAATATCATCTGATCCGGAAGATAGTTGATCACCGCAAGATCGAGATTCGGAGAGTAGATACAAAAGATAACACCGCGGATCCACTCACCAAAGCCCTCCCTCTGTCGCAGCATGAGCGACTTTTGAGATGTTGGGTATGAGATACGCCAATAATTGGCCTTAATGCAAGTGGGAGATTATTGGATATGCCCAAGAGGCCATTATATGATAGTGTATGTACCGGTATGTGTGTGTGTGTGTATTCAAGGGACATTCTTGCTCGACATAATAGTATGCTATCCGGTTGTACTTTATCTTGACATGTTCATTTAATCATGCTTTCACTCATTTGGTACATGTTGATAAAGCCCTTAGGATATTTGCTTAACTACTGAGATTATGATGTGGATCATACTAATGGGACACATGTAGTTTATGAGCATATCCTTAAAATGTTCTTAGTCGTGGGTGTATCGAGACTGGGCATCGATATTACAAGAGTAGACTAGCGTATACGTAACTTGTCCCATATGATGGGCGATGGATGATCCCATATCCACTGGTGTGGTGACACCAAAGACCCTATACGGGTGCTCAATGAGACTGGGTACACTGAACGGACTCGCCGAAAACTCCTATGTGGTATTATATCTATCGTCGGATAGCACTGACACTGGTACAGATTAGTCTGTAGACCCGAGATTGTCATAGAGTCTTGTGTGCCTCCCACTGTACTTTGATTTCCACCCTACCACGGCTCTACTGAGTCGTGCAAACAGGTGGATTTTGGGTACAGTCCCTAGGCACATGGAGGCAATGAGTGATAGGAGGGGTTTCTTCTCTCCCAGTATTGGGGGTTGTTGTTGCGCTATGTACGATTGGCTATAACAGGAAGTCCCTAGCCAGGGCTGCTGAGATTTACTGATAAGTGTTATCAGTAGTTTCTCGATCTGTTATGAGCCATATACCGGCATAACTTATTGGGTTAATGGGATCGACGATACCACCCTTAGACTTGATATGCGGCACTATTGACGAAGAGACCGGACTGTACGGTAATTGTTGCCAGTTGGCTCGACGGGAGTTTTAGCAGGATCGCTTGTGTTTCTTTTGATCGCTCAATACCTGGGAGCCGTTACGTACAGCTTGTGCCACTGACAGTTTGTGGACATGTGATGTGATCACTGCCTACTGCTAGCGTATTGACGAGTCTTAGAGTCCCACAAAGGGGTCTCCTAGCTCAGGCGAAACGATGTGGGGTGCATATGGGATATGCGCGGGAGCTCGATTAAATGCGTGTATTAGATACCGTACTTTAATCAAGTGTTGATTTAATATTAAGTCAAGTGTTGATTGGACAGGTCGTATGTGATATGACCGGGTTATTAAATCAAGTGTTGATTTAATATTAAGTCTATTAGCTCATTTATTAAAACCTATTTCTTTATGATGCATGCATGAGTGTATGTATATGTTAATATGGATGCACACATGCAAGCATACATGTGTCATGATTGATGATACATTGGTGGTGGCAATGCAAGACTCACATGGTAACATATTTGTATATTTTGTTTATTTGAGAAAAGCAAAATGGCAACGAAATCATGGTTGACTATTCAACTCTCTTCTCTTGAGTTGACCAAAGTCAATACCATGGTTTCATTGCTCACGGTTTTGTAGCCCATGGTTTTGCTTAATCTCAAGTCATAAAATATCTAGATATTTTGTAACCATAGTTTAGCATAACATAATTCACTTACTCTCTTGGGATTATGTTGAGTTTATTCATTATTCACTTGAGTCAAGTTTAGTCATCTCCTTCTTCCTCTCTCCTTCAAGCTCTCTAGGGTTTCAAAAGTGAGAGAAAAAAATAAAAGGAAAAGGTTTTTGAGTGAGCTCCAAACCAACATCACCAATCTATACTAGTATAGCACATTAATGTAGGTTGTTTGCTCCACTTCTTCATAGATCAAGTGAAGCTAGGAGCTTGAGCAAAGGGACTTCGTGGTAGATCATCGTGGACTTGGAAGGATTCAAGCTAACCGGCTCAAACCCTACTCGATCCAAGGAGTCACAAGAGGAGGTCTACAAAGGTTGTATTTCTTCCCACTTAGTGTTAGACACTACTTAGTATGTGATACTATATGTTATTACTCTATTTTTTTAGTTCGATTCATGGTTGGAATTGTATAGCACCCCATAAATTTTTGTTATAGCATGTGTGATGCAACCCTAAAACTTAGGATAGTGCTAGAGAATCCCTACATTATGGACCGATTTTAAAATGAAATATATGTATCTTTATTTTATAAAGTGAGATATAAATTTTTGAAATTGTGTTCCAAACATTTACCTTTTATCAGTTGAGGATAAGATAAGATGCATTGAATAACGGTGTAAGACATTCTCAACCAAAATATAGTTTTCAACTTACAATACACAGAATTTGAGTTAGAATGCTCTTGGGACTTATACATGAAAATGTATGTTGTCCAGTGTCCTTCGGGACAAGGAGTTGGTACTCTTACTTTATTCAGGTTTACCTTTAAGTTCTCTGGTTTTAGAGACGCATTCGTTGTAATGCAAGGTCCAAAGATTTTGAGAAGTTTATAGATATAAGAATAAAGAAGAGAACCATACGTTGGAAGTATCAAGATTTTTCGAAGTGATCGAAAATATAGATACTTATGCTAGGTATTCCATCATAATAATATTGAGAACTTGATTCACTCTCAGGTTACTCATCCGCGAGTTCACTCCTTGATGAGTAATGTTGTATTGGACTTTTTCCATTTAGGTGATATGCACTGCAAACAGCTGCATGATATTTGAATCCAGTTCCATCTAAATTAGTGCCTTTGATTTTATATGGGCATAGATTGGTTCCATATCTTGAGGTTATTAAGATATGGAGTTATTCGGTTCCTATTTAAAAACAAAATTCGGACAAACTCAAGGCATGCTTCGGTAATGGTTGTTTGTGGATTATCCCAAGTATTCGCTAGGGTTTGTTTCTACCATTTTTAAGATCAATGGTTATATTGTTCTTGACTCGCCACCTTTTTATAAAAGGAATCTTTTTGCAAAAGAAACTATTAGGAATATGGTAGAACTGGAAGTGATTCCAAAACCACAAACGATTACCGAAAATTTAGTAGAACCTAAGAATTCAATTGGACTTGACAAACCATTAGCCATTCCGCAGATTTTAGTAGGAGACCTCAGACACCCGAGAGATACTTCGGTTTTCTCGTAGACGGTGACAGGAAGGTCAGTATCATGATTATGATTGCCCTACTAGTTATTTGTAGGTCATAGGAAGTGGTAACTTTCAGGTGAACATATACTTTATATCCAAGTTAAACTCCACGCACTTCAGCAAATATTGGATTTTGGACTTTGCTAGGTGCTCCTAAAAGGGTAAAACCCATTACGAGAAAATAGATCTTTCGAGATCTGTGCATGTGGAAAAGTATTAACCTAATAAGGCTAGACTTATTGTAAATATTCTCATCAAATACCCGTTGTGGATTGTGATGAGACTTTTATTTCAGTGTCTACGCTAAAGTCCATGCGGATATGACTTGTCATTGTTGCTATTCATGACTGTGATATCTGGCAGGTGGGTGACTATAACGTTTTTCCAAATAGGAATTTGGAAGTGTACGTGTATATGACTCTGCCAGAGGGTTATCTTAGTCAGTGGGAGCAGCGAAAGGTGTGCAAGTTTCTTATATTTATTCGTAGACTAAAGCATGGATTGCGGAGAAGGATCATCTGTTTTTAATGTAACAGTCAAGATGATTGACTTCATCAAAACAATAGATGAACCTAGTAAGAAGAGTGTAGGGAGTACTGTCCTAGGATTTGGATGGCATACTCCAGATAGAAAGTGATGTTCCAATACTACAATCTGTCAAACATTGGTTGTCACATAGTGTTTTCTCCACGTTTGATATGGATAATATACCAGGGAATCTGGTGACTAGATCTGTGCTTTTAGATCTAGATTTGGAAAGTTATCCAATCGGGTACTTAAACAGCATTCTAAAAGCATTTTAGAATAGAAGACTCCTGGCGTGGTAGTGTACCAGCAAGTGATGGAGTCACCTTCTCTAAAGTGATGTCTTTTATACTGACGAGAAGATGGAATGACATGAATGCCATATCATTTGCTTAGGCAATTGAGTCAATCATGCAATGTATTGTACAAAACCAGATGTTGCTTATACATTTGCTGTGGTAAGTAGATATTAATCAAATCCTAGAGAAATAAAGGGAAGCAGTTATGAACATTAGAGGATGTTGGTATATGATAATGACAACCTCCTCCAGGGCGGTTATCGGTTTAGACTTCCAAGGTGACCTGGATGATAGAGATGCTGTTAGAGTTTTGAGTTTTGCCTCTTCTGAGGATCGGTATATTGGATAGTGTTCCAATAGGGATACTGAGATAGGAATAGTACACGATGCTGGTTATGACTCAACAGAGGATACAGCCCAAGAAATCTATAGGATAAAATTGTTCATTTATGAACTTGGTCCCATCAAATATCCAGACAAAATTCTTGAGGCGGGTATCGCTCAGTTTGAGAGATTGTTCATCTCCACGAAGTTGAGAAATAAAGAGAGGAAGTTGGAATATTATAGTGGATCCACTCACTGAGGCTATTTCTCGAACACGGGTGTTCCTCAAACGAGTTTTGAGAAACTGATTAGTAGAGAAATTGGGTATTCAATAGCACACGGAATGTGGGTATGCGATACCGCAATAATTAGCCTTTAGTGCAAGTGGGAGATTGTTGGATATAGTGCCATCAAGACAATTATTGTAATTGCAGGCACACGATTATGATAATTGAGGGATGACCTATACATGTAGAAAAATCTTACTCGAGACAATAGTATGCTATTTGATTTGTCTTTATCATTGATGTGAACACGTTTTACTTATTATTACGTGTCACTAATATATAATGATGAAGCCCATAGGATTCTTGCTTGACTACTAGCATTATGATGGCAATCATATACATGAGAGCTGAGTAGTCCATAAGCACATCCTTAAATGTCCCCAGTCGTGGGAGTATCGAAAATGGGCATCGATATTCTAGAGTAGACTAGTGTATACGTTTTGATACCCCGACGAGGGACGGTGGCCGGTCTCACAAGTCATTGGTGTTATGTCACCTAAGATAGTTTACATATGCTCACTGGAGGTGAGTACACTGGATGAACTCGCCGAGAATTTCTAGATGGTATTATATCTATCGCCAGATGGAAGTTCTCAAGTGGAATTAGTATAGGTTAGTCTTTTGACCTGAGATCGTCATTTGTCTCATATAAGTTCCCACAGTACTTTGAATACTACCCTACCATGGCTCAAAGGAGTCATGCAAACAGGTTTTAGTTGGGTACAGTCCCGAGCCATATGGAGGACATGAGCGAATGTCGGGGATTCATCTGTCCTGGTATTAAGAGTCGATGTCGCGCTGTGTTCGGTCGGCTATCACCCTAAATCCGTAGCCACGGTGGATGAGATTTACTGATATGAGTTTAGTAGTTTCTCGGTTGGTGATGAGCTTGACTCCGACACGAATTTTCGGGGAAGTTTCCACCCCTAGACCCGGTATGCGATACTCTTAGACGAAGAGACTGGATTGTACGGAGATTGTCACATTCAGGCTCAGTAGAGTACGGACGGACTGGATTGTCGACCTCCCTTTCGATAGATACCTGGGTAGCCATTACGTACAGCTAGTGCCGCTGACGTGCTTGTGGGTTTTGGATTTATCCAGTAAATCACTGCCAGCGTATTGTCGGGTCTTTAGAGTTCCACACAGAGGGTTTTCCCGGTTCAGGAGATATGATGTAGATGACATATATTGGTACATACAAGGTGTCCGATTAAATACGTGTACAGGCTACACAGACTTTAATTGGACGGTTGATAATACTAGCGGTTTAGGATTAAGACGGATTATTAAATCAGGTTTTGATTTAATAATTTATATATATATATATTTATTACATGTATTCTAGTATTATTGTTCACTATTCATTTTCTCTCAATTGGCTATTCGTATTTTTGTGCAAATAGGCGTATATGATTTCGATACGTATACCGGGTTGTATTCCGTATTTATACGGAATTTGTTCTAGAAGATGGACACTTCATTTATTGATTTTCCTTTAAAATAAAATCAAAAATGAGATGGGGGATGAGGTGTTTTGTCGTATGGTAAAGAGGTATGGCTTGGTTATTATATAGTATTTTCATTTGTGAATACTATTCTTTGATGGTTGCTAAAAGACATAGCCATTCCTTTGCTATCTTAGCCATTAGCTCTTCACAAAAGACTTAGCCAATTTTTCCGTGGTTTCTTCTTCTTCACCTCCTTCTTCTTCTTGGTAGCTCACTTGAGCTTAGAAAAAGAGATAAAAGATAGTGAAAATATTCATAAATCCCCACTCTCCATTCGTAGCGAGTTTAGAGCGTCGGTCGCTTCATCAGGTGAAACCGGAGCTTGGATCGGTTCTCTCAAGTGGATCAACTTCGGCAAGGGCGATCGCCACTCAGGCTCGATCCGGACGGCATACACGGAGCTTGGAGGGGTCTTCTACGATTGAGTGAACACACGTCGAAGGTAATATTCCTAACATTTGCATGCTTGTTTTGCTAGTTATTGTGTTTGGATCGATTCTATGGTTCGGGTTCCTTCGTGTTAGCTAGAAATTTTTGTTCGTTATCCGATTCCACTGCGCTGCAAGCACTAGGGAACCTAACAAAAAATATTGGACAGCTGTGAAGAACATTCTTAAATACCTATGAAAGACTAAGGATATGTTCTTAGTATATGGTAATGGAGACTTCCAGATGGAGTTCTTTTCCGATTAAAGCTTCCAAAGTGATAAGGATGACAGCAAGTTTGTCTCGAGTTATGTATTTACCTTCAATGGAGGGCGGTCTGTTGGAAGAGTTCCAAACAGACTCGACGATGGAGGATGAATATATTGCTACTAGCGATACCGCAAAAGAGGTTGTCTGGATGAGAAAGTTCATTTGTGAACTTGAGGTGGTTCCATCTATTGTTGATCCAATATATTTGTATTATGATAACAATGAGGCTATAGCATTAGCGAAGGAACCACGGTCCCATCAAAAATTCAGACATATCTTGAGGTGGTATCACTTGATCAGGGAGATCATAAATCGCCGGGAGATCGAGGTCAGGAAATGATTTGTGAGAAAAACATGGTTTTTAAAGTGTCATAATTACCGTATGTTAGTGATATATGCCCTAGAGACCAGTATTGTATAGTACTGAATTATATATTATATTTTTGAAGCTTGGGATATACACAGATATAATAACGGTCTTGCTCAATATGATAGTATGCTATCTGGTTTGATTCTATCTTAATATGTGTATATGTTTCTTTTGACATATCACTAATACATATTGATAGAACCCTTTGGATCTTTGCTTGACTACCAACGTTGTAATGGCAGTTACACTAGTGTGGGCTGGGTAGTCTATAAGCACATCTTTAAGCTTTTCCCTAGTCGTAGGATTATCGAGACAAGGCACCGATACTACAGAGTGGACTGGTGTATATGCTTCTTATCCCCGTCAGGGGAGGTAACCTGTCTCGTAGCCATTGGTATACGGTACGAGAGATAGTATACAGGTGCTCATTGAGTTATGAGTTACACTAAACGGACTCACTGGGAACTGCTGGCTGGTATTATACCTATCGTCAGTTAGCAGTTCCTGGGTGACATGAGTACATGTTAGTTCGTTGACTTGACATCACTATTCGTCTCGAGTGTATTCCCACTGTACTTAGATTACTACCCTACCACGGCTTAAATGAGTCATGCAAACAGGTAGTGGTTGGGTGCAGTCCTGAAACACTTGGAAACAGTAGGGGTTAGAAGGGATTCGTCTCTCCCGGTATTGGGAGTTGATATCGTGCTGTGTTCGGTTAGCCAAAACACAAAATCTCTGGTCAGGGCAAGTGAGATTTACTGGTTGGTACACCATTCGTTTCTCAGGGTGTATTGGGCTCTACACTGACATGACTTATTGCACTATTAGGATCTGACGTTTACCACCCCCTAGGCCCGATATGCGATACTCTTAGACGAACAGACCGGACTGTATGGAGATTGTCACGGATAGGCTCAGTAGGGGTTCGGATGAGTTCGCTCATCAGCCTTCTTATTCGACAGGTACCTAGGTAGTCGTTACGTACAGCTAGTGCCACTGACGGATTTGTGGTTAAACCCACTGCCAGCGTACTATCGAGTCTTTAGAGTTCCACACAGAGGGTTTCCCTGGTTCAGGCGAAACGATGTAGAAGCCGTATGGTTTTACGTGCAGGATTCCGATCATATACGTGTACTCGCTATACGGATGTTGTTCGGACGGATAATACTAGTGGGCTTAGGATTAAGCCGGATTCTAGTATTATATTATTTGATTATTTTTATCTCTTTGTACTCATATTTTTTGCAATACGAATACAGGTATGTATATACGGTGAGGGCATTCTTATAATTTTTATAATAGATGCTTCTAGAAGCGGACACCTCATTTTGGTTTATTTTATTTTTGGAAAATAGATTAATGAGGTGGAAAATGGAGATATTTGTGGCATGGGTGAAGCATGGATAATTCTTTATTTTATTGATTTTCTCTCACTATTCAAGCATGGCTAGATTTTTCCATGGAAAATAATGCATTTGATGTGAGAAAAAGAATGAGTCATTCTTCACTTCCCTCAACACTTGATCATTTGTGTTTTCTCATTCTCTCTCCATTTCTCCTCCTTCTTCCTCAAAACCCTGATCCTCACATGTGTTGTGAATCCTAGGGTTTTATAAGATAAAATAGTCTAATTAACTCTCTACATCTCATAAGCTACCTAAATTAGAAAACTAGGTACTTTATTTACCTCGGTTTTGAGGTTGGAGCTTGAACCATAGACACTCGGGTGGATCATTTTCGACAAGAGGATGCCGACGACCGAGCTAGATCCGCACCTTCGAGGAGATGAAGCAAAAGAGAAGAAGACCTGAAGGACTTGTATCTAGGATGTACAAAACTCTTTCAAAGTAGTTTAAAACCTCTATGTAGCTAGTTAGGGTTTCTGAAAAATCCTGAATGTTTAGTCGAT
The DNA here is from genome assembly GCA_030015575.1 of Agapanthus africanus. Classification (NCBI taxonomy): domain Eukaryota; kingdom Viridiplantae; phylum Streptophyta; class Magnoliopsida; order Asparagales; family Amaryllidaceae; genus Agapanthus; species Agapanthus africanus. The sequence goes on from JASDDO010000024.1 coordinate 310,816,414, forward strand.
GTTGCAAATCTTAAGTTCGTTTTTGTAAATTCCGCCTCCCTACAAACAACGTGAGGTGTGCGACATCGACTTATAGTGGTATCAGAGCCTACTTAAACCTTAACTAGCTTATTAAAAAGTATTAGATTTTCAATCGACGAAAATTATCTGAAATCGCATTTCCATTTCAAGCTTGTTGTTCGCTTTTTAAAATTGTTCAAAAAATTATTTCAGTGATCTTAAAAATATGTGCAGGCATTTATAAGAACAAGAAAAAAATTTGAGCACATGAGCTCACAATTCGACTACTAATCTATGGCCAAATAGGTCATTTGGCCGCGGATCCGCGGACTAATCGTGGCCATAGTTCTCCCAATTTTTCTGTGGTTCAGGTTCATGGAAATATGATTTTTGGTACATTTGGTTTTTGCCCAGATTTGTTTGTGTACTGGTTTGTACATGGGGTAAATGCGGAAAGTTTTGATCGATCGAAATTCTAAATTCTTAATTAACTGTGTATTTTGTTTGTATATGTGTTGCTAAACGTCTACTAATTGATATATGTCGATTAGTGGGGGTTGCACATATTAAGTATCTTGTTGATAGTTTGTGGATATGAAGTATTGGATCGTCGTGAATGAATAGCCGGGGGATATGAGAAGAGTGTTCTTTTCTTTCATTCATGTATATTTATAAATTGATGTAATATTCTTTTGCGGGGCACATCCGGGTTAAGGTTGTAGCCACCGTTGTATTATTTCATTTATGTTTTATTGCACCTAGGATAGACCCAAGGAGAGGTGCACAAACTACCGGGTTCTTGAAATGCCGAGTGGCTTACTCATTTCATTGAGGGGGGTTGCTTCACTTCAGGAATTTGGTGGGTAGTTTGCCGCACCCATAGGGATTTAGGGTGGGTTTGGCTATTCATCATGTCCGTGGAATCCGTTTTTCGTTCTAGGCTAAAACGAAACACGAAAATCGTAGTATATCCAATATATTTATCTGTGTTGTTGTGATCTGGAATGACTATTATTGCGTGAGACGAATGGCTATATATATATATATATATATATATATATATATATATATATATATATATATATATAGACACACACACACACACACATATATATAATATATATATATAATAAACGTTGCTTATGGTTTGCACCCGCGCTAGTCTAGCCCCCGCTCTGCCGTTAGTTAAGTAACCTAACGGTGCATGACGGGGCCCCGTGGCGAATGCGGATGGCATAAGTGTATGTTCTATTTTCGTTTCATTCTGCAATGATAGGGTTAAATGATGGGACAATATTAATATTGTTTAATGTAAAGAAAACAAACCAAAGTTAAATCGTTGGAACAATTTCAAAACCACTCGGTTTTTCTTAAAAACAACTTTTAAATGCGGAGCCTAAACCTCCCCTTTTAAAAGCTATCATGGTTCCTTCGACTATATCAAGTTCATTACGTTCACGGTTTTCGCCAAAACCAGTCATAGCCCTTCGTCATTTCAGATGGGTATTCAGTAGTATTCAAGCTATGTATTTTGACCTTCACCAAGGCATAGTGATTGGTAGCTGCTGAGTATTCATCTGTAGCATAAATATATGTGTTAATCTGGGACAGGCGTACAGCTATTTTGGCCTTCGTCAAGGGTTTGTACGAATGGGTTCAGATTAACCTGGACAATGATGGGTAGAACTTGACTTGCGTCTTATGATATTTTGGCCTTCATCAAGGTCATAAGCGTCTGGGGCAAAAATCCACATCAAGAGTTTCAAAAGAAATGGAAACTTGCTAATTTTGCATACCATCTGGAGTGTGATGATTTTGGTAGGATTCTTTCAAAGTTGTCACATAATGATAGTTGGATCTCGATCCTACAGTGAGTTTTGTTACTCTTCAGGAGAGTTTTTTTCACTTTACAATCAATATTATAAATCAAGTAGATGTCTAGAACGGTGTTAGCGGGGCTACGCCTCTAGGGAAAAGAGGTTATATAATTAAGGAATTTCGCGAAAGCGTTGTAAAACCTCCCACGAAGTACCGACACTAGCCTGTTCGAAAGGTTAAAGCAAGAATTGTAGGGTGCAATTAATCCCGACTAATTCTTCTTTTATAGTTTGAAGGAGGATTTGAGGAAACAGTGGGAGTCATCCTGTTTAGATAAACTAATAACCAATCTAAATTTGCAAGAGCATCATGCTAAGTATTTCTTCTCTCTCTCCTAATTGCAGAGACCAAAATGACCGAGCTTAAGTTACTGCTAGATAAAAATATATTGACGGGGCCAAACTATAAAGATTGGCTAAGAAATGTCCAGATGGCCATAACCTATGACAAGCTGGGCTACCACCTTACTATCAAAGCTCCCGTCGTCCCAGGTCCAGATTCCACCGTCGTGGATATAGAGATCCATAAGACATAGGAAATAGATTGTGTGAAATCCAAGTGCCTCATGCTGGCCTCTATGGATAATGAATACCAGAGGCGGCATGAGAAGATGGACTTAGCTTCCATCTTCCTCCATACCAAGGATTTAGATGGAGAGCAATCTCGTATCGCAAGATACGAGAGCTCGAAGAAATTATTTCAGGCAAGGTTGGTTATCGGGTCATATGTAGGAGACCACGTTCTTAAGATGATCAGCTATATTGAAGGCTCATGGACTATGGGACCACGTTGGAGAACGAGTTATGTACAGACTTGATTTTACGGTCCCTCCCCTCTACCTATGCCCAGTTTATCTTAAATTTCAATATTCAAAATAAGGAAATTACACTTCCAGAACTCCTCAACATGTTGAGGAGTGCAGAGGGAACCCTAAAGAAAACTAGTGAGACACCCGCTCTACTTATTAGGGAACCTTCCTTCTCTAGATCCAAGACGAAAGCCAAGGGGAAGAAGAAGAAGGCCCCCACCAAGCCGAAAGGCGGTGTCAGTAAGGTACAGGGGAAAGGGGAAGGCAAAAGTTGGGAGGCCGACAGTAAGGAAAGAGGAATGCTTCTATTGTCACAGGAAAGCCCATTGAAAGAATAACTGCAGGGTTTGGAAAGCCAACAACAAGGATTCAAAATAAGTTGTGGTTTCGGTTTCAAGTGTGTTTATGATTGAAAACCGTCTGTCAATCAACTCTACATCCTGGGTATTGGATATCGATTCAGGATCTCATATCTATAATTCATTGCAGGCACTGAGAAACCGTAGAGTTTTGAAGGCAGGTGATATAACCCTCAGGGTTGCTAACGGAACGAGCGTGGATGTTGTTTCCGTAGGGGAATATCACCTAGGATTGACAAGTGGACACATTTTGGTTTTGCGTAACTATTTTTGTGTACCTAGTTTGACATGTAATATCATCTATGTATCTTTACTATCTAAAGAAAGTTATGATTTTACATTTGTAAGCAATATTGTAAACATTCACCTTGATCATGGTTTGATTGGGACAGGTACACTAGACAACGGTATATACGTAATAAATCAACACCAGGTTTACAATGTCCAGAACACATTTAAAAGAAAGTCTTCAGAATTAAATCAAGCTTTCTTATGGTATTGTAAACTAGATCACATCAATGAAAAACGGTTGACGAAATTACATAAAGAGGGATATTTGGATCCGTTTGAATATCTGTCTTATGCAACTTGTCAATCATGTCTCAAAAAAAAGATGACAAAGATTCCATTCACTAGACACGGAGTAAGAGCCACCGAGCTCTTAGGACTCATACAAAACGACATGTGTGGTCCAATGTCTACACATGCAAGAAGTGGTTATTCTTAGTTCATTACTTTTAAGGATGATTTCTCAAGGTATGGACATGTATTCTTGATGAAACATAAATCCGAGGCCTTTGAGAAATTCCAAGAATACAAGAATGAAGTGGAAAAACAAACATGCAAAAGTATCAAGACACTTCGATCTGATCGGGGAGGTGAATACTTAAGTGCCGAGTTCCTGGATTATTTAAAAGAGAATGGAATTCTCTCTCAGCTTACTTCTCCATACACATCTCAACACAATGGTGTATCGGAAAGACGGAACCGCACCTTATTAGATATGGTACGTTCCATGATGAGTAACGCTGAGTTACCGCGATCCTTCTGGGGTTATGCACTAGAATCTACTGCATATCTTTTGAACAAAATTCCTACTAAGTCAGTGCCTACCACACTATATGAAATGTGGAGTGGGAAGAAACCCTATCTTAAGTATCTTAAAATATGGGGATGTCCAGCTTTCGTTAAAAAGAAGCATATGGATAAGCTCGAGGCACGATCAGTTCTATATAAGTTTGTGGGATGCCCAAGGAACTCCAGGGGGTATCTTTTCTATTATGCAGAGGAACTAAAGGTTTTTGTTTCTCGGCATGCCCACTTTCTGGAGAATCAATTTCTTGAAAAAGAAATAAGTGGGAGCACAATAGAACTGGAAGAAATTCCAGAACCACAAACTATTACTGAAAGTATGGTAGAACCAGAAGTTTCAAAAGAACTAGACGTCCCCGCACCACTCCGCAGATCTAGTAGGCAGTCTCATCCGCCCGAGAGATACTACGGTTTTCTCATAGACGGGGATAGAGAGGATTGCATCATCGATGATGATGAGCCAACTAGTTTCCAGCAGGACATTACGAGCAGAGACTCGGTAAAGTGGTTGGATGCAATGCAGACCGAAATGGAATCCATGTACACCAACAAAGTTTGGACTTTGGACATTGCACCTCAAGAGGTAAAACCCGTAGGCTGCAAATGGATCTTCAGAAAAAAGATTGGTGTAGATAGACAGGTTGAAACCTATAAGGCTAGACTTATAGCAAAAGGTTTTCGTCAAATACCTGGCTTGGACTATGATGAAACCTTTTCTCCAGTGGTTATGCTTAAATCCATTCGGACCCTACTTACCATTACTGCCTTCCATGATTATGAAATTTGGCAGATGGACGTAAAGACCGCTTTTTTGAATGGAAATTTGGAAGAGTGTGTTTATATGGATCAGCCAGAGGGTTTCATAGAGAGTGGGAGCAGCGGAAGAGTGTGCAACTTGCTTAAATCCAATTATGGATTAAAGCAGGCATCGCGGAGATGGAACATATGCTTTGATGAGACGGTCAAAGAATTTGACTTTATCAAAAATCCAGATGAACCATGCATTTATAATAATATTGTAGCAAGAACTGTAGTATTCCTCGTATTGTATGTGAATGATATTCTTCTGATAGGAAATGACATTCCTATACTACAATCAGTCAAAAGATTCTTGTCGCCAATGTTCTCCATGAAAGACCTGGGTAATACCTCCTACATTCTGCGAATCCAGATTTATCGTGATAGATCTAAGAGAATGTTGGGACTTTCACAGTTCAGGTATATCGGCACCATGCAGAAAAGATTTAGTATGGATGATTCCAAGCGCGGTAATCTACAGGCTTGTCACGGGATCACCCTCTCCAAAGAGATGTCTCCCAAGACTGATTTAAAAAGGGGTCGCATGAGTATTATACCCTACGCTTCTGCAGTAGGATCTATAATGTATGCGATGTTGTGTACTGATTGATCGATTTCGTGTCGTGTTTTGAAAAGTGTAAAAGATCACAACCAAAGAAATTTAAACCGCAATCATTTGATAGTGTCTATTGTAGTTTCGTCGGTGAATGCGGATCGTCGACTGAGAAAGTGTGATTTGTTCGTTATCGTTTTAGTTGAGTTGAGTATTAAAAGATAAAAGAAAATGATTCAATATTTGTGAAATTTAGTTTCAAGAATCATCAAGAAATAGATCTAAAATCAAGAAATGATAGAGATCAAGAAAATGTCCAAATCGTTTGAATTATCAAGATTTGTAAAGAGACTTGTCGGAATCGATCCAATTGATAGTGATAATGAATACTAATGATTACAAATTCTTATCTATTGAAGATTTGTTGCTAGATCGATGACGATCAATGAGAATTAGGGAACTATTGAAGAACTAAGGTTTCTCCGTCATCATCCCTTGTCCTTTTATTGATTATCATTCAAATTCTAGCCTCTAGCAAATTAAATCACCAATCGTTGATCTCTAATTTGGAGCGAAAACATTCAAGAAAGCGATCTCGCTCAAATTAGGTTTTCGATGATTCAATTTCCTAAAGTTTACAAAACTCATAAGACTTAAGAATCGTTCAAGAATTTAATCATCATTATCTACCTATTTTCTCGATTCCGCTACAAGCGGAGATTTCACTCAAACATCATAAAAAAGAGAAAGAATCAAGAATCTATAATTCTTCATAATGCACGAATGTAAAGAAAAGCAAGTTCTTAGAATTTTCACCTTTTATTTATCAACTTTTAGGTATAATTCACTCAAAGACTACAAGATTTGAGGAGGAACTAAATCGTCGAAACTAGCTTCGCTTCGGTCTTCTTGAGTCGCGGATCGTCGTGGATCTCTTGCTCGAATGAAGATCGGTGTTGCTTTAAAGAATCGTTGAAGGCTTGCTTGAGACTCTTCTCGATGGATCTTGATTCGGCTTTGGAATTGAATTTGGATTAGGGTTTTGAGTTGCAAGTTGTGTCACTCAACTTGTGCAAATTGGCTCAATATTCAACAACCTTTGTAATGAAGCCCTAGGTCTCTTTTTATAGTTTTCCCTTTAGCTTCCCCTAGAAGCTAGGTCTAGCTTCCCTTGGAAGCTTGGTTGTTATGAGGCTTGTATAGGAAGCTAGATAGAAGTTTCTAGATTAAGGTAGTTAGCTAGCTTGCATGAGAAGCCTTTCTGTTGGAGGGAAACTTCTGGAGATTTGAAGCGTCTTGAAGAAGTTTGGTCGTTATATGGAGGCTTCTGAAACAAATACCAACCGCCGATGAGTCGACTCGGTCGCGGATCCGCGGCGGATCGGCCTGACTCGGCCGTGGATCCACGGCCGTTTTAGGTGATCTCTGCATGAAAATCTCTGGTTTGTTTCATGTTGGCATAATGGCACTTTCCTGATGTCTGAAATATTTTTATACTTTCTTGTTTACTGTCAGATTTCAAGTCTTGGACTTGACGTATTTTATCAGCACTTTTAGCAGTTCTGGCTCTTTTACCTGGAGAATTTCCTGCACACGATCTCGAGACAAGTGTTGATATGCAAAGATCATGCGTGTAGTAATAAACACACAATTTCCCTCATAATACCGGTTATAATGTATAACACATGTTATTTGGTATTTTGCAGACAAATTGCTAATATGTGCTATATTTATACCAAATACCTTTAGATGGTTACAAAGAGTAGGGAAATTGATGTGTTAAAAATGCAATATTTTCAACTGATCAAATTCCCCCAAACTTAATTTTGGTCGTCTCGAGGAAACTTGTTTTATTCAGGTGAAGGAGAAAATATAAGAAAAAGAAAAACTAACTAGCACACTTTCATAGGCAACACGATTGCACTGAGCACGTGCAACAAGCCTTTAAACCTCTAGGTGTCCCTAGTAGGAGGAGTGTTGTCTCCTGAGGGTTTTCAGCGGATTGCACCCACAAAATCCCATAATAAAAGGAAGACCGTGAAAGTTATATATAAAGATAAGATTGTAAAAGAAAGACTTTAAAAATCAGAGTTTCCAACTATACTAGCTTTTCGGTTGTCATTAGCCCTATCTTAATAGTTATGAAAAGATGTTAGAAATCACATCATCCCTCAATAAAACGCCGTCCTTATTCTTCATCCCTACCTTTCTTCCAAACATCGATCATATACCCCTACGTGTGTGTAAAAGACATCCCTACACTCGGAGAATTCAATTCAAGCTATCATACTCTTGTCCATCTACCTCAGTACTTTTTATTTGGTGAGTATTTAGATGAAATTTGCTCACACATTTTTCATGCGATCGTTAATACTTCTTGAGGTACTAACCGACCGATTACTCATGTGCTTGCTTATTAGGCGTAAGTAGCATTTTCCTCGTCTTGCAACACCTAAGGCTTAGCAGTGACTCCCAAACCTGTTGGTCTAAGGCACTAGGTGATGAAGCACCCTCGCTATATTTTTTTATGTTGCCTTGGTGATAACAAAACCAGTGTTCATTTTTCTACACCATTTTATCTTTTATTCATTTATTATTTCCTTCATACTTTAGCTTTTAGACAAGAGCATTGCAAGGTATCTCTACTATCCCGAGTTTCAAGACGTGTGTAAGTGCGTATAGTAGGGTATCAACATTAAAATGTTTGGCTTCCAGAATAGAAACTATTTTTCAGACTTATTTTTATTCTCAGATTAGTGACTTCCTTCATCTTACTAACCCTTGGAACAACGGCTCATAACTACTTATTACTAGTTCCGTCTAAGAAAACTTCTAACTTTCTTGGTTTTCTTAAATTTTTCAATCTTTTGGATGTAATTTTTCACTATCTAATCTTTTATTATAAAATTAAATATTAAATATTTTTTTATATGTTTTGTGCTTATGCAAAGTATGATGCAAAGTGATGCGTAAATAAGTACAAACCTCCCCCAAACTTGTTTACAACAGTGTCCTCACTGTTGCCATCTGCTGGATCATAAAAACCTGTAATCTTGGGAGGAAATTTATTAACGGGGGCAATAAATATGATCGTTAAAATCTCCCCCAAACTTATTCTTTTCACTCACTTCGATTTTAAAGATGATACAGTATTTTACAAGACATGGAGGTGAGACGGAGGAATTTTTAATCAAGATAAAGCGGCTCCTGTAAAAACAGGAGCTCCTCCATGGGGTCAGTGGAAAAATACGGTTTTAATCTATATCCATTTACTTTGAAAAATGTACCATTTTCAACATTTTTAACCTCTACTGCCCCATGTGGGTATACATACCGCACAACAAAAGGTCCTTTCCACCGAGATTTTAGCTTACCCGCATGAAGATGGAGTCGTGAATCATAAAGAAGGACTTGTTGACCAGGTGTAAATGTTTTTCTCAAAATGTTTTTATCATGAAATATCTTAGGCCGATTCTTTACAATTACAGCATTATCATAAGCTTCATCGCAGAGTTCGCTTAGCTCGTTTAATTGCAGCTTCCGAAAGTTTCAGGCTTGATTTAAGTCAAAGTTAAGTTCTCTAATGGCCCACATTGCTTTTTGCTCAATCTCGACCGGAAGGTGACAAGCCTTTCTAAACACTAGTCTGTAAGGAGACATACCTAGATCGGTTTTTTATGCAGTTCGGAACGTCCAAAGAGCATCCGTCAATTTGGTTGACCAATCTTTTCGATTTTTAGAAACTGTTTTCTCCAAAATTTGTTTGATTTGTCTGCTTGAAATCTCAGCTTGCCCGCTCGTTTGGAGATGATAGGGTGTGGAAAGTTTGTGGTTGATTACATATTTCTGCATCAAAGTCTCGAAAGACCGATTGCAGAAATGCGTCCCATTATCGCTAATGATAGCACGTGGGTGTCCAAATCGCGAAAAAATGTTTTCTTTTAAGAACTTAATGACGACCTTTTTGTCATTAGTACGACAAGGAACAGCTTCCACCCATTTCGAGACGTAATCAACCGCAAGCAATATGTACAAATTCCCAAAGGAGTTGGGAAAAGGACCCATAAAGTCAATACCCCAAACGTCAAAAATTTCAACCACCAAGATGGGTTGAAGTGGCATCTCATTTCTCCGGGAAATCCTACCCGTATGTTGACACTGTGTACAGGTTTTGCAATGATCAAATGCATCTTTGAATAAAGTCGGCTAGTAAAAGCCGCATTGCAAAACCTTCTCCGCCGTCTTTCGAGGACCGAAATGACCCCCACATGCCTGATCAAGACAAAAAGATAGAACACTCTTGAATTCATCATTAGGACACATCTACGAATGATCTGGTCAGGACAGTACTTAAACAGATAGGGTTCATCCCAGTAAAAGTATTTTACTTGGGATAGAAATCGATATTTGTCCTGTTTTGACCATTTGCGGGGAATAAGTCCCGTAGCAAGATAATTCACAATATCCCTGAACCAAGGTTCGTCGGATACATTCAAGAGTTGTTCGTCCGGAAAAGAATCATTGATCGGCAGGGTCACAGGTGAAAAAGAGATGCGCGAAAGATGGTCGGCTCCAACGTTTTCACATCCTTTCTTATCTTTAATAACAAGATCAAATTCTTGTAATAGAAGGATCCAACGTATTAGCCTACATTTAGTATCTTTCTTCGCAAAAAGATGTTTCAGGGCGGAGTGGTCAGTGTACACAACAATTGGTGAGCCAATCAAGTAAGGCCTGAATTTTTCTAATGCAAATACAACTGCCAAAAGTTCTTTTTCGGTAGTTGTATAGTTAATTTGAGCATCATTCAGGGTCTTACTTGCATAATAGATCACGTGTGGCATCTTTTCAATGTGCTGTCTTAAGACTGCACCAACTGCAAAATCTGATGCATCACACATAAGCTCAAAAGGGTGGTTCCAATCTAGAGAAGATAGAACAGGGGCTGTAGTGAGAGAGTGTTTAAGTGAGTCAAATGCTGCCTCACAATCCGAGTCAAAGTGAAAGGTTGTGTCCTTGGCCAAGAGAAAAGTTAAGGGTCTAGCAATTTTGCTAAAATCCTTAATGAATCTCCTCTAAAAGCCTGCATAGCCAAGAAAGGATCGTATATCCTTGACGCATTTGGGATGAGGAAGATTTTGAATGACATCTACTTTAGCTTTGTCAACCTCAATGCCTTTTCGTGAAATCACATGTCCAAGCACAATCCCCTCTTGGACTATGAAATAGCATTTTTCCCAATTCAAGGTTAAGTTCTTCTCCTTACAACGAGTAAGAACTGCGTCAAGATGAGATAGGCAGTCAGCAAAAGAATCTCCGAATATCGAGAAATCGTCCATGAAAATCTCCAGAAAATTCTCGACCATGTCCGAGAATATCCCCATCATACACCGCTGAAATGTAGCTGGAGCATTGCATAACGCAAAGGGCATGCGTCTATAAGGAAAAGTACCAGAAGGACAAGTAAATATGGTTTTATCCTGATCCTTTTTGGCAATAGGGACCTAGTTATAGCCAGAGTATCCGTCCATGAAGCAATAATATTCCCGTCCAGCTAAGCGTTCTAACATCTGGTCAATGAAAGGAAGAGGAAAGTGATCTTTCCTTGTTGCGGCATTGAGTTTTCTATAATCAATACATACACGCCACCCAGTTTGAGCACGTATCTGGATTAACTCATTTGCCTCATTTGTTATGACTGTGATGCCAGATTTCTTAGGGATGACATGAATTGGACTTACCCATTGGCTATCGGAGATTGGGTAAATGATACCACTGTCAAGACATTTGACGATTTCTTTCTTCACCGCATCCTTCGTTACGGGGTTCAACCGTCTCTGTGGTTCTCGGGTTGGCTTGGCTTCATCCATCAGATGTATATGATGTTCAACAATCAAGGGACTAATCCCTTTGATGTCAGCCATAGTCCAACCAAACGCATGCCTATTAGATCTCAATACCGTCAAAAGCGCATTCTCTTGCTCTGAGGCTAGAGAAGCAGATATGATCACAGGTAAAGACTCATTCTCACCTAAATATGCATATTTAAGATGAGAAGGTAATAATTTGAGATCTAATGTCGGCGAAGAAACCATAGAAGGTGGGGTTATCGAATGATATTCGGATTCACAAAGAAGCTCGTAGCCTGCAAAAGATACAGACTCAGAAGATGATGAGTCAAGAGTTTCAGACTCGGGAGTGGAAAAAGTGTCCTCACTAAGATGTGCAAGATCAAACATTAATGTGCTAGTGTCATCGAGATTTTCAAAGAAAAGTTCATCAACTTCGCAACTTTCGGGAGCAATCTCGTGGACAGAACAGAAATCAAGTATATGAGCAAAAGGTTCAAACGGCCGACTTCCAATTTTATAGATGTTCAGTTCAATTGTCATTTTTCCAAAAGATAGGTTCATTGAACTGTTTCGACAGTTAATGACAGCGTTGGAAGTGGCAAGGAATGGTCGACCCAAAATCAACGGAATTTGGTTCTGTGGGTTTGCTACAAGTTGTGTATCGAGAATAATAAAGTCCACAGGGAATATGAATTCCCCGACTTTTATCAACACATCCTCCAGTTCACCCCTAGGTTTGGGGATTGAACGGTCTGCCATTTGGAGAATGCAATGAGCTGGTTTCAACTCTCCAATCCCTAACTGCTCGTAGACAGAATATGGAAGCAGGTTAACACTTGCGCCAAGGTCAAGTAAAGCACGGTTAATGTTTTTACCCCCAATAGAAATCGATATCGTAGGACAGCCAGGGTCCTTACGTTTCTTTGGTAACTGTGGGGTAAAAGCAGTGCTAACATTATTTGTCATGAAAACCTTTTTGGGCACTTGAGTCTTCCTCTTCCTAGTGCACAAGTCCTTAAGAATTTTTGCATAAGCAGGGACTTGTTGAATAGCATCTAGGAGAGGGATATTGATGTTAACCTGTTTGAACATTTCCATAATCTTCTCCATATGTGGACTCGATTTGTCTCCCCTTAACCATTCGGATAAGGAGCTTTAGCAATAAGAGCTGGATCCAACATTGGAGAAGGAGGTGTGTATGGAATTGATCCCAGAATAGAAGTGGGGATCGTCTTTGGTGGACTAGAAGAGGTATGCTGAAGGTTCGAGCCTTGGGAAAAACGAAGAATAGGCTCGCAAGAAGGTGGTGGGGTAGACGAATAAGGATCAGAAGTAGAAGTGTGTGTAGAAGGGAAAGTCTCAGCCGGGGTATTATTGATTAACTCGTCATGATTATCAATCTCTTCCCCAACTTGATTATTCAGCACTCTTCCAGATCTCAATGTTGTGATGGCATTCACATTGTAGTGTTGTGAATGTCCATGATTCGGTAGAGGTTGAGACGGAAGTTTTCCTTTCTCTCTAGCACTTATCTCGGCTTTTAATTGTGCAATTTGTACTTCCATCGATTTTATACTCTCAGCTTGGGAGGCGGAGTTTTTCTTTATATCATCGACAGAAGACTGAACCTCAGCCGAAACTTGCATGAAATTTTTCAAAATCAAATTCATGGTTTGTGCGAGTGAAGAGCATTCATCAGTACCGGTCAACTGCTAAGGATTATACGGTGTAGGTGTATTAACCGGATTTTGAAAGTTTTGTGATTGGTAAGAGTGCTGACTTATTTGAAGTGGTTGTTGTTGTGGTGGAGGGCCCCTTTGGAAATTGTTTTGGTTTGGAACCGTGTTTTGAGTTTGTGATTGGTTCCAAGCAAAGTTAGGGTGATTCCTCCAACCCTGATTATAAGTGGAAAAATACAGATCGTTTCTAGGTCTTTGTTGGAAAGCAGCATTGTTATGCTCTTGACCTTGAAACGGAGAATTCAATGGACATTCTTCCGTAAGATGAGATGGATCAGAACAGCATCCACAGACAGTTTTGGAGAGTGACGTCTGATTTAGGGAGGCTGCTAAAAATTTATGTTCAATAGCTTCAAGTTTCTTTTGCATTGCTGTCATTTCAGCTCTAACTCCTATGGAAACATCAAGCTGGTGAATGCCACCCCTAGACGATGACTGGTTAACACTCTCCCACTATAAAGTTCTTTCAACCAAATCTTCTAAAAATCTCCAGGCTTCACCATCATCTTTATTCATGAAGGTACCTTGACACATGGATTCAAGGGTCTGTTTTGTTGTAGGATTAATGCCCTCATATATGATTCTGCACATATCTCATCTAGGAATTCCGTGATGAGGACATTGAACTAACAGATCCTTGAAGCGTTCAAAACACTTCGAAAATGGTTCATTTGGAAGCTGGGTAAATTGATTTATTTCGCTCGGAACTCGAGCTGTCTTATGATTAGGGTAGAATTTCTTTAGGAAAGCTGTTACGAATTCTCCCCAGTTCGAAATAGAATGTGCGGCTGTGTTATAAAGCCACTTCTCGGCTATATCGCACAAAGTGAACAGGAGAAGACGTGGACGCATAGCATCCACAGAAAGCTGTGAAGTACCTATCACAGCGCATACATTTTCAAATTTGGTAATAAAGACATATGCGCCTTCAGACTCGAGACCGTGATATTTTGGTAAAAGATTGATGTATTGTGGTTTTATTTCAAAGTTGTCCCCATTGGCTGGTGGAATGGTAAGACTGGTCGAAAGAGAACCTCGAATAGGGTAACATCTCTCTTGGAGAGAAATGCGGGGCGGATTCTGCGCACCTGCGGACGGTGGCAGAGTAGTGTTAAAGAAGTTCGATGGAGAACCGTCCATCGAAGTGGGTGTTGTAGTGGGTGAAGAAAAAGTAAACGTAGAATTACCGACTTCGGATTCGATAGGAAGAACGCGGACAAGACGGGCACTAGAATCCCGTGTCCAGCCGAGCATGCACTAAATGGTTTAGCACAAGTGGCAGCGTTAAGTGATAATTAAGGAAAAGATGAGTTGGGTGTTTGGTTTGAAAAAATACGGATTTTTGAAAAATCACACAAACAATGCACAAGCAACCCTAAATCTAGTGGTCACCTAGGTCAAGGCTCTAGACCGCTCCTAGACTTCCAGAAGACAAGTCGCAAGATAGATCCTCTACTGCCTCTTTGCCCCTTCTGTGGCCAGGTAAGTGCCAGGTAAGTGGGAGATTCTCCGCTACGTAAGTAGTGGACCTAATTAAGTAACCACTTGCCTTAGACGCACTTGCCTTAGACACCACAAAAGAAACTCGGATAAGCAATAGATTACCCGCGACCTCCTTCTGTCCTAAGTGAGCGCGACGGTCCTTAGAGTCATGTCTAGATATTTTTTAGTTAATGAGGGTGATATGGATGCAAGTTTGTGATTTTTTGGGGCTTAGGAAGGGTAATGAACTCCCCACCTAATCTGCATTTGGTCTTTGCCCTATAATTTCCGTGTTAAAAATGCAAACAACCAAGATCAAACACGCAACAATTTTTCTTTTTGCGGCGCTGTGAATTTTTGCAAAGAATCCTGCAGAAATTGGTTAATGGACAAGAACGGGGAGGAGATAAGAAAGACAGAGATTCACCTAGAAAATTTGGTCCACTGAAACCTCTAAAATACCGCGGAACCGCCGCGATGTGCTGCAATGTGTCGCGGATGGGCGGTCTTATGATGAGATCCCTGCACAAAAATTGGTACAGATGCTTCTGTTGCCTTACTGAGCTCCCTGAGATGCTCTAAAAAAATTTCCTCTCGCTCCACAGATTCTAGATCTTCTTGCAACAAATCACAACAAATCGTTAAGCGCTTGTTGCGAATTTTTGATTTAAAAATTCTGATGGAATAATAAATTTTCCAACTCAAATTACAAAATTAAACAAATTAGCACACGATCCCCGGCAACGGCGCCATTTGATTGATCGATTTCGTGTCTTGTTTTGAAAAGTGTAAAAGATCACAACCAAAGAAATTTATACCGCAATCAATTGACGGTGTCTATTGTAGTTTCGTCGGTGAATGTGGATCGTCCACTGAGAAAGTGTGATTTTTTCGTTATCGTTTTAGTTGAGTTGAATATTAAAAGATAAAAAAAAGTTTCAATATTTGTGAAATTTAGTTTCAAGAATCATCAAGAAATAAATCTAAAATCAAGAAATGATAGAGATCAAGAAAATGTCCAAATCGTTTGAACTATCAAGATTTGTAAAGAGGCTTGTCGGAATCGATCCAATTGATAGTGATGATGAATACTAATGATTACAAATTCTTATCTATTGAAGATTTGTTGCTAGATCGATGGCGATCAATAAGAATTAGGGAACTATTGAAGAAACTAGGGTTTCTCCATCATCATCCCTTGTCCTTTCATTCATTATCATTCAAATTCTAGGCTCTAGCAAATTAAATCACCAATCGTTGATCTCTAATTTGGAGCGAAAACATTCAAGAAAGCGATCTCGCTCAAATTAGGTTTTCGATGATTCAATTTCCTAAAGTTTACAAAACTCATAAGACTTATGAATTGTTCAAGAATTTAATCATCATTATCTACCTATTTTCTCGATTCCGCTACAAGCGGAGATTTCACTCAAACATCATAAAAAAGAGAAAGAATCAAGAATCTATAACTCTTCATAATGAACGAATGTAAAGAAAAGCAAGTTCTTAGAATTTTCACATTTTATTTATCAACGTTTAGGTACAATTCACTCAAAGACTACAAGATTTGAGGAGGAACTAAATCGTCGAAACTAGCTTCGCTTCGGTCTTCTTGAGTCGCGGATCGTCGTGGATCTCTTGCTCGGATGAAGATCGGCGTTGCTTCAAAGGATCGTTGAAGGCTTGCTTGAGACGCTTCTCGATGGATCTTAATTCGGCTTTGAAATTGAATTTGGATTAGGGTTTTGAGTTGCAAGTTGTGTCACTCAACTTGTGCAAATTGGCTCAATATTCAACAACCTTTGTAATGAATCCCTAGGTACTTTTTATAGTTTTCCCTTTAGCTTCCCCTAGAAGCTAGGTCTAGCTTCCCTTGGAAGCTTCGTTGTGATGAGGCTTGTATAGGAAGCTAGGTAGAAGTTTCAAGATTAAGGTGGTTAGCTAGCTTGCATGAGAAGCCTTTCTGTTGGAGGGAAACTTCTGGAGATTTGAAGCGTCTTGAAGAAGTTTGGCCGTTATATGGAGGCTTCTGAAACAAATACCAACAGCCGTTTAGTCGACTCGGCCGCGGATCCGTGGCGGATCGGCCTGACTCGGCGGCGAATTCGCGGTCGTTTTAGGTGATCTCTGCATGAAAATCTCTGGTTTGTTTCATGTTGGCTTTATGGAACTTTCCTGATGTCTGGAATACTTTTATACTTTCTTGTTTACTGCCAGATTTCAAGTCTTGGACTTGACGTATTTTATCAGCACTTTTAGCAGTTCCGGCTCTTTTACCTAGAGAATTTCCTGCACACAATCTCGAGATAAGTGTTGATATGCAAAGATCATGCGTGTAGTAATAAATACACAATTTCCCTCATAATGCCGGTTATAATGTATAACACATGTTATTTGGTATTTTGCAGACAAGTTGCTTATATGTGCTATATTTATACCAAACACCTTTAGATGGTTACAAAGAGTTGGGAAATTGATGAGTTAAAAATGCAATATTTTCGACTGATCATGTACCAGACCAGATGTTGCTTACGCACTGAGCGTGGTAAGTAGGTATCAGTCAAACCCTGGGGAGAAGTATTAGATAGCAGTTAAGAACATTCTCAAATACCTAAGAAGGACTAAAGAGATGTTCTTATTGTATGGCAGTAAAGACCTCCAGATCGAGGCCTTCGCTGACTCCAGCTTCCATAGTGACAAGGATGACTCCAAATCCATGTCGGGTTATGTCTTCACCCCCAATGGAGGGGCGGTATGTTGGAAGAGCTACAAGCAGGATACCGTTGCTGACTCGACGATGGAGGCAGAGTATATCGCTGCATGTGATGCCGTGAAAGAAACAGTCTGGATGAAGAAGTTTGTTACAGAACTTCAAGTGGTTCCGTCCATTGTTGATCCAATACTTTTATATTGTGACAACAACGGGGCTATAACTTTAGCGAAGGAACCAAGGTCCCATCAGAAGGCCATACATATCTAGAGGCGGTATCACCTGATCAGGGAGAACGTAGATCGTTGGGAGATCGAAGTGTGAAGAGTAGATACGGAGAACAACACTGCAGATCCGCTCACAAAGGCCATCCCTCAGACGCGGTTCGAGAGGCTATTCGAGAAGGTAGGTCTGCGATATGCCAATACATGACCTTAGTGCAAGTGGGAGATTGTTAGTGATATATGCCCTAGAGGCCATTATTGTATAGTACTGAATTATATATTATATTTTGGAAGCTTGTGATATACATAGATATAATAACAGTCTTGATCAATATGATAGTATGCTATCTGGTTTGATTCTATCTTAATATGCGTATATGTTTCTTTTGACATATCGCTAATACATATTGATAGAGCCCTTAGGATCTTTGCTTGACTACCAGCGTTGTGATGGTAGTTACACTAGTGGGGACTGGGTAGTCTATAGGCACATCCTTAAGATTGTGCCTAGTCATAGGATTATCGAGACAGGGCACCGATACTCTAGAGTAGACTAGTGTATACGCTTCTTATCCCCGTCAGGGGAGGTGGCATGTCCCGCAGCCATTGGTATACGGTACCAGAGATAGTATACAGGTGCTCATTGGGTTATGAGTTACACTAGACGGACTCGCTGGGAACTGCCGGTTGGTATTATATCTATCATCAGTTAGAAGTTCCCGGGTGATATGAGTACAGGTTAGTCCGTTGACTTGACATCACTATTCTCTCGAGTGTGTCCCCACTATACTTAGATTACTACCCTACCATGGCTCAAATGAGTCATGCAAACAAGTAGTAGTTGGGTGCAATCTCGAAACACTTGGAGGCGATAGGGGTTAGAAGGGATTTGTCTCCCCCGGTATTGGGAGTTGATATCGCGCTGTGTTAGATTAGCCAATACACAAAGTCCCTGGCCAGGGCAAGTGAGATTTATTGGTAGGTACACCAGTCGTTTCTCAGGGTGTATTGGGCTTTACACCGACACGACTTATTGCGCTATTAGAGGTCTGACGTTTACCACCCCCTAGGCCCGATATGCGATACTCTTAGACGAACAGACCGGACTGTATGGAGATTGTCACGGATAGGCTCAGTAGGGGTTCGGATGAATTCGCTCGTCGGCCTTTTTATTCGACAGGTACCTGGGTATCCGTTACGTACAGCTAGTGCCACTGACGGACTTGTGGTTAAACCCACTGCCAGCGTACTGTTGAGTCTTTAGAGTCCCGTACAGAGGGTTTCCCTGGTTCAGGCGAAACGATGTAGAGGCCGTATGGTTTTACGTCCAGGGTTCCGATCATATACGTGTACTGGCTACATGGATGTTGTTCGGACGAATAATACTAGTGGGCTTAGGATTAAGCCGGATTCTAGTATTATATTATTAGATTATTTTTATCTCTTTGTACTCGTATTTTTTGCAGTACGAATACGGGTATGTATATACGGTAAGGGCATTCTTGTAATTTTTACAAGAGATGCTTTTAGAAGGGGACACCTCATTTTGGTTTAATCTATTTTTGGAAAATAGATTAAAGAGATGGAAAATAGAGATATTTTTGGCATGGGTGAAGCATGGCTAATTCTTTATTTTATTAATTTGCTCTCACTATTCAAGCATGGCTAGATTTTTCTATGGAAAATAATGCATGCTTGATGTGAGAAAAAGAATGAACCATTCTTTACTTGCCTCAACACTTGATCATTTGTGTTTTCTCATTCTCTCTCCATTTTGCTCTCCTCCTTCTTTCTCAAAACCCTAACCCTCATATGTGTTGTGAATCCTACGGTTTTATGAGATAAAATAGTTTAATTAACTCTCTACATCTCCTAAGGTACCTGGATTAGCGAACTAGGTAGTTTAGTTAGCTCGGTTTTGAGGTTGGAGCTTGAACCATAGACTCTCGGGTGGATCGTCTTCGACACGAGGAGTCCGACGACCAAGCAAGATCCACACCTTCGAGGAGCTCAAGCAAAAGAGAAGAAGATCCAAAGGACTTGTATCTAGAAGGTACAAAACTCTTTCAAAGTAGTTTAAAACCTCTATATAGTTTAGCTAGTTAGGGTTTCTGAAAAATCCTAGATGTTTGATCGATGCTGCAAGTCTTAAAATCATTTTGTAAATTCCGCCTCCCTACAAACTGCGTGGGGTGTGCGACATTGACTTACACCATAATCAATAACGGTGTCGCAAATAGCTAGCCGATAATGAGAACGGGTCGTCTATAGGGAAATGGTAAATTATTAATTTTGTTTTAGACGAGTTAATAGAAAAGGGTTTGAGAAATATATTATAAACCTAGCTTTTAAGAACCCTTACGAAAAGCAAGGAGTTTCTTTTGTTAGTATCATCGCTTCAAAATCAATGAGAAAGAAGAAGGAAGAAGTTAAAATAAAAAAACAATTCAATTTAACTAATAAAATTAGATGCGAAGAAATAAATTGCCGAAAATTAAAGAGACAAGAAATAAAAATTACTCTATCTTATATTAATAAAAATTTGCATTACAGAATTTAATTGGCTAAAAAAAGTGCTAAAAAACTAAAAACCCTAAATAGAAAAACCTTGATCGAAAACCCTAGATAATCTTTCTTCATTGCTGCTCGATCCTTATATAGGCTCTGGACCAATTTTTATAGTTCTTAGAAACCGTTTTCTCCAAAATTTTCTTGATCTGTCGATTGGAGACCTTGGTTTTCCCGCCTTTTTGGGGATGATAGGGTGTAGAAAGCTTATGCTTGATTGAATATTTCCGCATTAAAGCCTCGAAAGACCGATTGCAGAAATGCGTCCCATTATGGCTAATGATAGTGTGAAGGTGCTTGAACCGAGAAAAGATAGTTTCTTTAAGGAACTTAACGACAACCTTGTTGTCGCGGCTCAGTATTGTTTCAACCCATTTAGAGACATAATCAACCTCTAAGAGAACGTATAAGTTCCCAAAAAAGTTGGGAAACAGGCCCATGAAATTAATTCCCCATACTTCAAATATCTCAACAACTAAGATTGGTTAGAGCGGCATCCCGTTCCTCCGTGAAATCTGGCTCATGTACTGACACCATGAACAAGTTTTGCAATAATCATGTGCATCTTTGAATAACGTTGGCCAATAAAAGCCGCATTGTAAAACTTTTTCAGCAATTTTTCTTGGGCCAAAGTGACCGCCACATGCTTGATCATGGCAGAAGGACAATACACTCATGAACTCATTATTACGGACACACTGGCGAATGATCTGATCGGGACAATACTTGAACAAATAAGGTTTGTCCCAGTAAAAGTGTTTTACCTGGGATAAAAATCAGTGATTGTTTTGATTTGACCATTCGCTGGGTAGAAGTCATGTTACTAAATAATTCACGATATAAGCGAACCAAGATTCGCAAGATAAGGTTAAAAGATATTTGTCCGGAAAAGAGCCGTTTATGGGCAAGGTCAACATTGGTGAAGAAGGAAGTCGTGAAGGATGGTCGGCTACGACGCTTTCACATCCACTTTTGTCTCTTATGACAAGGTCAAATTCTTGCAACTGTTAGTGTTTATGCCCTAGAAGGCCATTACTGTATCATACTAGTTTGTATATTACTTAATGGAAGCTTGGGATATTCACATGTATATAACAGTCTTGCTAAACATGGTAGTATGCTACTTGGTTTTTCTATCTTAATATGTGTGTATACGTATTGATAGAGCTCTTAGGATCTTGCTTGACTACCAGCGTTGTGATGGCAATCACACTAGTGGGGGCTGGGTAGTCTACAAGCACATCCTTATTCAGGTCCCTAGTCGTTGGACTATCGAGACAGGGTATCGATACTCCGGAGTAGACTAGTGTATACGCTTCTCATCCCAGTTGGGGAGATGGTCTGTCCCACAGCCGTCAGTACGTCGTACTGGAGATAGTATGCAGGTGCTCGTTAGGTTACGGGTATACCGGACAGGACTCACAGGGAACTGTTGGTTGGTTTTATACCAGTCGTCAGTGAACAGTTCCCAGGTGACATGAGTACAGCATAGTCCGCAGACTTGACACTGCTACTTCGCCTCGAGTGTGTCCCACTGTTCTTAGATTGCTACCCTACCACGGCTCAAAGGAGTCGTGCAAACAGGTAGCAGTTGGGTACAGTCCCGAGCACTTGGAGGCAGTGGCAGTTAGACAGGATTCGTCTCTCCCGGTATTGGGGGTTGATATCGCGCTGTGTCAGAGAGCCATTACGCAAAGTCCCTGGCCAGGGCAAGCGAGATTTGCTGGTAGGTTCCAGTAGTTTCTCAGGGTGTAATGGGCTTCCCTCCGACACGACTTATACCGCTATTAGGGGACTGACGCTTGCCGCCCCCTAGGCCCGATATGCGATAGTCTTGGACGAACGGACCGGACTGTATGGAGATTGTCACATCAGACTCAGTAGGAGTTCGGATGGGTTTCCTCATCGGCCTTCTTATCGACATCTACCTGGGGACCGTTACGTACAGCTAGTGCCGCTTGCGGTCTGTGGTTAAACCCACTGCCAGCGTAGTAGTCGAGTCTCTAGAGTCCCACACAGAGAGTTTCCCTACTCCGGGCGAAACGATATAGAGGTCGTATGGTTTTACGACAAGGGTTCGGACGCATACGTGTGTTTACGCACGTACGACTTTCGGACAGTTTTTACCAGTCGGGTTTGGTTTAAGCCAGTTACTGGTATCCGGTTATTGGATTTATACAGTCTAAAGTTTTTCCGTATTTTTGCGGAAAGGAGGGGCGTTCTCGTAATTGCACGAGAAGCTTCTAGAAGGTGGTGACTAAGGAGGTTTAGGTGGCATATACAATGAATGTGATTAGTGAGTCATATGGATGATTCATCCATGTCATTAATGCATGATAAATGCTTAATGGCTCATGGAGTGAATCATCACTAGATATTATCAAGCATGGTTGTTAAATTCATTTATATTCTTTTCTTGATAAAAAGAAATGCTTGATATATATTATCATGACTCATTATTCTCACTTCATGATTATTCTCACCTTCTCTCTTCTCAAGCTCTCCCTCTTCAAACCCTAATCCTCCCCTCTCATGTGTTGAGTACAAGGATTAGTTAGACTAACTAAACCATAACCCTTACTCTATACCACCTAGCTTCTTTGATTAGCACTTAAAGAAGGTTAGTTGCCTCAAGTTTAGAGGCTAAGCTTGGAGTAAAGCTCTCGGGTGGATCGTCTACTACTTCGAGAAGGCCGAGGAGGAGGAGGAGTTTGCAAAGACGAAGGACACGATTCGTTAGGTATAATCCCTAAACATAGTAGTATAGAACTTCTATGTTTCATGTTAGTTATCGTTTAGCTTCGATTCATGCGGTTAGTCGATGTTTAAGCAAAGAACAAGATCGTTTTTCAAATTTCCCCCTCCCCGCAAGTCGTGGGGTGTTGCACATTGACTTACAGCAACAAGAGAATCCAACGTATTATCCTCGATTTAGCATTCTTCTTTGGGAAAAGATGCCTTAAGGCAGAATGATCGGTGTAAATTGCGACCGGTGAGCCAATTAAGTAGGGCCTGAATTTTTCTAATGTAAAGACAACTGCCAAGAGTTCTTTCTCGGTGGTTATATAGTTCATTTGGGTATCGTTCAAGATCCTACTCGCATAATAAATGACATGCGGCATCTTATCGATGTGTTGTCCTAAGACTGCACCGATAGTAAAGTTGGATTCATCACACATAAGCTCAAAAGGATGATTCCAATCTGAAGATGATAGAACGGGGGCGGTAGTAAGGGAACGTTTAAGTGATTCAAAAGCAGCCAAGCAATTCGAGTCGAAATGAAAAGTTATATCTTTGGCCAAGAGAAGAGTTAAG
Source organism: Agapanthus africanus (assembly GCA_030015575.1). NCBI lineage: Eukaryota > Viridiplantae > Streptophyta > Magnoliopsida > Asparagales > Amaryllidaceae > Agapanthus > Agapanthus africanus. The sequence continues at coordinate 310,839,792 of JASDDO010000024.1, forward strand.
GGTCTAACAATCTTGCTAAAGTGCTTGATGAACCGTCTATAAAAATCAGCATGGCCAAGAAAGGAGCGTATATCTTTGACGCATTTGGGAGGAGGAAGGTTGGAAATGACATCTATTTTAGTTTTGTCAATCTCAATGCCATTTCGTGAGATAGTATGCCCTAAAACAATATCTTCATGAACCATGAAATGATATTTTTCCTAATTCAAAATTAGATTCTTGTCCTTACAGCGAGTAAGAACGGCGTCAAAATGACGTAAGCATTCCTTGAAGGAATTCCTAAAGATGGAGAAATCGTCCATGAATATCTCCAAAAAATTCTCAACCATGTCAGAAAATATCCCTATCATACACCGCTGAAATGTAGCGGGAGTATTGCATAACCCAAAGGGCATGCGTCTATAAGCGAAAGTGTCGAAAGGACAAGTAAAAGTTGTCTTATCTTGATCCTTATCGACGATGGAAATCTGGTTGTAGCCTGAGTAACCGTCCAAGAAACAGTAGAACTCATGCCCAGCTAAGCGTTCCAACATCTGGTCAATGAAGGATAGAGGGAAGTGATCTTTCCTCATCGTGGTATTGAGTTTTCTATAATCAATACATACCCACCACACAGTTTGGGTATGAGTTGGAATCAACTCATTTGCCTCATTAGTTATGACCGTAATGCCAAATTTGTTAGGGACAACGTAAATAGGACTCACCCACTGGATATCGGATATTGGGTAAATTATACCACTATCTAAGCATTTGATGATTTCCTTATTCACCGCCTATTTCATGACGGGATTCAACATTCTTTGTGGGTCATGGGCTGGTTTGGCCTCATACGTCATATGTATATGATGTTCAACAATCAAGGGGCTAATCCCTTCGATGTCCGACATTGTCCAACCGAAAGATTGTAAGTCCATGCTACCTCTCCCGGTACTTTCGGGCATGCGAAATTTGATAAAAAAACGATTTTCTTAGAGGTGGTAACATGGACTTAAAATTCGGATCTTTGTTAAATATCTAACTAACAACCTAACTACGAGTTGCTAACTACTCGGTTAGGGGGTTATACCTTTCTTTTTCTCGAACTCCTTCGTCTTCAAGCTTCGATGGTCGTCCGAATCGGCTTCTCCCCGTCGTCTCCTTGCGCCGAAGATAGATCCACCTGAAAGCTTCAACCTTTGGCTCCTTCTTCGAACTTTGAAGAAACTAGTTCACTCGGTTTGCTAAACCTTGTGAACTAGAGTGAGTAGAGAAGAGTTTGTATGGGATTTTATCTATGGTTCTTGGTTCTCAACTCATGAGACAAGTGAACCATAGAGTCAAGAGAGGGAGAGCAAGAGGAGGAGATGAGAGCTCAAGAACAAGAGAGAGAATGAGCATGAAAGAATGAGAGAAGACTTTTCTCATTTGGCTCTCATAATCCAAAACAATCATAACACCTCATATCAATCAAGTATTATGTGATGGTTTAAGCAACCATAGCCATATCATTTCATGCACTCATTTTGCACAAAAGAGCAAGCATGCAAAAGTCTTTGCCATGAAATGATAGCTATAGTTATCATAATGGTCAACTAGTCAAGCCTAGTCAACCGGTCAACAAAAGTCAACAAGTCAACAAAGTCAATCCCTCAACAACCATGTCACCATAATACTTAATTAATATAATTGTTAATCACATATCATATTCTCATTAGGTTTGAGCAAAAAGTCAATAGTCAACTGTCAACGGTCAACAACCCTAATGAGAATCCTCTGCCTCTGTCTCTCCGTCAACTGTGCATACACACCCGCATCCGTATTCCGAGGAACACGAATGCAAACTGGATAAAACCAATCCCAAAAGGTACACTAGGATATGGCTTAAACCAAAGCCCGCTAGTGTAAACTGTCCGGACACTGTACGTGCACAAGTGCACGGATGTGACCGAACCCTGCCGCAAAACCATGCGACCTCTACTCTTTTGCCTAAAGGCGAATAGCTTTCTGTGTGGGACTCTAAAGACTCGACACTACGCTGGCAGTGGGTTTAACCACAGACCGCAAGCGGCACTGCCTGTGCGTAACGGTCCCCAGGTAGAAGCCGACAAGAAGACTGACGAGGTGAAACCCATCTGAACTCCTACTGAGCCAGAATGTGACAATCTCCGTACAGTCCGGTCTGTTCGTCTGATACATCGCATGGCGGGCCTAGGGGGCGGTAAACGTCAGTCCCCTAATAGCGGTACAAGTCGTGTCGGAGTGAAGCCCAAAACACCCTGAGATAACACTGGAAGCCTACCAGTATATCTCGATTGCCCTGGCAAGGGACTACTCGTGTAATGGCTCTCCTAGACACAGCGCGATGTCAACCCCCAATACCGGGAGAGACGAATCCTGTCTAACCGTCACTGCCTCCAAGTGCTTCGGGACTGTACCCAACCACTACCTGTTTGCACGACTCCTTTGAGCCGTGGTAGGGTAGTAATCAAAGTACAGTGGGAACACACTCGAGGCGAAGTGACAGTGTCAAGTCAGCGGACTATGCTGTACTCATGTCACCTGGGAACTGATAACTGACGATAGGTATAATACCAACCGGTCAGTTCCCGACGAGTCCTGTCCAGTGTACTCGTAACCTAACGAGCACCCGTATACTATCTCCAGTACGACGTACTGATGGCTGTGGGACAGACCATCTCCCACACTGGGATGAGAAGCGCATACGCTAGTCTACTCCGGAGTATCGATGCCCTGTCTCGATAGTCCTGCGACTAGGGACCTGTATAAGGATGTGCTTATAGATTACCCAGCCCCCACTAGTGTGACTGCCATCACAACGCTGGTAATCAAGCAAAGATCCTAAGGGCTCCACTAATGTGTATAGGTGATATACTAAAATAAACACATGTACACATTGAAGTAGAAACAAACCAAGTAGCATACTACTATATTGAGCAAGATTGTTTATACAAGGTGAATATCCCAAGCTTCCATTAAGTAATATACAAACTAGTATGATACAGTAATGGCCTCTAGGGCATATACACTAACAATCTCCCACTTGCACTAAGGCCATGTACTGGCGTATCGAAGACCTATCATCTCGATTAGCCGCTCGAACTAAGTCTGGGGCAAGGCCTTGGTGAATGGATCTGCAGTGTTATCTTCTGAAGCGACCCTCCGAACCTCGATCTCCTGGCGATCCGCGATCTCCCTGATCAGGTGATACCGCCTCAAGATGTGTCTGGATCTCTGATGGGACCTGGGTTCCTTCGCTAAAGCTATAGCCCCGTTGTTGTCGCAATACAGAGGTATTGGATCAACAATGGATGGAACCACCTGAAGTTCTTTCAAGAACTTCCTCATCCAGACAGCTTCTTTTGCGGCATCAGATGCAGCGATGTATTCCGCTTCCATAGTCGAGTCTGCAACGGTTTCCTGTTTGGAACTCTTCCAACACACCGCCCCTCCATTGAGGGTAAAGACAAAACCCGACATGGACTTGGAATCATCCTTGTCACTCTGGAAGCTGGAGTCAGCAAAGGCCTCAATCTGGAGGTCTTTTCCGCCATACACCAAGAACATCTCCTTAGTCCTTCTCAGGTACTTGAGTATGTTCTTTACCGCTATCCAGTGTTTCTCCCCAGGGTTTGACTGATACCGGCTTACCACACTCAGTGCATAAGCTACATCCGGTCTGGTACACAACATCGCATACATTATAGAGCCTACCGCAGAAGCGTAGGGTATAATAGACATGCGATCCCTCTCCAAATCAGTCTTGGGAGACATCTCTTTAGAGAGGGTGATCCCGTGACAAGCCGGTAGGTTACCGCGCTTGGAATCTTCCATACTGAATCTTTTCAGTATGGTGTCGATGTACCTAGACTGTGAAAGTCCTAATATCCTCTTGGATCTATCACGATGGATCCGGATCCCCAGGATGTATGAGGCATCACCCAGGTCTTTCATGGAGAACCTGTGTGACAAGAACCCCTTGACAGATTGTAGCATAGGAATGTCATTTCCTATTAAGAGAATATCATCCACGTATAAAACGAGGAATACTACAGTTCTCGCTACAAATCTACTATAGATGCATGGTTCATCTGGATTTTTGATAAAGCCAAATTACTTGACCGTCTCATCAAAACAGATGTTCCAACTCCGCGATGCCTGCTTTAGTCCGTAAATGGACTTAAGCAACTTGCACACCTTTCCGCTGCTCCCACTCTGAATGAAACCCTCTGGCTGGTCCATATAGACACACTCCTCTAAATTTCCATTTAGAAAAGCTGTCTTTACGTCCATCTGCCAAATCTCATAATCGTAGAAGGCAGCAATGGCAAGAAGGATCCGAATGGATTTCAGCATAGCTACTGGAGAAAAGGTCTCGTCATAGTCCAAACCAGGTCTTTGACGAAAACCCTTTGCGACCAGTCTAGCTTTATAGGTCTCAACCTGTCCATCTACACCAATCTTCCTTTTGAAGATCCACTTGCATCCTACGGGTTTTACCCCGTCTGGAGCAAAACGTCCATACTTTGTTGGTGTACATGGACTCCATTTCGGTCCGCATTGCATCCAGCCATTTTACCGAGTCGACGCTCTGAACGGCTTGCTGGAAGCTAGTAGGCTCATCATAATCTATGATGCAATCCTCTCTATCCCCGTCTATGAGAAAACCGTAGTATCTCTCGGGCGGATGAGACTGCCTACTACTTCTGCGGAGCGGCGTAGGAATGTCCTGTTCTTTTGAACCCTCAGGTTCCACTAAACTTTCAGTAATAGCTCGTGGTTCTGGAATTTCTTCCAGTTCTACTGTGCTCCTACTTATCTGGGTTTCCAAAAACTCAGTTTCCAAGAAGTAGGCATGACGAGAAACAAGAACTTTTTGTTCCTCTTCGCAGTAGAAGAAATATCCCTTGGAGTTCTTTGGATATCCCACGAACTTACACTGTACTGAGCGTGCCTCGAGCTTGTCCGCATGCTGCTTTTTAACAAAAGCTGGACATCCCCATGTCTTAATGTGCTTAAGATAGGGTCTCTTCCCACACCACATCTCATATGGTGTAGTAAGCTGAGAGAGAATTCCGTTCTCTTTAAATAATCCAGGAACTCGGCACTTAAGTATTCTCCACCTCGATCCGATCTTAGAATCTTGATACTTTTGCCGGTTTGTTTTTCTACTTCATTCTTATATTCCTGGAACTTTCCAAAGGCTTCGGACTTATGTTTCATCAAGAAGACATAACCGTACCTTGAAAATTCATCCGTAAAAGTAATGAAGTAAGAATAACCGCTTCGCGCATGTGTAGACATTGGACCGCACACGTCGCTGTGTACGAGTCCCAAGAGCTCGCTCGCTCTTACTCCGTGTCCAGTGAACGGAGTCTTTGTCATCTTTCCTTTGAGACAGGATTGACAAGTGGCATACGATTGATATTCGAACGGATTCAAATATCCTTCTGTATGTAACTTCGTCAACCTTCTCTCATTGATGTGACCCAGTCTACAATGCCATAAGAAAGTCTGATTTATTTCCGGAGACTTTCTTTTGTGTGTATTCTGGACATTGAAAATCTGTGGTTGGTTTAATACGTATATACCATTGCTCAATGTACCTGACCCAATCAGAACTTGATTAAGGTGAATGTTTATAACATTACTTACAAACGCAAATTCATAACCTTCTTTAGAAACTAAAGATACAGAAATGATATTACAAGTTGCGTTGGGTACAAAAAAACAATTACGCAAAACCAAAACATGTCCATCTGACATTCCCAGGTGATAGTCCCCCACGGCCTTAGCATCCATGCTAGCTCCGTTTGCAACTCTGAGGGTCATGTCACCTGCCTTCAAAACCCTACGGTTTCTCAACGCCTGCAAAGAATTACAGATATGAGATCCTGATCCGGTATCCAATACCCAGGAAGTAGAGTTTATTGAAAGACAGTTTTCAATAACATACACACCTGAAGCTGAAGCCGCAACCTGCTTCAATTCCTGTGTCCTGGCTTTCCAAGCCCTGCAATCATTCTTCCAGTGACCTTTCTTATGACAATAGAAGCATTCTTCTTTATCCACAAGCTACCCCGCTTTCTTTGTTGCCTTTGCTTTTCCCTTCGTATCCACTTTACTAACACCGCCCCTTGGTTTGGCGGGGGCTTTCTTCTTCTTTCCCTTGGCTTTCGCCTTGGACCTAGAAGAGGAAGATCCTCCTACAAACAAAGTGGATGTTTTCCTACCTTTCTGTAAGGTGCCCTCTGCACTCCTCAGCATGTTGAGGAGTTCTGAAAGTTCAACTTCTTTTTCTTGTAAGTTGAAGTTCAGTATAATCTGGGCGTAAGTGGAAGGAAGGGACTGGAGAATCAAGTCAGTATAGAGCTCATTCTCCAACGTGGTTCCAAGTTCCGTGAGCTCCTCAATGAAGCCAATCATCTTAAGAACGTGTTCCGCTACCGATGATCCGATGGCCAACCTTGCCGAAAATAACTTTTTCGACACTTCGTATCTTGCGATACGAGATTGCTCTCCATACAGTTCTTTTGTATGGAGAAATATGGATTCAAGGTCCATATTCTCGTGCCTCCTCTGATGTTCGTTGTCCATCGAGGCAAGTACGAGGCACTTGGCCTTCGCGCTATCAATCTCCCAGGTCTTACGGATTTCCTTATCCGCGACGCTGGAAGTGGGACTTGGGACAGGGGGAGCTTTGGTGGTAAGAAGATACCCCAGCTTGTCGTAAGTGATTGCCATTTTGACATTCCTGAGCCAATCTTTGTAGTTTGGCCCTGTCAGTATGTTTTTATCTAGAAGTAACTTAAGTTCAGTCATGTCGATTGGTCGCTGCAATTAGGAGAGAGAAGAAGAAACACTCAGCATGATGCTCTTGCAAGTTTAGAGTGGTTTTTAATTTGTCTAAACAGGATGGCTCCCACTGTTTCTCGAATCCCTCCTCAAACCAAAAAGGAAGAATTAGTCAGGATCAATCTCACCGTACAATACTTGCTTAACCGTTCGGCCAGGCTGGTGTCGGTACTTCGAGGGAGGTTTTCCAACGCTTTCGCGAAGTTCCTTAATTTAAGAACCTCTTTTCCCTGGGGGCGTAGCCCCGCTAACACCTTTCTAGACACCTACTTGGTTTATAGCATTGATCGTTAAGTGAGAAATTTCCCGAGGAGTAGCATATACTCACAGTAGGATCGGGATCCAAATATCATCGCGTGATGAAACTGAAGGAATCCTACCAGAATCATCACACTCCAAATGGTATGCAACACTAGCAAGTTTCAGTTCTTTTGAAACTCCCGATGTGGATTTTTGCCCCATGCTCTTATGACCTTGACTTTGGCCAACAAATCATAAGTCACATGTCAAGTTCTACCCGTCATTCTCCAGGTTAATTTGAATCCACCCGTACCTACCCTTGACTTTGGCCAACAAGGCAGTACGACTGTTCCAAACCAACGCATCTATCTATGCTGCACATGAATACCCAATAGCTACCAATCACTATGCCTTGACTTTGGCCAACAAACACAGCTTGAATACTATTGACTATTCATGTGAAATGACGGAGGGCTACGAATGGTTTTGGCGAAACCGTGAACGTAGAGAACTTGATATAATCGATGGAACGAGATAGCTTTTAAAAGGAGTGGCTCAAACTCCGTATTTTAAAAGTTTGTTTTGAAAAGAACCGAGTGGTTTTTCGAAAGTGTTCCAACGACTTTTACATGGTTTATTTTCTTGCATTAGTTCTTTTAATGCGTGATATTCTTGCATTAGTTCTTTTAATGCGTCCCATCATTTAATCCTACCATTGCAGAAAACAACCAAAATATGACGTACGCTTATGCCATTCGCATTCGCCACGGGGCCCCGTCATTACCCGTTAGGTTACTTAACTAACGACAGAGCAGGGGCTAGGCTAGCGCGGCTGTAAAACATAAGCAACGCCTAAATAATATCATATATAGATATATTGCAATGATAGACATTTCAGATCACAGATGAACACATTGGATATACTAAGAACCTGTAATTCGTACGGGCCTGTAATTAAAAGCAGATTACACGGTCGCGGTGAATAGCCAAAACCCCACCCAAGACCCCTACGGGTGCGGCAAACTACCCGCCAAGTACCCGAAGCGAAGCAACCTCTCTCATCCCCGTGAGTAGGCCACTCGGCACTTCGGCATACCCGGTAGTTTGTGCACCCCCTCCATGGGTCTATCCTAGGAGCAAAAACAGTAAAAAGAAATTATACAATGACGGCTACAACCCCGATCCGGTTGTGCGGCCATACAAATAATTATTATATCAATTTACAAATTTACATGAATTGAAAGAAAAGAAAACTCTCGTCTCACAACCCCCGGCTATTCACCCACAACAATCCAATGAATTCATATACACATTCCAATGACATTACAGATCACAGATTTGTATAACCCCCACTAATCGACATATAGCGATTAGTAGACGTTCAATACAAATATCACATCACAGAAAAACCCGTCAGCTTAAGTCTTTTAGAAGTTCGATCAAAAATACGGATTTATAGGCCCCAAACACAAAATTTTCGTTCTGGAAAATCTGGGCAGAAAATACATATTCCAAAAATCCCAAAACAACCCCAGATATACACTGCACCAAAGATGGATCCCGGCCGAGTCAACTCGGCCGCGGAACCGCGGCGGGAGCGTGCTCCCGCCGCGTTTCCGCGGCGCTTTGAATCGATCGTGGGACCAAATTTGGTGGTTATTCTATAAAAAGCCTGAGCCGATTTTTAAGATAAAATTTATCAACTTTTGAACAGAATAAAATTCGGCAGAAACTTGACAGTTTTGGGTTCGTTTTGCGACTTTTCTTTGATCGATCTTCTAGCTACTTTGGTAACATTTAGATAGAGTTTAACTAGGCTCTGATACCACTATAAGTCCATGCTACCTCTCCCGGTACTTTCGGGCATGCGGAATTTGATAAAAAAACGATTTTCTTAGAGGTGGTAACATGGACTTAAAACCCGGATCTTTGTTAAACATCTAACTAACAACCTAACTACGAGTTGCTAACTACTCGGTTAGGGGGTTATACCTTTCTTTTTCTCGAACTCCTTCGTCTTCAAGCTTCGATGGTCGTCCGAATCGGCTTCTCCCCGTCGTCTCCTTGCGCCGAAGATAGATCCACCTGAAAGCTTCAACCTTTGGCTCCTTCTTCGAACTTTGAAGAAACTAGTTCACTCGGTTTGCTAAACCTTGTGAACTAGAGTGAGTAGAGAAGAGTTTGTATGGGATTTTATCTATGGTTCTTGGTTCTCAACTCATGAGACAAGTGAACCATAGAGTCAAGAGAGGGAGAGCAAGAGGAGGAGATGAGAGCTCAAGAACAAGAGAGAGAATGAGCATGAAAGAATGAGAGAAGACTTTTCTCATTTGGCTCTCATAATCCAAAACAATCATAACACCTCATATCAATCAAGTATTATGTGATGGTTTAAGCAACCATAGCCATATCATTTCATGCACTCATTTTGCACAAAAGAGCAAGCAAGCAAAAGTATTTGCCATGAAATGATAGCTATAGTTATCATGATGGTCAACTAGTCAAGCCTAGTCAACCGGTCAACAAAGTCAACAAGTCAACAAAAGTCAACAAGTCAACCAAGTCAATCCCTCAACAACCATGTCACCATAATACTTAATTAATATAATTGTTAATCACATATCATATTCTCATTAGGGTTGAGCAAAAAGTCAATAGTCAACTGTCAACGGTCAACAACCCTAATGAAAATCCTCTGCCTCTGTCTCTCCGTCAACTGTGCATACACACCCGCATCCGTGTTCCGAGGAACACGAATGCAAACTGGATAAAACCAATCCCAAAAGGTACACTAGGATCTGGCTTAAACCAAAGCCCGCTAGTGTAAACTGTCCGGACACTGTACGTGCACAAGTTCACGGATGTGACCGAACCCTGCCGCAAAACCATGCGACCTCTATTCTTTTGCCTAAAGGCGAATAGCTTTCTGTGTGGGACTCTAAAGACTCGACACTACGCTGGTAGTGGGTTTAACCACAGACCGCAAGCGGCACTAGCTGTGCGTAACGGTCCCCAGGTAGAAGCCGACAAGAAGACTGACGAGGTGAAACCCATCTGAACTCCTACTGAGCCTGAATGTGACAATCTCCGTACAGTCCGGTCTGTTCGTCTGATACATCGCATGGCGGGCCTAGGGGGCGGTAAACGTCAGTCCCCTAATAGCGGTACAAGTCGTGTCGGAGTGAAGCCCAAAACGCCCTGAGATAACACTGGAAGCCTACCAGTATATCTCGATTGCCCTGGCCAGGGACTACTCGTGTAATGGCTCTCCTAGACACAGCGCGATGTCAACCCCCAATACCGGGAGAGACGAATCCTGTCTAACCGTCACTGCCTCCAAGTGCTTCGGGACTGTACCCAACCACTACCTGTTTGCACGACTCCTTTGAGCCGTGGTAGGGTAGTAATCAAAGTACAGTGGGAACACACTCGAGGCGAAGTGACAGTGTCAAGTCAGCGGACTATGCTGTACTCATGTCACCTGGGAACTGATAACTGACGATAGGTATAATACCAACCGGTCAGTTCCCGACGAGTCCTGTCCAGTGTACTCGTAACCTAACGAGCACCCGTATACTATCTCCAGTACGACGTACTGATGGCTGTGGGACAGACCATCTCCCACACTGGGATGAGAAGCGCATACGCTAGTCTACTCCGGAGTATCGATGCCTTGTCTCGATAGTCCTGCGACTAGGGACCTGTATAAGGATGTGCTTATAGATTACCCAGCCCCCACTAGTGTGACTGCCATCACAACGCTGGTAATCAAGCAAAGATCCTAAGGGCTCCACTAATGTGTATAGGTGATATACTAAAATAAACACATGTACACATTGAAGTAGAAACAAACCAAGTAGCATACTACTATATTGAGCAAGATTGTTTATACAAGGTGAATATCCCAAGCTTCCATTAAGTAATATACAAACTAGTATGATACAGTAATGGCCTCTAGGGCATATACACTAACAAAGATTGCCGATTTGATTTCAAGACAGACAGAAGGGTTTTCTCTTACTCTAAGGCTAAAGAAGCTGAGATGATGACGGGCAAAGACTCATTCTCGCCTAAATATGCATACTTAAGATAAGACGGCAGCGGCTTAAGTTCAAGTGTCGGCGGAGAGACGATAGAAGATAGGGTAAGGGATCGTTGCTCGGACTCCATGAGAGGTTCATAGCTAGTGTAAGATACTGACTCGGATAGCTCAACTAACTCGTCTGAAAAGTCAAAGGATTCGAACCCGGGGGGTGACTCATTGGCAGAAGGGTCCCATGAATCAAGATCATCAAGGAAAGTGAACCCTTCGTATTCCTTATTTGTGTAAGAAGCGGCGGGATCAAACAATAACGCACTAGTAGCATCGAGATCATTGTCGTAGAACAAAAACTCCTCAAATTCACAACTGTCGGGAGCTATCTCGAGGACGGAACATATATCTATCATATGAGCAGAAGGTTCGGAGGGTTGACTTCCTAACCTGAAAATTTTAAGTTCAATTGGCATTTTCCTAAAGGATAGGTTCATGGAACCGTTACGACAATTGATCACCGCATTTGAGGTTGCGAGAAATGGTCGACCAAGAATCACCGGGATTTGGTTCCGTGGATTCGCCACAGCTGTGTATCTAAGACTATAAAATCTACAGAGAATATAAATTCACCGAATTTAATCAACACATCCTCTAGCTCACCCCGAGGGTGGGTGATAGATCGATCAGCCATTTGAAGAGTACAATGCGTGGGTTTCAACTCTCCTGTGCCTAATTGCTTATAAACAGAATAAGGGGGTACGTTAACACTAGCACTAAGATCGAGAAGAGCGAGATTGATGTTTTTACCCCTAATAGTTATAGAAATTGTAGGACAACCGGGGTCCTTACATTTCTTGGGCAAATTTCAGGTAAGAGCATCACTCACATTACTCGCTAAGAAAACATTTTTAGGTATTTGAGTTTTCCTTTTCTTAGTACACAAGTCCTTAAGAATTTTTGCATAGGATGGAACTTGTTGGATAACATATAAGAGAGGAATATTAATTTTAACTTGCTTAAACATTTCCACAAGCTTCTACATCTGTGAACTTGGTTTGTTGAGTCTCAACCGGTTTGGAAAAGGAGCTTTATTAAAAGGGGTTGGATCCAACACTTTGGGAGAAGTTTGTGGAGATGGAATGGATCCCAAAACTGGAGTTGGGGTAGCCTGAGAGGGTAATCCATTCAAGAAAGTGGACGGAGAGTTCGAGCCCAGTGGAGAACGGAGAATGGTCTCGGAAGAAGATGATTGATTAGAAGAAGAAAAAGTAGAAGTAGTAGCCGGGGTGTCATCGAAGTCATCAACTTGTTCTCCAACATGCTTGTTCAGCATTCTTCTCGATCTCAGCGTAGTTACGGCATTCACATTATGATTTTGTTGGTTAAGAATAGCGTTAGCGTTTTGTGGGTGGCCGGGATTTGGTAGAGATTGAAATGGAAGTTTCCCTTTCTCTCTTTCACTCATTGCTGCGTTTAACTGTGCAATTTGTGTTTCGATAGATTTGATACTTTCATCCTAGGACGTAGTGTGTTGTACTAACGATTGGATAGAAGAAGTTAAACTATCCGACGTTTGCACGGATTGTTTAATAAAAGCTTCTAAGCTTCTCTCGAGTGCAGAGACTTTGTCGGTGCCGGCAAGAGTAACATTATTTTATGGTTGGAAAGAATTGTTATAACGGGCAAAGTTGTTGGCCGAATTTTGGAATGGTTGCGGTTGAAAGGACTGCTGAATTTGTTGTAGTGGTTGTTGTTGCTGTGGAGAAAGCCTTTGGTGGTTGTTTTGACTTTGGAACTAATTTTGATTTTAGTTTTGAGTTTGGTTTTGGTTCCAAGCAAAATTAGGACGATTCCTCCATCCCGGGTTATATATAGATGAATAAGAATCGTTTCTAGGTCGTTGCTGAAAAACAACATTGGTTTGTTCTTGACCTTGAGACGGAGAATTCAAAGGACATTCTTCAGTTAAATGTGACGAGTCATAACAGCAACCACACATGGTTTTGGGGAGAGAAATTTGGTTTAGGGAGGCTAAAGAGAATTTGCTCTCAATAGTTTCGAGTTTCATTTGCATCGAAGCCATTTCGGCTTTCATTCCGATGGAAACGTCGAGCTGATGGATACCTGCCCTAGATGAAGATGAAAATGATGTTGTCGGTCTTATGCTCTCCCACTGTGGTGTTTTTCAGCGAGATCTTCAAGAAATTGCCACGCCTCCACGTCGGATTTTGATATGAAATGACATTGACAACTAGTTTCTAGCATTTGTTTTATCGCTGGATTAACACCCTCATACATAATTTGGCAAAGTTGTCATTTTTCGAATCCGTGATGAAGGCATTAGAAAAGGAGATCTTTAAACTTTTCAAAGAATTTTCAAAAAGGATTTTTAGGAAGTTGGGTAAACTGGTTGATCTCGCTCCTAATGCGGGAAGTCTTATGATTAGGATATAAAAAATTTAAGGAATGTCTTAACAAATTCATCTCAATTGGTGATGGAATGTGAGAAGGTTCTATAAAGCCACTTCTCTGCGAGATCGCACAAGGTAAAAAGTAGAATACGTAATCGTATAGTATCCCCCGAAAGTTGGGTGGTGCTCATCATTACACATACGTTTTGAAATTTGGTTATAAAAACGGAGGCATTGTCATATTCAAGCCCGTGGAATTTGGGCAACAAGTTGATAAAGTAGGGATTAATTTCGAAGTTATCCCCATTGGCTGGTGGAAAAGACAGACACGTAGGAAGGGGTACGCGTATGGAATAGTATCGTTCTTAGAGAGCAATCCGTGGTGGATTTTGAATTTGCACACTTAGAGGTGGTGGCATCGTGGTATTGTTAAAACTCGGTGGAGGTCCATCCATCTCGGAAGACGTGGTAAGTGAAGGAGAAAAATAAGGTAAAGAAGTATCGATCTCGGAGTCGATAGCGAAAACGCGAACTAAACGGGCGCTAGAATCTCGTGTCCAACAGAACATGTACTAAGCGGGTTTAGCGCACGTGGCAGCATGTGAGAAAGTGGTGAGAACGATTTTAAGAATGATTTGCTTTACTAAGAATGACAGACGCAAGACTTGACTCAACCAATCACAAAATGCACAAACAGTCCCTATAGCTAGGGTCACCTAGATCAAATCACTAGACCGCTTCTAGACTTCCAAAGGACAAGATGTAGAATAAATTCTCTATGACCTCCTTATCAATCTTGCAGCCAGATAAGTGTCAGGTAAGTGGGAGGTATCCGCTATACAAATCACCAAAATAACGGGCCTAATTAAGTAAACCACTTGCCTTAGTCACACTTTTCTTAGACACCATAAAAAAATGCGGATAAGCAATAGATAATCCATGGCCCTCCCTTGTCCTAATTGAGCGCGATTGTCCTTAGAGGTTTGGTCTAGATATTTTTTATTAATGTAAGGTGATGTGTATGCCTGTTTGTGATTTTTGGAGCTTAGCAAGAGTAATAAACTCCCTACCTAATCTGAATTTGGTTTTCTTGCCCTTTTAATGTTTGTTTTAAATATGCAAAACAATCCAAAATCTAAAACACGTAAAAACAATTGCGGCGATATTTGCAAAGAATTCTGCAGGTGGAAACAGTTTATTGGAGTTTCAGAGGAGAGAGGAAGAAGAGAAGAAGATACCAGAAAAATTTGGGGGCCTGAATCCACTAATTGGCCGCGGTTCCGCCGCCAAATTCTCTCTTCCACCATGGGTCCGCTACCGTTCTGCATCTTTACTGCTCCAGTTTTTGGCACTAAACTCCACTACGCCTCTGCTCCTATTTGACAGTCTCTGAATCTCTATTGGTTCGCTCCAAATGCTCCAGATTTCTTGCAAAACTCGCATAAGAATCGTCCAAAATACAATATACAGTTTTTTATTATATTTTTAAAAATTGTTTTTTTTTATTTATTAAAAAAAATCAACCCGAATAACAAGAAAAATATTAATTCCGTTTCCCCGACAACGGCGCCATTTGATTTGTGAGAAAAACTTGGCTTTTAAAGTGTCCTAATTACCGCAATTAATAACGGCGTCGCAAATAGCTAGCCAATAATGAGAACGGGTCGTTCACAGAAAAATGGTAAATTATTAATCTTGTTTTAGACGGGTTAATAGAAAAGGATTTGAGAAATCTATTATAAACCTAGCTTTTAAGATCCCTTACGAAAACAAAGAGTTTCTTTTGTTAGCATCATCGTTTCAAAATCGATGAGAAAGAGGAAGGAAAATAAAATTAAAAAACAATTCAATTTAACTAATAAAATTATATGCGAAGAAATAAACTGCGGAAAAATAAAGAGACAAAAAATAAAAATTACCCTATCTTTTATTAATAAAAATTTGCATTACAGAATTAATTGGTTAAAAGAAAAGTACTAACAAAACTAAAAACCCTAGATAGAAAAATCTAGATCGAAAACCCTAGATAATCTTTCTTCATGGCTGCTCGGTCCTTATATAGGCTCTGGAACTTGAAACTCTAAATGTCATCTCGACGTATGCGAAAAGACGATCATACCCATGAAAAAGTTTATCAAACGGTCACGATTGGACTGCGGAACCGCCGCCTATTGCTTGATATGGCCACTGAACCGCCGCCGTTTGGTAAGATCGTGTCTCCAAATTTCTTTCTCTTTCTTCTCTCGATTTTAGGATTTCTTTTCGATGATAAAATCCTGAAGATATTGTTTTATTTTTGTAGTTGCGAGAATTTTCAATTTGCTCCTAAATTTGGCAAATTTGATTTGCTGACTTCTTTTGATTTGGATCTCCTACTCATATTTGTAGCCTTGAACTGATTTGTTGCTTTAATACATACACATTATCTCAAATCAAATCATTAGTAGCATTTATTTTATTTGAAATAATATTCCAACAATTCATTCATAAATAAATTACTTAAAAGTTAAGAACTCATGGATATTTATTATGATATGATATGTACCTTTAATTCCCAATTATATTAATTATAATTTAAGAAACATATAACAAAATCTTTTTTCACATAAACCCATATATGTTCTTGAATTACAAATAGCACCATTTAGTAATTAGAGAAAATGACCGTAAAAATATGTGATAAATATAACTGATCAGGAAAGTAAATACAAAGAACAATACGGCGGACCCACTCATAAAGGCATTTCCTCAGACTCAGCTTGAGCGGCTATTGAAGATGATTGGTCTTTGATACACCAATACATGGTCTTAGTGCAAATGAGAGATTGTTGGATATGTATGCCCTAGAGGTCATTATTGTATAGTACAGAATTGTATATTACATGTGGATGCTTGGGATATATATATACAGAACAATCTTACTCGATATGATAGTATGATATCTGCTTTTTCTTTACATCAACATGTATATATATTTTATTTATATTACATATCTCGAATACATGTTGGTAAAGCCCGAAAGATTTTTGCTTGACTACTAGAGTTGTGATGGCGATCATACCAGTGGGGTCTAGATAGTCTATAAGCACATCCTTAAATTGTCCCTAGTCGTTGGAGTTTCGAGACAGTGTATCGATGCTCCGGAATAGATTAGTGTATACGTTTCTTGTTCCTGTGAGGGGAGGTGGCATGTCCCACAGCCATTGGTGTACGGCGCCAAAGATAGTATACATGTACTCATTAGGTTATAAGTTACACTGGACGGACTTGTCGAGAACTTCTACATGGTAATATATCTATCGTCAGATAGCAGTTCTCTGGTGACATAGGTACATATTAGTCTTTAGACCTGACATCGTCATTAGTCTTGAGTGTGTTTCCACTGTACTTAGATTTCTACCCTACCACGGTTTTAAAGAGTCGTGCAAACAAAGTTTAGTTGGGTACAGTTCCGAAGCACTTGAAGGCGGTGAGCGATAGAAAGAATTCATCTCTCCCGATATAGAGAATCGATGTCGCGTAGTGTTCGATTGTTCTTCACCATAAGATTTTGGCCAAGACAGTTGAGATTTACTGATTGTGAAATTATTAGTTTCTCGAGATGGTTTTGAGCTACATCGACACGACTTGTCAAGTTATTAGGGGTCTAACATTTTTCACCCCCTAGATCCGATATGCGATACTCTCAGACGAGGAGACCGGACTGTACTGAGATTATCACTTTCAAGCTCGGTCTGGGTAGCAGTTACGTACAGCTAATGTCGCTGATGTGCTTATGGTTAAACTCACTGCCAGCGTATTGTCGAGTCTTTAGAGTCCCACACAGAGGGTTTCCCAGCTTAAACGAAACGATGTAGTATACGTATTTTGATACGTATTTAGGTTCGATTAAATACGTGTTTTTGTACACGTGCTTTTAATCAGACATTTTTTTAATACGAGTCGGTTTGAAAGATATCCAATTTATCACATTTGGATAAAATATGAGCTAGTATTATATCTCTCTTTTAGTATCACTTTTTTTGTATTCGTATTTTGATAGAATACGGTATTTATAAGGATACAGGTATTTGTATGATACGTGTATTTGGATCTTAATATATATACAAGTATTTGTTTCTTAATACAAATACGTGTATTCATATTTTATACGAATACGGATGTATGTGTTTGTAGCATATACTTGTATTAGTATATGTATGCACGCGCGCGTGTGAGATGGTTTTCTTCCCTTCTCATCTCTTCTTTATTATGTGAGAATGGTGTAGGCTTGTGACCGGCGAGTCACAAGTCCACCCATTCATCACATTAAAAGAAAAGGGTGGAGATTTTTAGTAGCCATCCTTTACCTCTTCATCACCATTATCTTCCTCCTCTTCTTTTGAGTTTTGTTAATGGAGAAAGAAACACTTAGAGATTAGCCACTGCAATATTCTAGTGATCAATTCTTAGCAAGTCTTGTTCATTAGTTGCTTCACTTGTTGTTTTAGTGTGAATCTATAGCCTTAGTTAGGGTTCTCTTGGATGGATCATCTTCAATAAGGAAGACCGACTCTCAAGCTCGTTTCCGGAGTTCCTAGAAGCTTAAGCAGTGGGATAGAAGACGAAGGACACAACTATAAAGGTAGCTAATCACTAACCGAGTAGTTAAATCTTTCTCGTTTACTAGTTTAGTGTTTGGAATCGATTCTAGGTCGCAAAAGTTCATGCTCTTGTTTAAGAAATTTTTGTTTTGTATTCCGCTATGGCTGCAAATTCGCGGCACGAGCACGAGCATATATATATATATATATATATATATATATATATGCGCGCGCGTGTTGGTATTGTACATGTATGAATTAGATACAACAACCAGAGGAAGCACTGCAGTCTATATTAAAAATCCCTTATATATATATATATATATATATATATATATATATATATGATCCGTAGGATCAATTACACGCTTCGAAGAGGAAAGCACAAAAGGAAGGGGAGGGCAGCGGACCAGTGGTGCACCTGTCAGTGCGGCTTGTGTGGCCTGCTCTCGGTCATCTAGTTGATGTGGCCACGATGGCCATAGTGATGGTCGAGGAGGAGAGGCGTCACCACATAGCGATAGGAATACCGCTAGGGGCAGGTGTTGACATGCAAGGCTATTGCTGTTTGATTAAAAAGTGTCTTAAAAAATGTCGTGGTTTTTCTTGAAACATAATTTGCATGAACAATGATAACTATTTAGTCATTCTAAAACTATTGTAATACAAGTTGTTGATTTAGGAAACGATATAAGTGAACATAAACATCCAATACACAAGCAGACTAGAATTTTATGCAAGATAATAACAACCGGTCAGTTGAACCATACACAAAGTCAACGAACAAACCAATATGCAAGACAAAAAGGTTTTTCCGCATGAGATATATACCAAATCGGTGGCACACTTCTGCCTGTCGATTATTTATTAATTTTTAATAGAAATAAGTCGAAGACAAAAATGTATAATTGAATGGACAGCCAATGCCGAAATGAAGGAACAAAGAAGATGGACTTCAGGCGTACGAAATTGTGTGCCAAGCATCTGCTGAAAAAGGGAGAGATGCGTGCTTCTCTCTTGGACTACAGGTTGACAAAACTAAGGCCATGGAACAAAATTTGATCAGATAACTTTGGAATCATCAGGCATTAGATAAGGGTGTTTTTTTAATATTCATTTCACTTCCTAAACTTTGATATTTCCATAGTTCACCCCGAAACGTGATATTTACATAATTCACAGCTGATATATCCATGTTTCACCCCCAAAAAAATATATTCCATATTTCACCTCAAAAATATTTAAGTTGCTCAAAGACAGTAGAAAAAGGGAGAGATGCGTGCTTCTCTCTTGGACTACAGGTTGACAAAACTAAGGCCATGGAACAAAATTTGATCAGATAACTTTGGAATCATCAGGCATTAGATAAGGGTGTTTTTTTAATATTCATTTCACTTCCTAAACTTTGATATTTCCATAGTTCACCCCGAAACGTGATATTTACATAATTCACAGCTGATATATCCATGTTTCACCCCCAAAAAAATATATTCCATATTTCACCTCAAAAATATTTAAGTTGCTCAAAGACTGTAATACCCTCCAATCTATAACCAGGAGGAAGATCTTTGAGCAATTTATTAAAAGCTTTGAGGGAGAAATATGAGAATACAAATTTTTGGGGATGAAACATGGACATGTCATACCATAGATTTGAGGATGAAACATGGACTACAGGTTGACAAAACTAAGGCCATGGAACAAAATTTGATCAGATAACTTTGGAATCATCAGGCATTAGATAAGGGTATTTTTTTAATATTCATTTCACTTCCTAAACTTTGATATTTCCATAGTTCACCCCGAAACGTGATATTTACATAATTCACAGCTGATATATCCATGTTTCACCCCCAAAAAAATATATTCCATATTTCACCTCAAAAATATTTAAGTTGCTCAAAGACAGTAATACCCTCCAATCTATAACCAGGAGGAAGATCTTTGAGCAATTTATTAAAAGCTTTGAGGGAGAAATATGAGAATACAAATTTTTGGGGATGAAACATGGACATGTCATACCATAGATTTGAGGATGAAACATGGACTACTCGTGAAATAAGGAAATATCCAGTTTTGGGCATAAAACACGGAAATATCAAAGTTTTTTAGGCGGGATATTAAAAAAAAGCCCTAGATAAATTAAGGACCCATCGACACAATATAGAAAATTTAAGCCCCCATCAATAACATCACACTGAATAAATATCACATAATGATCTGGTTTCCTTTTCTACAGTAACACTATATACCTCAAAATTTTAAGTTGCTTTCACACAGAAGGAAACTACAAAGATCTCCCGTAATCACATGCAACAGGTCTGAACCACTATTTATAAGCTTATAAACATTAATTACCACACAGAGTGAGAAGCGTGGAACTAGAAGGGTCACGCCGTTTCGAGTATTCGACCTCAGCATTTCGAGATGTCTATGCATCGTCGCTCCCATGGTTACTACTCTTCACGATATTAAACTTGCAGAGAGGGCACGTGGCGTTGATGTGAAGCCACTTGTCGATGCACGTGCAATGGAAGTGGTGGCCGCAAGGGAGTCCCCGAAGTTCCACGCCATCGTCGTAGGCAGAGAGGCAGATGCAACATTCCTACACATCCCCCACAAGTTCATATATATTAGGATTGACTGCATATAACATGCTTCATTACAACCCATCAACTGGCTTATTAGCACCAGATACCCCGCGAACTGGCCTAAACCTCAACTTAAATAGAGCCCATATCCACTTCAACCAACTAATTTGAGGGCGTCCTGTTCTAATAAAAAGCCAATTTAGTGTTTATAAGTGACGGGTGGGCTTTAGATGTGTATGTTGAATGCAATGAACCTTGGTACTTGTATGGGAAAAAACTGACTTATTATAGAGAAACTTGTTGGGGGTCACTAAGATGAGAATTCTAAGATGAAGAGTGGTGAAACACCGAAAGAAATGATCAGAAATGAATGTTTTCATAATAAGTTGGAGGTTGATCCTATAAAAAGAAATTTTTGAGGGTTCCGATTGAGATGGTTCGGACATGTGCAACCGAGACCAATAAATGCCCCCGATAGAAAAGGTGACAATTATGGTTAATGACACACTGGAGACAGGGTAGACCTATAGGCAGTTAAAAACGACATGTTAATTGTTAATTTAACGATGCAGACGGCTATGAGTAAACCAGCATGGAAGAAACGGATTCATATAGCTGATCACAAAACTTCGGAATAAAGACTTCTTGTTGTTGTTGTAGAGAAACTTGTATTTAGTTAATAACTGATTATGTATTATACAGAAACATGTTAATTGTTCTATTATTTTGAGTCATCCCTATATTTGTAAATAAGGGGGGAAATAATGAAATAGCTAATTAGCACCATCCTTTTTTTGTGGGTTTTTTTGTTTGTTGGGGTGGGGGGGGTGGGGTTAGTTAATGCTTGTGAACCACTTTCATATATCAGTAAAAGAAGCGTGGCTAGCTCATATTTATTTAACTGGATTTGTTTTGGAATTAAAAAATCCAGACCTGTATTATGATGATGCTAATCTCTTTAGGCTAAACTGCAGAAAATACCCCCTATTTTTTGCTGTGTAGCAAGAAACACCCTTTATTTTTTGCAGTGTAGCAAGAAATACCCCTCTATTTTCAAAACCTACACTTAGCCCCCTATTTCAATGTTCGTTAAATGTTTTCACAAAATTCTAAGCTTTAAAGCCCTAATACCCCATAGTAAGAAATGTTAATCAAACAAATGAGAGAGAGAGGTTTAGGGTAATTTTTTAAACAAAAAAATGATTTAACAGAAACAAGAAAATTGTTAAATTCATTGCGGGCAAAGTGCAGGTTTCGAATAGAAGGGTAATTTCTGATATACAGCCAAAATTGAGGGTATTTCTCAAGTCTTAGTGTCACAGCATGCCAAGTGACATCCTCACTGGCAAAAGCAATTCAACAAAGAAAGGACATGCGTACACTACTGTATGCATAAGTCCTTATATTGCTTTGGCAGCTTACATCTCTTTTTCAAATGCGAAATAAGAAATTAGATTAGTCATAACACTACCAAACTATATTGCATGTGCATTGTAAAGGCCAATAAACTTGTTACTCAAATTTACCACAATGACATCTACATTTTACCATGACCAAGGAAACTAAAGGTATTAGGCTAGGGTTTGTTAAGAATGAAACTATAGGCAAAGCAAAATTGGATAATTGCTGATTACACGGCAAAGCCAATTTAAAATTATTTATCGCTTCTCAATCCATCAAGAAAACAAATAAACTACTGAATACATACCGCATCCTCTGCTGAAAGAACATGTTCGTGTGGGGGATCACTGCCACACTCGGTCATTATCCCACCGGTTGACCTTAATATCTCATCACCAAGTTTCTCATTATCACCAGTTCTCCGGAATTTGTATTTTGGAAGTTGTCGAATGTCTTCATCAGAAGCTCCTTCCTGCTTTAGAAAGCAAGATACATGGCAAATCCAAAATCATATTCAGTCAAATACAACAGAAATCTAGCTAATCTCCTACTCGATCATATATATATATATATATATATATATATATCATCAGTTTGTTCTGGCCAAACTGTTAGTTTGTTCTACAGATGAGAAAACTACAAGCATTCATTGCCTAGGCATTCGCCAAGTGAACAATGTAATATCAGTAGATGCCAACATGTTTAGATTGGTCTAAAAAATGATTATATGACGGTTCAAACAATACAAAGGGTAGAAAGAGTCAATACAAGCATAACCAAAGGTAAAAGTTATGGATTCCAGTAACTAATTAGTAGTTTAATAAATTATAGTTAGTAGTGAACACATATTTGACTATACAACGAGAAACTGAACACCAAGCATAATCTTAGGACTCAAGTCAGTCTAAAGGGAACGATATTCCAATTTGACAATGAAGACTTTCCATTTGTAAATATCCATATCTATCTTGCATCTCTATGAATACTGGGATGTGACACAAAAAGCTTATGAGATTGGAATATCAAGGTATGCCTCCAACAAAAGTAGGGAAAGGAACTCTCTCCTATATACATAGGGAAAGGGTGCCGAGACCCACTTTTATTCTCTCTCTCTCTCTCTCTGGCGCGCGCACACACATAAAGGGAGCATGTAAATTCTGTTCATATAAGTTAGTAAATCCAGTTTGACCTGCAATCCTGACAAGAAATTTTGTAACGAATTATAAAATAATTCTGCAAGAATAATATATAAATCTAATTTGATTCAGAAATTAGTCCAAGAAACATCATATAACTGTTCACTGGAAGGTGGGGAGAGAAACAACACTTTTTCTCTTCTTTTCTGGATAGGATGGCTAATTGAATGGCAGGAAAATTTGATAATTCTGTGCATGGCAGAAAGGCTCTGGAAATTAGGCATCCCTCTACTGGCCTAATAAAGTATTTCTTATGTTACGGTACACAATAAAAGAAAGACTCCACATTTCTCATATGCTCTAGACGCATATTGCCCAACACAAATTCAAACCCAAGCAAGTTGAATTAATGTGTCAGGTTGATGGCCCTACACTCATATGCATAAATTTATCCAGACAAGACTTTCAAGATTTTCTATCTTCTGAAACACTTGAAGAGACAAATTATGGCACCGCGATGCCAAATCAAGTCACTAGACCAGGATGGTACCACCTTCCCACTAAAAAGTTTACAGTTTAAGAGTGTAGAATTCCAGAGCACACAAAAAAGCAAAGGTTCGAGGTTTCGGCCGAAACCACCGATACATGATGGTTTCGTATCAGTTTTGGTTTACATGGTAGTTTCGTATCGGTTTCAGTGGAGACCGATACGAAACCAACCATACAATATTGTTTCGGCCAAAACCTTTAAAAACTTATTTTTTATACCATTTTTACTGTCATTGAGATTATTGTAAGCCTTCGTTGTTAGAAAACGGCAAAAAAGTGAACCCAAACCCTATATTAATACTTATCTAAGTATATTTTTCAATATACTTTGCATCATGGCTGGATTTTTAAATACTAGGATCATTGTCTTGTAATATAGAAACATAAATTTAAGTATTTAATATATCTACACTTATGTATATAGTATTACCGTCGAAACCGAAACCCGAGCCGAGATTAGCGAAATAAGCGAAACCCGGTGAAACTGATAAGATTATGAGAGGCCGAAACTGAAACCGGGTTCTCGAACCTTGCAAAAAAATGGTCTAATGGAAACAAATAGAACTAGGGACGAACAAGTATATTCGTGCATCTAAACAACACAAGTAAACAATTCAACGTATCCTTTATGAAAAGGTACCCATGTCAGCCCCTTCCTAGACACCGAAAAACCTAATGGCCGTGCCATAAATTCTAGCAAAACTTATTATCGTGTATGAGTTTTTCCGCCATAAAAGGCTTGCTTAACAACAATTTATGATTGACTATTGAAATCCTAGACAATAAAAATGTGGACTATATAGGGTCTTGCCAACCCTTTAACCAGTTGTTGTCAGCCATATTCGTCTACAATAAGGGAGGGAGTCTAGATGAAAGAGAAAGATGATAGATTTGCTAAATAGAACTATGTTAAAACTTAGGCAAAAATAAAACGCTTTAGTATCCGTAACGACCATGTTTTTACTATAATGTTTTTTAATAGATAAAAATATACTTGTTTCGAAATGACACGTTTTATAAAATAAAAAGGTTTTAAAAGATTTAGTTGATCTCTTTAATATAAAAAAATTATTCGATTTTGTTTTGAAAGGAAAATTTTGAAAAGAGAATTTGTTTTGTTTGAATGGAAAAAATTAGTTTAAGAAAATAATTTATTATGTTTAACTTTTAAATTATTCTCTTTTGAATCTATGCATATATTTATTTCTATTTAATTCTATGCAATGGTAACCTTGTAGCCCATTGGTTAAGTTATTGCATTACTAGTCCATATGCTATAGGTTCGAAACTTGTGTTTTACAATTATTTTTATCAATTTTTTATCCTTCTCATAACCTAAACTACCTTTTATTTTATCTTCCTTTTAACTCTCAAAATAATGAAAATGGTTATGAATATAATTGAGTGGAATTATGGTGACCATAAACCACTTTTTATACGTCACGCATTCTTTTCATGTACACACATATCAATCATCACCCATGTCTCTCTTCATCTAAAGTTCTCGAAGTAGAATGTGGAGAAACTTCTCAAAAGATCTCTCTAGTAATGCGAGGCTATCAATTGATAGACGGGCTCAGTGACGATACCAGCTTGTACATATAAGTCCCATATTCTTTCCCTCTTCATCTTCTTGAATCCCTTCTTATACATTGCCTTCCCTTGGTCATGTTCCCGCCATGTCCAACTCATGTTAAGTCCAAATTTAAATAATATTTCTTTTATATTAAAAATTTTAACACGAAAAAAATAAATGCTTATAATTTGTTGGCATTTCATGTTGAATTGCTCACTGTAATTTATCCTTTATACTTAGTTAAAAGAAAATGAAGTTTCATAATAATACCATGGTCTTTTCAATATCAAATATCACCTTGAAAAAATATCTTTACGTTCAAAATAATTTTTAGAAAATTAATCTCGACTTCTGTACATTCTAGAAAAATTAGATTATATACTAGATAGAATCTTAAATCTACAGTAAAAATTTTAGTTTTGATCGATCAACGGTTTAGGAGTTATATTGTTTTTATTCATTGTTTTTCAAAACAGAAAACTGTTTTTATTGGTCAACTTCTAGGACACACAACTTGGTCTACCGATACCCAAATTGAGCAAAATCAAGTGTTTTGGACATCTAGATCGAAAGACCTAGCTTTTCTTAGTTATAATGATTTACTGATACTTGATCTAAATTATAGAAAACCGCGTTACAAAATTAAGTGACGAATCTAGACAGAATCTGTTCTGATTCGGACACTGTTTTTAAATATAACATAACTTGAGTTTCTGATGTCGGTTCGGGACAAACTTTAAATGTATAGATGCGTAATTAACAGACCTATGATTTTCTATATACCCGGTGACCCAAAAAATAATATAATGACCCAATATATGCCCGGCAATACACCCCATAGTTGCTATTCAGAAATCCAAATTTTTGTTTTCAACCCCGTATCTTTCAAAAGTTGAATTTATCCCATCAACTTTCCAAAACAAAATTTTACCATAAAATATCAATAATTAATCTAAGGTTAGACTTTCAAACAAACACCATTATTTTTACCATAATTAATTTTTCACAAAAATACCTGCAAGATTTTAATAATAGAAATAACTCTTATCCTTTTCTTTTGCGAATTTCGCTTCTGCAATCATTTTTTAGGGGAACCCACTTATGGATGGTGCTGGTTATAGCACGTCTTAGGTTTTAATTAAGTAAGACGCAGAGTTTCTCATAAAGCGCGGTCTTGAAAGGAAAAGCGGATCTATAAAACTGATAATTTTAAAATAATTAGGTAGCAAATGGGTTTAAGTGACATGTTCTCTCTTGAGCCTCGGGAAGCCGGAGACAATTAGTGTTATCACTTGTCTATCTCCCGATATATAAATTATATTTTCACCGAAATTAATTTACACGAATATTAAATCAAATATAACTCAACACTTGATAATCTCCCAGACTTGTACTCAAACCATTGCATGCTAGACTTGACTTAACTCGAACCATGAATATCACTTGACATGAATGCTCTTAACTCGATCAAACCTATTATATGCTTGACTAGACTTGACCCGACTCATGAATACGTAACGACTTGACATGAATACTTGACACGAATACTTGAACTTGACATGAATACTTGAACTCGACTTGACTTTTGAACTTGTACTCTTCTTATATATTCATGGATCCGGGTAAGACTTGTAACATTAACTATAAATTTAGATACACGGGGTGTTGGGTTAGTTTGAGCATGAATCCAACGGATTCTCAGAAGTCTTATTACTAAAATAACGTTGTGGTACCGGATTGAAACGGGTCAAATAACGTCGATGTGGTACGGGGCTGAAACGATACAAATAATATCGCTGTGGTACCGGGCTGAAACGATACAAATAATGCCGTTGTGGTACCGGGCTGAAACGGTATATCACGAATTCATGAATAAAAGCCTATGTCCAAGCCTCTGAGCCCTACCTTTGGGTTTAGAATACTTCAACGTCGGTTGAAGTCCCGTCACTTTTGAGCCCGAGTTTCCTTGCTCCTGAGACCCTACTCTTGAGTTTGAGAATACTCTTGAGATTGGTTGACATTCATCATTATCCTTAAACTTACGTTAGTTTACTCTGTAGAGACTTTTTAGAACACAATGATATTCACTTCATGTTCACTATCGCACAATTATTACGTGTTATACTTATTGCCATGCTCATGTTACATTACTTTTCTTACATAATCGCCATGTTATACACGTTCATGTTTCATTATTTCCGTTCATACCATATCATACATCACCTTTCGTCTTATTCATAAAAATTCACACCTGTCTTGGGGACTAACCGAGTGTAAGTTCGCTAACGGGCATTCCACCCATCCTTTTGTTTTTTAGAATATTTGTCAGGTAATCTAGAGACTAAAGAGATGGAACTGACAGAAGATAAGTACAACCAGGATTACGACTAGTTCACTTCTAAAGCCGATTCTTAGTTTTCTTTCCAGCTTTCATTTTCAGTATGCCACTGTTTAGGCTCTTTATGTTTATTTTTCTTGTTCAGATATCTTGTATCAGTTTGAAACTCTGTAAAAGTTAAAATGTAATATAAAGTGGTTGGATTTTTTCACTTGTCTATTCTTGTCTTTTTATATTGCTTATATACACTTTAGTATATTTGTTTCAAGAAAAAACCTTCTCGGAATAAATATGTGATGACATATAGCTTTTTAGAACACAATGCTATTCTTGTCTATTCTTATCATGTGCTGTTACCGCTCTTTTGGGAAACGGGACATGACATATAGCTTTTTAAAATTATCTCCTCTTATAATGCAAACTCCAAGAGTGCAGATGATGTCATCGATTGATGGTCTATCCTTAAAAATGATTGATAAAAAATGAGAAAGATCTTCAAATGAATTATCTCGTTTCAAGATATCCAGATCATCAACTTATCAAAATTTACAAATCTCCCTCTCCCCCTCCTCTTTTACTCATTTTACAATGCCACCCTCATCATCATCCTTGTTGAAATATGTTAAATAGGCTCTTTTAATTCAACCACCTTATTTCCTACCCCCATCCCAATTATCTCAGATGTATAAAAATGTTCATTTTTTTCATGTGCACACACGTGCAAAAAAACTCGTATAGATAATGACCCATATATAAGGTTCAATTGTTCAAGACATATCTATGTACAGCATTGTTGCATTTTAACCAAAAAAATTGATAAAACACTATATCAGAGGCGAGGTACAAGTTGTAAAGCCATCAGTTCTCCACTAAAATAAGAATAAGGAAATAATAATATGTTTATGCAGACTGATACATCATTGGTATTTCAAGATATCCAGATCATCAACACTAGTTCATTTTCAGTATGCTACTGTTTAGGCTACTTTTTGAGAGCAGATGCTAATCACTAAGGTGAATTACCTTGTCTGCCACAGCATACAATATTGCTATGATACATGGTAGACAGCAACAAACAGCAATACCAATGATGCATGCCAGAGCCACACAGAAAACGACAAAGAAGACATCAAATGCCAGAAAGACTATGCAAAGCCTGCAAAACAAAATTAAAAAGCAAGAATCAAGGAAAGTGGAAACAGTTGGCTGAAACTCAAACAAAATATCTTCAACAAATGATTTCTTCAAACCAGTATAATTGAGGTGCATCACGGGTCAAGACTGGGCCTCCAGCAGACACCCAGTAGAATCCAATAATCCACCATATGAAGGAAAACATGGTGTTAGCATATTCCAGATGTTTTGCAACACTGCAAAAATAAGAAGAATATTAAAATATAAAAACTATTAAAACATTCACGATGAAAGGTGCATACCGGTAATATTACATAAAGGTGACAGGAAAACAGAAGGTTAAGAATGTAACTAAAATGGGGAACTTTGTTCAGGATAAGATTTCTGTGCACACCACCGTAAAGTTCAAGTTCGGGATAAGATTTCTGTGCAAACCCCCCTAAAGTTGCTTATTCATATGTCAGCATAAAGCATATATTAGTAAGCAAGTTTTTTATACGAAGGTTTAATAGCATGTGAAACTGACATAGAGTACTGCTAGAGTCATGCACATTCCATTTCCCAGTAATTATATGGCTGTTAAGATATGTTACAAGAGCCGAAATATAAACATAGCCAAATTTTAGATACGCTTTTAACAGCTTGCACCACTTCCATGATTTCGAAAATATTCATATGAAGTCACAATGTACATGTAAAACAATGTGAATACAGTACTGTCATTTTTTTAATTATAGGTTACAGCTTGAATTTGTAATATATAATATTGCAAGCAAATCTGCAGTGTATACAATTTTAGTATAGAAATTTGGTATCGTGCAAGGCGGTTATTTTCCTCCTGAAAGCAAAAGCAGCTATTCTTTTCATTGTTAAAAGGTATAGAATGAGACCGGTGCTCAAAAAGAAAGGATTTCAAACCTGGCTCTGAACATAATAGGGAGCAACATATTTGTACTGCATGTGTTCTATATGCAGTGCCAAACTTCAATCGAAATCGAAATCATCTAAAAGATTTGGAAATTTGCGAAAGAAAAAGGAGACAAATCTTACTCCCTGAAACCTGAAGGTAAAATCAAGGACAATGAACCCAATGGAGAAACGAAGCAAGATAATGGAAAATGGTGGATAGAGGATTTAGAAAACAAATGGAAGGCACACAACTGTCTGCATAAAAAAACTCGAGCTTGATTGTGGATGGCAAAAAACAATACTCACATACACAAAGTGATTCTTGTTGGTAAAACGAAAAGGACAAGAAACAATCTCATCCTATGAAGCACAGCCACGGACACGGGACACGTCAAATTTGTCAAAAGGAGGACATGGGGACACGGCTATATTACTATTTATATATTAAACAAAATATGATAAATTACATGAAAATACTATTATAGCTTTGAAAGCAAATAAAATGTTAAACATTTTTTTTAATTAAAGTCAACCATCATAGACGGACTTCTTCATTCGCATCAATTTGTATGCTTACTCCTTCAAATTGTAGTCCGTTATGAAAGAGAATCGAAATATTTGATATTTTATGTTCTTAAATGTATTAAAGTTGTCCGAACATATATTCAACAATCCTATTTTTAAACCTTCTTTGCAATATAGAAGTGTCGAGCACGTCCACTATGAACGGACACGGTGCAAGTGTGTCGGACAAGTGTCGGGCGAGTGTCCGATACGTGTCGGACACAGACACGGCAAGTAAATAGAAATGTTCGGACTTCATAGATCTCATCTATTTCAATTTCTCACTCCCAGTATTGAAATATTAATCTAAGGTGGCCTTAGTACCCATGCCTACACAGGGCCATACGTTGTACACAAAGATTGAAAAACACCTTCATGGTTAATCTATGGCCTTAATTACTTGTCATTACGTAGGCATCTCCTCAAGGTTATCTTTTTTCCCCAAACAAACCTATAAAATTTCATCTTAAGAACCTGCATTCCAAAATGGAATTAGTAGTGGAGCCTGGTCTTCTGATCAATCTTCTGATCAACTTGTTAGTTAGACTAGAGCTATAGCACTATTTACAACTTTACGCTATACAGATTTTAGTCGGGACCAAATGCATCTTAATCTAGACTACAATCTTCTCGATCAAGTTCTTAATGATATTATCATCTCCTAAACAAAGCATCACAACTTGCCACATTATGACTTTCTCGCTGACTTATGGACTTAATGTAGCATGTATCTCGATATTCGACGCCGTAAATTTCTAGGAATTTCTGCATAGTTGTAGATTAGCCGATACTTGTTGGAGCATTTTCTTATTTAGTTAGACCAGTCGGAGAGAGAAAAGGATGAGGAATGATTGAGAAGGCTTAATCATGCAAACAATAATTTCTCCTTTC
The DNA here is from genome assembly GCA_030015575.1 of Agapanthus africanus. Lineage (NCBI taxonomy): Eukaryota > Viridiplantae > Streptophyta > Magnoliopsida > Asparagales > Amaryllidaceae > Agapanthus > Agapanthus africanus. Next base: position 310,871,003 of record JASDDO010000024.1, read on the forward strand.
ACATGAAGCCCGGGATGTCAAGCTACACACAAATTATTGTTCTTCGTATTGTTTCTAGTTCTTCTTATATTCTTATACGTAGATGTCATCAAAGATTTAGAATGGTTATGCTTCCTATAGTATGTCTAGTAATTACTACCTAATAGAAACTTATCGCCTACCTCTATGGTTTATTATTTGTTGAAGTCCCACACAAACATCGTCTCAAATTCTAAACATCCAAAGCTATCATCTCTATCTATATTGCGTAAACTTCTATACAAGAATTCAACATAATTGAAAGAGGAAAAATACGAACAATAACAATTTTTTTGTGAGGATGCCATTCTCACAAGTTAAAAACATTCTTGAAGATAACTACCAGACACAGCTACTGTGGAAGTACAGGTTCATGGTATCAATGAAAAGGGATTAACCATAAGATTTTTGGGGATCACTAAAGCTAGTATATTTAAGCATTATACACAAGATACTCATTGACACGTTGTACACTTCCATAATCCCCATCTGCTAACTGACACTTCCCTCCACTACTCTAACGCACATATAACTTTTTTCTCCGTCACCCAACTATCACGACATTTATCTTATATATTAGTTTCATTTCTCTGTCTAGCAAAAAACAGGATTAAAGCATAACTACCACCGTTTCTATATCCAATACATTGAATGTAACTAGATTAGCGATGCCATTTCATTAATTGTCAAAGTAATCTATTAAACAAAAATAATACACTATGCAAACTGGATACCCAAGGGGCACTACATTGTCGATCTATCAAAAATTCACAAAAAACATGGATTGTTTTAACAGAATCAAAGCACATACCTAGTCCCTTCCACGTCTTCATTCGGCTCGCTCTCATACCCCCCACCGCCACCTTCCTCCAAATCCCTCGGCATGCTCGGCCCCGAGCTCCCCTCCCCATCGCTCCCCGTATCAAACCTCTGCTGCCGCCGCCTCCGATACTCGATACAAACACAAACCATATGCGCCGCACACTGCAACGCGTACCCCAGAACCCACAGCCTCAGGGGCATCGTCGGCCTCTCGTCCCTGCTCACCGCCAGGACCCCAGCCGCCACCGCCACGAACGCCAGGTTCCACAAGATGTCCAGAAACACCACGGGCTTCGAGTACGCCCAATCGCTCTGCCTCTCCTCGAGCTGCTCCGCCGCGGTCTCCCTCACGACCATCGACGGCTCCCTCATCATCCTGCGGCTGCTCGCTCTCCGGAGGAACCTTGCCGCGCCGCGGAGGATCGGGCGGCGGCCGCCGGCTCGGAGACTGCCGCCCTCGTCGCGCGAGCCGAGGAGAGGGGACGGATCCGCGACGGGATTCAGCGATCGCGTCGCCGACATGATCGACCGATGGAATCGACTCGCCGATTTGGGGGGAATCAAAGGTGAGAACTTCGGAAATCGATCTGAAATTTTGGGACCCTAAGATTTTGGGAAATTTCTCTTTTTAGAGAAGGGATATTTGAAGCGGATTTAGGCGTGTGGGCCATCGCATGGCAGAGAGAGGGTGTGTTTTTGGTTGTGGATGGAATCGGTGGATTTTATATGTTGAGTGGGGATTTAACTGTGTCTGTTATCTGTGATACACACAACGATAATTGACTGCATCTTAGAAAGCTCTTTTTCATGTAGACTATTTCATGGTTTGCAAAATGGACGTCTTTTCGATAACAGAATAAAAAACCAAGTATTAAACACTCAATCCAGTATTTAGTTGAGATATGGATTTAATATAGAAATTGTAGAAAGAGACAGAGATAGAAGTATTATTTTACCGTTACACAAAAGGACAAAAGTTGTTTAATTTTGAAATTGATCCGTTTGATTTTTTATTTTTTTCAAAGAAATCAAAGAAAAACACCATTGTTATATGTAAATATACGTAATTAAATGACGCATCATTATTATTTTACAAGTGTGATACACATAAGATGAGGTGTCCCGGGCACCCTCATATAGAAAGAAGGGTCGAAGGTTTTGGGCCTGTAGCTTTCCCATTGCCGCGTCATTATTATTTTACATGAAGAAATTTATCATAAAAATTTATGTGATTATATGCAACACGTATAACGAAAACGCTAGTTTTTATTAGATGAAAAGGTCATATGGCACCAAATTTCTTCAAATTCTTTCCTTTTGGGGCTTGTTTGTGACGCGACCTGGATCGCGCCAAAATGTTATCTTCCGTTGATCTGCTGATGGCGGTGATGGGTGGCTGAGATTGAATCTAAAGGCTGTCGCTTCTGAAGCGTGTGGAGCTCAATGGGTTTGAGGTTGTGGTTGCCGAGCTACCTGCAAAGAAGTCCCGGGATGATTGTACCACCGAGGACCCTCCGACGGTCAAGTTAGACTAGAGATCCGAGCAGAGTAACGGCTTAGTGGAGTAAAAATGGCTTATTTGAACCGTCTGAAGAAGGGGTTTATATAGCGGTGGCAGCAGGCAGGGCAGGCTCAAGAATCACGCCGGCAGTTACGCTCCCGACGTCACGCCCGCGTGATGAGCGGGATCTCCCTTTAATGGCGAGACAGGCTCGTTAATGGGGGATCGTGATTGCGTGGAACGTGGGATGTGGCAGGCGGATATCTCGCGCATGGCGAGATTCGCGCGATGGCGGCTGCGCCTGTGAGCGGTGCCGTTGGTCGGTCGATGAGACCGAGGAAGATGACCTCGGCGGGAGAGCTCGCGGACGAGCGGGAGAGCCGAGGTATCTTGGTTCTGCTCGAGACCGGAGGCGAGCTGAGAGGGCCGAGGAGGCCCGGGCCCATGATAGCTTAGAATAGAGTAAAGGGACGGTTGGCTTGGCTGCTGAGGTGCTCGGGAGCAAGGAGTGGGGTGCAACCTCGGAGACAGGGTTTGAGGGAAGCCCCCCACTGTAGCATACTGATTCTCCTTCCGTGGCCCTCAGAGGCCTAACTGACTTATGCATGTAACACGTCATCTGCTACGTGTCATGATCTAAGGAATTACCGCTATCGAGCATCATCATTAGCCCCCCACTCTCGTTCCGATCTATTCGTGGGTCGGGTCGAGAGTGGACTGCTTGGTTCTTTCTGTGCGGCTTGGCGCTGGTAATTCCTCGTGGTGGATTGTTCGGGGACGACACGGCGTTCATGTTGTCGCACATCGAGTATAATTCGAACGAAAGACGAGTGTGGGAAGGTCGGTATCCTCCCTTTGCTGGAGTTGAGGCGCTGATCGCGCGTTAAGTATGAGTTTATTCGGCGGGCCTTGGATCCGTATCTTTGTAGGGTAGGAGGCTGCCCGCTGAGGATGCACCGAGCGGGAAGAAACTCGGCGACCTCGCGATGAGGGTTTCAGATCCTCAGCATCTGATGGGCAGGAGGATGCCCGCTGGGGATGCGCCGAGCAGGAAGGGACTCGGCGGCCTCGCGATGAGGGCTTCAGATCCTCAGCGTCTGATGGACAGGAAGATGCCCGCTGGGGATGCGCCGAGCAGGAAGGGACTCGGCGGCCTCATGATGAGGGCTTCAAATCCTCAGCATCTGATGGGCAGGAGGACGCCCGCTGGGGATGCGCCGAGCAGGAAGGGACTCGGCGGCCTCATGATGAGGGCTTCAAATCCTCAGCATCTGATGGGCAGGAGGACGCCCGCTGGGGATGCGCCGAGCAGGAAGGGACTCGGCGGCCTCACGATGAGAGCTTCAAATCCTCAGCGTCTGATGGACAGGAGGATGCTCGCTGGGGATGCGCCGAGCAGGAAGGGACTCGACGGCCTCGCGATGAGGGCTTCAAATCCTCAGCGTCTGATGGGCAGGATGATGCCCGCTGGGGATGCGCCGAGCAGGAAGGGACTCGACGGCCTCGCGATGAGGGCTTCAAATCCTCAGCGTCTGATGGGCAGGATGATGCCCGCTGGGGATGCGCCGAGCAGGAAGGGACTCGACGGCCTCGCGATGAGGGCTTCAATCCCTGGTGAGGGCTTTGATCCTTAGCGCGGGAGGGGCTGTAGGTGGCCTACTAAAGATGGGCCGAGCAGGGTAGCCGCTCAGCTGCCTCTTGGTGAGGGATTTGATCCCTGGTGTGTTGGGGTAGGGAGCTACCAGCCAGGGATAACCGAGCAAGGGCGGGCTCGGTTGTCTTTTACGAGGGTTTTTAATCCTTAGCACGGGAGGGGCCGTAAGTGGCCTACTAAGGACGGGGCCGAGCAGGGTAGCTGCTCGGTGCCTCTTGGCGAGGGATTTGATCCCTGGTTTGTTGGGGTAGGGAGCTACCAGCCAGGGATAACCGAGTAAGGGCAGGCCTGTTGCCTCTTGCGAGGGCTTTGATCCTTAAGGACAGGCCGAGCAGAGTTACTGCATGGTGCCTCTTGGCGAGGGCTTTGATCCCTGGTTTGTTAGGGTAGGGAGCTACCAGCCAGGGATAACCGAGCAAGGGCGGGCCCGGTTGCCTCTTGGCGAGGGCTTTAATCTCTGGTTTGTTGGGGTAGGGAGCTACCAGCCAGGGATAACCGAGCAAGGGCGGGCCCGGTTGCCTCTTTCGAGGGCTTTTCATCCTTAGCGCGGGAGGAGCCGTAAGTGGCCTACTAAGGATGGCCGAGCAGGGTTACTGCCCGGTGCCACTTGGCGAGGGCTTTTTGTCCTTAAGGATGGCCGAGCAGGGTTGTTGCCCGGTGCCTCTTGGTAAGGGCTTTGATCCATGGTGTTGTGGGGTAGGGAAGCTAGCAGCCAGGGATAGCCGAGCAGGATAGTTGCAGGGCTGCCTCTTGGTGAGGGCTTCGATCCTTGGCATCGTGGGGTAGGGAAGCTACCAGCTAGGGTTAGCCGAGCAGGGTAGCCGCTCAGCTGCCTCTTCGTGAGGGCTTAGATCCTTAGCGCTGGAGGGGCCATGGAAGGCCTGCTAAGGATTGACCGAGCAGTGAAGCTGCTCAGTTAACTCTTGGCGAGGGCTTTGATCCCTGGCGTCGTGGGGTAGGGAGCTGCCAGCCAGGGATAGCCAAGCAGGGTAGCCGCTCGGCTGCCTCTTGGTGAGGGCTTTGATCCCTGGTGTTGTGGAGTAGGGGAGCTACCAGCCAGGAATAGCCGAGCAGAGTAGCCGCTCAGCTGCCTCTTCGTGAGGGCTTAGATCCTTAGCGCTGGAGGGGCCATGGGAGGCCTGCTAAGGATTGACCGAGCAGTGAAGCTGCTCAGTTGCCTTTTGGCGAGGGCTTTGATCCCTGGCATTGTGGGGTAGGGAGCTACCAGCCAGGGATAGCCGAGCAGGGTAGCCGCTCAGCTGCCTCTTCGTGAGGGCTTAGATCCTTAGCGCTGGAGGGGACATGGGAGGCCTGCTAAGGATTGACCGAGCAGTGAAGCTGCTCGGTTGCCTCTTAGCGAAGGCTTTGATCCCTGGCGTTGTGAGGTAGGGAGCTACCAGCCAGGGATAGCCGAGCAGGATAGCCGCTCAGCAGCCTCTTCATGAGGGCTTAGATCCTTAGCGCTGGAGGGGCCATGGGAGGTGTGCTAAGGATTGAACGAGTAGTGAAGCTGCTCAGTTGCCTCTTGGCGAGGGCTTTGATCCCTGGCATTGTGGGATAGGGAACTACCAGCCAGGGATAGCCGAGCAGGGTAGCCGCTCAGCTGCGTCTTCGTAAGGGCTTAGATCCTTAGCGCTGGAGGGGCCATGGGAGGCCTACTAAGGATTGACCGAGCAGTGAAGCTGCTCAGTTGCCACTTGGCGAGGGCTTTGATCCCTGGCGTTGTGGGGTAGAGAGCTACCATCCAGGGATAGCCGAGCAGGGTAGCTGCAGGGCTGCCTCTTAGTGAGGGCTTCGATCCTTGGCGCTAGAGGGGCCGTGGGAGGCCTGCCAAGGATGAACCAAGTAGTGAAGCTGCTCGGTTGCCTCTTAGTGAGGGCTTAGATCCCTGGCGTTGTGGGATAGGGAAGCTACCAGCCAGGGATAGCCGAGCAGGGTAGCTGCAGGGCTGCTCTTGGTGAGGGCTTCGATCCTTGGCGCTAGAGGGGCCGTGGGAGGCCTGCCAAGGATGAACCAAGCAGTGAAGCTGCACGGTTGCCTCTTAGTGAGAGCTTCGATCCCTGGCGTTGTGGGGTAGGGAAGCTACCAGCCAGGGATAGCCGAGCAGGGTAGCTGCAGGGCTGCCTCTTGGTGAGGGCTTCGATCCTTGGCGCTGGAGGGGCCGTGGGAGGCCTGCCAAGGATAAACCGAGCAGTGAAGCTACTCGGTTGCCTCTTAGTGAGGGCTTAGATCCCCTGCGTTGTGGGGGTAGGCAAGCTACCGGCCAGGGATAGCCGAGCAGGATAGTTGCAGGGCTGCCTCTTGGTGAAGGCTTCGATCCTTGGCGCTAGAGGGGCCGTGGGAGGCCTGCCAAGGATGAACCAAGTAGTGAAGCTGCTCTGTCGCTTCTTAGTGAGGGCTTAGATCCCTGGCGTTGTGGGGTAGGCAAGCTACCGGCCAGGGACAGCCGAGCAGGGTAGCTGTCGGGCTGCCTCTTCGTGAGGGTTTTGGGAAGATGGACACCTTAGTGCCGTGATGACCGTCTCGTCCCGGTGCTCGGGGACCTCGAGAAGGGCATTGTAAAAGCGGGTGATGTATGCTTTGAACGTCCCTTTGTCCCCGCTCTTGATCGTGAAGAGGTGGTCGACTGTGCGTTTTTGCCGCCTGTTCCCGACGAAGTGGCAGAGGAATTGGGTGGCCAGCTCGTCGAAAGTTGGGATCGAACGCGGCTCGAGTCCTCGGAACCAGTCTCGCCCGGAGCGGATGAGAGTGGCCAGGAAAGCTCGGCACTGGGCGGCGTCGAAGTTGTCTTGGAAGCTCATCCCTGCGGTGAACGCGTCCAAATAGTCCTTCGGGTCAGACTTACCGTCGAAGAGGGAGACCTTTGGGGGCTTGTTACGAGAGGAGACATGGACAGCGAGCAGCTCCTCGGTAAATGGTTTGGTGAGCAAGTCGGCGGCGTACTTAGCCACATCGCTCGAACGATGACCCTCCCGATGCAGACCCTCGATCTTCTTCTCGAGGGCGTCGAGTCGGCCGTGGTACCCTGACGACTCGGCACATTCTGATCCCAGGCCTCTGCTATTAAAGGCCTGCGTCTGGCCTCGGTCCCAGTTCTTCTCAATGAGGTTCCTTAGATCCCCCGGCGAGGTAGTCTTTGAGCCGCCGTGGTGAGTCTCGTCCGTGCGACCCCGTCGAGGGAGGGGGTGTCGGTCAGGCCTGGTAACAGGCGAGTTGACAGACATATCCTCGGGAGGGACAGGTGCACGAAGGATCTCGGGACGAGGTGCTCTAGCGACGGACCTTGGCGTTGAACTGTGAGACGCCCAGTGGGCCTCAGAACGTATTGGCCCGGGAGATCTGCGGCCATGGGAGGTAGCGATGTGGTGGTCAGCAGTGCCGACGCGGACGGAGTCTTCTCTTCCCCTGTAGGGGTCCCGGTCCCGAGGCGGGGGAGCGGCGACCTGGAGATCTTGCCCTGCCGTTTGGACGCAGATGAGCGCCTCCACGAAGGACGCGAGTCGGTCTATTCGGCCGACAAGGGCGCTAATGGCATTCGGCAGAGGATGTTCGTCCGCGCCTCCGTTGAGGGGTAGGCGGCGGCTAGTGTTTGGATCTTCGTGATGATCGCTCTCCATTGGATTGAGATTGGAAAGTGGACTTTTGTTTTTGTGGAATCAAAGACTTCCTACAGACGGCGCCAGCTGACGCGACCTGGATCGAGCCAAGATGTTACCTTCCGTTGATCTGCTGATGGCGGCGATGGGTGGCTGAGATTGGATCTGGAGGCTGTCGCTCCTGAAGCGTGTGGATCTCAATGGGTTTGAGGTTGTGGTTGCCGAGCTACCTTCAAGGAAGTCCCGAAGTGGTTGTACCACCGAGGACCCTCCGACGGTCAAGTTAGACTAGAGATCCGAGCAGAGTAACGGCTTAGTGGAGTAAAAATGGCTTACTTGAACCGTCTGAAGAAGGGGTTTATATAGCGGTGGCAGTAGGCAAGGCAGGCGCGAGAATCACGCCGGCAGTTACGCTCCCGACGTCATGCCCGCGTGATGAGCGGGATCTCCCATTAATGGCGAGACAGGCTCGTTAATGGGGGATCGTGATGGCGTGGAACGTGGGATGTGGCCGGCGGATATCTCGCGCATGGCGAGATTCGCGGGATGGCGGTTGCGTCTGTGAGCGGTTCCGTTGGTCGGTCGATGAGACCGAGGAAGATGACCTCGGCGGGAGAGCTCGCGGACGAGCGGGAGAGCCGAGGTATCTTGGTTCTGCTCGAGCCCGGAGGCGAGATGAGAGGGCCGAGGAAGCTCGGGCCCATGATAGCTCGGAGTAGAGCAAAGGGACAGTTGGCTTGGCTGCTGAGGTGCTCGGGGGCAAAGAGTGGGGTGCAATCTCGGAGACAGGTTTTGAGGGAAGCCCCCCACTGTAGCATACTGATTCTCCCTCCGTGGCCCCCAGGGGCCTAACTGGCTTACGCATGTAACACGTTATCTGCCACGTGTCATGATCTAAGGAATTACCGTTATCGAGCATCATCAGTTTGTTTTGGAGGAATGGGGTCGGAATTGGTGGAATAAAAAGGACAAAACACCATGGTAAGGGTCAATTCGTATTTTGAAACGAATACAGGTATATATTTGTGGGGACGTATTTTTATATTTATACAAGAATACTTTTAGAAGGATGACACCTCATTTCTAAGTTTTTATTTCTTTTTAAAGAAATTAATAAATGAGGTGGAAGAAAGAAATAGTGGAGGATATGGGCAAATAAATTATATATTCATTTGCATATACTATTCAAGCATGGTTGTAATTTTAAATAGAGAAAATTCTTTTAACAAAACAAAATGAAGCATGCTTGGATTGATGATGGAATTTTCATTCTACCATTGAGCTTCTCTTTTTTCCATGGCCCATTCTTCTTCTTCTTCTTCTTCAACCCTTTCATGAGTTGAGAATCATGAAGATAAGGAAAAGAAAAATGTTAGAACACTCACACACATCACTAAGATCCTAAATTAACAACTTAGGATCTTTAATTACTTCATCGACGAAGTTGAAACTTGAATCTGATTCTCTCGGGTGGATCATCTTCGGTAAAAGAAAACCGGCTTGCAAGCGCGATCTGGAACTCTTGAGAGCATGCTAGAGTCCAACCCAATTGGAGCAAATGAAGACGCTACAGAGGTTGTGATTTCTATCTTTTTGTGTTTTCTAGTTTAGGTGTTTGGTTTAGATTCTTGGTTAGAGTTTCTAGTGCCACGAAATTTTTCGTTTTTTGGATTCCGCATCAGCTGCAGGTTAGCAGCGGGGGCACTGGGAACTTTCATATATAACCCAACACATGATATTCTACATGACTTGAATACACCTATTACATGCTAGATTTGACTTGATTCAAAACATGAATACAATTTGACATTAATACTTGAACTTGATATGAATACCCACATTTGACACGAATACAAGTAATTGAGATGAACTCAACTCGAAACATGAATTTATGCATTCTCTCTTGTATTCATGGATTTAAATCATGTCTTGTAACATTAATTATAGTTTGATATATATGGGATGTTGAGATAGTTTGAGTAAGAATCCAACGAAATCTCAGGAGTCCCCCTAGTACATGAATCCATGAATACTAACACATGTAATCTATCATGAGGGCCCGTATTTCCTTACCCCTGGGGCCTTACCCTTAGGTTTGGGATACTTCAATGACGATTGAAATCCCGTTACTAACACTCTCAATTCGGGCTCATGATTCATTATTTCTGGGGCCCTACACTTGAATTCGAGAATACTCTTAAGATTGGTTGACATTCACACTTGAACTGTAGTTAGGTTAATTAACCTTTGTAGAGACCCATTAAGGCACATTGCGATTCACTTCATATTCACTACCCACACTTATTACATGTTTACGTTGACCAATACATGCTATGCTATATTTCCATGCTCACGTATCATATAATTGCCATATACTTTACCATGTTATTGTTAGGAATATTTATGCCCTAGAGGCCATTATTGTACATTGGTGTATATTATAGTGGATGCTTGGACATATATATATAGGACTTTCTTGCTCGACATGACAGTATGCTATCTGGTTACACTTTATCTTAACATGTACACTTAGTATTATTATACTGTCTCTCTTATACATGTTGATAAAGCCATTAGGGTGTTAGCATGACTACCAAGACTATGATGTGGATCATACTACTGGGACCTGGGCAGTCCACAGGAACATCCCTTTAATTGTCCCTAGTCGAGGGTATATCGAGACAGGGCATTGATATTCCAGAGTAGACTAGTGTGTACGTTTCTTGACCATGTATGGGGGCGATGGTTGATCCCATAGCTATTGGTGTTTGACATCAAAAATTGTACACATGTGCTCATTAGAGAATAGGTACACCGAACAGGACTCGCCGAGAACTCTTAGATGGTACTATACCTATCGTCAGATAGCAGTTCTCTGGTGACACTGGTACAGATTAGTCTGTAGACCCGAGATTGTCACGCCCCGCTTCCCGGTGTACGGTAAGGAGGCGCGACGAGGTACGCTATGTATTCACTCCGAAGTAAACATGCTAAGCGTATCTAAGTAATATAAAGTAAATGTACACAAGAAAAATGACAATAGATGTAATTGAACAACAACTTTTATTTATTAACAACTTTTTACAAGTACAACTGGAAATGTAAATACATGAATATAAAGCAATGTCTAAACAATGGCATGAACTGAAATGAAAAGTATGTACAAGTATCTAAAGCTCGGGGTCAAAGGCTAACTGCTCCAAGTCTTCAGTACCGGGCTCGATCTCCAGTGAGTCCGATCCACCTAACAACATTCCAAAGAAAGAAGAAAAGAAATGTCACCTGCGAACAATCACTCGGTAAGTCCCAAAGATGAGTAGAGATAGAATAGACAGAAATAGAATATAACTAGTAATATTTGATTATAATGTTAACGCAGTTGTTTGTACCTTGGTACAGAATATGCCAGTGTATACGAGAGGAGTCCCACTATCCTTAGACTAAGGTATATGGAGCACAAGGAACCGTTCAGCCACAGTACAACGACAATGGGTATTCAGGTTAGGTGTATTATGGTTACAGTCTCGTGGCATTTCTAACACACTCCATACCAATCTACCCCTTTAAAACCCCGCAATCTCTTTTGTATTGATTGTATTTTTTGTTATATAGATGGATGACTTGCCGAAACCATGATATCAGTAAACAGAATGGATATAAATGGATAGTCATGTAAACAGAGTATATCTATGGTTCGGTTCGGTCAATATAGATTGATATAGATTGAATAGACGGATTCATGTTGAATTGTAGTTTATACTTGAATCATATTCAAGTCAGATTGATTAGATTGAGACCCAGTCTAACTCAGACACTTTGAAAAGAAATTGAAGTCCTGAATTAGTTTTGATGTTATCGGTAACTGCTGCACATGGACGTCAGGATTTATGTCTTTTTCCAAAACAATTACCGTATTGATAATACCGTTGTTAGATTGTCTACATTAGATAGGCAAGCACCCATATTCTCCAGCTCCCTGAGGCTCAAGAAAACCGGTCCCGCTTAAACCTATATTTACTAGGGTCCTTATTATAATTTAATATAACTTGAGGGGGTTTTATGTAAAAATAGTTTTGATATATTTTCAAAATACATCTCAAGTATTTAATTATCGTCTTTAGGGTTTTCATATATGCATCTTTTTATAAAAGTGAAATTTCTAGTGAGTAGAACCTAGTTTTCATTGTATATGGTATTTTAATGAAATATTGGAATTTGTATTGAATTGAAATGGTAGTTTCATGTAATGGTGATTCCTTTGATTTAGAAAACATGGAATATTTGTATAATATATTTAAAATAGATCTTTCGATAATATTCATATATATATATTTATATATTTAATAAAAATAAATTTTATTTATTTTATAGAAATCTCATTTTCTTAAAAATAGTATTAAAAATTCCATCGAGATCGAATGCTCCTTACGGAGGTCTGCATCTCGCTCTAATAGGCCCGAGGATGTGCAATAACCCGCACCATCCCGATCGGAGTTCCCCAAAATGGGTTGTAGAGGCGTATTTGCAAGGAATTTAATTAACACTCTTTTTAGAGAAAACGGTTTTTAATTCTTTAAGATATTTATTCGTAAAAGCGTATTTTTCCATAATCTAGAATTCCAAAGTTCATTGTGCTATATCCAATATGTGTGTTGTGATGAAGTAGGTCATTATCTCGTGAGTTATCTAAAGGTAATACGGTTAATTTGAATATTTACAAGTTGTATGTAACATGATGGTATTTTACTGTAAAAATGAAATAGAAATTGCAACATAAATTATTTTGAGATGAAACTTATTCTAATATGTTTATTTATGTTTGTTAAACATTATATGAGAATATAGTATAAGAAAAACGAATCGGAAGTCGGAATAACTCCGCTTCCGACGATTTTTGAAAAATGAAAGTTTTAGAATAGTAGAAGAGGAGGGGAGAGGGGACTTATAGGTTATTAAGAAGGATGAGAGGTAGGGGAAGATTAGGAAAGCATCGGGGCGTCGTTTCGTGGCCGGAATCTCCTCGAAATGTCGTCGGAATCTTGCCTTTTACTAACTCCACTTGCACAACTTGGGACTTGGAAATTTTATAGAGTGAAATTCTGAGTGAGGAAGGGTAAAATAGAGTGTGGTATTTAGGGTTTAGGGTAATGAAGAATAGAATTAAAATGTGCATTAAAATATAGATTAATGCCCATTTTTAATTCTCTGGAAAATGTGCAGAAAAATCAAACAGTATGAGGGAAGTGGGGTAGGCCAAGGGGTGCTAGGCAAAAGAAATGAGGACCATCCCCTACGGGCGGCCCGGCGGTGCCGGCCATCTAGTGAATCTCGTCGGTCGATCCCCGGTGGTGGAGCTTGGGATTCTCGCCACGTGTCTTTGTCGCCTCATATACCTCGGTGCACATGTTTGTTTAATCTGTAACTCTTCATTTTACGTGTAGTGCACGTGTTAACCCTTGGGTTTCTAAAAGATTAAAAGAAAAATTAATAAAAAGATAATGTGGCTGGGGAGATTCGATCACAGGGGCTACGTCACAGCAGTGCAAGTCTTTAACAATGAGCTACAAGTGCTTTCTTGCTGTTCAAAAGCAATTCAAATACTTATAGTGTACACATGATTGCAAATACTCCATTTGTACATTAAATTTTAAATAAATTTTCTGTGCATTGAAATTGGAGCTGTTACATTCTACCCACCTTACAAAAATTTCTTCCTCGAAATTTACAATTATTTTAAGGACTAGTTTACAAACAAATAAGGGTATCTTGCACGCATGTCGTCTTCACGTTCCCATGTTGATTCTCCTGATGAATCTTTTCTCCACATAACTCGAACTAAGTTGACTTTCTTGTTCCGAAATGACTTCACCTTTCTATCCAGGATTTCAACAGGTTGTTGCTCACAAGATAAGTCTGGCAGTACAGTGAGCTTGGAGTGATCAAGAATATGGCTGGAGTCACTCACATACCTTCTGAGGTGGAATATGTGGAACACATTGTGCACTCCTTCCAATGAAGGTAGAAGTGCCAAGCGATAAGCCACTTCTCCGACTCATTCGAGTATATCAAACGGTCCAATATTCCTCGAACTGAGCTTACCCCGTCTTCCAAAATGAATCACTCCATGGTTTGGAGATATCTTCAAAATCACATGATCTCCCGGTTGAAACTCCAAGTGACGGCGCTTTGCATCAGCCCAGTGCTTCTGTCGATCTTGGGCTATGTGCATTCTTTCCCTGATAGTGCGAACCACATCTACAGTTTTTACTATCATCTCAGGTCCAAGGAGTTCTCTATCTCCGATGTCGTCCCAACTTAATGGCGATCGACACTTCCTTCTATATAACGCTGCAAATGGTGCTATTCCTATACTTACTTGGTAGCCGTTGTTGTATAAAAACTCCACAAGATGTAGATGATCTTCCCACGATCCTCCGAAGTCTAGCATACACGTTCTGAGCATATCTTCTAAGATCTGAATAGGTCGCTCAGACTGACCATCTGTTTGTGGATGATAAGCTGTGCTGAAGTTCAGACATGTTCCCAAGCTAGCTTGCAGACTTTGCTAAAATTGCGATCAAAATCTGGTGTCACGATCAGAGACAATGCAAACCGGTACTCCATGTAATCTCACAATTTCCTGCATGAGTTCATGGGTATCAGAGATAGTACATATTGATGATTTAAAATCTTTCTTAGATTCTTACCTCCATGTACTTCTTTGCTAATGTCTCGGTAGATTGGCCAACTCGAAATGGGATGAAGTGAGCCGACTTGGTGAGTCGATCCACAATAACTCATACCTTATCGTTACCTTCCGTACTGTGAGGAAGTGCAGCCACAAAATCCATTGTGATGTGTTGCCACTTCCATTCTCGAATAGGTAATGGTTGAAGTAAACCAGCAGTCCTGTGATGTTCAACCTTTACTTGCTGACACACCAAGCATTTAGCGACGCTTATGGCTACTTCACGCTTCATTCCATGCCACCACTAATTTTAACGCAGATCTTTGTATATCTTTGTACCTCCAGGGTGTACTGAATAAGGAGAGCTGTGAGCTTCTTTCATCAACTCTTCTCACACAGAACTTTTTGGTATACACAATCTACTATCGTATCTCAAAGATCCGTCTTCATGGATGATGAAGTCTGTTCAAAGTCCACTTTCTACTTATTCTCTGATCTTTTGCAACTTAGCATCACTTGCTTGAGCTGCTTTAATCTGGTTGACAATGGTAGATTTAACTTGTAAGTTCATCAAACTTGAAGCGTTACCTGGCATGACTACTTCAATCTCCATCTGATGCAAGTCTTGTTGAAACTTCTACTGTGCGGTGAGATTCAATGCTAATGGTTGGCGACTAAGTGCATCAGGTACTACATTCACCTTCCCTGAATGATATTGTAGGTTGATGTCGAAGTCCGCCATGAGTTCTAACCATCTTCTCTGCCGCATATTCAACTCTTTTTGAGTAAACACATATTTTAGACTTTTATGGTCCGTGTATATGTCCACTCGTTCACCAAGAAGATAATGGTGCCAATTTTTGAGAGCAAAGATTACGGCCCTCCAAATCATGTGTCGGATAGTTGCGCTCATGAATCTTCAGCTGTCTTGATGTATAAGCTACAACTTTACCGTGCTGATGTAGAACACATCATAATCCCTTACCGGATGCATCGCAATGCACTTCGAAACCTCCAGATTGGTCTGGTATGACAAAAATAGGTGTTGATGTCAATCTTGACTTGAGTTCTACGAAAGCTCGTTCGTATGCTTCTGACCACACGAATTCTTCATGTTTACGTGTGAGATTGGTCAGGGGTGTTGCAATCTTCGAAAATCCTTCAATAAACCTTCTGTAATATCCTGCTAAACCCAAGAAACTTCGAATGTCCTTCACTGACATCGGTGTCGGCCATTCGCTTACTGCTGATACCTTAGCTGGATCTACAAAGATTTCATCGCCTGATACAATATGTCCGAGAAAACCGACTTGATCTAGCCAAAACTCGCACTTGCTGTACTTGGCATAGAGTTGATGCTGTCGTAAAGTCTCCAGGACAATTCGTAGGTGTCGGCGTATTCTTTCCGACTCTTAGAATACACCAGGATGTCGTCGATGAAGATGACAACAAACCTATCTAGGTACTCTCGGAAAACTTGATTCATTAGGTTCATGAATATAGCTGATGCGTTGGTCACTCCAAATGGCATCACAAGAAATTAGTAATGTCCATATCGAGTTCTGAATGCCGTTTTATGGATATCAGATTCTTTGACCTTCACCTGATGATAACCCGAACGAAGATCTAACTTGGAGAAAATGCAAGATCCACTTAGCTGATCGAACAGATCGTCGATGCGCGGGAGTGGATACCTGTTCTTTATAGTTACTTCGTTCAGAACTCTATAATCAATGCACATTCGATATGAACCTTCCTTCTTCTTCACAAGTAGAACTGGTGATTCCCAACTTGAAGTGCTAGGACGAATCCATCCTTTCGTCAATAATTCGTCCAGCTGAGTACGAACTTCCTTCAAGCCTTCAGGGCTTAACCGATACGGTGCTTTGATCATTGGTTGTACTCTAGGTACTAAATCAATGCTGAATTCAAGAGCTCAATCGGGGGAGCAAACCTGATATGTCTTCAGGAAATTCATCATCGAATTCTTGAACTATCTCTGGCTTTGATCCTTCCTCCGCTTGAAGTGTTGCAATCACTGTCTTCTTCGGTTTTGCCTTGTATGTGCTTGGCTTCAGGGTACGGTCTCCACTTTTGAAATAAAAGACCAGATGGTCTGGAATCTCGAACACTACCCTCCTTTGACGACAGTCGATAGTAGCGTAAAAAGTTCCGAGCCAATCCATACCCAAAACGACATCAAAACTCGGTATGTCCAGCACCTTGAAGTCAGCATAGAATTCTCTGCTGCAGACGACCACTGGACACAGGTCATATCGCATTATCGCCTCTAGAACGTCGTTCCATGAACTGACATTCCAGCTGGATACAAGCGGTTTAACTGGAAACGCATGAGTTCGGACGAACCGTTGCGACATAAAGCAATGAGATGCTCCAGTATCGAAGAGTGCTAGTGCAGAAAGTGAGGCTACTAAGATTGTACCTAAGCTATGTGGGATAGATTTTAGGTATAGGAAAAGATATATAGGTATGTATATAGACTGAAAGAAAGTTTGAAAGGAAAGTGTTACCAGTGATAACTTGGCCGGTGACTTCAGCTTCTTCCACAGTCATTGTGAAAGCCTGTCGCCTCGGTACATTCCTCCTTGCTGGAGGAGCATTCTTCTTCCCGTTCCTTTATACATGAGGTACGTTCCTTTGAGCTTGATGGAACTGACGAGGAGGAGGTGCAGTCGGTCCACGAGGAGGTGGAGCAGGGAGAGCTAGTCTTGGAGCAGGTGCCTATATGGCTGGGGGCTGCTGATAAGTAATTGCTGGTCTGGGTGCAGCATTTGGGTTGTGTCTACGAGGACAAGACCCAATATCATGAGTGGCTGAGCCACAGACTAAGCAAAGGCGATTTGCACGCCGACAGTCTTTCACCAAATATCCATCTCTCCTGCAGTAGATACAAAAGGCTGGGTTGGGCCGGTTGTTCGGTACTCCCGGTCTCCTGGGCATAAATTGTTTCCTTGAAGAGGCTCCTCCTGCCATCTGGGTGGCAGGGCGTTTCATCCCGGCAGATTGGGGTCTGCCCTTCATCTTTACCACTGCCTCATATCGGCGGGCAGCTTTCAGGGCCAGCTCATGGGTTGGGAAATCCCTTATAGCTAAGGCAACTTGGATTTTCTGATCCAACTCTTGCTGAAATCGTCTGGACCTGATCTCAGCGGTTGGTATTAAATGTGTCACGAACCTGTTAAGATCTTGTGTTAGCTATGTAATATTTGATATTTGAAAATCGAATATTGAGACATATCTTACCTACCGAGCATGGTAAACTCAGCATCATACTCATCCACGGACTTGGTCCACATCGAACGCTGTTGTAGATGAATAAATTGCTGCTCCATGTCAAATCGGACAGTCTCTGGGAAGTATTTCGCGTCGAACATGTCACGAAAAGTCCTCCATTCGATCGGTTGATCAAGACGGCTTTCTTCTGCCTTCCACCAGACTCGGGCGTTGTCGGTGAGTTGCAGCTTCGCAACTCGAACCCAAGCGATCTCTCGCACTTGTGCCGCTGCCAAATCATCCTCGACACTCTGAGCCCATTCTTCAGCTTCCAGAGGGCTCTCTTTTCCCGAAAATTGTATTGGATGCAATGCCCGGAATTGCTTTACTCCGGACGCTTCCCCTTTTGGATGGTTCAGTAATATAGCAGTCTGCTGCTGCTGTCCTTCTAGGAGGCTGTAGATTGCCTCAAGCAGTACCGTCTGCTCATTGACCGGAGCAGCGACGGTAAGCGTAAGCGGTAGAGGTCGTGGTGTGTTGTTGAAATTGGTGCTGGCGTTGTTTGGAGAATCCATAATCTTGAAAGAAAAATAGGGTTATGACAGATTTAAAGTATATGAAATTGTAAGATTCAAAGAATATAAATTGTAAAGATGTTTTTAGTTGCTGATTCTTGTATTATATTGCTTAGGACTTCATGCAGAATTGACCCGCATATTCATGCAGAACTGACCTGCATGGGCCGCCAATAAAACCTTTCACGCCCCGCTTCCCGGTGCACGGTAAGGAGGCACGACGAGGTCCGCTACGTATTCACTCCAAAGTAAACACGCTAAGCGTATCTAAGCAATATAAAGTAAATGTACACAAGAAAAATGACAATAGATATAATTGAACAACAACTTTTATTTATTAACAATTTTTTACAAGTACAACTGGAAATGTAAATACATGAATATAAAGCAATGCCTAAACAATGGCATGAACTGAAATAAAAAGTATGTACAAGTATCTAAAGCTCGGGGTCAAAGACTAACTGCTCCAAGTCTTCAGTACCGGGCTCGATCGCCAGTGAGTCCGATCCACCTGACAACATTCCAAAGAAAGAAGAAAAGAAATGTCGTCAGCGAACAATCGCTCGGTAAGTCCCAAAGATGAGTAGAGATAGAATAGACAGAAAGAGAATATAACTAGTAGCATTTGATTATAATGTTAACGCGGTTGTTTACAACTTGGTACAGAATATGCCAGTATATACGAGAGGAGTCCCACAATCCGGAGACTAAGGTATACGAAGAACAAGGAATCGTTCAGCCATGGTACAACGGCAATGGATATTTAGATTAGGTGTATTATGGTTACAGTCTCGTGCCACTTCTAACACATTCCGTACCAATCTACCCGTTTAAAACCCCGCAATGTCTTTTGTATTGATTGTATTATTTGTTATATAAAAGGATGTAATGACCCCAATATTAATAAACCTCCGTATTTTCTTTTTTTAGTAAAATATTGTATTTATTTATTCTTAGTATTTTCTGTATATTTTGTTTTTTTATAAATATACTATTTTATTCTTCCATCTATTTTTCCCAAACACATTTCTTTAAAACTAAATTTTAACCTTTTCTCAAATTAAACTTAAGGCCTAAACCAGCCCATAACTCAAATCCAATTTCATTTTTATTTTCTTTAATAAAACTATGAGCCCCAAAGCCCACTTCCTTTTTAAGCAACATCATATATTTAATTCTTATTAAATATGTGTATGAACAACCTTGTAGCTCATTGGTTAAGTATTTGCATTGTTATTCCAGAGATCACATGTTCAAATCCTGATTCTTGCAATTATTTTTTTATCAATTTTTTATTCTTCTCATAACTTACAAATGAGACCTTTCATTTCCAAAATGAATGATGACCTTTCATTTCTTTTTTAATTCCCATGTTGAATGCATATATTATTATAGATAATCCACCATTACACCATCTTTATTTGTCCTCCTCTTTCTTTTTCTTCCTCACATTTTTCTATCTCTCCCTTCTCTCTCTTCACCTAGAGTCCTAGAAGAAGAACACAAAGAAGTTTTCAAGAAAGTCCCGCTATAAACGCGAGCCTATCGGCAGATAGACAAGTCCGGTGACAATACCGGCTTGTGTATGTAAGTCCCTTCTCTCTTTCCCTCCCTCCATCTCCTTCTCTCTATCTTTCTCTTGTCGTATTGCCATGAAAAAACTTCTCTTGTCATATCATAGTCCCTAAATAATTAATTAAATGGATACATATATAAATAATAAACACACACAAACATACATAAATATATAGTTTGTAAAGTCTTGTTCATTACTCTCAATCCATTTGTTAAATTTCATAGTAATCAATTAGAATTGCATCATTTGTTGTTGTATTTTAAATTACTTTATTTAAAGTTTGTAAAAAAATGAAGTTACGAATAAATACCATGGTTTTCTCATTTCTCACATATGACATATCAATACCTTTACTTATAAAATAATTTTTAGAAATTAATTTTTACTTCTGGAAAATTTCAGGAAATTTACATATGATAAAATATATTATTTTGTACATGCTGTAAAAATTTCAGATCGAATCGCTTGACGGTTTAGGAATTATATCGTTTTTATTCACTGTTCGTAAAACAGAAAACTGCAGTTATCAGTCAAATTCTAGCACACATAACATGGTATACCGATGTCCAAATTGAGCAAAGTCAGATGTTTTGAACATCTACATTGAAAGATCTAGATTTTCTTGGTCTTAAGTTTTTACTGAAAATCTACGTAAAATATAGAAAACTGCGTTACAATATTAAGCGACGAATCTGGACAGAATCTGTCCTGATTCACACACTGTTTTTAAATTGGACATAACTCGAACACCCGATATCCGTTTGTAACAAAATTTAGATGTGTAGATGCAAAATTGATAGAAATATAATTTTCTGTATATTAGATTACTTATAAATTCATGAAACAACCCGATATAGGCTTTGCAATACAATATATAGTTACTGTCTAGAAATCTGAATTTCTATTTTAAACGTTGATGTTAGAACGACCATAACTAGAGCTTCAGAAATCCAAATCGCGTGAATCCTGATGTTTTGGACAAGTACATCGAAATACCTACAATTTTCTAATAATTTTTGTAACCTGAAATCCGATAGAAATTAACTCAAACTGCATTTTAAAAATATGTGACGGTGCTGAATAGATTTTGATCTGTTTTCCGCGACGATACGAAAACATGTATATCTCCCAAAACGATAGTCGTATTTAGGTGAGACTGGAACTCACGTGTGAATAACACTTAAGGATATGTTTTCATTTATATTCTGATTTCAAATGACTTGGTTCTAGTCGAACATATCACATATTTACAATATTGTTTTGGACGTTACTTGTATATTTATCTCATATCATGTTCTGTAATTGCTTATTTATTTTTATTTATATCACCTGTGATTAAATCATTACATGTTAGAATTGATTTGATCTTGACACAACACAACTTAATCATGAATACTTGAACCTAGTATGTACACTTGAACCAACTTGACATCGAACCATGAATACAATTTTTCATGGCTTGCACTTGACATGACTACATGAACTCAATCTTTAAAACTTGATATCATATATCACCTTTTGTATTCATGGATTCGATCAAGAATCATAATATTAATCATAGACTTATATACACGGGGTGTTGGGGTAGTTTGAGTATGATTCCAACGGAATCTCATGAGTCCCATTAATACAAATCATGTTGCTGTGGTACCGGGCTGAAACGGTACAAATAACGAATTCACGAATGAGGGCCCGTGTTTCCAAGCCCCTAGATGATAGCCCGTTGGGTTTGTAATACTGCAATAACAATTGAAGTCCCGCTATTTTGGGCCCGTGATTCCTTGCCCTGGACGATAGCCTTTGGTTCGAGAATACTCTTGAGATTGGTTGACGTTCACACTTGAACTCACGTTAGTTATTTTTACCCTTTTAGAGATATTTTAGGACACTTACATTCACTTCATGTTCACTATACCTATACTCCACGGCCATATTATACTTGTTTGTTATGCTGATATAGTTTACATACACATTACCATGCATGCTACCATACTTGTTTATATGTTCATGATTTATATTCATGCTATACTTGTTTACTATGCTCATGTTATATTGCCAGATTACATAGTTTTCATTAATATCACCATGTTATACTTGTTCATGTTTTATTTCCATTCATACTATATCACATGTCACCTTGCATATTCATTTATATACTTTCACATCCTACCTTTCTTGGGCACTTACCGAGCGCAAGTTCGCCGACGGGCATTCCACCCATTTCTTTGTTTCCTTAGAATGTTCGTCAGATGATCTAGAGATTGAAGAAATTGAGCCGAGTCAGGAGAATTACTTTCAGCTTGCGGAGCAGAACGACTACTAATTCATTCATTTTAGCTTTTACTTCCAGTATGCCACTTGTTTAGGCACTTCCTTTTATGTATTTTTGTTTTCAGACATCATGTATTCAGTTTGAAAATTATAAAAGTTTGGAATGTAAATATATAAAGTTGGATTTTCATTATCATGACTTTTCTTGTTATTTTATATTGCTTATATACGCTTAGCGTATTTGTTTTGAGAAATGATCTTCTCGGAATAAATACGTTGCGGGCTTGTCACGTGTCGTTACCGCTCTTTTAGGAAGCGGGGCGTGACAGGTTTTATTGGCGGACCATGCAGGTCAGATCTGCATGAACATCGTAAGCAATATAATACAAGAATTATAAAATCCAATTATTACATTCGACTTTTCTTTTGAATCCTACCCTATTCATTGAATCCAACTTGAACCCCACCTTCGACTTCCTTGAAGTTCATCTCTCGACTTTTGAATCCTTAACTCTTGTTTACCCTTTCTACTTATATCTCGTAGGCCTATTAGCTCAGTTGGTTAGAGTATCGATCGACAGAGTTCGAAAACGACATCATCCTTAACTTTCCAGTACCTTGTTGCAATATCCTTCTTTAGTAATTTCGAGGACGAAATTATTTTTAAGGAGGGTAGAATGTAACAGCCAATATTAATATACCTTCGTATTTTCTTTCTTTAGTAAAATATTGTATTTATTTATTCTTATTATTTTCTGTATATTTTGTTTTTTATAAATATATTATTTTATTCTGCCATCTATTTTTCCCAAACACATTTCTTTAAAACTAAATTTTAACCTTTTTTTCAAATTAAACATAAGACCTAACCCAGCCCAAAACTCAAATTCAATTTCATTTTCATTTTCTTTAATAAAACTATGAGCCTAAAACCCCACTTTCTTTTTAAGCAACATCATATATTTAATTCTTATTAAATATGTGTATAAACAATCTTGTTGCTCATTGGTTATGTGTTTGCATTTTTATTCCATAGATCACATGTTCAAATCCTCATTCTTGCAATTATTTTTTTTATCAATTTTTTATTCTTCTCATAACTTACAAATGAGACCTTTCATTTTCTAAATGAATGGTGACCTTTCATTTCTCTTTTAATTTCCATGTTGAATGCATATATTATTATAGATAATTCACTATTACACCATCTTTATTTGTTCTCCTCTTTCTTTTTCTTCCTCACATTTTTCTATCTCTCCCTTCTCTCTCTTCACTTAGAGTCCTAGAAGAAGAATACAAAGAAGTTTTCAAGAAATTCTCGCTAGAAACGCGAGGTTATCGACGGATAGACAAGTCCGGTGACAATACCGGCTTGTGTATGTAAGTCCCTTCTCTCTTTCCCTCCCTCCATCTCCTTCTCACTATCTTTCTCTTATCGTATTGCCATGAAAAAACTTCCCTTGTCATATCATAGCCCATAAATAATTAATTAAATGGATACATATATAAATAATGAACAAACAAAAACATACACAAATATATAGTTTGTAAAGTCTTTTTTCATTACTCTCAATCCATATATTCAATTTCATAGTAATCAATTAGGATTGCATCGTTTGTTGTTGTATTTTAAATTACTTTATTTAAAGTTTGTAAAAAAAAATAAAGTTATGAATAAATACCATGGTTTTCTCATTTCTCACATATGACATATCAATACCTTTACTTTTAAAATAATTTTTAGAAATTAATTTTTACTTCTAGAAATTTCAGAAAATTTACATATGATAGAATATATTATTTTGTACATGCTGTAAAAATTTCAGATCAAATCGCTTAACGGTTTAGGAATTATATCGTTTTTATTCACTGTTGGTAAAACAGAAAACTGCAGTTATCAGTCAAATTCTAGGACACATAATTTGGTATACGGATGTCCAAATTGAGCAAACTCAGATGTTTTGAATATCTACATCGAATGATCTAGATTTTCATAGTTTTAAGTTTTTACAGAAAATAGATGTAAAATATAGAAAACGGTGTTTTGGACAAGTACATTGAAAGACCTACAATTTTCTAATAATTTTTGTAACCTGAAACCTGATAAAAATTAACTCAAACTGCATTTTAAAAATGTGTAACGGTGCTGAACAGATTTTGATCTGTTTTGCGCGACGATACGAAAATATGTATATCTCCCAAACCGATAGTCGTATTTAGGAGAGACTGGAACTCACGTGTGCATAACACTTAAGGATATGTTTTCGTTTATATTCTGATTTCAAATGAGTTGGTTCTAGTCGAACATATCACATATTTACAACATTGTTTTGGACGTTACTTGTATACTTATCTCATATCATGTTCTGTAATTGCTTATTTATTTTTATTTATATCACTTGTGATTAAATCATTACATATTAGAATTGACTTGATCTTGACACGACTCAATCATGAATACTTGAACCCAGTATGTACACTTGAACCAACTTGACATCGAACCATAAATACAATTTTTCATGACTTGCACTTGACATGACTACATGAACTCAATCTTGAAAACTTGATATCATACATCACCTTTTGTATTCATGGATTCGATCAAGACTCATAACATTAATCATAGACTTATATACACGGGGTGTTGGGGTAGTTTGAGTATGATTCCAACGGAATCTCATGAGTCCCATTAATACAAATCATGTTGTTGTGGTACCGGGCTGAAACGGTACAAATCATATTATTGTGGTACCGGGCTGAAACGGTATAAATCACGAATTCACGAATGAGGGCCCGTGTTTCCAAACCCCTGGATGATAGCCTGTTGGGTTTGGAATACTTCAATAACAATTGAAGTCCCGCTATTTTGGGCCCGTGATTCCTTACCCCTGGACGATAGCTTTGGGTTCGAGAATACTCTTGAGATTGGTTAATATTCACACTTGAACTCACGTTAGTTGCTTTTACCCTTTTAGAGACCTTTTAGGACTCTTACATTCATTTCATGTTCACTATACCTATACTTCACGGCCATATTATACTTGTTTGCTATGCTGAATAGTTTACATACACATTACCATGCATGCTACCATACTTGTTTATATGTTCATGATTTATATTCATGCTATACTTGTTTACTATGCTCATATTATATTGCCATGCTTACATAGTTGTCATTAATATCACCATGTTATATTTGTTCATATTTTATTTCCATTCATACTATATCATATGTCACCTTGCATGTTCATTTATATACTTTCACATCCCACCTTTTTTGGGGGCTTACTGAGCGCAAGTTCGCCGACGGGCATTCCATCCATTTTTTTGTTTCCTTAGAATGTTCGTCAGATGATCTAGAGATTGAAGAGATCGAGCCGAGTCAGGAGAATTACTTTCAGCTTGCGGAGCAGACCGACTACTAATTCATTCTTTTTAGCTTTTACTTCCAGTATGCCACTTGTTTAGGCACTTCCTTTTATGTATCTTTGTTTTCAGACATCATGTATTCAGTTTGAAACTTGTGAAAGTTTGGAATGTAAATATATAAAGTTGGATTTTCATTATCATGACTTTTCTTGTTATTTTATATTGCTTATATACGCTTAGCGTATTTGTTTTGAGAAATAATCTTCTCGGAATAAATACGTTGCGGGTTTGTCACGTGCCGTTACCGCTCTTTTAGGAACCGGGGCGTGACAATGGATGACTTGCCAAAACCATGATATCAGTAAACGGAATGGATATAAATGGATAGTCATGTAAACAGAGTATATCCATGGTTCGGTTCAGTCAATATAGATCGATATAGATTGAATAGACGGATTCATTTTGAATTGTAATTTATACTTGAATCATATTCAAGTCAGATTGGTTAGATTGAGACTCAGTCTGAGTTAGACACTTTGAAAGGAAATTGAAGTCCTGAATTAGTTTTGATGTTATCGGTAACTGCTGCACATGGACGGCAGGATTTGTGTCTTTTTCCAAGACAATTACCGTATTGATAACACCGTTGTTAGATTGTCTACCTTAGATAGGCAAACATCCATATTCTCCGGCTCCCTGAGGCTCAAGAGAACCGGTCCCGTTTAAACCTATATTTACTAGGGTCCTTATTGTAATTTAATATAACTTGAGGGGGTTTTATGTAAAAATAGTTTTGATATATTTTCAAAATACAGCTCAAGTATTTAATTATCGTCTTTAGGGTTTTCATAGATGTATCTTCTTATAAAAGTGAAATTTCTAGTGAGTAGAACCTAGTTTTCATTGTATATGGTATTTTAATGAAATGTTGAAATTTGTATTGTATTGAAATGGTAGTTTCATGTAATGGTGATTTCTTTGATTTAGAAAACATGGAATATTTGTATAATATATTTAAAATAGATCTTTTGATAATATTCATATATATATATATTTATATATTTAATAAAAATAAATTTTATTTATTTTGTAGAAATCTCATTTTCTTAAAAATAGCATTAAAAATTCCATCGAGATCGAATACTTCTTGCGGAGATCTGCATCTCGCTCT
Organism: Agapanthus africanus; assembly: GCA_030015575.1. NCBI lineage: Eukaryota > Viridiplantae > Streptophyta > Magnoliopsida > Asparagales > Amaryllidaceae > Agapanthus > Agapanthus africanus. Next base: position 310,897,478 of record JASDDO010000024.1, read on the forward strand.
GCTAGGCCCGAGAATGTGCGATAACCCGCACCATCCCAATCGGGGTTCCCCAAAATGGGTTGTAGAGGCGTATTTGTAAGGAATTTAATTAACACTCTTTTTAGAGAAACCGGTTTTTAATTTTTAAGGTATTTATTCGAAAAAGCATATTTTCCCATAATATAGAATTCCAAAGTTCATCGTGCTATGTTCAATATGTGTGTTGTAATGAGGTGGGTCATTATCTCGTGAGTTATCTAAAAGTAATACGGTTAATTTGAATATTTACAAGTTGTATGTAACATGATGGTATTTTACTGTAAAAATGAAATAGAAATTGCAACATGAATTATTTTGATATGAAACTTGTTCTGATATGTTTATTTATATTTTTTAAAAATTATATGCGAATATGGTATTTTGTTATTTAAGAAAAATGGATATTTTAAAGAAAAACGAATCGGAAGTCGGAATAACTCCGCTTCCAACGAGTTTTGAAAAATGAAAGTTTTAGAATAGTAAAAGAGGAGGGGAGAGGAGACTTACAGGTTATTAAGAAGGAGGAGAGGTAGGGGAAGATTAGGAAAGCATCAAGGCGTCGTTTCGTCTCCGGAATCTCGTCGAAACATCGTCGGAATCTTGCCCTTTGCTAAGTCCACTAGCATAACTTGGGACTTGGAAATTTTATAAAGTTTTTGTACGGAAATTCTGAGTGAGGAGGGGTGAAATGGAGTATGGTATTTATAGGGAAAATTAGGGTTTAGGGTAATGAAGAATAGAATTAAAATGTGGATTAATGGCCATTTTAATTCTCTAGAAAATGTGCAGAAAAATCAAACAGTATGAGGGAAGTGGGGTAGGCCAAGGGGTGCTAGGCAAAATAAATGGGGACCATCCCCTATGGGCGGCCCTGCGGTGCCGGCCATCTAATGAATCTCACCGGTCGATCCCCGGTGGTAGAGCTTGGGATTCTCGCCACATGCCTCTGTCGCCTCATATACCCCAGTGCACATGTTTGTTTAATCCGTAACTCTTCATTTTACGTGTAGTGCATGTGTAAACCCTTGGGCTTCTAAAAGATTAAAATAAAAATTAATAAAAAGATAATGTGGCTGGAGGATTCGATCACAGGGGCTACGTCACAGCAGTGCAAGGCTTTACCAATTAGCTACAAGTGCTTTCTTGCTGTTCAAAAGCAATTCAAATACTTATAGTGTATACATGATTGCAAATACTCCATTTGTACATTAACTTTTAAATAAATTTTCTGTACATTCAAATTGGAGTTGTTACAGAGATCGTCATAGAGTCTTGTGTGGTTCCCACCGTGCTTTGATTTCCTCCCTATCACGGCTCAAAGGAGTCGTGCAAACATGTGGATTTTGGGTACAGTCCCGAGTCACATGGAGGCAATGAGCGACAGGAGGGATTTCGTCTCTCCCAGTATAGGGAGTTGATGTTGCTCTATACTCGATTGGCTATAACAGGAAGTCCCTGGCCAGGGCTGTTGATAAGATTTACTGGTAAGAGTTATGGGTAGTTTCTCGTACCGTTATACGCCATACATCGGCATGACTTATCAAGTTATTGGGGTCTGACGATTCCACCCCCAGACTCGATATATGATATATTAGACAAAGAGACCAGACTGTACGGTAAGTGTTACCTATAGGCTTCATGGGAGTTTGGACAAGCTTGCTTGTTGATTTTCTAATCGCTCAATACCTGGGTAGCCGTTACGTCCAGCTAATACCGCTGACGGCTTGTGGGTAACTGATGTGATCATTACCTACTGCTGGCGTATTGACGAGTTTTTAGAGTCCCACACAGAAGTTTCCTAGTTCAAGCGAAACGAAGTAGGGCACATATGCTGATATGTGCGGGGACCTGATTAAATACGAGTATGTGATACCGTATTCTAATCTGGCGGTTATTTGATATCAGTTAGGTTATATGTGATATAACCGGATTATTGAATCAAGTGTTGATTTGATAATTTGATATACAGATAAATGATATTAGTCGGTTATATGTGATATAGCCGGATTATTAAATCAAGAGTTGATTTAATAATATGATATATATTTATATTTGATATGATTATATATTAACTAATATTATTGCTCACTAATTATTTGCTTATCTTTATATATATATATATTAATATATATGTTATATATATATTATATGAAGCATGGTTGATTTTCTATTTTTAGAAAATAGAAAAAGAGGTGGAAAATGGGGAGACTTTTGTGGAATGGTGAAGCATGGCTTTGATGATTTTTATATTGGTCTTGACTCACTATTGAAGCATGGTTCCAATTGTTTATTTGGAAATTATGGATACTTCAATAAGTGAGGTATTTTGATGAGCCATTCTTCATATTTTCACAACACTTGAGTTATTTTTCCTCACTTGAGCTCCTTGCTCTCTAGCTCTCTTCATCTTCTTCCTCACCTCCTCCAAGCTCAATCCCTCACATGAGTTGTGAAACCTTGAGCTTGTGAGAACCCTAGTGAGCAAACAAAACCCCTATTTCACCATCCTGCACTTGACTAACAATTAAGTGTAGTGTGTTTCCTTCACTAAAGAGTTTAGTGAAGAGGTAGCTTGGATTAGCAGAGCTTCGGGTGGATCATCTTCGGCACGAAGATCGCACAGGAAGTTCGATCCAACTTCAAATGGAGCCTAGTGGAGTTGCGTGGACTACTACACGGAACTTGAGAAGAGAAGGATACGGTCTACAAAGATTGTAGCCTCATTTTCTTTATGTAGTTTTCTTGATATCAAGATAAAACCCTAATCATCTAGTTTAGATTCTAGGTTAGTGTTAATTAGCACCCCCAAAATTTTAAAAATGGCATGCTTGATACTAGTAAAACCCAGTGGTGGTGGTAATAAACACTTTCACGGTATCAGAGCCAAAGCTAGAAGATTATACAATGTTAGTTGAATTACGAAGCCAAAACAACTCCGAAACCGGAAACCCAAAAACCAACTTTCTATTGAATTTTAAATGATCTCTTAAAATTTTTTAAACAAGTGTAAAATGTTACATGTGATGTAACTAGAACACCAGAGAAATTTGAGACCGAAACTCCTAAAATCACCCGGCGAGATCTCTAAAAATATCGGCCTGGCCGGCCCCATGTTCTATTTTTGGTCTCGAATTTTTTTAGTGTTATGTATGCTATGGTTTGGGGTTTCAGGTCGTGTTTGTTTAGCCCAGTTTGCATGAGATGTTAACTTTTCTATTAGGGCTATTTGGAGTGTTTCGTAGTCGTGCTTTAACGTTGTTTCGGGTTTAAGTTTGATATGTGATGCAATGGTTGGAATCCACATTTAATTAGTTTTGTGAAAACTAGTTAGTGAATGTAAATCTAGCGTTTTAGTCTCTAATGATCGATTGCCACAGGGTTATGATTCGGATCAAAACTCCGTCGCAATCTCGTATAGTACGCGAATACTCACCGGATAACTTTGCTAGATAGCCACGCCCCATAGCCCCGACCAAGTGACTGTAAGAGAACCCCGTTGCCAATTGCATCCACTCGGGTGCTCGCGGCCACGGTGTTCCGCCTAAGTGCACTTCGTCGACGGCATTAGAGGTGCGACCATCTACTAAAGTTCTTGACGAGTATTCGATCGGGTAGTCGGGAATCTTGTTGAATTACACGACTAAGTTATTGAAAAGTATTTTCGAATTGAGACTAAAATGCAAGGTTTATAGGTTATGCATGAAATATGGAATATGAGATATTCTGGGTTTATGATGTCTAAGGAAATATGGATTCTAATTATTGTAGTTTTTCATTTCTTTTCTGCGACCATAAGTGTAATATGTGGGATATCCCAAATCTCGTTGCTATATGTCAACGAAATTCGAGATACGCATATTTACTTACGTTGATGATATGTGATATTATGTGTTGCTGTGATATATTATATTGGATCGTCGTGATTGAATAGCCGGGTTTTTTTTATGTGAGATGTGAGTTTTTCCATTTTCATTCATGTAAAATTTGTATGTAATATTCTTTTATTGGGACACTTTCGGGTTGAAAATGATGTCACCATTGATGTATATTATTTACTTTTCCGCATTAGGATAGACCCAAGGCGGGGAGCATAAGTAACCGGGTTCTAGAGTCCAGTGGGAGACCATCTCGAGGAGTCGAGACCGGGTCTCCTAACTCTAGAATTGGCAGGATTGTTTGCCACTCTCATAGGGGTCAAGGATGTGGGTTTGGCTATTTATCACGATCGTGGAATCCGTGTTTTTCATTATTGGCTTAATTTAAAACACAGACCTCCTAATATATCCAATATTTCATATGTTGACTGTTCACCGCCGAAAAAAGAGACAAACTGCGTAGGTCGTCTTACATGAATTTGGGGGCAGATACTATTTGGATTTATCCGTCCACATCTCCGAAGATGCCAAGTTGATTTATGGCACCGTATATCGGAGGATTGGACGGATGCGGCCGTTGTAGCGGACTTCATCAGATTCCCCTCGTTTGCGAGGGTTTTTTTATTGTGGGGATGCTCTTCCCTGCAGGCGCAAGCTCCTGTAGTTAATTACGTTACCGCATCACGATAACCACTATCTCCGGCTCCAGAAGTTCACTACGTGTCGTGTGTATTTGTTTTATTTTTGGTTGCCCGCGGATTGTATATGGAGACTAATTTATGTTGTCACCCGTAGGGCGTGGATTAGTCCAAATCCGTATATTTTAGATTTGGGGTTTTGGTTGATTTAAGAATCGTTGATCGGTTTTGAGATCAATATCGACTTAAATATACGAGCAGTTAGGGGCTCGGTTGGTTTTTTTGTTAAGGATACGTTAATCTAATTTAAGACTAAGATCTACTTAACGGGGTGTTAGGATCATTTTTGTTTTAGATCCAACAAGAGAGCACTTGGGCTCTATTGTTTTAGTTTAAGGACGTTTCGGTCCTTATCGTCATTTTGGAAGCGAAGTTGAAGTTTGAGGACATTTCGGTCTGTAGATCACCATTTTTGCGGTGAGGTTATAGTTTAAGCACGTTACGGTCCGTTGTCGCCATTTTGGAGGCAACATTATAATTTGAGGACATTTCGGTCTGTTGTAGTTTAAGGACGTTTCGGTCCATTGTTAGTTTAGGGACATCTCGGTCCATAGATCACCCTTTTTGAGGTGAGGGTTTAGTTTAAGGACGTTTCGGTCCGTAGTAGTTTGAGGACGTTATGGTCCGTAGATCACCATATTATGCCCGTGTATTTGTTACGTGACGGGTTGTACGGCGATGATGTGGGATACACCCATTTGGGGTGTGGTTTGGTTTAAGGTGTGCACGTCAGCTTGGGAAATGCACCCAAAAGCAGTTGGTTGTCGGGGCCCGCCACCTCTCTGAAGACGTTGAGGAATTACAACGACATGCATCAGAGGTATGAAGAGATGTACCCTTGAACCAATTCTCGTGTCTGAGGGAAGAGATCATGGTGGACCATCTAAGAATCCTTAGCCATTTTTGGGGAACTAAGATTAACTTAGGAAATGTGGGCGGACATCATTTTGGATATCATGAGTCATGTTTGGGAAACAATGAACCCATGGGCTCACTTGATCTGAATTAGGGACCTAACCAACTTGGGCTTGGCCCACTCAGTTTTCTTTTATTTGAAAGAAGTGCTAAGCACTTGTTAGGGCTCAGTCCCTCTTTTTCATGCAAACAGTGTTGAGCACTTATGTAAGTTCTGACACCCACACTTTACTTTACTTTTTTGTCTCTTTATGGAGTGCTGAGCACTCTTTATAGCGCCCACATGAAAAGCACGCGAGGCACTAGGCTCTAGGTGCTAAATGATGAGTGTCAAGCACTTTTATGTTCTGTGGTGCCCACATGAGGGTCACGTGAGGCGCCGGGCGCCGCACCACTGAGTGCTAAGCACTCCTTATCTTGTAGCGCCTATGTGAGGGGCACGTGAGACGCTGGGCGCTGAACGCCAGCCATTGAGTGCTAAGCATTCCCTATTTTATGGCATCTACGTGAGGAGCACGTGAGGCGCTGGGCGCTGAGCGCTAAGCACTCCTAATTGAGTGGCGCCCATGTGAGGGGCACGTGAGGCGCTGGACGCTGATTACTCCTTGTATATATTTTATTCTAAGGAGTTCAATTTCCTTGTTCTTTTTTTTGAATCTTTGATCTGCAAGAACAAATTCATCCCAATGAGAATTAAATTCTCAACTTATGTGAGACTTGTCTTGTGGATCTCAAATCCAGAGAAAGAACTAAGTTCTTTAAGAAGGGTTAAACCCATAAGATATGTAAATGAGATATTTTTATCTCTATATGTTTTTTGTTTACCTAAAGTTTTTCTAAAAAAAGGAGATCTTCTTCCTCGAGAATTTAATTCTCTGTTCTTTTGAAGCTTTATGCTTTGTTTTTTTAAGCTTATGGGGGGGTCCTCTCTATTGGACTTGAAGTCTTGGATCCTTTATATAGTAGAGGCAAGTCTGTTGATTAGTTGAAGAAATCTCTCATTGAGAGATCCTAATTGATTTGTGGATTTTACCCACCGTTGGATCTTTGATCTAAAGACTTATGTTTTACAGAAGGTATTTTTTTTGTTTTTAACAAGATTAAGGAAATATTTTCCCATACAGAATTTATTCTGTAGATCGGTGATTCTTTAATCACCATTGGATTTTTAATCCATCGACACTCTGTTTTACAGAGAGTAATCTTTCTTATTTAGAAAGATTTGAGGAATATTTCCTCAACAGAATTTATTTGTGCATTCTGATAATTTATCATCTCTGTTGGATTTTTGATCCAACGGCTCTGTTTAACAGAGAGTAGAATTTAATTCTACTATGCGCCGGCGCTCACGTGCTGTGCACGTGCGGCGCCAATAAGAGTTTTTCACTATGGCGCTGGCGTCCTCGTGACAGGCATGTGAGGCGCTGCCTCTTGAGTTTTGTGTGCTTTGCACACGGGTGCTGCTCATATAAGAGTTTTTAACTTTGGCGCTGGCGCTCTCGTGGCAGGCACGTAAGGCGTTGCCTCTTGAGTTTTGTGCGCTTTGCACACGTGCGCTGCTCATATAAGAGTTTTAACTCTGGTGCTGGCGCCTTCATAGCAGGCACGTGAGGCGCTGCCTCTTGAGTTTTATGTGCTTTGCACATGGGCGCTGCTCATATAAGAGTTTTTAATTCTGATGCTGGCGCTCTCGTGGCAGGCACATGAGGCGCTGCCTCTTGAGTTTTGTGTGCTTTGTACACGGGTGCTGCTCATATACGAGTTTTTAACTCTGATGCTGGCGCCCTCGTGGCAGGCACGTGAGGTGCTGCATCTTGAGTTTTGAACAGAGTTTTGCTCTTTTATTGGGGAAATAAATGCCCCCCACCGCTGCGCTCATGTGGCTCACATGTGAGTGCAGCAGTGGAATCTTTTCTACCGTTGGATCTTCTCGGATGTGGAACCGTCTCTCTGCGTCTATAAATAGAGCCTTTGGCCCATGAGATGACTGCTGTTCATCTTCCCTAAATTTCTCCTTTCTGAGAATTTAATTCTCTTTCCAGAGCTTAGATCTTTGCCCAAGAAGACTCTTTTAGAGTCAGAACTTTGCCAAAAACTTGGTAAGGATTATGATCAAAACCCATTAACAGAGGTTTGCTCTTCTTAGATCGTAGATCTTAAAAACGTGTTTTATGGTTTCTTAACCCGTTAATCAGAGTTTTGCTCACCTTTCATAAAGAACTCTTAAAGTTTTTAGGATTCTTCTTGCGGATCTTAATAATCTTGGTGTTTTACCCTGTCAAAAAGCTTTGCTTTTGAAGGTTCTGGTATATTACCCCATTGTTTTACAGAGCATGGCTCTAAGAAATTTTGGGGAATTTTATTCCCCTCTTAATTTTCTTGACAGATGTGCAATCTGTTTGCAGAGCACAGCTCTCGGGGGAGTTTAACTCTTTAGTCCAATGATATTTCTCATTAAATGAGAATCTTTTTGGATTCTATTCTTAATGAGTGACTGCCCCATCATTGATGGGGTGTTACCTTAATTTTGTGGGTCCCCTTGTCCCTTTCTTTTGCACTGCAATGCAGTACAAAATTTTTAAGTATCAAAGAGCGTTAATGTTCTGAACATAATGTCGATATCTGAACCTTCTCCTTTTGTGCAGGTGCTATGGTTTTCGACTCTTCCTTCCCTTTCATACGTTCAGAGAGAGCTTTTGCCGACGCGTCCGTGGATCGAGAAGTCTTTGCGCTTATTAAAGATCATAACCCGGAGCAAAAATCTCTTCTCCTGTGGGGGTTGTGGTATAATCAGATTATCCGGGGTCGGCGCAGTTTTTCTTGTGCAGCGCCCTCGGAGCCAATTTCGGCGATTCTCCTCAAGTGACTTATGCCGTAGAAGAGGTCAACTGGACTTCGGAAGGTCGCCTTCAGCCCTCCATGGCATCAATACCCGTACAGCCACCGATGACCTTGGACATTTTGGGACGGCGCATATGCCAATGCGAGTCGCGCCCTTGGGGGCAAGTTTATATGATAGGATTGACTCCTCGCCATTCAGCCGGCTACCTGCAGTGGGCTCGGTATATCCTGTCGGCCAAGAAGTAGCTGCTGCTGAAACTTGGGATGCATCCTGCAATCTATGCGTCCCTTTTTCAATATCCCGCACCTCATGTATGGTGGGTCAAGGGTTTTCTGGAACAGTGGAACATCCCAACACACACATTTCTTCTATCGGACCGGGAGGTCTCAATTTCCTTGGAGGAGTTTGCAGAAATTTTCGGCTTACCCGTCAGAGGGGAACATTACGAGGTGATACTTCCCCCTGATGAGTATATCTTTGCCACCAAATCAATGGTGATGGGCCTCACTCCAGAGAATGCCGTTCAACACCGGTTCGCGAGCTTAATCAAGGTGTTGAACATTTATGAGGGTTTGTTCTTAGAGTCTGGAGGGCACGGAGTCGGCTTTGCAGATTTCATCGCCCGCTTTCTTCATCCAGAAGTCTTGTCAAAACAAGCTGCAAAATGCGCCAAGCTTGACGACCCGTTCGGTTTTGATTTGGATAACTTGCCGACGGCAGAGGCGGGTTTAAAGAATTTCTTCATTCCAGACATTTCGGTCATCCCTTTTGCAGAGCTCGCTGCTCTAGACGTCAACGAAGAGACGTTCTTTCTGGGGTTCATCGGCCTGTGGTTGAGTTGGTTTGTGCTTCCGACGCACCTTCGCTACACGAGGCCATCTGTCTTTTATCCGGCCCACCGCATGGTCACAGGGACGCGTATGGCTGTTGGGATCGTAGGGCTAACTCATCTATATCATAGTATGAGCTTAGCGACAGACACTACTCAGCCGGGGGTAAAGCCCGTACATCTTCTGTTGCACTACTTCACGTCATGGACTGAGATGCACGTGTTAGGTGCTTTCGGTTCACAAACGACCCCGCTTCTATGAAAGCTACAACTTTCCATGAGTCATGTATCTGGTTGATGCTTCTGCGTTAGACTCATCACAGCGAGAGGTTCGGTGACTGGTCCTTCGCCCGCGCATGGTTGGAGACAGCATGACCTTTGTCGATAGAGTCTTGACTATCGGCAAGGAATCTACTAAGATGGTGCAACCTTTACGTGACACTTTCAAAGACGGGGCTTCCACGTTAAGGGCTCGGGAAATCTTGCACCTGTATTCTATCAGGCCTGGCTTTTTAGTATTTAGGCGTTTACTGTTTATGAGGTACAACCCACACCGCTTCATTCAACAGTCGGGTTATAATCAGGGTGTTCCTCTTGAGGCATTCTTAGTCAAGACGACTGCTACGGAGGAGGGTATTCATAGCGTGTTATACCATTTTATGCGATTAAATACGGGGTCCCATTTTCTCATTAGCAAGCCGAGCTATGTGCTGAAAGCTTCGAATGCTTACGTAGCGTGGTATCAGCATGTGACGGGTGCTTATCAGGGAGGAAAGGCGGCTATTGCTCGATCATAAAGATGCAGTCCCAGCTGGTGATCCAGCGGTCCCTTTGAAGCGACGGACCGCCGTTCGTCCCTTCTTAAGAGATGTTACTATGGCTGTGGTCCCACGAGCTTTCCCTGAGAAGCTTCAATCGGGCGTTCCCGCAACTGCGGCAGCCGTGGCGTCCCCGGAATCTGGCATTGGTTCGGAAATCGGGGCTCGGCTCCCGAAGATGCCTGTCAAGCGAAAGCTCTTATCGTCGACCATTAGTGTTCGTTCGCAAAAAAGAAGAAGTCTCTATTCTCTGTCGATGTCGTATTCGGCCAGGAGCCCTATGCTCCCTACAGTGAGGGCTTGTGCGAATACGGCACCAATGAAGGTTTGTTCGATACGCCTGCGACCGATACTGATCTACAGGCTGCCCTCGCAGCTTCCCAACGACTGGCTCGCGAGGAAGCGGCGTTGATCTCTATTGCGGAGTCAGGTATACTTCAGTTGCATTCTTCTGCGCCTATCCCTTCTCTCCTTATTATGCTTTTATTAACGCTTTCTTCTTCAACAGGTATTTCTACCGAAGAGGCTCTCGTGGCTTCCCTTAGGACGTTCGAGGAGGAAGAAAGGCCCCGCGCTTCTTTGGGCCTTGGTATAATTCATTTTCATTACGCCTTTACTCTTTTAATTCATGCTCTGATCATTCTCTTCGCCCTATTGAAGGAACTACCACAACCCAGGTTGTTTCAAGTGTAGTGCCAATCCTAAGCGGCGATGCAGCAAAGCTTCCATAGCCACCGACTATGGCCACGGCCATCCCAAAGTCACTACATGAGACGTTGCTGAAGCAGCCGATGATGTATGCCATAGCGGCTCCGGAGGCAGAGCTCGGTTCGGACGATGACGTCCCTCTGTCGGAAGTCTTAAGGAGGTCAGTTCTTACTGCTCAGAATGAGAGGAAGCGCAGGAAGCACTCAGCGAGGGAAAGCGATGTAGTTTTGGCCGCGGGTGCAGGCTCGAGCAATGTTTCGCCTGCTGACATTCTTTCGGCGGATGTTCCTTCTGCCCTGTCTACTACCCATAGACAGGTTGCACGTGCAGCTCGGAAAGAAACTGGAAAGCTACTTCAAGGTAACGTAATGCCCAGTCCCTTATTAGAACATGGTCCTCGAATTCTGACATACACATTTTCTTTTAAGCAGGGCCGAGTCCTGACTATGGTATGGCAGGTGAAATGCCGATAATTTGTCACGCCCCGCTTCCCAGAGTACGCTAAGATGGGCACATGACATAGCCAACCATGCTACTTGTGGGTAGGAAGTATCCATCCACAGTCACATTACGGCTGTAGAGATATCAAGAACAAAAATAAAACTATCTAATACATGTCCATAAGCCAAAATAAAATGAGTCAAGAATAATAATAATGCGGAAGCAAAAGATCCAATACAAGAATAACTGGAATGTATGTCCCATAATGCGGGCTCACATCAGGAATAAAATGCTGAAAAATAAAGAACTAACTACTAAAGAGTCCTCACTGCTCAGCCTGCTGGCTGGAGTATTCCTGCTCGGACTGTAGCAAAGGTATGGAATCTGGGCCATGCAAAACCCAGACGTCAGCGCGTCATGTCATCAAGCAATAAGATATAAACAGAGTAACAAGACATGCAAGTATAATCATAAGTAGTAAAGCAGGTGTAACAGCAATGTAAAATCAAGGCAGTGAAGGGTAGTGTGCAGTGAGTAAGCTAAACTGGTCTATTGGGTTATCTACTCTCAAGTCTTTGAAATCAATTTGATGAATCGTCGATATAACTCAATAGTATCCCGTGCGTGCCCGGGACCACGGTCAAGATTCTCGGGCTGAATCCGAGACGTGCCGCTAGGCAGTAAAAGGTAGCATGTACAGATGAGTGATGTCAGCATCATCACCCCGGGGCTGGCCTAGCCCGTAAGAATGATCAGAATAGGTGTCGAACTGTCGAGTTACACGTCAGGTTTCATCATTGATTTTCCCATACCCCCAAGTTAAAAGTGTTCAAGTCAGGTATTAAATAGTCTAGTGCTAATGCCAACACAGGATCAGGCAGGTACAGGTTTGTCTGGATAGACAGCAGGAACGGTCCGTAAGGACAACAGGTCAGGTTTGTTGGCATTATACACAAGATCAGGTAACAGGTAAAGTCATGGTACATCAGGTCAGGTCAAGTAGTGTATTCAGGTGTCGTGTCATGTCAAGAGTGTACGGTACCATGTCATGTCAAGTAGGAAGTGCAACAGGTCATGTCAGGAAGCACAAAAATGTTATGTGGGTGCTCATAAATCAAATAACATAGACATGGGTATAAATAAACAAGCACGGGTACTGTCGGAACCATAAACTGGAACATGTGATATGATAAGCAGGTAGGTACAGATTAATTTATATCAAGGTACAGTTATCATTACTTAGCTACAATATACAAATATGGATTAAAAACCATGTTAACATGTATTACGTAATCTAGAGATGCAATGATATGTATAATAGGTTTAATAGATGCAATTATAACTAAAACAGGCTAAGGATGCACACGTGTGTCCAATAGAGTAAACTGTAGAAGGGTACCATAGACTAGGTAAAATATTTATTCCGTGATTAAAATATAAATGGTTACCAGGTTTAGTAAAGAAAAATGCAACGGGTAGTTTCAAGTTTTGAAACTAAAATGATATAACGTGACATCGAACATGTAAAAGGGAAATCATAGTATTAAAGTTAAACTGCAGATTTAATGTGCCATCAAATGTATATATAATAAATTAAGTAGCATGTAGCAAGTTTTACTTGCCTCGACGGATCGCGAAGCAGTAAACGGAACGTCACGCGTCGGTGGGAAAAGTCGTGACGCGCGCACGGTACATGGAATGAGTCCAAACAACGAACAGTGGGATCACACGGGTCAGAGGTCCTCACTGGGTCGTCGGGATCGTCACCGGCACAGTCGGATTCCGGCGAACCAGAAAACAGTAAACATCAAAAATAGAAAAGAGATGCATGAAAGAAAAGAAGAGAAAAAGAGAAGGAGGATGGAGGAGAGGAAGCTCACAACGGTCTGTGGAGGGGTCGTGAGGATCGACGACGTCGACGGAGCTCCGGCAAGATCTCTGCAGAGACCACCGGCGGTTAGAAAACCTAACAGAGATCATAAAATGAATGGAAGAAGGAGAAAGAAGGAGGAAGAAGGAGAGGAGGGAGAGGCAATGCTCACTGGGGTGTGCATGAAGGCCAGGAACACGGGACAAGTCACCGGCGGCGATCCCCCGGCGGTGCAGATGCGTGCAGGGGTGCACGGGCTGCCTGGTGCAAGTGCAGGGTGATCGGGGAAGAAGGGAGTGGAGGCGGAGGTGACGAGGGTGAGGAGGAGACGAGGTCTGCGAAGGCGTCGTCGGCGCTAGGGCAACGACGAGAGGGGAGACGACAGCTAGGGTTCGCAAGTGATGGGTTCTGTTTAAAGAACGAAGAAGAAGAGAGAAAAATATATAAAGGGAAGAGAGAGAGAGAGATACGCGGGTAGAGAGAGAGAGATTCGAGAGGAGAGAAAGAGGGGATCGAGAGGAGTGAGAAAGGGAGAGAGGAACAGTATGGAGAGATGAAATTGGATTTTAGCGGAGGTGAGAGAAAGGAGAAAGAGAAAGGTGAGAGAGGGAAAGAGCTGTGGGGCCCAGGGAAAACGGGGGGTTTTGATTGGCTCGGGGAGATGAAAAATTAGATTAGGGAAAAATATAAAAGATTTTTAAATGGTTTTACGAATATTTTCGTGTGAAATACTATAGTGTAAGTTGTTTAACAAAAATATTTTCTAACTGATTTAAGAAATTCAAAATTAAATAGGATTTGGCGGGATACAAAAATATTTCAGAATTGCGCCCGGGTCGGGTCCAAAAATTTGGATTTGAAATAAGAAAATTACTGGCAAGTTCCAAACATTAGAATGAAGGATTTTGTAACAGAAAAGCATACCCCTAAGAACGGACGCACGTACGTGCGCGTAGTCGTCCAAACACGTCCGTTTCACTGAACGGGACGAGAACACGATGCAAGGACGCTACCACAGGGTTAGGGGTATCGAGCAGGCCAACTCAAGCATTTTTAAATTATTTTAAGTGACCTAGATTGTTATAGGCAAAATATGTAATGTTTGTGTAATCTATAACTAGGAAACAACGAGCTCAAGTAAACGGGTCGAATATAAAGTAAATTACCATTTGCAACCAACAGAGTAAAAGAAATAAACACCACAAACAACTTATAAGGCAACAGAAAATGGTATAATAGAACTCGGTTATTACATTATACCCAACTACAAAAAGAATTTCGTCCTCGAAATTCCAAGAACACAAAAGGATAAACGAACAACAACTACAAGAAAAGATGAGGAAACTTCTGCCGGATTTCATCTTCTCGTTCCCAAGTTGACTCTCCATGTGAGCGACTACCCCAAGAAACAAGTACAAGAGGGATAACCTTATTCTTAAGAACCTTTTCCCTTCGATCCAAAATTGCAACCGGTCGATCCTCAAAAGTCAAGTCTTCTCGTACAGTCAGCTCCGAATGATCCAATACATGTGTTTCATCTCGAACATACTTATGGAGTTGAGATACGTGAAACAGATCATGCACATTCGCCAAGGATTGCGGTAACGCCAATCGATACGCTACCTCACCGACACGCTCCAAAATCTCAAAGGGTCCGACGAATCGAGGACTGGGCTTTCCTCGACTTCCGAAACGAATCACCCCTCTAGTCGGTGATATCTTCAAGAATACCAAATCACCCACGGCAAACTCTAGAGGCCTTCTCGACGTATCTGCCCAACTCTTCTGTCGGTCTTGTGCTGCTTTCATATGGTTCCGGATAGCGTTAACTTTCTCAACTGTCTGCACAACCAAATCTGGTCCCAACAATTTTCGTTCACCGACATCGTCCCAACAAACCGGTGAACGGCACTTGCGACCATACAAAGCTTCGAATGGAGCCATCTGAATAGTTGCCTGGAAACTGTTGTTGTAAGAAAACTCCACTAAATGTAGATGATCCTCCCATGAACCCTTGAAGTCCAACATGCAAGCTCTCAACATATCTTCAAGAGTTTGGATCGTTCTCTCCGACTGGCCATCTGTTTGAGGATGATAAGCTGTGCTAAATTTCAATCGAGTCCCCAAACTTTCCTGTAAGCTCCTCCAAAAGTGTGATAAAAACCGAGTGTCACGGTCGGACATGATGCTCACCGGTACTCCATGCAATCTTACAATCTCCTGCATGTACCGTTCTGCCAAAGTTTCCGTTGATTGACCAACCCGAAAAGAAATGAAATGAGCTGCCTTGGTCAGACGATCAAC
Source organism: Agapanthus africanus (assembly GCA_030015575.1). NCBI lineage: Eukaryota > Viridiplantae > Streptophyta > Magnoliopsida > Asparagales > Amaryllidaceae > Agapanthus > Agapanthus africanus. The sequence goes on from JASDDO010000024.1 coordinate 310,912,796, forward strand.
AATCACCCAAACTGCATTATTGCCCTTTGGACTCCGCGGTAGAGCTGTCACGAAATCCATGGTTATATGCTCCCACTTCCACTGAGGAATCGGAAGTGGTTGCAACAAACCAGCAACCCTTTGATGTTCAGCCTTAACTTGCAGACACACCAAACATTTTGCCACAAAGCGGGCAATCTCCCGCTTCATGCCCTCCCACCAAAAATACTGTCGTATATCTCGGTACATCTTCGTGCCTCCTGGATGTACGGAATAAGCTGAACTATGCGCCTCCTTCTCTTCGCGAATATCTCCCTTTGGCACACACAAACGGCTACCATATCTCAACGAACCATCCTCATGGATCAGTAAATCTATTCGAAGTCCGGCTTCAACATGTTCTCGAAACTTTTGCAATCTAGGGTCCTGCGATTGCGCTGCTTTAATATCCTCGATCAACGACGAATGTACCTGCAGGTGCATCAACTGTCCCGAAGAATACGGTAGCACAACCTCCAAATCAAATCTTCGAAAGTCTTCAACGAGTTCCTTCTGCGTAGTCAACATCTGAATAGCTGGTAACCGATTGAGCGCATCCGACACGACATTAACCTTCCCCAGATGGTACTTAAGATCAAGATCGTAGTTAGCCATCAGCTCCAACCATCTACGTTGCCTCATATTAAGCTCCTTCTGCGTGAACACATACTTCAAGCTTTTATGATCCGTGAAAACCTCGACCCTTTCGCCCAAAAGGTAGTGTCTCCAAATCTTTAAAGCGAAGATCACAGCCGCAAGCTCCAAGTCATGAGTTGGGTAGTTCTTCTCATGGGTCTTCAACTGTCTCGATGCGTACGCTACAACCTTCCCATGCTGCATCAAAACACATCCCAATCCTTTCCCAGATGCGTCGCTGTGAATCACCAATCCTCCGGAACTGTCTGGCACGGTCAGAATAGGAGCGGTTATCAATTTCTGCTTCAACGTTTCAAAGCTGACGCACAATTATTCGTCCATACAAATGGTACCTCCTTGCGCGTAAGCTTGGTCAACGGCTCCGCCAGACGAGCAAAGTTCTCCACAAATCTTCTATAATACCCGGCGAGTCCAAGAAAGCTTCTTATCTCCGCAACATTCTTCAGAATCGGCCAATCACGAACTGCTGCAATCTTTTCGGGATCGACGGCGATTCCATCGCCAGACACAACATGCCCCAAAAACTTTACTTCTTCCAGCCAAAACTCGCACTTACTCATCTTTGCAAATAATTTTTCTTGCCTCAGCGTCTGCAGTGCGATCTTCAAATGTTCTGCATGCTCTTCAAAACTCTTCGAATAGACCAGAATATCATCAATGAACACCACTATAAACTGGTCCAAGAATGGTGAAAAGATTCGGTTCATCAAGTCCATGAATATCGCTGGTGCGTTCGTTACTCCGAAAGGCATCACTAAGCACTCGTAATGTCCATACCGAGTTCGGAATGCCGTCTTGCAAATATCTTCTGTTTTCACTCGGACCTGATGATATCCGGATCACAAATCCAGCTTCGAGAATACCCTCACGCCACTAAGCTGCTCAAATAATTCGCCAATGCGAGGGATCGGGTACTTGTTCTTAATAGTCACCCGGTTTAATTCTCGATAGTCTTATTGTGCCATCTTTCTTCTTGACTAGAAAAACTGGAGCTCCCCAAGGCGAGTTACTGCTTCGAATCCAACCTTTCTCAAGTAATTCAGTAAGCTGCTTCTTAACTTCTTCCAACTCCACTGGTGCTATTAGATAATACGCTTTAGAAACTGGCGTTGCACCCGGAACAAGATCAATTGAGAACTCCACGTCTCGCTTCGGCGGTAAACCTGATATGTCTTCAAACACGTCCATGAAATCTCGAACAACAGCTGGCGTTTCATCTTGAGCAACCTCCATTGATGCAAGAATATTAGCTGTCGGCCTAGCCCTAAACTCGACTGGCCCGACCGAACTACTTCCTCCAGTAAAGGTAAACTCAGGATGTCCGGGAATCTGGAAAATTACTTTCTTTGCCCTACAATCGATGTAAGCGTGGAAAGTGCCAAGAAAATCCATTCCCAAGACGACTTCATATCTGCCCGTATCAATCACCAAGAAATCTGCAAAAAGCTCCCATTCGCAAACCACAACTGTACAATCTTTACACTCTCTACTAGATATGATTTTCCCATTCCCAGTGTGTATGTCCCAAAAACTAGACAGGGTCGTGCAGGTAATCGAGTGTGTAGCTATAAACTTGGACGGCATAAAACAATGGGATGCACCAGAATCAAATAACGCTAATGCGGGAAAACCATGAACGAGTAAAATACCTGAAACAACTTTTCCTGAAGCCTTAGCTTCCTCAGCCGTCAAGGTAAAAGCTCAAGCCTGATTGGGTCCCTGAGTCAGTTGCTTCTATCCCTGAAACGGTTTGTGCGGTGGCTTCGGAATATCATCCCTCGTGCGAAGCTTCGACGAACAAGCGTTGACGGTGTGATCTGCCGCTCCACAAACCAAACAGAGTCCATGCCTCCTTCGACAATCTTTTTGCACGTGTCCAGGTAAATGGCAGTAGGCGCAAATCACGCTCCTTCTTCGATCAACGACAACGGGCTTCTTCATCGGTGTTACGCCACGACGGTCCAATGGAATACCCCTGTGTCCATGTGCTCGGTTCGGTGTAAAAGTCGGCTTCCGTACTGTAATTGCCGTCTGCTGTGAACTCCCAGTCTTCCCAGATAAGCTCTGCTGTTCTCGGGCTGCCGTAAGTACCTGTGAGAAAGTGGTCAAACCCAGGGAGACAATCTGCCTATGGATGTCCACATCCAAACTGCGCATGAATCTCCTTGCCCTATCAGCATCATTGGCAACCAACGGTCCAGCGAATCTACTGAGCCGCGTCCACTCCGCTGCATGTACATCTACAGGTGCACCGTTCTGCTTTAGACTGATAAACTTTTCTTCCATTTCCTCCCGTGCAGTCCGCGGGAAGAACTTCTCCAGGAAACTCTTTGAAAAATCCGCCCACTTGATCGGTTTGGGCAAGCGGGTCTCCTCCACAAGCCACCACTCACGGGCGTAATCCACCAACTGGATGCGTACTACATCCACCCTCTTATCGTCTGGGATCTGTGCCGCAATGAGTAAGTTCTCCGTGTCAACTAGCCACTGCTCCGCTGGCAACGGCTCCTCCAGGCCAGTAAAGACAGACGGACCCAGTCTCCTGAAATCTGCTATGGTCCCCACACGATCTACTGGTCTGGCCCCAACATTGTTCACGGACTGCTGAACGGTCCGCAAACCTTCCTGAAAAGATTCAGCTTGCTGCTGGATCAGCTCGGTCTGTCTCTTTTGATTCTCCAACATCCCATGTATTACTCCAAGCATAGCGGCTTCGTCAACACGCCTTTGGTACGTCTTCAGATTCTTGTCTGCCATATTCCTGAAATCAAAACACCCAAGGATTAGCATGATAATAGATTCAACATGTAGATCAAGACTAGAACTCCGAGTTACTTAAATAGAGTACCGCTTTGTAACTATGCCGTGGTATCATAGCTACAATTACATAACTCCACCTAAGTCGCCTAAGATCTAGAGATAAACAAGGAACCAGGTTTCGAGTCGATATGCAAAGGAAGTTTGCATACCGTAAAAGTATAATCAGGAGGAGGTTAGATTCAAGAAAGGTAAAACGGTAAGGTGGCAGGACATGTTTCCTAATCACGAGTATTCTGATTCATGTATTGGGTCCAATACCCAACTACAAAAGAATCAACCCGATTAACCTGGCTCCGATACTAAAAGAACCATGTCACGCCCCGCTTCCCAGAGTACGCTAAGATGGGCACGTGACATAGCCAACCATGCTACCTGTGGGTAGGAAGTATCCATCCACAATCACATTATGGCTGTAGAGATATCAAGAACAAAAATAAAACTATCTAATACATGTCCATAAGCCAAAATAAAATGAATTAATAATAATAATAATGCGGAAGCAAAAGATCCAATACAAGAATAACTGGAATGTATGTCCCATAATGCGGGCTCACGTCGGGAAAAAATGCTGGAAAAAAAAAGAACTAACTACTAAAGAGTCCTCACTGCTCAGCCTGCTGGCTGAAGTACTCCTTCTCGGACTGCAGCAAAGGTACGGAATCTGGGCCATGCAAAACCCAGATGTCAGCGCGTCATGTCATCAAGCAATAAGATATAAACAGGGTAACAAGACATGCAAGTATAATCATAAGTGGTAAAGCAGGTGTAACAACAATGTAAAATCAGGGCAGTGAAGGGTAGTGTGCAGTGAGTAAGCTAAACGGGTCTATTGGGTTATCTACTCTCAAGTCTTTGAAATCAATTTGATGAATCGTTAATGTAATTCAATAGTATCCCGTGCGTGCCCGGGACCACGGTCAAGATTCTCGGGCTGAATCCGAGACGTGCCGCTAGGCAGTAAAAGGTAGCATGTACAAATGAGTGATGTCAGCATCATCACCCCGGGGCTGGCCTAGCCCGTAAGACTGATCAGAACAGGTGTCGAACTGTCGAGTTACAAGTCAGGTTTCATCATTGATTTCCCCATACCCCCAAGTTAAAAGTGTTCAAGTCAGGTATTAAATAGTCTAGTGCTAATGCCAACACAGGATCAGGCATGTACATGTTTGTCTGGATAGACAGCAGGAACGGTCCGTAAGGACAACAGGTCAGATTTGTTGGCATTAGACACAAGATCAGGTAACAGGTAAAGTCATGGTACATCAGGTCAAGTCAAGTAGTGTATTCAGGTGTCGTGTCATGTCAAGAGTGTACGGTACCATGTCATGTCAAGTAGGAAGTGCAACATGTCATGTCAGGAAGCACAAAAATGTTATGTGGGAGCTTATAAATCAAATAACATAGACATGGGTATAAATAAACAAGCACGGGTACTGTCGGAACCATAAACTGGAACATGTGATATGATAAGCAGGTAGGTATAGATTAATTTATATCAAGGTACAGTTATCATTACTTAGCTACAATATACAAATATGGATTAAAAACCATGTTAACATGTATTACGTAATCTAGAGATGCAATGATATGTATAATAGGTTTAATAGATGCAATTATAACTAAAACAGGCTCAGAATGCACACGGGTGTCCAATAGAGTAAACTGTAAAAGGGTACTGTTCCCGCCAAAAATTTCTGCGCAAAAGATTCCAAGGTATCAAATGGCAGCGATACGCTTAAGAAAATGCGAACCAGTATCTTCCGGCCTGTATTTTGATAAACTCCCCAATGAGAAACGGTTAAATTATGATGGTATTGAAAGCATCTCGAAAAAACCTTTAATTTGATATATTATGGGCCTCATAATTCATCCGGGATCAAAAGTTATGAGCAAATGTCTATGCACATGTGATCTAAGAAAGAAGATGCGAACCAGTATTTTCCGAGCTGTATTTTGACAAACTCCGGAATGAGAAACGGCTAAATTCTGATTGTATTGAAAGCATCTTGAAAAGACCTTCGGTTTGATATATTATGGGCCTCATAATTCATCCGGGATCAAAAGTTATGAGCAAATGTCTATGCACATGTGATCTAAGGAAGAAGATGCGAACCAGTATTTTCCGAGCTGTATTTTGACAAACTCCGGAACGAGAAATGGCTAAATTCTGATGGAATTGAAAGCATCTCGAAAAGACCTTCGATTTGATATATTATGGGCCTCATAATTCATCCGAGATCAAAAATTATGAGCAAATGTGTTATGCACGTGTAATCTAAAATAATGCTCTACTACATGGGAAATGCATATTTTAGTCCACATCGGGAAAAGGAGAGATGGCTTCTCTACCACTCCCATATAAATAAGAGGTATACCTCTTAGAAAGGTTAGAGTTAAATCCTCAAAGGATTCAATACTCAAAGGAGCTTAGTTCTCCAAGATAGGAGCATGCTCCTCCATAATGCGCATATGCGCAAGCGCCATGTGCGCTACGTGCAACGCACGTGTGCCCGCCATGCGGCACCACGTGCAACGCACGTGCGCACCACATGAGAACATTTAATAATATTAAAAGGAGCTTGTTCTCCATATATAGAAGCTCTGCCTCTCCTCATAATGCGCATGTGCGCTACGTGCAACGCACGTGCGCCCGCCACGCGGGCGCCACGTGCAACGCACGTGCGCACCACATGAGAACATTTAATGATATTAAAAGGAGCTTGTTCTCCATATAGAGAAGCTCTGCTTCTCATCATAATGCGCATGTGCGCCACGTACAACGCACGTGTGCCCGCCACGCGCGCGCCACGTGCAACGCACGTGTGCCCGCCACACGCGCGCCACGTGCAACGCACGTGCGCACCACATGAGAACATTTAATAATATTAAAAGGAGCTTGTTCTCCATATATAGAAGCTCTGCTTCTCCTCATAATGCGCATGTGCGCTACGTGCAACGCACGTGTGCTCGCCATGCTCGCACCACGTGCAACGCACGTGCGCACCATATGAGAACATTTTATAATAGTAAAAGGAGCTTGTTCTCCATATATAGAAGCTCTGCTTCTCCTCATAATGCGCATGTGCGCTACGTACAAATATGAGCGCCCAACACGTGCGACACACGTGCGCGAACGCAAAGAAGCCTTTTTAAGCAGCGAGAAGCTTAAGCTCCAGCATGTTCTTCCCCCCTAATGATTGAGACATGGTTCAAAGGGTACATCCCTCCACACCTTCGATATATGGCACTGTAATCTCTCAGTGTCGTCGGAGAGGTGGTGGGTCCCAACGACCAATGATCCTTCTTTCTAAAATAAAAGAAAAAAGAAGAAGAGAGAACATTGACAGAGAAACAGGGTAAGAATTCAGAGAACTCCTAAAAGAAAGTTTGAGAAGAAATCAGAAAGAAAAGAAGGTAAACTTTTGAAAAGAAGAATTTCTTCTGAAAAGATCAATGATCTAAGAACAAGATCAAGATCTTAAAATAAAAAGAAAAGATCAAATAATAAGAATAAAATAAGAAGTAATATACTTCTTTATTAGATCATTTGATCTACACAGAGGCATTGCCTTTTGATGAACCACTGGTTCTGGAATCTTAAAAAGATTCTTTTCTTGAATCCAAAATTGGATCAAGATATTAAAACAGTGCCTTGCACTTGTAAATCTGTACTGTTGCGCTCTTGGGTTGGCGCAAGCCACCAGAGAGCGCCACGTGTCACCTCCACATGCGCTTGCGCTCATTAATTAGCGCAAAAGGCCTAACAAGCCAAATTAAATGCAATGCATTATTTTAAAGAAGGGCAGAGTCCAAACAGATGCTCTGCATCATTTATAAAGGGACAAAGCCCAAATCAGAAAGGCCTAGCAGGCCAAAATAAAATGCAGTGCATTATTAAACATGGACAAAGCCCTAGCACAGGTCTAATAGGCCAAAGATTAAAAAAACGTTGAATATTCTCAACTGGACTTAGCCCAATCATGGCCGTAAGTCCCCAAATTAAATTGACTGAGCAAGACTGCTCTCCTAAATCAATTTACATCCGGTTCAAGGGTGCATCTCCGAACTCCTCTGACACCTATCGTTGTAATCCTTCAACGACGTCAGAGAGGCGACGGGTCCCGACAACCATACATCAACACGGACTGTGGGTCCTTAAACTCATGGACTCATGCGTCCTTAAACTAAAACACGGACCGTGGGGTCCTTAAACCCGCGGACTTATGCGTCCTTAAACTAAAACACGGACTGTGGGGTCCTTAAACCCGCGGACTTATGCGTCCTTAAACTAAAACACGGAATGTGGGGTCCTTAAACCCACGGACTTAAGCGTCCTTAAACTACCTATGGACCACCATGTCCCTAAACTGGATTATGGACCGCAATATCCTTAAACTACCAATTGACCGCAATGTCCCTAAACTACCTATGGACCACTACGTCTCTAAACTGGAACAATAGAGCTCCCAAATGCTCTGATGTCGGATCTAAACGATCCCGTTTAAGTTGATCTTAGTCTCAAATATGGCTAATGTATCCTTAAACATTCAAACAGACTTTAGTCCCAAATTGGACTATAAGACCCCCAATCAACTTTGGTTCAAGGGTACATCTCCGAACTCCTCTGACACATGTCGTTGTAATCCTTCAACGTCGTCAGAGAGGTGACGGGTCCCGACGGCCATATATTAAATGGACCACTACGTCCTTAAACTGGAAATGGATCTAGACGATCCCGTTAAGTTGATCTTAGTCTCAAATCAGACTAACGTATCCTTAACGAACGTTTAAGTTGATCTTAGTCTCAAATGCGGCTAACGTATCCTTAAACTAAAAACACCAAACCCAAATCTAAGTAAATACGGATTTGGACTAATCCACGTCCTACGGGCGACGGCATTACTCAGTCTCCGTATACAATCCACGGGCAACCACAAACAAAACAAACACCCACGACACGAAGTGAAATTCTGGAGAAGGAGAAAGTTGTTACCGCGATGCGGTAGCGTAATTAACTGCAGGGGCTTGCGCCTGCAGGGAAGAGCGTCCCCACAATCAAAACCCCTCAAGCGAGGGGGAATCTGACGAAGTCTGCTACATCGGCCGCATCCGTCTAAACCTCCGATACACGGTGCCATAAATCAACTTGGCATCTTCGGAGAGGTAGACGGATAAAACCATATAGCATCTGCCCTGAATCTCAGGCCTAGACATCCTCACGTCTGCGGCCGTCTTTCGGAGGGGAACAGATTCTGGCACGCCCGGTGGGACCTTTTCCTCTTTCCACTCCACACTTCATGTGTCGTTTTCGCGAACGAATCGCGGTTTGTTAATGGTTGCCTTTGGATTTCAAGTTTACTAAGATTTGGTCTCTTGCTTGGCACAGAAAAGAAAGCAAGCATCGATGGCCTCTACTTGTTCGAAGTGCTCCAACTGCAGCTGCAGCTCGCGTCCGGCTTCAACTGGAGGCATAACCTACGGGCCCCAAGCGGCCTCTTTGTTCACCATGCCCGTGGAGCAGATTACTCAAGCCACCACGGGGTTGTTTTTCGGAACTATGCTTCCGCCAACAAGCTTTAGCACCCCCGTGCCTGTACAAGAAGCTCCTAAGAAGTCGGTCTTCGATCGACTTTCAGTTACTGCAGCCCCTCTCAACGGGTCGCCCAACACCAGTGCCTCGGTCTTCTCCAGATTGGGCCAAAACTCTCGCGGACCCGCAATGAAGCTTGCAGTCCCAGAAAAGGTTACCTCAAAAGGAGTAGCCAAACCTGCTACTGAAGTCGTCAAAGCGGCCTCTCCTGCTAAGAGATCGGTCTTTACAAGACTGACCGTCCCAACTCCCACTCCTGCTCCTGCTGCTCAAAAGACATCAGTCTTCAATAGGCTGACGCCGGCAACAGCCCCATACCTGAGCAGAGGGCAAGAAGAGGCTATTTCTGTCTCTGAACCAATACCGACGACTCGTCGCGCCCGACGACGCCACTGGCGCCGAATAAGGAAGACTGGGGGGGGGGCAACTCCCCTTCCGGGATAACTCCACCAGCTCCAACGGTGGAAGTTAATGCTGCTGTTCCAACTGGGAACAGCTTTGAGCTACTGAATAGGGTACGCAGGAACTCGCCAACTGCAGTGCTCAAGAGATCTACACCGGTGGAGACCGCTGTGGAAGCAGAAAAGCCGGAGCAGCCTCCTCAATCGCTGTCCTCCAGGATTTACAAGACATGGCGACGAGTCCGAGAATCTGTCATTGATCCTAACTTCTCTCGCCAACACAAGAAGTCGAAAGGTCGGCAAGGAGAAAATCCCCCGGTCAAGCAACGAAAGGTGATGACCGCTTGGGTGCCCAAAGCAACGACCCCCTCAACTTATACGGCCCATAAAAGAAGAAGGCCGGAGAAAGTGCCAACGCCGACGACGAATATCAAAGGTGGTGAACCTAAACGCCCTAAGTCAGGGGGCATTGTAGTTCATACCGTCTATGTGGCGTCTGGTAAGGAGGACAGTCGCATATCTACGGGTCATCACCTTTCGTTGAACTACAATGGAGGTGACCAAAGAACCGCTTACGCGATCAGTGACCAAAGCGCAGGAGCAGCAGCAGAAGCTCCAAGAGATGATGAACGCTATAGCCGCACTTACTGGGCAAAAAGAAAATCCTGAAACGTCCTCGGATGAACGCCAGGAGGAAGAAACCGACGCCGAATTCCTTCGTCGAATATTAGAGAAGAAGGACAAAGAGGATGCTGAACAAGCAGCCAACATAAAGCGTACGGGCCTCCTGTTCCAAGACATGATGGGGATGATGATCCAACAAGATCCTCTGGCCGAAGATCCCCCGATCGTCCTTGAAGACGATAGGGGAGAGACGTCAAATCCTCCGCCAGTTCTGTCAGCAGCTAAAGAGGAGACAATCTCCAAAGCTGACTTAGACGAGTACATAGCCCAGCAAATACGGGTTCATCATGCGACTGAAGCAGCCGGCTATGTCGTAAAAACAGGGCGGCCATATCCAAGTTGGCACGATCAAATCAAGTACCCGCCGGGCTATACGATCCCGAAATTCCATGTCTACAAGGGGACAGGCAATCCCCACCAGCATGTTTCCCAGTTCAGGGCACTCTGCGGAAACACCGGCGGTGATGACAGGCTGTTGCTCGCCAGTTTGTTGGAAGTTTATCAGATACGGCGTTCGAGTGGTACTCTGAGCTCCCGAACGACTCTATCAAGACCTTCGCGGAGATGGAGCTGTTGTTTACTCAGTGTTTTGCAAGCGCCAGTGAACGTACCCCGATGACGGCACTGATTAACGCCAGGGTAAAGCCAGGCGAGACATGGGTTCAATATGCTATACGGTGGCGGAACTTATGGTCGAGGTGCGAGCAGCGCATTGAAGAAGCTCCCGCAGTGGGTATGTTTGTGGGAACCCTTGATCCACAAGCAACTCTCTCACAATTTATGATGTTTTTCAAACCGACTACCTTCCAGGCCTTGATTGACAAGATAGTGCAAATGGATCAGATGGGCCATAAACCCCCTCTTCCAAAGCCGGACTCCCGAAATGATAAGGGGAAGGGAAAAGCGATCGTTGTCGCTAATGCTCAACAACAACCAAACAACTCGAAGCCGGTCGTTCGTCAAAATAATATGCGCCCATACATAGCCCTTGAGGAAAGGCTAGGACGTTCTTACTCTTTTCCCCGAGATAAAACGAGGAGGTTATTCGAGCTGGCGTTGCGCAACCGACTCATAAATCTGCCGGATCCAAAACGTCCGTCGCAACCAAATGATGTTAATGAGCCCAACTACTGTCCTTATCATCGAGTACTGGGTCATCCGATCGAAGATTGCTACGTCTTCAAAAATTGGCTTGAAGACCAGTACCGACAGGGCAAGTTCGCGTTATCTGACAAATGGAAGGTGAATCCCCCGCAGCCCCACACCTCTAAGGGGATGAGTACGCCGGGGACAACATGCTCTGTCGTTGAAGAAGCTCCTTGGGAGGTTGTATTATCAGCTAAGACTAAGAAAATGCTGAACGGCCTTCAAACATGCCCAGCGATTAAATGGAAGAACCCGTTGGAACCTCAAATCATTGAAGGAATGTTGAAGCCGCGTCCAACGTAAATGATCAATGGAGGTGGCTCGAGCATTCACAACCAGCCATCGAAATCTTCAAAGAAGAAGAAAAAGAAATCAAAGAAGCCCGTAAAGCCTGGCGACAAGCGCACGGACTTGCAAAGACAAATTGACGCACTGGAGGAATACAACCAGAAGGCACGGACTCCCATTACATTCCAAGAGTTCCTCAATCACATCTTTCAAGAGGAAGATGAGGGAGAAAGTTCATCTGATGAATCTGAAGAATACGTGGCGAGCTGTCATGTGATTTCCCATTCGTTCATGGACGATGAGGAGACTCCTTGCACTGAAAAGCTGGGGGCAGATCCTGAACCAAAAATTCTGGGGCCATCGGATGAAGTAATTGACGCATTCCTTAACGAAGCTCGGTTGAAAAGTAAAGCTGATCGAGAACGCGAAGCGGCTATATTTGAAAGGGCCAAGCGCCGGCGATTTGACGAAAGGGCTGAAACACTTCCGCTGGAGCAAAATACATCCACTACCGACAAAAGCAAATTCAAGATGAGGAAAAGGTTTTCTAAAGCCATATCAATGGGCATGAAGCTACCATCCTCCGAAGGAAACATTACTGGTGAAATGGAAATGCACTGTAACAACTCCAATTTTCGTATACAAAATTTTTGCTTTAAAAATAGTGTACAAGTGGAGTATTACTGTTGCTGGAAACAACTTAAATACCTAAGTCCTTACAATAATTACAAGAAGGAGCTAATAGCTCATTGGTAACACTTTACAATGCTGAACCAAGCCACCAGAGTTCGAATCCCATATCCCACATAATTTTTACAATCTTTTTGTTTTATTTTTCTTGAAAGTCAAAGAGTCAAACCCTCATAACTCCAAATTTATTGAGAATCTGACAAAATAAAGTATCCTATGCTTCCCCCCTGACCGGACCCGACCCAACGCCGCCTGACTCGGCCGGAACCGAGCCGACTCGGCCGGCGCCGCCGGCGAATCGGCCGGCGCCGCCGGCCGGACTCGGTCGGTGGGCCGAGTCGTCAACACGAAAAATATTCGTGTTGACCTGGTCTGTTCACCTGCACAATTGATTTTTATTGTACTGTTACAGAATTATTATTAAATCCATTTTAAAGCCAAAAGTTAATGATTTTTATTAAATTTTTATTTATTTCTACATTTTTCTAAAACCCTAACCCTAACCCTAGCCTACCACTATATAAAGACCCTACCCTCTACCTTTTCCCTTCACAACTTTAAGCATACTCTCTAAAACTCTTGAGAATTGGTGCAAAGTACGAGAAGCGAAGCTCTGCCGAAACCGACGAAGGAATCCGGCGACCGGATCAAGACCGACGTGACGTTCCCGACGAATCGGCAACCACCACGTCCTTTAGAACGTTTAACTTGTCCAAACCCGTAAGTCCCAACCCTCTACTTCTCTTTTCTATAATAGTGAAAATACGATTTTTGGAACCCGACGGAAATCGGACAAAACGATTTCCGATCCGGCTTTTTCTTAAAAAATTCCACTTGTCACCTAATGTATAATATCAACCCTCTTGCATGTTGACTATTAATCACCCTTAAATCAAATTCAATTGTAATTTTCCACATGAAATGGCAAGTTCTTTACAAAACCGTATTTCTTGCATAAAAATACCATCAAGTTAAATTTTAATGTTCTATTTGGATACACCACTCCTAATCATGTTTATTTTGATAACAAAACTTGTTTCATTCAATTTGGATGAAATTTCACACATGAAATGATAACGTTTATGAAAACCGTATTATTGCACCTTAATACCCTTAACTTTAACATAACTCATTTCACCTTGAAACTTCACCAAAACTTAATATAAGTCACGGGGTAACGACCTACCCTTACACACACTCATTATAACCCTAATTGCTAAATAACAAAATACAGAATACGATATTATAGGACCTTTCACTAAAATACCATAACCTTTAGAACTTCTAGTTTAATCTTTAAATTGTAAATTCTTTTTAAATAAAACTTATACAAAATGAAAGCACGATTGGTCATGGACATCGATCGTATCTAAATTGTCTCGTGTGACTAGGCAAGTGTGTCTAAGGCTAGTGGTTTTTAATTAGGCCCACGACGTGGTTCCTTCCCACTTACCTGGCACTTACCTAGCCGCATTCGACGATGAAGAGGCGATTTGAGGCTCTAATGACTCATCGTTTAGACCATAGAAAATAGGTTAGATGTTCTAGGAAACCCTAACAACTAAAATACGGAAAACTATACTTTTACAAATAAATACCTTATATTTAGAAAACCTTTTCCCTAAATTAAAAGTATTTATAGAACCTGAGCAAAGTGCCATTACAACCCATTCGTGGGGAACCTGTTAGGGATAGTACGGTTCATCGTGCACCCGCAGGCTAGTAGTGCGAGATTCAGACCTCCGCAAGGAGCATTCGGTCTCGAAAGGTTTAAAATACGATAATTAAGGAAAGTGATATTTTTGTAAATAAAATATTCATTTAAAAATTAGTTATATGTTTAATTATATATAATTATCATTTAAACATTTATTTTGTTATAAAATAAAGTTTCCACTTTTTCCTAAAATTCATAGATTAAAAGTTACATTAAAATACCACGAATTTCTAATAAACAATTAATTCTTTTATTAGGATATATTCACTAGAATAACACAAATAAAATTCACATTCATTATAATAATAAAGACGAATATTAAATACTTGAGGTGTATTTTGAAAACTATACAAAGTTACTTTTTACATAAAACCCCCTCAAGTTTCACAAATTACAATAAGGCCCCTAGCTAATACTGAACTTCAAATTATCTTCTTTTAGTCTGACTCGGGTTAGAGTCCGACTATTTCTGACTTGAATATAATCCAAGTCAATCTACATTCAATCATATTTCAGCACAACTTGAATACATGAATCCCTGAATACAGTTAACAACATATTCATTTTTGACTGAATCAAACCATGGATATTCCTCCATTATCTCAATATTCCATTTTCTTGATATTACAGTTGCAACATATTACTGATATCATGGTTTTGGTCAGTCACACAATTTACATATTCCATTACTACAACATTGTTAAAACACCACGGGGTTTAAAGGGGTAGTTTGGTACGAAAGATGTTAAAAGTGACATGAGGTGGTCAGAATAAGACACCTAACCTATATTCAGTTGCTGTTGTCCCGTGGCATAAACGGTTCCTTGTACTACACGTGCCCTTAGTCTCTGGCATATAGAGACTCCCTTCGTGTACACTGGCATCCTACTGTACCAACTACAAACAACTACGTTAAACAATATTCCATATCATACTGCAGCATAATACCTTAGGAAATACTTTACTCTGTCACTCTCATTCTTCATTCTTCTTTGGGACTTACCGAGCGATCTGTTCGCTGACGACATTCTATTTCTCTCTTATTTGAATGTCGTCAGGTGCGTTGGACCAAGTTGAGACCGAGCCTACTAGTGAAGATTTGGAGCAGTTTCAGGAAGACCCAGAGCTTTAGACTTTGTACTTATCCTTCCAGGATTTCCTTTTTATTATTATGCCATTGTTTAGGCACTGCTTTATCATTCCAGTTGTATTTTCATCTTCATGCATTGTATGAAGAATGTTATTAATAAAAGTTGCTGTTATTTCAATTTCCTTCGTCTCTTGTGATTATTTTATATTGCTTAGTTACGCTTAGCGTATGTACTCCTGAGTACATACGTAGCGGGCCTCGTCACGTTCACTTCGCCGTATACTGGGAAGCGGGGCGTGACATGCACCCCTCCTATTGCTTATATCATCAGAAGGTTTCACACCCCACTCAAGAGTGCAAAGCTTTCGGTAGATGGTGGCAAGGATATGTTGCTCATCGACAACATTTTAAGCGGGAGAAACGTAAAACTCGTCAGGAGCGGAAAAATATGACCGAAGGGTTTAACAGAACTACCGGCGATTGCCGCATGGTTAACGCCGGGGGATCACAGGTGCCTACATTCGGGAGTGATTCTGATGAGGAGCTGGAGCTTGCCCCTCTCTTTAAAGAGTCCACCTCGGGAAAAGAAGAAGAGCCGAAGGTCTGCGAAAATATCCGGCTACGTAATCGCACGCTCCCCGAAAAGAATCTCGGACCCTCGAATAAAAAAGATAAGGGAAAAGAGAAGGTCCCTGAAGATATCGTCTTAGATGATCAAGTTGTGGAGGAGCTAAGTGCCAAGGACCCGCCAAAGAAAAATAAGGTGGATTACAACGTTCTAGCGCATCTGAGGAAACTACCCTCACAGCTCAACGTTCTTGACGCCCTTTTGTTATCAAAGGAGGCGAGAGATTCGTTAATCAAGGCACTACAGGATCCGGAGCAATTCCAAGCTTTCCTGGCCGAGGAAAAGATGAAAGATGAATTGGAGGAAGTGCACACGGCCGATATCACTTTTGGCGATGAAGACCTTCCCCTTGGGATGTGCGAACACAATCGCCCCCTTTATGTCTCAGGATACTGTCACGATATAAAAATAGGAAAAATACTGATCGACAATGGATCCTCCGTCAACCTCCTCAATGTGCGGGTGTTAAAAGAAATCAGCATGAGCATCCAGCACCTTGCTCGGGACAAGATCACTATCTCCGGGTTCGACTCCCAGTCATCAAGAACTCTTGGGTCTGTGATACTGACGCTACGCTTCGGGCTACTCGTCACGGACATTAAGTTCCACGTCATAGACGCCAAGACATGCTACAACGCTTTGCTCGGCCGACCATGGTTACACTAGTACAACGTCATCCCTTCTACACAACATCAGTGTATGAAATACGCTAAGGATGGTCTCGAATATACCGTGGCAGGAGAACTGAACCCGTTCTCCATGAACGAAGTCCGCAAATATGAAGATGCCAAATACTTCTTACCGAATTTCGAAGACACGGAAAGGTGTCACAAGCCGGAGAACAAAGCTAATGCCACCATCCCTGTCTTCGGCAGTGATACTGAAGAAGAGGAGGAGATAGTTTATTCGGGTCCACCCCAACACAACAAGCCAGGACCATCCGCTCCTACGTTGATCTTTGGTAGTGACTCGGAAGATGAGGTCCATGCTATATTCTCGGCTCGTCCTTCAATGCGAATGTCCGCTAACGAGGAACAAAGTCTATAAGTCGCCATGGTGCCGCTTAAACACCGTAAAGAACTGAATGCACTTGATATTTACAATATAGAAGAGCTGCAAACGTTCTATATCCCTCCCAGGCGAGAAAGCGAAAAAGCAATTCTATTCTACCGCTCTGAAGAAACCAGAGTGGAGAAAGAAATCTGGCATGGCCCGGATCCTACGCTTGATAGGCTTCAGCCCATCCGTCTCCCCAGATATTATACAGTAGGCTTGAAAATGTTGCTGAAACGCTAGGGGATATCCTTCAAGCAGACCGTTCGAAAAGCCAAGTTCTATGACAAAGTCTGGAACGTTCCCGGGACTCAACGCAAACTGCCTAATGGGATAATGGAAACAAAAGGGCTTGGATATATCCGGTCAAAGAAACGAGAGTTACTACATGGCTGTTACGTCGTGTATGACTTCGATGAAGAAGAGGATGCTCAATGGGAGGACGCTAATCCTGAACCAGTAAAAGTTCCAGATGCAAAAGTGCCCAGTCCGTCGTTCGAAGAACAAATGGACAAGCTTATAAGGGAAGCTGGTTAAAAAGTCCGAGACGACCATAACCGTGAAATGACCATCTACGAGAAAGCCAAAATGCAACGCCTCCTCCAACAGGCCGTGAAAGATGAGAATGCCGCTCCTTGTCAACCTGTTATAAAGAAGGCTCGACGCAGAGGCAGAAACAAGTCGAAATGCGAAAAAGGCGCTCAACAGCAACGAAGCGGGGCTAAGAGGCCACTCAAGCGAAAATCGAGTGGTTCCGATCTATCCCTTATGAGAAAAATGGGTCGGGCATGCTCTTTTCCTCGGGACAAGACCAAGAAAATACTTGACCTCGCTCTAAAACATCAAATGCTTACACTGCCAGAGTCTAAACATCCCGAACAAGCAAGCGAAGTCTCTCACCCGGACTATTGCCTTTATCACCGAGTGATAGGGCACCCTCTTGAGGACTGCTTCACCTTCAAGAATTGGGTCGAAGATCAGAATCAGCTTGGCAAGTTCGCTCTGTCCGACAACTGGAGGGTAGCGCCACCACAGAAGCACGAACCCAAGGCCACGGAAGAAGAACCAGTTCCACATTGGGATTGGAAGCGAATTCGTGCTTGTCACATGATAACAATATCAAAAGAAGAGCCCGAGAACATGGATGACCTTCCCTGGTGCTTCGAAAATAGCAACGATGAGGTGATCTCAGAGTTTCCAGCAGCGCCGAAAGAGCTGGAAGATGGAATCCATACCACGGAGGATAACCTCAAGAAAATCGGCGAATGACCCGCGACCGACATTCATTAGTGAGCTGCTGTCTAAAGAGAAGGTGGCTTCATTAAAAGACCTGCTTATGCAGCATAAAGATTGCTTCGCATGGAACTACTCCGAAATGCCGGGACTAGATCCAGAAATTGCTGTGCACAAATTGGCAATATCCCCGGACGTCAAGCCAGTCAAACAGGCACCGAGAAGAATGCGGCTCGAGCTTGAGATGAGCATCAACGCCGAGGTCAAGAAGCTGATCGACTCTGGCTTTATCCAGGAGGTTCAATATCCTGAATGGATCGCCAACATCGTCCCGGTGATGAAGAAAAATAGGACAGTGCACATATGCGTGGACTTCCGGGATCTCAATAAAGCCTGCCCGAAGGACGATTTCCCAGTGCCAGTCACCGAACTGATGATAGACAACACGTCCACTCATGAGGTTTTCTCCTTTATGGACGGCTCGTCAGGGTATAATCAGATAAAGTTGCATCCCGAAGACCAGAAGCACACCGCCTTCAGGACTCCTTTGGGTATATTCTGCTACAAAGTGATGCCCTTCGGTTTAAAGAATGCTGGTGCCACCTATCAAAGGGCCATGATGAAGATCTTCGATGACCTTATATACGAAATCGTCGAATGCTATATCGACGATCTCGTGGTTAAAAGCAAATCATACGAGGAACATCTCGAGCATCTGAAGACCGTATTTCAACGCCTTCGAAAATACAACCTAAAGATGAACCCGCTCAAGTGTGCATTCGGAGTTTCCTCGGGCAAATTCCTGGGATTCATCGTCCGACACCGGGGTATCGAGATAGATCCGTCAAAGATCAAGGCGATCATGGAAATGCCTCCGCCAAGGACTCTCAAACAGCTGCGGTCTCTCCAAGGGAAGCTCGCGTATATACGGCGACTTATAGCCAACCTTTCAAGCAAATGCCGTCCTTACAGCCACCTGATGAAGAAAGGAACCCCGTTCGTCTGGGACCAAAAATGCCAAAGCGCGCTAGACGAGATCAAGCAATACCTACAGAACCCGCCAGTGCTGGCTGCTCCGGTCAAGGGAAAGCCCATCATTCTTTATACAACCGCCCTCAAAGGTTCCTTAGGCGCACTATGGGTACAAGAGAACGATCAAGGGAAAGAAAGAGCACTCTACTACTTAAGTCGAGTTCTACTGGGTGCAGAAAGCAACTACTCCCCCATCGAAAAACATTGCCTGGCGTTAATCTTCGCGATAACAAAGCTCAGGCACTATGCGTTGGCGCATGAGATCCGTCTCATTTCGAAGGTCGACCCCCTTAAATATTTAATGTCGAAGGCCATATTGACGGGACGACTCGCTAAATGGGCCCTGCTCTTGATGGAGTTCTCGATAACCTATCAGCCTCTCAAGGCAGTAAAAGGCCAGGCCATCGCCGATTTCCTCGCTGAGCATCCGATAGCCGCCGATTCTCCTCTAAATTGCGATCTTCCAGACGAACATGCGTTTGACGCGATCGACGGTGGTGATACCCCATGGGAGCTTTATTTCGATGGAGCATCTTCCGTAAAGAAACGCAAACAAAGTACCCCTATAATCAAATCGGGGGTAGGACTCATCTTTGTAACTCCACAGGGAGGGATAATGTGTTTTGCTTTCTCCCTAACAGAGCCAAGGACAAACAATGAAGCCGAATACGAAGCTTTGATAGCAGGCCTCGAGATCGCCATCGACATGGGAATTGAAAACCTCCTCATATACAGAGACTCCCAACTGGTCGTTAGTCAAGTAAACGGCGACAACCAAACATGCAAGCCAGAGCTGGTGAAGTACGGTGAAAAGGTGCAGCAACTGTTGACCCAAATTCCTTCCTATACTTTGGAGAACATACCGCGCGCGGAAAACAGCAAAGCGGACGCGTTGGCCAAGCTCGCCAAGGAACTGGCCGATGAGAACCTCGATGATGTAAGAATCGTGGTACAAAGCCGTCGGGTGCTTGCCCCAGCAGAAATACCTCCGGAATCACCCGAAGAAAAGGGAGCGACTGAGCAGATGACTCTGCAAATAAAAGATCGGGAAAAGGCTGAAGATTAGAGAGAAGTCTTTATAGACTACTTCAAATACCGTCGAACGCCCGAAGATGCGTCCTCGAGACATCAGCTTGTGAAACGAGCTCTGTCTTTCGCCTTCGTCAATGATATTCTGTACAAGAGGTCATTTGATTCTCTGTGATTGAGATGTCTGGGACCTGACGAAGCGAAAAGATTCGTTCAGAAAGTTCACGACGGACTCTGCGGTTCTCACCAAGCAGGCCCGAAGATGAAGTTGAAGATAAAACGGATGGGTTACTACTGGCCCACGATGATTCAGGACTGCCTCGAATATGCGAAGCAATGCCACTCATGCCAGATTCATGGGGACTTCATCCACTAGCATCCGAATCCTCTACATCCAACAGTGGCCAGCTGGTCGTTTGAAATGTGGTGAACTGACATAATCGGCCCCATCGAACCGACATCGTCCAGAGGACATCGTTTCATTTTGGCGACGACTGATTACTTCTCCAAATGGGCAGAAGCAGTACCACCGAGGGAGGTGAAGACGGAGAATATCCTCCATTTCTTTAAGACGCACATCATTTATCGGTTTGGAACTCCGCGACGGATCATCTCCGATAACGGGTCAGCTTACAGAAGCCACAAGATCAGTCGTTTCACGCAAAAACACAATATAGATTGGAGGTATTTCTCGGTTTATAATCCGCGAGCTAATGGTCTAGCTGAGGCCTTCAACAAGACCTTGACAAAGATCATGAAGAAAACGGTGTCCCGGAATAAGAAGGATTGGCATGAGAGGCTGCAAGAGGCTCTTTGCGCATATCGAACTACGTTCAAGACGGCCACGAACGCAACGCCATATGCGTTGGTATTCGGTACAGAAGCAGTACTCCCCCTCGAGATAGAGTTACCCTCTCTACGAGTGACAATCCACTACGAGCTGACGGACGAAGAAAATGCTCACCTTCGGCTTGAGGAGCTTGATGCCCTCGATGAGACCAGGTTTATAGCGCAACAAAATCTGGAAGCCTATAAAGCAAAGATGACACGCTCATATGAAAGATTGACCCGGTCGAGGACATTCCGCCAAGGCGAACTCGTGCTAGTGGTCAAAAGGCCTATGATCCCCAGTCGCGCCAAGCGGGGAAAATTCGAGCCAAACTATGAAGGCCCGTACATCATAGACAAGGTATACCAGGGTGGAACCTATTTACGCGTGGATATGCACGATGAAAGGCCTTACAGGCCAATAAATGGTCGATTCCTAAAGAAATACTATGCTTATCGAGTCACTGCCTAGGTCAATGATAGATGACGACGACTATGTCCGCTCGCTATCTTCCTAAGCTCAAACTTTATAAGCGGTAGCCAGCCTTCTCCATGACGGACCGAAACGTCTTTAATCTAATGACGGACCGAAACGTCCCTAAACTAATGACGGACCGAAACGTCTTTAAACTAATGACGGACCGAAACGTCCCTACACTAATGACGGACCGAAATGTCCCTAAACTAATGGCGGACCGAAACGTCCCTAAACTAATGGCGGACCGAAACGTCCTTAAACTACTACCGCATCATTCTTAGGTTGACGAGATGAATAAAAAAAAGAAGAGAAAAAAGAGAAAAAGAAAATAATAAAAAAATGATGATAAAAACGGTATGTCCATAAGCAAAAAAGGGCACGGATGAAAACCCGAATGGGCTCCGTGAGTAAAAACAGCAGGACTACCGGCGAGTGTTCGTGAAAACCCGAAAGGGCGCGACCTCGTAAAAAAAAAGTATATAAAAATAAAAAGAATAAAAAAAGGGGTATGTCCATAAGCAAAAAGGGCACGGATGAAAACCCGAAAGGGCTCCGTGAGTAAAAACAGCAGAACTACCGGCGAGTGTTTGTGAAAACCTGAAAGGACGCAACCTCGTTAAAGGACACTTATAGGGTCCTCTCGACCTTGTAAGGAGAAACCACCCGTGTGAGATCCTTACGACTCACAAGGGAGCAACACACTTAGGGATCCCCACGATTCCTAAGGAGAAAATACACTTGCGAGATCCTCACGACTCGTAAGGAGAACTCTCTTATGGGACCCTCACGGCTCATAAGATTTGAAAGTCTTAAGTTACAGAGACCTAAACCTGTGCTTAAGCAACCCCCACAACCTATAATATTGCCCTACAAGTGGCTCAATACTGACCCTTGTATACAATCCACGGACGCGAATAAACATTTCCCTAACCAAATTTCATCCGTGATTGGGGATATGTGCGCATGATGAACAACCCTTATAAGTCCTCTCGACTTACAAGGAGAAAACCCTCTTGTAGGATCCTTACGACTTACAGAGGAACATACACTTAGGAATCATCACGATTCCTAAGGAAAAAATACACCTACAAGATCCTCACGACTTATAGGGAGAAATACCTTTGTGAGACCCTTACGGCTCATGAAGTCAAAAACCTTAGTCAACAGGACCTTAACCCTGATCGCTAAGCCACCTTTGTTCGACATCGACAGAGGCAGATGATGATTCGCTCCTGGCAATATCCCAGTTGTAGCGATGCTGATGCCGAAATCGACGTCTAATTTCAGGTTTACGGTGAAAAGCCGGTAGGCCGCACATGCATACGAAATAGCCGAAATGATAGGGCAACTTGCAATAAAAAGCAGCAAGTAAAAACGTATGCATACAAAATAGCCGAAATGATTGGGCAACTCGCAATAAAAATCAGCGAGTAAGAATAAAATAAAAAGCCGAAATGAATGGGCAACTCGCAATAAAAAGCAGCGAGTAAAAATAAAATAAATAGCCGAAATGATTGGGCACCGCGAAAAATAGCCGAAATGATTGGGCAATCGCGACCTTCGCGATATAAAAGCTGAAATGATAGAGTATCGCGGAAATAAAACAAAAAAAAGATGATAAAACTTTGGCCCTACAGCTGAGATCACATCGATCCCTGTATACAATCCAAGGGTGCAAACAAAGAGGGAACCATACTTTCCTAACAGGCTCCGCCAGAAAACGAAGCCAAATCTCGACGGTTCGTCCCAACCCCGAAAAACTAGTGTCTTCGGCAAATCCTTCGACTCGAGGAAACAAGTGTCCTTGACGAAGAAAATCCTAATCCGTGTCGACTCGCAGAGAAACCAGTGTCTCCGTGGGAAATTCTCGATCCGTTTCAACACCAGGGAAACAAATATCCTTGGAAAATACCTCAATTCAGGGAAACAAATATCCTTGATGAGAGCCTCCTGATTCGCGTCGACTCGCAGAGAAACCAGTGTCTCCGTGGGAAATTCTCAATCCGTTTCAACACCAGGGAAACACATATCCTTGGAAATTACCTCAATTCAGGGAAACAAATATCCTTGATGAGAGCCTCCTGATTCGCGTCGACTCGCAGAGAAACCAGTGTCTCCGTGGGAAATTCTCGATCCGTTTCAACACCAGGGAAACAAATATCCTTGGCAAATACCTCAATTCAGGGAAACAAACATCCTTGATGAGAGCCTCCTGATTCGCGTCGACTCGCAGAGAAACCAGTGTCTCCGTGGGAAATTCTCGATCCGTTTCAACACCAGGGAAACAAATATCCTTGGCAAATACCTCAATTCAGGGAAACAAACATCCTTGATGAGAGCCTCCTGATTCACGTCGACTCGCAGAGAAACCAGTGTCTCCGTGGGAAATTCTCGATCCGTTTCAACACCAGGGAAACAAATATCCTTGGCAAATACCTCAATTCAGGGAAACAAACATCCTTGATGAGAGCCTCCTGATTCGCGTCGACTCGCAGAGAAACCAGTGTCTCCGTGGGAAATTCTCGATCCGTTTCAACACCAGGGAAACAAATATCCTTGGAAAATACCTCAACTCAGGGAAACAAACATCCTTGATAAGAGCCTTCTGATTCGCGTCGACTCGCAGAGAAACCAGTGTCTCCATGGGAAATTCTCGATCCGTTTCAACACCAGGGAAACAAATATCCTTGGAAAATACCTCGATTCAGGGAAACAAACATCCTTGATGAAAAAATCCTGATCCGTGTCGACTCGCAGAGAAACCAGTGTCTCCGTGGTAAATTCTCGATCCGTTTCAACACCAGGGAAACAAATATTCTTGGAAAATACCTCGATTCAGGGAAACAAACATCCTTGATGAAAGCCTCCTGATTCGCGTCGACTCGCAGAGAAACCAGTATCTCCAAGGGAAATTCTCGATCCGTTTCAACACCAGGGAAACAAATATCCTTGGAAAATACCTCGATTCAGGGAAACAAACATCCTTGATGAGAGCCTCCTGATTCGCGTCGACTCGCAGAGAAACCAGTGTCTCCGTGGGAAATTCTCGATCCGTTTCAACACCAGGGAAACAAATATCCTTGGAAATTACCTCAATTCAGGGAAACAAATATCCTTGATGAGAGCCTCCGATTCGCGTCGGCTCGCAGAGAAACCAGTGTCTCCGCGGGAAATCCCCGATTCGTCTCAACTTGCAAGATGAAGCCTCAGGCAGCAGGGATAAAAAAAAACTTGTTTCCTGAGCAATGAGACCCTGCAAGTCGGTCTAAAACGGTCTCTTTCATACTATTCACGGGTCTCACTCTCCAAAGTCGAATTTCGATAAGAAGGGAAACAACCGCTTATGGGTCCTCTCGACTCGTAAGAGGAAAAATTCTCTTATAGGATCCTTACGACTTATAAGAGAAAATGCACTTAGGAATCCTCACGATTCCTAAGGAGAAAATACATTTACGAGATCCTCTCGATCCGTAGGGAGAAAAGTCTTTATGAGACCCTCACGGCTCATAAAGTTGAAAAGTCTTAGATGGCAGATCCTACCCCTGTCTTCTAAGCCATCACTACCTTATAAAGGATTCAAGATGAATTGTTATCTACCATTTATGGGCCACACTTGCCAAAGCTACATGCCACTGAAATGGAGAAGTTACTCATGAACATATAAACTACTTCACACCAGAGTAAAACATAAAGAAATAGAAGGGTGCGGCTCATGGAATTGAGAGTTTGGAACTATATCTTTTAAGAGTCGAGATTTGAGTCAAAGATAAATGACGACGCTTATGTCCGCTCGTTATCTTCTCAGATCAAGATTCTGAAACTTATATACCAACCCGAAACTGGTCATACGTTATGCATTACTCTGCACTACTTCACCCATATATATACTTACGTGGGCAAAGTAGTGGGGGGCATTTGTTCCCGCCAAAAATTTCTGCGCAAAAGAGTCCAAGGTATCAAATGGCAGCGATACGCTTAAGAAAATGCGAACCAGTATCTTCCGGCCTGTATTTTGATAAACTCCCCAATGAGGAACGGTTAAATTATGATGGTATTGAAAGCATCTCGAAAAACCTTCAATTTGATATATTATGGGCCTCATAATTCATCCGGGATCAAAAGTTATGAGCAAATGTCTATGCACATGTGATCTAAGAAAGAAGATGTGAACCAGTATTTTCCGAGCTGTATTTTGACAAACTCCGGAATGAGAAACGGCTAAATTCTGATGGTATTGAAAGCATCTTAAAAAGACCTTCGATTTGATATATTATGGGCCTCATAATTCATCCGGGATCAAAAGTTATGAGCAAATGTCTATGCACATGTGATCTAAGAAAGAAGATGCGAACCAGTATTTTCCGAACTGTATTTTGACAAACTCCGGAACGAGAAACGGCTAAATTCTGATGGTATTGAAAGCATCTCGAAAAGACCTTTGATTTGATATATTATGAGCCTCATAATTAATCCGAGATCAAAAGTTATGAGCAAATGTGTTATACACGTGTAATCTAAAGTAATGCTCTACTACATGGGGAATGCATTTTTTAGTCCCACATCGGGAAAAGGAGAGATGGTTTCTCTACCACTCCCATATAAATAAGAGGGATACCTCTTAGAAAGGGTAGAGTTAAATCCTCAAATGATTCAATACTCAAAGGAGCTTAGTTATCCAAAGGAGCTTAGTTCTCCAAGATAGGAGCATGCTCCTCCATAATGCGCATATGCGCAAGCGCCATGTGTACTACGTGCAACGCACGTGTGCCCGCCATGCGGCACCACGTGCAACGCACGTGCGCACCACATGAGAACATTTAATAATATTAAAAGGAGCTTGTTCTCCATATATAGAAGCTCTGCTTCTCCTCATAATGCGCATGTGCGCTACGTGCAACGCACGTGTGCTCGCCACGCCCGCGCTACGTGCAACGCACGTGTGCCCGTAATGCGGCATCACGTGCAACGCATGTGCGCACCACATGAGAACATTTAATAATATTAAAAGGAGCTTGTTCTCCATATATAGAAGCTCTGTTTCTCCTTATAATACGCATGTGCGCTACGTGCAACGCACGTGTGCTCGCCACGTGCGCACCACGTGCAACGCACGTGCGCACCACATGAGAACATTTAATAATATTAAAAGGAGCTTGTTCTCCATATATAGAAGCTCTGCTTCTCCTCATAATGCGCATGTGCGCTACGTGCAAATATGAGCGCCTAACACGTGCGACGCACGTGCGCCCAACACGTGCGACGCACGTGCGCGAACGCAAAGAAGCCTTTTTCAGCAGCGAGAAGCTTAAGCTCCAGCCTGTTCTTCCCCCCTAATGATTGAGACATGGTTCAAAGGGTATATCCCTCCACACCTTCGATATATGGCACTGTAATCTCTCAGTGTCATCGGAGAGGTGGTGGGTCCCAACGACCAATGATCCATCTTTCTAAAATAAAATAAAGAGAAGAAGAGAGAACATTAACAGAGAAATAGGGAAAGAATTCAGAGAACTCCTGAAAAGAAAGTTTGAGAAGAAATCAGAAAGAAAAAAGAAGGAAACTTTTGAAAAGAAAAATTTCTTCTGAAAAGATCAATGATCTAAGAACAAGATCAAGATCTTAAAATAAAAAGAAAAGATCAAATAATAAGAATAAAATAAGAAGTAATATACTTCTTTATTAGATCATTTGATCTACACAAAGGCATTGCCTTTTGATGAACCACTAGTTCTGGAATCTTAAAAAGATTCTTTTCTTGAATCCAAAATTGGATCAAGATATTAAAACAGTGTCTTGCACTTGTAAATCTGTACTGTTGCGCTCTTGGGTTGGCGCAAGCCACCAGAGACCACCACGTGTCACCTCCACATGCGCTTGCGCTCATTAATTAGCGCAAAAGGACTAACAGGCCAAATTAAAAGCAATGCATTATTTTAAAGAAGGGCAGAGTCCAAACAGATGCTCTGCATCATTTATAAAGGGACAGAGCCCAAATCAGAAAGGCCTAGCAGGCCAAAATAAAATGCAGTGCATTATTAAACAGGGGCAAAGCCCTAGCACAGGCCTAATAGGCCAAAGATTAAAAAAACGTTGAATATTCTCAACTGGACTTAGCCCAATCATGGCCGTAAGTCCTCAAATTAAATTGACTGAGTAAGACTGCTCTCCTAAATTAATTTACATCCGGTTCAAGGGTACATCTCCGAACTCCTCTGACACCTATCGTTGTAATCCTTCAACGACGTCAGAGAGGCGACAGGTCCCGACAACCATACATCAACACGGACTGTGGGGTCCTTAAACCCGCGAACTTATGCATCCTTAAACTAAAACACGGACTGTGGGGTCCTTAAACCCGCGGACTTATGCGTCCTTAAACTAAAACACGGACCGTGGGGTCTTTAAACCCACGGACTTAAGCGTCCTTAAACTACCTATGGACCACCATGTCCCTAAACTGGAATATGGACCGCAATGTCCTTAAACTACCAATGGACCGCAATGTCCCTAAACTACCTATAGACCACTACGTCCCTAAACTGGAACAATAGAGCTCCCAAATGCTCTTTTGTCGGATCTAAACGATCCCGTTTAAGTTGATCTTAGCCTCAAATATGGCTAACGTATCCTTAAACATTCAAACAGACTTTAGTCCCAAATTGGACTATAAGACCCCCAATCAACTTTGGTTCAAGGGTACATCTCCGAACTCCTCTAACACATGTCGTTGTAATCCTTCAACGTCGTCAGAGAGGTGACGGGTCCCGACGGCCATATATTAAATGGACCACTACGTCCTTAATCTGGAAATGGATCTAGACGATCCCGTTAAGTTGATCTTAGTCTCAAATCAGACAAATGCATCCTTAACGAACGTTTAAGTTGATCTTAGTCTCAAATGCGGCTAACGTATCCTTAAACTAAAAACACCAAACCCAAATCTAAGTAAATACGGATTTGGACTAATCCACGTCCTACGGGCGACGGCATTACTCAGTCTTCGTATACAATCCACGGGCAACCACAAACAAAACAAACACCCACGACGCGAAGTGAAATTCTGGAGAAGGAGAAAGTTGTTACCGCGATGCGGTAGCGTAATTAACTGCAGGGGCTTGTGCCTGCAGGGAAGAGCGTCCCCACAATCAAAAACCCCTCAAGCGAGGGGGAATCTGACGAAGTCTGCTACATCGGCCGCATCCGTCTAAACCTCCGATACACGGTGCCATAAATCAACTTGGCATCTTCGGAGAGGTAGACGGATAAAACCATATAGCATCTGCCCCGAATCTCAGGCCTAGACGTCCTCATGTCTGCGGCCGTCTTTCGGAGGGGAACAGGTACCATAGACTAGGTAAAATATTTATTCCGTGATCAAAATATAAATGGTTACCGAGTTTAGTAAAGTAAAATGCAACGAGTAGTTTCAAGTTTTGAAACTAAAATGATATAACGTGACATCGAACATGTAAAAGGGAAATTATGGTATTAAAGTTAAACTGCAGGTTTAATGTACCATCAAATGTATATATAATAAATTAAGTAGCATGTAGCAAGTTTTACTTGCCTCGACGGATCGCGAAGCGGTAAACGGAACGTCACGCGTTGGCGGGAAAAGTCCTGACGCGCGCACGGTACACGGAATGAGTCCAAATAACGAACGGTGGGATCATACGGGTCAGAGGTCCTCGCTGGGTCGTCGGGATCGTCGCCGGCATGGTCGGATTCCGGCGAACCAGAAAACAATAAACATCAAAAATAGAAAAGAGATGCATGAAAGAAAAGAAGAGAAAAAGAGAAGGAGGATGGAGGAGAGGAAGCTCACAACGGTCTGTGGAGGGGCCGTGAGGATCGACGACGTCGACGGAGCTCCGGCAAGATCCCTGCAGAGACCACCGGCGGTTAGAAAAACCTAACAGAGATCATAAAATGAATGGAAGAAGGAGAAAGAAGGAGAGGATGGAGAGGCAATGCTCACTGGGGTGTGCACGAAGGCCAGGATCGCGGGACAAGTCACCGGCGGCGATCCCCCGGTGGTGCAGATGCGTGCAGGTGTGCACGGGCTGCCTAGTGCAAGTGCAGGGTGATCGGGGAAGAAGGGAGTAGAGGCGGAGGTGAAGAGGGTGAGGAGGCGACGAAGTCTGCGAAGGCGTCGTCGGCGCTAGGGCAACGACGAGAGGGAAGACGGCGGCTAGGGTTCGCAAGTGATGGGTTCTGTTTAAAGAACGAAGAAGAAGAGAGAAAAATATATAAAGGGAAGAGAGAGAGATTCGAGAGGAGAGAGAGGGGGGGATCGAGAGGAGTGAGAAAAGGAGAGAGGAACAGTATGGAGAGATGAAATTGGATTTTAGCGGAGGTGAGAGAAAGGCGAAAGAGAGAGAAAGAGAAAGGTAAGAGAGGGAAAGAGCTGTGGGGGCCAGGGAAAATGGGGGGTTTTGATTGGCTCGGGGAGATGAAAAATTAGATTAGGGGAAAATATAAAAGATTTTTAAATGGTTTTAAGAATATCTTCGTGTGAAATACTATAGTGTAAGTTGTTTAACAAAAATATTTTCTAACTGATTTAAGAAATTCAAAATTAAATAGGATTTGGCAGGATACAAAAATATTTCAGAATTGCGCCCGGGTCGGGTCCAAAAATTTTGATTTGAAATAAGAAAATTACTGGCAAGTTCCAAACATTAGAATGAAGGATTTTGTAACAGAAAAGCATACCCCCAAGAACGGACGCACGTACGTGCGCGTAGTCGTCCAAACACGCCCGTTTCACTGAACGGGACGAGAACACGATGCAAAGACGCTACCACAGGGTTAGGGGTATTGAGCAGGCCAACTCAAACATTTTTAAATTATTTTAAGTGACCTAGATTGTTATATGCAAAATATGTAATGTTTGTGTAATCTATAACTAGGAAACAACGAGCTCAAGTAAACGGGTCGAATATAAAGTAAATTACCATTTGCAACCAACAGAGTAAAAGAAATAAACACCACAAACAACACATAAGGCAAAAGAAAATGGTATAATAGAACTCGGTTGTTACATATGTTAGTTGTATGCATGCCCTAGAGGCCAGTATTGTACAGATGATGTATATTATATTGGATGCTTGGACATATATATAGAGATGACTTTCGTGCTCGATATGATAGTATGCTATCTGGTTGCTCTTTATCTTAACATGTATACTTGTCTCTTTATACTGTCATATAGTTACATGTTGGTAAAGCCCTTAGGATATGTACTTGGCTACCTGGACTATGATGTGGATCATACTAGTCGGGACATGGTAGTCTATAAGTACATCTTTCAAGGTCACTAGTCGTAGGTGTATCGAGACGGGGCATCGATATACCAGTATAGACTAGCGTATACGCTTCTCGACCCATGAGATGAGCGATGGATGATCCCATATCCATTGGTGTTTGACATCAGAGATGGTATACGGGTGCTCAGTGGAGACTGGGTACACTGGACGGACTCGCCGAGAACTCCCATATGGTATTATACCTCACGTTAGATGGCAGTTCTCTGGTGACACTTATGCAGGTTAGTCTGTAGACCCGAGATCGTCATAGAGTCTTGTGTGATTCCCACTGTGCTTTGATTTCCACCTTACCACGTCCATGAGGGCGTGCAAAACGGTGGTTTTTGGGTACAGTCCCGAGTCACATGGAGGCAATGAGCGATAGAAGGGGTTTCGTCTCTCCCGGTATTGGGGGTTGATGTTGCGCTGTGCTCGATTGGCCGTAACAGGGAAGTCCCTGGCCAGGGCTAATTAGAGATTTACTGGTAAGTGTTACCAGTAGTTTCTCGACCCGTTATGAGCCTCACATCGGCACGACTTATCGGTTATTGGGGTCTGACGTTTACCACCCCTAGACTTGATATGCGACATATCAGACGAGGAGACCGGACTACACGGGTAGTGTTGCCGGTTGGCTCGACGGAAGTTGTAGCAGGTTCGCTTGTTTTCTTCTGATCGCTCAATACCCGGGTGGCCGTTACGTTTAGCTGACCGCTTGCGGCTTGGGGGTGCTTGATATGATCATCACCCACTGCCGGCGTATTGACGAGTCTTAGAGTCCCACAAAGGAGTTACCTAGTCCAGGCGAAACGTTGTGGTGCGCGTATGCGATATGCGCATGGACTCGGTTAAAATATGCGTATGAGATACCGTACATTAATCGGGCGGCTTGCTTTTGGTTGGGTCGTATGTGATATGGCCGGATTGATAAATCAAGTGTTGATTTATCATTTAACCATTAGATTCTCACTAGAAATCCTTTCATGTATACATTAATCGGGCGGCTTGCTTTTGGTTGGGTCGTATGTGATATGGACGGATTGATAAATCAAGTGTTGATTTATCATTTAACCATTAGATTCTCACTAGAAATCCTTTCTTGTATTTTTGGATGTATGCATGCATGTATGCATTCTTTCTTGATTCATGCACATATGGATGTGCATGCACACATACATACATACATCATCCTTCATGGTTGTATATACAAAG
Source organism: Agapanthus africanus (assembly GCA_030015575.1). Lineage (NCBI taxonomy): Eukaryota > Viridiplantae > Streptophyta > Magnoliopsida > Asparagales > Amaryllidaceae > Agapanthus > Agapanthus africanus. The sequence continues at coordinate 310,944,698 of JASDDO010000024.1, forward strand.
AAAATGGTGGCAATATAAGACTCACACCATGGTTTTATATATATGAATTATTATTGTATTTGTTTTAAAACAAAAAGAAAAAAGGAAAGGATAATTCATGGTTTCTTTGTATACTCTTCTTTGACCTAACCATGCTCACCCACCATTTAACCATGGATTAACTTTCCTTTTGGGTTTTAACTCAAGTTCAATAATATCCTTATTGTTCAACCATGGTTTGAGATGAGAGGTAAAAAATATATATAGATATATTTTCTATTTTCTCAAGAGAGTTTATCTTTTCTCTTATTCTAAAAGGCCACCATCTTCTTCCTCCTTCATCTTTTGCTCTCTAGATTTATCTAGTGAGAAAATTACTCATCAAGTTAGGATTTTGAAGTGAGAAAAGCCATCACAACACCATTCTACACAAGTCTTGCCCACTTGTTTAGAGTGTTAGCTTCATTTCATTCTCTTGATAAAGTGAAGTTGCAAGCTTGGACAAAGCGGACTCCGGGTGGATCATCGTGGACCTAGAGGAGTTCAAGCGGAATTTTTCCAAACCCCAAGTAGCCGAGGAGTCTAGCGTAGGGAGCTACAAAGGTTGTACTCTTAAAACCCTAGCTTAATCTACTTGTGATGAAGTGTTGTTTTTGAAACCCTAATTTTTCTAGGAATGATTCTTTGTATGGTTACTTAGCACCCTAAAATTTTAATCTTTGGTACATGTGATGCTTCCAAACCCTTCATGAGGTGCTAGGTAAACCCAACATTGGTATCAGAGCCGACCTAGAACATTAGGCGACACTTTAACGAAGTTAAAACTTCGATCGAACCGAAAAATACGGATTTTTAGCACTCTCTGGACATTTTTTCAAAACTGTTGTTTTTCAGAATTAAAAATACTTAAAAAATTCAGCAGGGAAATATAAGCACACATGTAAAAAACGATGACATGAACAGTACTTATCACCGCGGAACCGCGGCAATAGCCTGCTTGGGTCGCGGTTCCGCGGCCGTACGGATGAATCAATTTGTCATTTTTATACAGTAATTGTTTTGTCTGCTAGTATATTTTTTGGGGAATTTTTAATCTGAATTTAGTGCTGTATGTTCTGGAGATTGTTTTGGAGTCGATGATTCGATTGGAATTTTGATTTCGTGTCTTTTCCGGGTAAATTTGAAAGTATTGAATTGTTCGAACGAGTATCATTTACTCACTTTTTCACGGGCTTTAAATCTTTCGAAAATACGTGCAAGTTTTGTGGTGGACCCTCTAGAAGACAACAAACCTTAACTCGATTATGTGACCGTCTTGAACTGCCTTTTAAACCTTAGGGTTTGGGGCAGTACGGCGTGCCACATGTGAGGCGTTGGCTTGACCCTTCTACGGCTGGACCGCTACTACTGTGACACATTCCGGGTTTTTGAACTCCGCTCAAGTGTTGAGCTTTATGGAATTTTGGGTATTTGGTCATTCGTTCGAAAACTTTAATACTGTCTATTTATCTGGAATGTGATACAATATGTGGAATTCATATAGTTAGGCATGAAATACGAAATATGTGATATTTCGCATTTACGATGTCTAAAGAGAATGTGGATTCCAAATATTGTAGTTTTACACTTTCTTTTCTGTGACCGTAAGTGTAGTATGTCGATATCGCCAGTTTCGTTGCTATACATCAATGACAATTGGGGTATGCATACTTACTTACGTTGATGATACGAGATATTATGTGTTGCTGAGATATGATGTGCAGGATTGTCGCGATTGAATAGCCGGGGGGGTTTTATGTGAGATGAAAGTTTTATATTTTCATTCATGTAAATTCAAATGTAATGTAATATTATTTTATTTAGGGCACTTCCGGGTTGAGGTTGATACCACCAGTGTTGTATATTATTTACTTTTCCGCATTAGGATGGACCCAAGGAGGGGAGCACAGGTGACCGGGTTCTGGGGTTCAGTGGGAGGCCATCTCGAGGAGTCGAGACCGGGTCTCCTAAACTCCAGAATTGGTAGGGTCGCTTGCCGCTCTCGTAGGGGTCCAGGGTGTGGGCTTGGCTATTCATCGCGACTGTGGAATCCGTATTTTCTATTGTTGGCTAAATACTAAATACGGACGTCCTAGTATATCCCATATTATATCTATGTTTCTGCTGCGATATCTGTGATGTGATCATTTGATATGTTGTGATGAATACAGGATATAGTATATATGATATATTATATAGACGTTACTTATGTTTTACACCCGCACTAGCCCTGCCCTGCTCTGTCGTTAGTTACCTAACCTAACGGTGCACGAGGGGACATCGAGGCGAATGCGGATGACATAAGTGTACATCGTATTTATCTGTGATGTTTAGGTGACTTAATTGATGGGACTTCATTAATGTGATTAATGAAAGAAAAGAAACCTAAACGATGTTGTAGAATCAAATTTTTCTAAAAAGGGTAGCTACAGTTTTGCTTTGCATAGCGATATATATGATATATCCCGCACCTTATTCGATGAGGAAAGAGCCGAGATCCCTTCACCGGGAGTGACCTCTTTAGCGAAACTGGCAAATGCTACAACACTCGGTTTTCTTTTGATTGCTTTTGGATTTTTGCTTTGCATAGTGATATATATGATATATCCTGCACCTTATTCGATGAGGAAAGAGCCGAGATCCCTTCACCGGGAGTGACTTCTTTAGCAATACTAATGAAAGCCTCAAAATCACTCCATTTCAAAATTCACTTGATTCTACAACGATATCAAGTTCATTACGCAATAGGTTTTCAGAAAAACCTGTCGTAGCCCTCCGTCATTTCAGATAAGTCCTACTTAGTATTCGCGCTACGTTTGTTGGCCTGCGTCAAGGCGTAGTGTGCGGCAGCTAACTAGTATTTATCTGTTTGTGCATATGATGCAGATTGGATTAGGGTAGTCGTGCGACTTTGTTGGCATGCGTCAAGGGTCGTACGGGTGGGTTTAATTCAATCAAGAAATGACGGGTTGAACTTGACTAGTGCACTATGGTTTGTTGGCCTGCGTCAAGGTCATGGGACGCTAGGGGCAAAATATTATCGGGAATTTCAAGTGTTGAAATTTGCAATGAGATTTCATACCTTCTATGAGATAGTTGGATCTCGATATCCACTGCGAGTAATTGTTACTCCCGGAAGAGTTTTACACAGGACAATTAGCCGATCAAGTAGGTGTCTAGAAAGGTGTCAATGGGGTTACACCTCTGGGAAAACGAGGTTTACTTTAATTAGGTCCGTGCGAAAGCACGGGGAACCTCCCTCAAAGTACCGACACTGGCCTGGCTGAAAGATCGGCGAAGTTGTAGGGTGTAATTAATCCCGGCTAGTCTTTCCTTTTAGGGTTTGAAGGAAGATTTGATAAAAACAGTGGGAGCCATCCTGATTAGATAAGATAATAACCAATCTGATCTTGCAAGAGCATACGCTAAAGTGTTTTCTTCTCTCTCTCTCCAGGTAACGACCATGTCATGCCTTAATCAAGATAATAATATGGATGTATTGACCGAACCCGCATGTTATACTGTGCTGGGGAACGTTGGTTCCGTTCTATCTTATAAGAGTTATAGGACTGAACAGGACATAGGGGAATACCAGGATTCCCATGCCACCCGAATGAAGAAAGTACATGATGATGCATTTTCTTCGGGTATGTTCGTTACAGAGAACTGTTTCTCCATTTGCCCTACGTCCTGGGTATTAGATACCGGGTCAGGATCCTATATATGTAATCAGTTACATGGGCTTAAGAAAGGTAGAGAACTTGGAGAAGGTGATAAAGACATAAGGGTTGGAAATGGTGCAATTGTTGCAGCTAAGACCGTCGGGGAATATCACCTTGTATTACCAACTGGTAATACATTGATTCTGAACGAATGCTATTACATGCCGAACCTGATATGCAACATTATATCAATTTCTTTGTTGAGTAAAGAAGGATATAATTTTGTATTACAGGATAATGTTATGAACATTTTCCTTAACCAAAAGTTGGTTAGATCAGGCACGTTGTGCAATGGCATTTATGTTCTAAATCAATCAACAGTTCTGAGTATAACAAACACACACAAGAGGAAGAGTTCAGAACTGAACGAATCCTTCTTGTGGCATTTTAGACTGAGTCACATCAATACGACACGACTAGCTAAGTTGCATAAGGATGGATATTTGAATCCGTTTGAATTTTCATCTTATGACACTTGCCAGTCATGTCTCAAAGGAAAGATGACCAAAACTCCGTTTACGGGACACGGAGAAAGAGTTACGGAACTCTTGGGACTGGTGCATAGTGATGTATGCGGTCCAATGTCTACACATGCCAGGAATGGTTCTGCGTACTTCATTATATTCACTGACGATTTCTCTAGATTCGGATATGTGTTCCTGATGAAACACAAATCAGAAACTTTTGAGAAATTTAGAGAATATAAACAAGAAGTCGAGAACCAAACCGGAAAAAGTATTAAAATCCTTCGATCTGATCGAGGAGGTGAATACTTGAGCAATGAATTCCTGGACTTCCTAAAAGAGAATGGGATTCTCTCTCAGCTGACTCCTCCATATACACCACAGCACAACGGTGTATCGGAACGGAGGAACCGCACCCTATTAGATATGGTGCGCTCTATGATGAGCACAGCTGAGTTACCTATTTCCTTCTGGGGGTATGCACTCGAAACAGCTGCAGACCTATTGAATATGGTTCCCACCAAATTCGTGCCAACCACTCCATATGAGATATGGAAAGGTAAGAGACCATGTCTTAATTATGTTAAGATATGGGGTTGTCCGGCATATGTAAAAACACAGAATCCGGACAAACTCACGGCAAGGTCCATTCTGTGTAAGTTTATTGGATATCCCAAACATTCGCGCGGGTATATCTTCTACCACACCGAGGAACAAAAGGTGTTTGTTGCTCAACATGCCACCTTTTTAGAAAGGGAATTTCTTGAAAAAGAGATTAGTGGAAAGGAGGTAGAACTGGAAGAGGTTCCAGCAATACAGACCACGACAGAAGATTTGGTTGAACCGGAGGATTCGGTAGTTCCCAACGAACCTCAGCCTCTCCGCCGATCTAGTAGGGTTTCTCACCTACCTGAGAGATACTACGGTTTTCTCATGGATGGTGGGAGTGAGGACTGCATCATGGAGGATGATGACCCAACTAGCTTCGAGCAGGCCATCACGAGTGGGGACTCAGTGAAATGGCTGGATGCTATGCGGTCCGAGATGGATACACCAACAAAGTATGGACTTTGGAAGTTGCTCCTGAAGGGGTAAAACCTATTGGGAGCAAGTGGATCTTCAAGAAAAAAACTTGGTGTAGATGGGAAAGTGGAGACTTTCAAAGCTAGACTTGTTGCAAAGGGTTTTCGTCAAAGACCAGGTGTGGACTATGACGAGACCTTTTCTCCAGTGGCTATGCTTAAATCCATCCGGATCATGCTTGCCATCGCTGCATATCATGATTACGAAATCTGGCAAATGGATGTTAAGACCGCCTTTCTAAACGGTGATTTAGAAGAGTGCGTGTACATGACTCAGCCAGAGGGCTTCGTAGATAGTGGGAGCAGCGGGAAGGTGTGAAAGCTGCTTAAATCCATTTATGGATTAAAGCAAGTATCGCGGAGGTGGAACATCTGCTTTGACGTCGTTATCAAAGAGTTTGATTTCGTCAAAAACGTAGATGGACCTTGTATCTACAAGAAGGTGGCAGAGAGTAAGGTTGTCTTCCTCGTATTGTACGTGGACGACATACTCTTGATAGGAAATGACATTCCTATGCTGCAATCGGTCAAGCTCTTCTTATCACAAAGATTCTCAATGAAAGATCTTGGTGATGCCTCCTGCATATTGGGAATTAGGATCTATAGAGATAGATCCAAACGGATATTGGGATTGTCCCAATCCAGGTACATTGACACCATACTAAAGAGGTTTAGTATGGAAGAATCTAAGCGTGGGAACTTACCCACGATCTCTGGAGTCACTCTCTCCAAAGAGATGTCTCCCAAGACTGATTTGGAGAGAGCTCGCATGCAAGGGATACCCTATGCTTCGGCTGTAGGCTCTATCATGTACGCGATGCTATGTACCAGACTCGATATAGCATACTCACTAAGTGTAGTGAGCAGGTATCAAGCTAATCCTGGAGAGAGTCACTGGACAGCTGTGAAGAGCATTCTTAAGTACTTACGAAGGACTAAAGATATGCTCTTGGTGTATGGTAACGGAGAACTCCAAGTGGAGTCCTTTACCGATTCGAGCTTCCAGAATGATAAGGACGACTCTAAGTCGCAGTCGGGATTTGTATTTACCCTTTACGGAGGGGCGGTTAGCTGGAAGAGTTCCAAGCAGGAAACCGTGGCAGACTCGACGATGGAGGCTGAATACATCGCTGCCAACGATGCTGCCAAAGAGGCTGTCTGGATCAAGAAGTTCATTACTGAACTTGGCGTGGTTCCATCCATTGAGAATCCAATACCTTTGTATTGCGATAACAATGGAGCGGTGGCTTTGGCCAAGAAACCCAGGTCCCATCAGCGATCCAGGCATATTCTGAGGCGGTATCACCTGATCCGGGAGATAGTTGATCGCCGGGAGATCGAGATCAGGAGGGTTGACATGAAGAATAACACAGCGGATCCACTCACGAAGGCCATTCCCCAGATACAGTTTGAGAGACTCTTCGGGATGCTCGGTATGCGATACTACAGCAGCTGGCCCTAGTGCAAGTGGGAGATTGTTAGTTGTATGTATGCCCTAGAGGCCAGTATTGTACAGATGATGTATATTAATTGGATGCTTGGACATATATATAGAGATGACTTTCTTGCTCGATATGATAGTATGCTATCTGGTTGCTCTTTATTTTAACATGTATACTTGTCTCTTTATACTGTCTTATAGTTACATGTTGGTAAAGCCCTTAGGATATGTACTTGACTACCTGGACTATGATGCGGATCATACTAGTGGGGACATGGTAGTCCATAAGTACATCCTTCAAGGTCCTTAGTCGTAGGTGTATCGAGACGGGGCATCGATATACCAGTGTAGACTAGCGTATACCCTTCTCGACCCATGAGATGGGCGATGGATGATCCCATATCCATTGGTATTTGACATCAGAGATGGTATACGGGTGCTCAGTGGAGACTGGGTACACTGGACGGACTTACCGAGAACTCCCAGATGGTATTATACCTCACGTCAGATGGCAGTTCTCTGGTGACACTTGTGCAGGTTAGTCTGTAGACCCGAGATCGTCATAGAGTCTTGTGTGATTCCCACTGTGCTTTGATTTCCACCTTACCACGTCCATGAGGGCATGCAAACTGGTGGTTTTTGGGTACAGTACCAAGTCACATGGAGGCAATGAGCGATAGGAGGGGTTTCGTCTCTCTCGGTATTGGGGGTTGATGTTGCGCTGTGCTCGATTGGCCCTAACAGGAAAGTCCCTGGCCAGGGCTGATTAGAGATTTACTGGTAAGTGTTACCAGTAGTTTCTCGACCCGTTATGAGCCTCACATCGGCACGACTTATCGGTTATTGGGGTCTGACGTTTACCACCCCTAGACTTGATATGCGACATATCAGACGAGGAGACCGGACTGCACGGGTAGTGTTGCCGGTTGGCTCGACGGGGGTTGTAGCAGGTTCGCTTATTTTCTTCTGATCGCTCAATACCCGGGTGGCCGTTACGTTTAGCTGACCGCTTGCGGCTTGGGAGTGCTTGATATGATCATCACCCACTGCCGGCGTATTGACGAGTCTTAGAGTCCCACAAAGGAGTTACCTAGTCCAGGCGAAACGTTGTGGTGCGCGTATGCGATATGCGCATGGACCCGGTTAAAATGCACGTATGAGATACCGTACATTAATCGGGCGGCTTGCTTTTGGTTGGGTCGTATGTGATATGGCCGGATTGATAAATTAAGTGTTGATTTATCATTTAACCATTAGATTCTCACTAGAAATCCTTTCTTGTATTTTTGGATGTATGCATGCATGTATGCATTCTTTCTTGATTCATGCACATATGGATGTGCATGCACACATACATACATACATCATCCTTCATGGTTGTATATACAAAGAAAATGGTAGCAATATAAGACTCACACCATGGTTTTATATATATGAACTATTATTGCATTTGTTTTAAAACAAAAAGAAAAAAGGAAAGGATAATTCATGGTTTCTTTGTACACTCTTCTTTGACCTAACCATGCTCACCCACCATTTAACCATGGATTAACTTTCATTTTGGGTTTTAACTCAAGTTCAATAATATCCTTATTGTTCAACCATGGTTTGAGATGAGAGGTAAAAAATATATATAGATATATTTTCTATTTTCTCAAGAGAGTTTATCTTTTCTCTTATTCTAAAAGGCCACCATCTTCTTTCTCCTTCATCTTTTGCTCTCTAGATTTATCTAGTGAGCAAATTACTCATCAATTTAGGATTTTGAAGTGAGAAAAGCCACCACAACACCATTCTACACAAGTCTTGCCCACTTGTTTAGAGTGTTAGCTTCATTTCATTCTCTTGATAAAGTGAAGTTGCAAGCTTGGACAAAGCGGACTCCGGGTGGATCATCGTGGACCTAGAGGAGTTCAAGCGGACTTTTTCCAAACCCCAAGTAGCCGAGGAGTCTAGCGTAGGGAGCTACAAAGGTTGTACTCTCAAAACCCTAGCTTAATCTACTTGTGATGAAGTGTTGTTTTTGAAACCCTAATTTTTCTAGGAATGATTCTTTGTATGCTTACTTAGCACCCTAAAATTTTAATCTTTGGTACATGTGATGCTTCCAAACCCTTCATGAGGTGCTAGGTAAACCCAACAACATAATTACAGAGCCCGAAGTGGCCACTCTTTCTCGGAAATCTGGGACTGTCCAGACTGCTGCTCTTTCTCCTTGTGGCTCCTTGGTATTGGTGGGTGTTGCAAGCATTACGATGGCCCTCGTCGAGTCAGGGGATGAAGCTATGGGTGCAGAATCTACTCCCCCGGGGGAGAATGAGGAAACCGTTACACTTGGTGACACTTCCGGCACGGTTTCAGCTTCTGACCTATCAGGTACCCTTGGGTTTTTATCCTTGAGTTTTTAATCTTGTTAAGCCCTTCTAACGATATTTCCTTTATCTTGAGCATAGGCGCGATAAACCCTGAAGCTGTGCCGGCCGTAAAAGCGCCGCCGGCCGCCACTTTGACGGTCGCAGTCCCTTTGCTTTCTTCTGTGCCTCCTCAAATTTTGGAAGGTATGGGTTTCTCACTTAGTTGCTTTACTGTGGATACAATCCTACTTGTATTGACTGTATATTGTCGTGACTCTGCAGGAGTACTTTTTGACCATTTGTACCAGGTGCTAAACCCGCATTTTTCCTTTCAATCGGAAATCGTTCCACTTTCTGGTGTTGGTCAGCATATTCTTCACCTAGTGTTTCTTCTTTTTTTTTTTATGAAAAAACTTATTGTTGCTAAGCCTTCCTTATATTGACCACGGTATCACGTCTTGGAGGAGGAAACGAAAGAATAGCCACACCTCCGGTACTCCCTGTTCTGCCGCCTGCAACAGCCGGTATGATAGATTCCATCCCTCAGGTGTTTTCTTTGTCTTTCAAGTTGAAATTTGTAGGGTTCCTAGGCACTCTAACAAGGTTCTACAAGGCATCAACCATGCCCGATTCATCAAAAAATAGCCGTGCCGAACAACCCTAACCAAGATCGTATACTAGAGATTATGCGAAAACTAGCAAGTTAAACATTTTAACTACAAGTGAAAGGGATTACAACCTTTGTAGATCCGGTCCTTCACTTCTAAAGCTCCGTTTTGATGTCCCTTCGCTGCGATCATCGGGATCCCGGACTCTAGCGATGGTTTCTTCGGAGAAATGAGCGGGCTAGGTCGTTGACTTCGAGGCCGAAGATGATCTACGTCGAGGAGACTCAAACTCAAGCTATTCCTTCACTTGGTCATAAACTTTGTGAAGAGAACACCCTAAACTAAATAGCAAGTAGTAGAGGATGATGAAATAGGAAGTGAGTTTACTTTAGATTTGGATTTCCCACTCTAAATCTTCACTTGAAAATTTTCTAGAAAGCTTTCTTCTTCTTGAAGAAGAAGAAGAATAAGAATGAATAATGAATTATCTCAAAAGAATAATCAAGTGAAGTCTATCATCTTGCAACCATGGGTGAGTTTACCTTTGTAGAGACTAAACCATAGTTTTAGGTAATGGGTAGGTTAATGAAAATCTTATGCAAAACAAAATTAGTGGACTTTGTCAAAGATGCTTGAAAGCTTAATGAAGCTTCAAGCAAAGACAAAGAAAGCCGCCATTTTGTTTTACCAAAATAAATAAAAACCCAAAACCATTATCTTAAATATGGTGTAAGTCATACAAACACCCAAGTTTGCATGTATCATCAAACATGATACAATCTAGTGCACAAAAATATATCACATATACAACTTGTGCACATTAAGTGAGAAAATCAAACTTAAATGAACCAATACTAGTTAATGTAAAGTAATATATCAAATATATAATTATACATTAAATAATTAAATCAACACTTGATTTAATGATCCGGTCATATCGCATATAACCGACTAATATCTAATGTATCAATGTATCGAATCAACACTTGATTCGGTAACCCGGCTATATCTCATATAACCGTTCGATGATACAAATCGCGAGAATAGAATACAGTATCACATACTGGTATTATTCTCGGTCCCGCACATATCTCATATGCGCTCCTATTTCGTTTCGCTTGAGCCAGGAAACATCTGTGTAGGACTCTAAAGACTCGCCAATACGCCGGCAGTAGGTGGTGATCATATCAATCACCCACAAGCCGCAAGCGGTCTGCTAAACGTAACGGCCACCCGGGTATTGAGCAATCAGAAGATCAACGAGCAAGCCTGCTCACACTCCTGTGAATCCAATCAGTAACACTTACCGCACAGTCCGGTCTGTTCGTCTGATATGTCGCATATCTCGTCTAGGGGTGATAAACGTCAGACCCCAGTAGCTTGATAAGTCATGCCGATGTAAGGTCCATAACAAGCATGAAACTACTGATAACACTTACCAATAAATCAGTGCAACCCTGGCCAGGGATTTCCAGTTATGGCCAGTCGAGCATAGCGTAACATCAACCCCCAATACTGGGAGAGACGAATCCCCTCCTATCGCTCATTGCCTCCATGTGAATCGGGACTGTACCCAAAAACCACCTGTTTGCACGACTCAGTAGAGCCGTGGTAGGGTGGAAAACAAAGCACAGTGGGAGACACACAAGAATCTATGACGATCTCGGGTCAACAGATTAAGCAGTACCAGTGTCACCAGAGAACTGCCATCTGACGTGAGGTATAATACCATTTGGGAGTTCTCGGCGAGTCCGTCCAGTGTACCCAGTCTCCACTGAGCACCCGCATACCATCTCTGATGTCAAATACCAATGGATATGGGATCATCCATCGCCCATCACATGGGTCGAGAAGATATACGCTAGTCTACTCTGGAATATCGATGCCCCGTCTTGATATTCCTACGACTAGGAACATTGAAGGATGTACTCATGGACTACCCAGGCCCCACTAGTATGATCTACATCATAGTCCTGGAAGTCGAGTACACATCCTAAGAGCTTTATCAACATGTAACAGAGAGACAATAAGTATACATGTTAAGATAAAGAGCAACCAGATAGCGTACTATCATGTCGAGCAAGAAAGTCCTCCCTATATATGTCCCAGCATCCACTGCATTATACATCTCATGTACAGTAATGGCATCTACGGCATACATATAACTAACAAAATTTGACCGTAATTCATTTTGCAAAGATTACACCGGCTCCAGCTCCTTTCGAGTCTCGCATTCCCATGCCTGTGGGGCCCTTCACTAAACGTACATCCTTCAGGGGCACAGCGAATAGCCGACGAACGTTAAGCGAGTTTATCGAAGATCTCGATGCCGAGGCCCACACTTCTGCTATGGATTTTGCTGACGAAGTCAATCCAATGCTGGCGACGCTCGTGAACTTCCATAATGAAGATCTCGTCGGTTCTTGGGTTGATTATTGCAGGAAGATCGAGGCTTGGCTGCATGAGATTGAGCTTAAGCGTCCCGCTCCTGAGGTATTGGCCTCGAACTCTCAGCGGGCTGCGTGGGTCGAGCAGAGTGTCTCTTTCATTCGCTATTTTGAACAAGAGGCGGCCCTGAGGCGAAAAGAACATGAGGCGGCTTTCGGCGAATCCGTCCAATTGCGTGTCCAGGTTGAAGCGAATGCTGCGCAGCTGAAAGCTATTTTCGACAACCTCCAACGATGTATTTCGGATGGGTTGATGCTAAGGCAGAAGCTTGACTTCACCGAGCGGCTCACGCAGGACTATGAAGCTGCCAAGCAAGAAATCGATGAAAAGCTTTCATCCTGTTTGCAGCAACGAACTCAAATCGAAGCGGAGTTGGCCGCTGTAGCTGAACACGAGAAGGAGTTGACGGGAGCGCGCGAACGGTTCGTCGGTTTGTTGAAGACGCCTCCTCCTAAAAAATGTCATTGTACCCCCTTCATTGTACTGATTATATTCTTCTGATTCATGAATAAGACATATTTTATTTTATACTGGAATTTCTCCCCTTTTTTCTGTCTTGATCTGGTGTGAAGTAATTTATACACTCATTTCGGAGTTAGTAGTTTATTCACTCATCTCGGAGTCTCTAGTTTATGCACTCATTTCGGAGTTTGTTTAGTTTACCTCCCTTGGCTTGTAGTTCCTAACGTTACAGTTAACGCCTGCTCTTTATGACAGGGGTCCGTTAGGGTCTGTGGTACTAGGGTTTTTGTCCGTCGTACCATCGTGTTGGCTGATGCATTCCCCGATATGCAGACTTTACGCTACTGTTCGAGCAGCCCCGCGACTGTCGTGTATCTGATCCCTTCGGGGGCTGGAAAAGACGTTTTCAAGTAATTTTCTTAGATCATATTACCATCGGAAGAGAAAACGTTAGGAATTTTCCATGACGTTTTTTTACTCGAGGTTAGGCTCAGTTTGGGAGCCCCGGTGAGTCATAACCACTCCGCGCTGGTGTGGGATGATCTCCGATAGTCTTTCAGGTTTTATTTGAGTTGCCGTCAAGACCATGAAGTTAGGAATTTGTCCTTCACTTCCTTTATCGACACCGCGTCTGCTGTAATGAGACGAATGTCGAGGTGATCTCTAGGTTGTTTTGTGAACCGTCAAGACTAGGAACTAGGGACTTTTCCATGGCTCCATTTTGTTTTGACCCCGGGGTCGCTTGCTGACGTCGCGTCTGCATCCTGATGGAGTGAAGAGAAGCGCCGTTGTTGACACTGCGTCTGCTGTAAAAAGATGAGTGTCGAGGTGGTATCTAGGTTTTTTGTGAACCGTTGAGGCTTGGAACTAGGGACTTTGCCATGACTCCGTTTTGTTAACGTCGCGTCTGCATCCTGCTGGAGTGAGGAAAATCGCCGTTGTTGACACTGCGTCTGCTGTAAATAGATGAATGTCGAGGTGGTCTCTAGGTTGTTTGTGAATCGTTGAGACTTGGAACTAGAGACATTGCCATGGCTCCGTTTTGTAGATGTCGCGTCTGCATCCTGCTGGAGTGATAAGGAACTCCGTCGTTGACACTGCGTCTGCTGTAAAGAGACGAATGTTGAGGCGGTCTCTAGGTTGTTTGTGATCCGTCGAGACTTGGCTCTCCCTTTGACGGAGCCTGGTGGGAAAATATGGTTCCCTTTTCGTTTATGCCCATGAATCGTATACAGGGGTTAGTGTAGACTCACCTGCAGGGCAAAAGTTTCATTTTTTTTATTTCTTTCCGCGATGCCCTATCATTTCAGCTTTTTATATCGCGAGAGTTGCGATTGCCCAATCATTTCGGCTTTTTATCGCGATGCCCAATCATTTCGGCTATTTTTCTTTTTACTCGCTACTCTTTATTGCGAGTTGCCCAAATATTTCGGCTGTTTTTATATGCATATATTTTGCTCGCTGATTTTTATTACGAGTTGCCCCATCATTTCGGCTATTTCATATGCATTTATTTTTGCTCGCTGATTTTTATTGCGAGTATGGAACTTGAGATCTGATACCAATCTTGGCATCAGCACCGCTGCGACTGGAATATTTCCAGGAGCGAATCATCATTTGCCATGAAAGGACTTGGAATTTGATACTGATTTAGGCATCGGCATCGCTACAACTGGGATATTGCCAGGAGCGAATCATCATTTTCCTTTATTGATTTGAACAAAGGTGGCTTAGCAAACAGGGTTAGAATCCTGTCGACTAAGGCTTTTTGACTTTACGAGCCGTAAGGGTCTCATAAAGGTATTTCTCCCTACAAGTCGTGAGGATCTCGTAGGTGTATGTTCTCCTTAGAAGTCGTGAGGACTTCTAAGTGGTGTTCTCTCTTATAAGTCGTAAGGATCTCACAAGAGTATTTTCTCCTTATATGTCGAAAAGACTTACAAGTGTCGTTTACCATATGAGGACATTCCTCATGATTGGTGGAACTTGTCGGGGGAAACGTTTATTTGTGCCCTTGGATTGTATACAAGAGTTAATATCGGACCGCTTGAAGGCAACTTGGGGAGTATGACGGTTTAAGAACAGGTCCAGGTCCCTGTAACTTAAGGCTTTGAATATTATGAGCCATGAGGGTCTCATAGAAGGGTTCTCCTTACGAATCAAGAGGATCACATAAGAGAAAATTTTACGAGATTGCGCCCTTTCGGGTTTTCACAAGCTCGTCGGTAGCCCTGCTGTTTTTACTCATGGCGTCCTTTCGGGTTTTCATCCGTGCCCATTTCGCTTGTGGGCGTACCATTTTTTTACCCCTCTGTTTGCCAATGGAACTTCGGGGGGGCTTCGCCACCGGGACAGTTGTGTAGTTAGCGGGACTTGAGTTGCAGTCCTCGCCGTTGGGACTTGTGTACATGAGTTCCATTATCGCTGTGTTTGAGGCGACGTATTAGTTTAAAGACATTACGGTCCATTGTTAGTTTAGGAACATCTCGGTCCGGGGCTAGCTTCGAGGAAAAGTTTTGCCGGATACTTCTTATAGAGTCTTGACTCAGGAAGACATCGAGCGGACACGAGCGTCGTCATCTATCATTAACCTGAGTCGTGACTTGTCAAGCGTAGTATTTCTTAAGGAATCGGCCGTTTATTAGCCGGAAGGGTCTTTCGCCATGCATATCCATAAGCAAGTAGACCCCACCTTGGTATACCTTGTCTATGATGTACGGACCCTCATAGTTCGGCTCGAATTTCCCCCGCTTTGCACGGTTGGAGATCATAGGTCTTTTTACGACTAACACGAGTTCACCTTGACGGAATGTTCTTGGTCTGGATAGTCTTTCGTATGAGCACGTCATCCTTACTTTGTAAGCTTCCAGGTTTTGCTACACCATGAGACGAGTTTCATCGAGGGCGTCGAGCTTCTCAAGCCGAAGATGGCCATTTCCTTTATCCCTCAGCTCACATCGAACTGCCACTCATAAAGAGAGTAGCTTTATCTCCCAGGGAAGTACCGCTTCCGTGCCGAATACCAATGCAAATGGCGTTGTATTCGTAGCCGTTTTGAACGTGGTTCGATACGCCCAGAGAGCTTCATGCAGTCTCTCGTGCTAGTCCTTTTTGTTTCTCGACACCGTTTTCTTTATAATCTTGGTCAAGATCTTGTTGAAAGCTTCGGCGAGACCATTGGCATGAAGATTATAGACTGAAGAGTATCTCTAGTCTATTTTGTGTTATTCTGCGAAGCGGCTGATCTTATGGCTTCTGTAGGCCGGCTCATTATCCGAGATGATCCGTCGTGGAGTACCGAACCGGTAGATGACATGCATCCTAAAAAAATGGAGGATGTTCTCCGTCTTCACTTCCTTTAGCTGTACCGTCTCTTGTTGGGTTATGGCAGCGCCCGGCCATTAATCCGTGACCAAATGCGGAACAAAAATTTATAAAACTTGGCGCTACCACAACCAATTACCCGGATCTACCCATAGGCCCTAGATAACAAAACATGCAAAGGAGTTAGAATGGTTATACCGAATAGATCCGTGTCTTTCGGTCTTCAACCATCATTCCAAACTCCTAGGGGCTTCCTTGATCAAGCTTGATCTCCGGTCTCCCTCCATCGATGATGATCCACCCGAGAGTCTTTGCAACGAGCTCCAACCTCATATCCGAGGCAACTAGAGCACCTAGATCGCTATTCTAGATACCGTAGATGAAGTAGAGAGCGATGAAGGATTAATTTGTATCAAGACACCCAAGGATTCTCAACTCATGAGAGGGTTTGGATGGAGCTAGAGGAAGAAGATGCCATGAGAATGAGGTGTTGATAGCAACTCAAGAAAGAGAAAAAGAAATGAATAATGGCTTATTTTTTTGTTTGTTGTGTGAGTGTGATAAGAAATAATGGAGCCATCACATAAATGTCCATGTCTCCAAAATATCTTAGTCAACAAAAAATATCTCAAGTCAACATAATCTCACAACAAACAAAAACTTTAAGCATGCTAGAATAGTAACCATGTCACTAATTAGCCATGCCACAAAAATGCAATAAACAACTCATCCTACACCTCAATAACCTTTTAATCCAAAAAGATCTATACCATGATGAGGTGTATCTTCTAAAAGTAATCTTGTAATAAATTACAAGAATACCCCTTAACCGTAGATACATACCCGCATCCGTATTCCGAAGAATACGAATACAAAAAGACGAAAATAATCCAACAAATATAATACCAGGATCCGGCTTAAACTAAAGCCCACTAGTATTATCCGTCCGAACATCATCCGTGCACAAGTACACGTATGTGATCGAACCCTGCCGTAAAACCATACGGCCTCTACATCATTTCGCCCGAAGCAGGAAAACCTTCTGTGTGGGACTCTAAAGACTCGTCAATACGCTGGCAGTGGGTTCAACCACAAGTACGTTAGCGGCATTAGTTGTACGTAACGGCTACTCAGGTATTGAGCGAAAGGGAGGCCGACGAGCAAACTCATCTTGAAACCCTTACTGAGCCTGACAATGACAATATCCTACAGTCCGGTCCGTTCGTCTATGAGTATCACATATCGAGTCTAGGGGTGGATAAAGTCAGACCTCCAATAACGCGGCATTTAGTGTCGGTATGAAGCCCATCACCACCTGAGAAACTACCGATCCTAGATCAGTAATTATCGACTACTTTGGCCAAGGATTTTTGGTGATGGCCACCCGTGCACAACTGCGACATCAACCTCCAATACCGGGAGAGACGAATCCCCCGACGATCTGCTCACTGCCTCCATGTGGCTCGGGACTGTACCCAACTAAAACCTGTTTGCACGGCTCCTTTGAGCCGTGGTAGGGTAGTAATCAAAGCACAGTGGGAACTCAAACGAGACAAATGACGATCTCAGGTCGATAGACTAACCTGTACAAATGTCACCAGGGAACTGTTATCTGACAATAGGTATAATACCAACTAGCATGTTCCCGGCGAGTCCGTCCGGTGTACTCATAACCTAATGAGCACCTGTATACATCTTAGGTGAACAAACTAACACCAATGGCCTGTGAGATCGGCCACCGCCCCTCGTCGGGGTTTCGATCAGTATACACTAGTCTACTCTGGAGTATCGATGCCCAATCTCGAAACTCCCACGACTAGGGATATTTAAGAATGTGCCTATAGACCACCCAGCTCCCACGTATATGATCGCCATCATAATGCTGATAGTCAAGCAAGAATCATATGGGCTCTATCAACATGTAATAGTGATCAGTAAAGCCACCTAAAGCAGATACATGATGATAAAGACAAACCAGATAACATACTATCATCTCGAGTAAGAATGTTCTACCAGTATAGGTCCTCCTTCAATCATCGTAATCGCGTGCCCGCGATCCAATAATTGACTTGAGGGCACTATAGCCAACAATCTCCCACTTGCACTTAAGGCTAATTATTGCAGTGTTGCATACTCACAGCCCGTGTGATACCGAACACCCAACTTCTCTACTAATCAGTTTCACAAAGCTCTATTGTGAAACTATCGCGTTCGAGAAATAGCCTCAGTGAGTGGATCTGCTCCAATGTTTCTTTCTATATCTCTCTTTATCTCAAGTTCGCAGAGAAAACCATCTCCCGAAATGAGCAATACCTATCTTAGAGTATGTCTGGATATCTGATGGGACCCAGTTCACAAATGAACTCCAAATCCAGTAAACTTCTTAGACTGCATCATCTACTGAATTTAATCAGTATACTGTGCCATGCCTTCCTCAGTATCCGCTTGGACCACCTGTCCAAACTGCTGCCCCATCAGAAAAGGGAAAACTATAACTCTGACAGTCACTCTGTCATCCAGGTCATCTTGGAAGCCTGGAATGATAACCGTCTCCCGAAGGAGACTACCATTACCATATCCCAAGAACATCCACTTATGTTCTTAACTGCTTCTCATTGTTTCTCCAGGATTGGATTAATATAAACTTATTGCAGCTAGTGCAAAAACAGCATCTGGTGTGGTACTTGACATCACATGATTGACTCAACTGCCTAAGCAAGTGATATACCAATCATGCAAATCCCTTTCCATTTTAGTCTGTAAGACACCTTTAGAGAGGGTGACTCCATCACCTGCAGGTACACCACCATGCCAGAAGTCATCCATTCTAAAACACCTTTAGAAAAATGTCAAAGTACCCAGATTGGAACACTTCCGAAATCTTGATCTAAAACCATAGATCTAGTAACCAGAACCCTGATATTATATCCATATCCTATGTAGAGAAACTACTTTATGACAACCACAGTATAACCGATCGTTGTATAGGAATTTCACTTTCTATAAAGTGCATGTCATCCAAATACTAGGACATCACACCCTACTAACTTCTTAACAGATCCATCTTCTATTCTGATGAAGTCAAAGCCTATGACTGTCACATCAAAAATAGATGATCTATCTCCTCTATACCTGCTTTAGTCTATGAATATACATAAGCTACTTGTCCACTATACTTCCGCTGCTCCCACCGACTACAATAACCCTCTGGCAGAGTCATATACACGTGCACTTCTAAAGCTAGTTTTGAATGATGCTATACTCATCCTCTTGCCGGGTCTCATAGTCTAAAACAACAACAATGACAAGTCTGGGTAAACAAGAACCTCCCTGCCACCGTTTTTTAGGATACCGAAGTACCTTTCGGGCGCCTGATGTTACCCACCATATCTGCGGAGTGGCTAATGGAATGTCAAAAACCAATTGAATTTTTAGGTTCTATTAAATTTTTAGTAATCGTTTGTGGTACTGGAATCACTTCTAGTTCTGCCATACTCCCACTACTGTTTTCTGAAAAAAGTCCATTTTGCTAAAACTGTGGCGAGTCAAGAACAATTTCACTATTGATCTTCCAGATGGTAGAAAGTTATCCTTCGACATAGCCCAAGATAATCTACAAACAACCATTACTGAAACGTGTCTTGAGTTTATCCAGAGTTTGATTTCAAGCATAAGCCGGACAACTCCATATACCTTAACATCATTAAGATATGAACCATTCTATATACAATATAGAAACAGATGCACTAATTTAATTGGAACCAGATTCAAATCATGTAGCTGTCTCCAGTGCATGTCAACTAAATGGAGAGAGGTTGATCAGCATTACTCAACTAGAAGTGCATCCAAATATGAGTAACCTGAAAGAGAAGCAAGTTCTCAAAATCATTACTATCAACTGAATACCAAACACAAGTATCTACATCTTCAATCACCTTGAAGAATGCTGATACTTGCAACACATGGTTCTCTACTTTATTCTTGTACCTATAACTTCTCAAAACTTGGACCTTGTATTTCTACGAAATACTTGTCTAAAAACTAAAGAAGTCACAAGTAAACAGAATATAGTACGAGTACCAACCCCTTTGTTCTAATGGACACTGTACAACATACAATACTTTGTATAAGTCCCCTGAGTTCAATAACTCAAACCCTGTGCATCGTAGGTTGAAAATTGTACTATGGTTAAGAAGAATTACACCGTTGTTGAATACTTCTTACCTAACCATCAACTGATATAGGTAAATGTCATAGACATAATTTCAAAAAGTTATATCTCACTTTATAAAATAAATGTACTGCTATATCAGTTTGAAACTGGTGCATAACTACGGATATTCAAAACCAAATATTTGTTGTCCGGCAAAAACCCAGGTGATTTCCTCAAATATCACCAATTACAATGAATTCCGATATAATGAGAATATAATCACATAGTTCCCAATATCTTACTCCCACTCATCATCTGTTATACCATATAGATGTGAGAATCAAAGCTGGTAAATACATACCCTGGAGTCAGAATCTAATTGGTAAATCAGTTTTCAATTAACACTGCACTGGGAAACTGAAACATGAAAATGTTTCGAAGGGGTATCCGGGTATTCCTAGTAATGCCTCTTCCACTATCTTGATTCAAGACTGTAACCGTATATTTCCTTGTCATCTCTCAAATCCCTTTATTTGTCTTTACTTATTACCTTATGTACACCATACTTAGGCTAAATGGTTTTCTTCCTTCCCTACCTTTTGGCACCAGCCTAAGGTTTGGAAGAAGACTATCCAATAAGCGTAATAGGTGTATCCTCCTAATCCTATGAGCCTTCGCAACCCGAGTGAAGGTAAAGGGAAAAGACAACTGAATAATCCTTATTCTATTTCTCCTGAATTAGAATCCATTCTCAAACTGGAACAAGTTCCTTTGAGTTCGTATGTAACTATACGATGGATTATCCAATAAATGTGGATCTTCGTAGTGATATGGGGCGTTCTGGAGAAATGCAAAGGTGAAGTAGGAGTGGCGATGATATAAGCGATTTGGTCATGAATGATAGCAGTCACAATTTACTTTGCTTTCTTTCTAATCGGTTTATTTGTCTTTACTTATTACCTTCTGTACTCCTCACTTAGGCTAATTGATTTTCTTCCTTCCACACCTTTCGGCACCTGCCTATGGTTTGGAAGAAGACTATCTAATAAGCACAATAGGTGTACCCTCTCCTAATCCTAGGAGCTTTCACAACTTGAGAGAAGGTAAAAGGAAAAGGCAACTGAATAGTCCTATTCATTTTCTCCAGAACCGGAAACCATTCTCGAATCTGAAACAAGTTTCTTCGAGTTCGTATGTAACTATACGATGGTCATATCCAATAAATGTGGATCTTCGTAGTGATATGGAATGTTCCGGAGAAAAGCAAAAGGTAAAAGTAGGAGTGGCAATGAAGTATGCAACTCTGACAATCCAAAAGCCAGTGTGTTTTAAGAAGATTCGGTTAATTTGGTTCATGAGTTTTAGTCTAGGGTCGGGCCATGGTCGCTGCCAAAGAGAGAGAGAAAAGAAACACCCAGCGTGCACTCTAACCTAGATCAGAATGGTTAATCACTTTATCTAATCAGGATGTCTCCCACTGTATCCTCAAATTCTCCTCCAAACCCAAAAGAAAATTAGTCGGGATCGTCTAAAATCACCCAAGAAGTAAACCAACTCATCAGTGGGAATCAGGATCCAACTATCATCGCATGATAACCTGATAGAATCCTTTCAAGTTATCACACTCCAGAAGGTATGTGCATGCCTGGCAAGTTTCATGTATGTTTGAAACTCCTGATGTGATTTCTGCCCCATGCTCTTATGACCTTGACAAAGGCCAACATATCATAAGTCACATGTCAAGTTCTACCCGTCATTGTCCAGGTTAATTTTCTATCCACCCGTATATACCCTTGACGAAGGCCAACATAGTAGTACGACTGTCCCAAACAATGCATCTATTTATGCAACAGAAAAGTAACAAATAGCTACCATACACTACGCCTTGACGAATGCCAACATACATAGCATGAATACTAAGTGCTACCCGTCTGAAATGACGGAGGGCTACGAATGGTTTTTAGCGAAAAACCTTTAATGTAATGAACTTGATATCGTTGAAGGAACCAGATAGCTTTACAAATATATAGCGGCGAAAACTTTTGCTAAAGAGGCCACTCTCCGTGAAGGGATCTCCGCTCTTTCCTCATCGAATGAGGTGCAGGATATTCCCAACTGAATACCTCGATGCAAAGCAAAAAATTAATCGACTATAGTGAAGTAATTACCCTGATGCAAACTTCTGCCCAAGAGGTCACACCCTGTGAAGGGATCTCGGCTCTTGCCTCGTCGAATGAGGTGCTGGATATTCATAACCGAATACCACTATGCAAAACAAAAGAAAACGTCCTTGTAATAACAGCTTTTGAAAATTGTTCCAACAACATCATATATAGGTTTTTTTATCTTTGCATTGATCAAAATCAATGCAGTCCCATCAATTAATCACACCAGAAAAGAACAAAAATACGATGTACATATATGCCATCTGCATTCGCCACTGGGCCCCGTCGTCACCCGTTATGTTACTTAACTAACGACAGAGCGGGGCTGGACTAGCGCGGGTGCAAAACATATACAATATCTACTGGTATATATATAAATATATATATAACAATTGTCCCAGGCATGATATATGCAACATCTCAGAATCTCAGCCAAGCAACACAGAGTGGTGGATAATCCTGGAGCCCCGGGTTTCACTTGAGCCGCAAGTGAAACCCGACGTTCCCCTGGTCGTATGGATAGCCTATGCAATGAAAACCTAGACCCCTACGAGTGCGGCAGGTTATCCTCCAAAACCAGAAGTGAGGCAACCCCAATCAACAACGTGAATGGGCCACCCAGCACTTCACGGGATCTGGTAACTTGAGCACTCCTCCGTGGGTC
Organism: Agapanthus africanus; assembly: GCA_030015575.1. Taxonomy (NCBI): domain Eukaryota; kingdom Viridiplantae; phylum Streptophyta; class Magnoliopsida; order Asparagales; family Amaryllidaceae; genus Agapanthus; species Agapanthus africanus. The sequence goes on from JASDDO010000024.1 coordinate 310,967,603, forward strand.
AACCTATACCCCCTACGAGTGCGGCGAATAGCCTGCCAATTCTAAAGTGAGGCCTCCTCCATCTCAACGCCATGAGATGCGGGCCCGTTGCCCTCTAGAACCCGGCTATTCGTGCACTCCACCACGGGGTAATCCTAGTACAGAAAAGAAAAGAATATGTACAACAGTGACATCGACCTCAACCAGGTCATGCACCAAAAAAATAATATACAAACAGGCGGTGACGACAGTCCACATGTCGGACGCTCGCCCCGCAATATCAAATGTACAAATGAAACTAAACTGTACTACCATTGCACCCAAGCTATCCACCACGACGATCCAACCACAACCACAGCACAACACAGAACATCAACGTGAATGTCACATTCGCAAACCCGTCTAAAAGAGCATATAGCAGTTAGACGAGTTGTACCACTCTAATGACATTCACGGTCGCAGATAGTAATGTATGTACTGAAAACTGCGAATTAGAATTCCGCACTCAATTAGCAAACTAAACCAATTTCCAAAACCATGAAAAAAACAGTGAGCTAAAGTTCCAAAACCCAACCGTTTAAAGCCAATTCGGAAGTCCGAATCAAAACAAAACGCGTCCGAACCTTCGCAGGGAGTTAGAGCACGAAATTAACTTCGAGTCGAGAGGCCTAGAGGGGGTACCCTATCCCCGAGGCCACCACTAGGTGGCCAGGGGGTGAGGCAGACCCGAAACTGCCCAAGGTGGGGCAGTTTCGGGTCCCCACTGCTAAAACCACCTTGTGGTGGTCTTGGGGAGTGGGCCCAGCCATTCGGTCCCCCCCGGGGATTCCCCAAGGTGCCCATGCACCACCCCGCGGCTTCTCAGTTCAAACCGTGAGCCCGCGGGGTGTGCAAACATCTCAAACTTTCAGTTTTCGGAACTGTTTTTGTCGGCAATTTTTGCACGACAAAAACGGCAGATTTCTAATGTCGCAATGAGTTAACTAAGGCTTATGGAGTGACTCTGATACCATGTTGGGTTACGGCAGTGCCCCGACCATCAATCCGTGACCAAATGCTGAACAAAAATTTATAAAACTAGGCGCTACCACAACCAATTACCCGGATCTACCCATAAGCCCTAAATAACAAAACATGCAAAGGAGTTAGAATAGTTATATCGAATAGATCTTTGTCCTTCGGTCTTCAACCATCACCCCAAGCTCCTAGGGGCTTCCTTGATCAAGCTTGATCTCTGGTCTCCCTCCATCGAAGATGATCCATCCGAGAGTCTTTGCAATGAGCTCCAACCTCATATCCGAGACAACTAGAGCACCTAGATCGCTACTCTAGATACCGTAGATGAAGTAGAGAGCAATGAAAGATTAATTTGTCTCAAGACACCCAAGAATTCTCAACTCATGAGAGGGTTTGGGTGGAGCTAGAGGAAGAAGAAGATGCCATGAGAATGAGGTATTGAGAGCAAATCAAGAACGAGAAAAAGAAATGAATAATGGCTTGTTTTTTTGTTTGTTGTGTGAGTGTGATAAGAAATAATGGAGCCATCACATAAATGTCCATGTCTCCAAAATATCTTAGTCAACAAAAAATATCTCAAGTCAACATAATCTGACAACAAACAAAAACATTAAGTATGCTAGAATAGTAACCATGGGTCATTAATTAGCCATGCCACAAAAATGCAATAAACACCTCATCCTACACCTCAATAACCTTTTAATCCAAAAAGGTATGATGAGGTCTAATCTTCTAAAAGTAATCTTGTAATAAATTACAAAAATACCCTTCAACCGTATATACATACCCGCATCTGTATTCCGAAAAATACAAATACAAAAAGACGAAAATAATCCAACAAATATAATACTAGGATCCGGCTTAAACCAAAGTCCACTAGTATTATCCGTCCGAACATCATCCATGCACAAGTACACATATGTTATCGAACCCTGCCATAAAACCATACGGCCTCTACATCATTTCGCCCGAAGTAGGAAAACCTTCTGTGTGGGACTCTAAAGACTCGTCAATACGCTAGCAGTGGGTTCAACCACAAGTACGTTAGCGGCATTAGTTGTACGTAACGGCTACCCAGGTATTGAGCGAAAGGGAGGCCGACGAGTAAACTCATCCTGAAATCCCTACTGAGCCTGACAGTGACAATATCCGTACAGTCCGGTCCGTTCGTCTATGAGTTTCGCATATCGAGTATAGGGGGTAGATAAAGTCAGACCCTTAATAACGCGGCATTTAGTGTCGGTATGAAGCCCATCACCACCTGAGAAACTACCGATCCTAAATCAGTAATTCTTGACTACCTTGGACAAGGATTTCTGGTGATGGCCACCCGTGCACAACCGCGACATCAACCCACAATACTGGGAGAAATGAATCCCTCGACGATCCGCTCATTGCCTCCATGTGGCTCAGGACTCTACGCAACTAAAACCTGTTTGCACGACTCCTTTGAGCCGTGGTAGGGTAGTAATCAAAGCACAGTGGGAACTCACATGAGACAAATGACAATCTCAGGTCGATAGACTAAACCTGTACAAATGTCACCAGGGAACTGCTATCTGACAATAGGTATAATACCAACTAACATGTTCCCGGCGAGTCCGTCCGGTGTACTCATAACCCAATGAGCACCTGTATACATCTTAGGTGAACAAACTAACACCAATAGATTGTGAGACCGGCCACCGCCCTTTGTCGAGGTCTCTATCAGTATACACTAGTCTACTCTGGAGTATCGATGCCCAGTCTCGAAACTCCCATGACTAGGGACATTTAAGGATGCGCATATAGACCACCCAGCTCCCACGTATATGATCGCCATCATAATACTGGTAGTCAAGCAAGAATCATATGGGCTCTATCAACATGTAATAGTGATCAGTTAAGCCACCTAAAGCAGATACATGATGATAAAGACAAACCAGATAGCATACTATCATCTCAAGTAAGACTGTTCTACCGGTATATGTCCTCCTTCAATCATAGCAATCGCGTGCCTACATCCAATAATTGACTTGAGGGCACTAGCCAACACCTCTGGCCACTTAGAGAAGTAATCGGTTATTGCCAATATGAACCGATGTCCTTTGGATGACGCTGGTTTGATGGGCCCAATTATATCGGTTCCCCACATTTCGAATGGCCAACTAGTCAATGTTGGGTGTTGCGGATTTGGATGCTGGTGGAAGAAGTCCCCATGAACCTGGCACGAGTGACACTGCTTCAAATATTTGAGGCAGTCCTGAATCATTGTTGGCCAATAGTAACCCATTCTCTTGATCTTCAGCTTCATTTTTTGTCCGACTTGATAAGAACCGCAGAGTCCATCGTGGGTTTCTTAGACGACTCTCCTTGCTTCTTTTGGTCCCAAGCACCTTAGCCACAAACTGTTGAACGATCTCTTATATAGAGTATCATTGACGAAGGTAAAAGATAGAGCTCGTTTCATGAGCCGGTGTCTGGAAGATGCGTTTTCAGGTGTTCGATGGGATTTGAAGTAGTCTATGAAGACTTCTCTCCAATCCTTAGCCTTTTCTTCATCTTCTATTCGGAAGACCACTTGTTTGGTCATTTCTTTTCCTTCAGACGACTCCAGAGATATTTCTGCTGGTGCGAGAATCCGGCGGTTTTGCACAATGATCCTTACGTCATTGAGGTTTTCGTCGGCCAGTTCTTTAGCGAGCTTGGCTAACGCATCCGCTTTGCTATTTTCCGCACACGGTATGCTTTCCAGAATGTAGGAGGGGATTTGATCCAGCAGTTGCTGCACTCTTTCACCATACCTGATCAGTTCTGGCTTGCATGTCTGATAGTCGCCATCTACTTATCTAACGACTAGCTGGGAGTCTCCATATATGAGGAGGTTTTCGATTCTCAAGTCGACAACAATCTCAAGACCCGCTATCAAAGCTTCATACTCAGCCTCATTGTTTGTCCTTGGCTCTGTTAAGGAAAGGGAGAAACGCATTATCCCTCCTTGCGGAGTCACGAAGATAAGGCCCACCCCAGCTTTGATTATAGGGGTGCTTTTCTTTCGCTTTTTCAAGGAAGATGCTCCATCGAAATATAGTTCCCATTAGACATTATTTCCTTCCTTCTCCCCTTCGATTGTGCCGAACGCGTGTTCGTCTAGCAATTCGCAATTTAAGGGAGAATCGACTGGTATCGGATGCTCTGCGAGAAAGTCGGCGATGGCCTGGCCTTTCACTGCCTTGAGGGGTCGATACGTTATCGAGAACTCCATCAAGAGGAGGGCCTATTTGGCAAGCCTTCCTGTTAGTATGGCTCGTGACATCAAAAATATTTGATAGGATCTACTTTTGATATAGGATGGACCTTATGTGCCAAAGCATAATGTCGAAGCTTCGTTATCGTGAAGATCAGTGCCAGGCAATGCTTTTCGATGGGGGAGTAGTTGTTTTCTGCCCCCAGAAGAACTCGACTCAAATAGTAGAGAGCTCTCTCCTTCCCCTGGTCGTTCTCATGTGCCCATAGCGTGCATAATGAACCTTCAAGAGCTGTTGTGTACAGGATAAGGGGCTTTCCTTTGACCGGAGCGGTCAGTACCGGCTGGTTCTGAAGATATTGCTTGATTTCGTCCAGTGCACTTTAGCATTTACGATCCCAAACGAACGAGGTCCCCTTCTTCATTAGATGGTTGTAGGGACGGCATTTACCGGAGAGGTTGGCTATGAACCGCCGGATATACGCGAACTTTCCTTGGAGAGACCGCAATTGTTTAAGAGTTCTTGGCATAGGCATTTCCATAATCGCCTTGATCTTTGATGGGTCTTTCGATGCCTCAGTGTCGTATGATGAATCCCAGGAATTTTCCTGAGGAGACTCCAAACGCACATTTCAGAGAATTCATCTTTAGATTGTATTTCCGAAGACGCTGGAACACTATTTTTAGATGCTCCCAATGCTCCTCGTACGATTTGCTTTTCACCGTGAGGTAGTCGATATAACATTCGACAATGTCATGTATGAGGTCATTGAAGATCTTCTTTATAGCCCTCTGGTAGGTAGCGCCTGCGTTCTTCAGGATATGCCTAGCGGAGTCCGGAAGGCGGTATGCTTTTGGTCTTCAGGATGTATTTTTATTTGATTATACCCCGAAGATCCATCCATGAAGGAGAAGACTTCATGGGTAGACGTGTTATCGATCATCAGCTCGGTAACGGGTACTGGGAAGCCATCCTTCGGGCAAGCTTTGTTGAGCTCCAGAAAGTCCACGCAGATGCGCACCGTCCTATTTTTCTTCATTACCGGAACAATGTTGGCAATCCAGTCGGGATATTGAACTTCTTGGATGAAACTAGAGTCAATTAGTTTCTTGACTTCGGCATTGATACTCATCTCAAGCTCGAGCCGCATTCTCCTTGGCGCTTACTTGACTGGCTTAACGTCCGGTGATATAGCCAGTTTATGAACCGCTATTTGGATCTAGTCCCGGCATTTCGGAATAGTTCCATGCAAAGCAGTTTTTATATTGCATAAGCACGTCGTTTAGTGTGGCCACCTGTTTTTTAGACAACAGCTCACTGAAGAACGTTGACCTTGGATCGTTTTCTGTCCCTAAGTCAATTTTTCTTAAGTTATCTGCCGTGGTATGTATCCTTTCTTCCAGTTCTTTTGGCGCTGGTGGAAACTCTGAGATCACCTCCTTCCCGTCCTCATTTGCGAAGCATTTGAAAAGGTCATCCATAATCTCGTGCTCTCCCTCCTTTGAGAATGTTATCACGTGGCAGGTACGAGTTCGTTTCCAAGACCGATATTGATCTAGTTATACTCTCGCGATATAGGTTGCTTTTGGCTCATGCTTTCGTGGTGGGGTTACCCTCCAGCTGTCGGATAGAGCAAACCTACCTTATTGATACCGGTCTTCAATCCAGTCTTTGAAAGTGAAGCAGTCTTCAAGAGGATGTCCTATTTCTCGATGGTATGAGAAATATTCCGGGTGATGGACCTCATTTACTTGTTCGGGGTACCGAGGCTCCGGGAGCGTCATCATTTGATACTTCATGAAAAGGTTGAATATTTTCCTCGTCTTTTCTTGAGGGAAAGAATATTCCCGACCCATCTTCTTCATAAAAGAAGGATTCCAGCTGATTTTTTCTCGATCGCGTGGCTTCTTGGATCCACTTCGCTATTTTTGAACGTCATTCCCGTTCTTCACCTTGTTGTTGCCTCTGCGTCGGGCTTTTTCCTTGCCACGAGAGCGCACAGCGGGCTGAAGGTAAAGGGCATCGTAGTCTTCTCTTTCCGTAGACTACTGAGTGAGACGCTGCATTCTGGCTTTCTCGTAAATGGCCATTTCGCGGCTGTGGTCATCCTGAACATTTTGACCCGCATCCCTTATTAGCTTGTCAATCTGTTCTTCGAATGACGAACTTGGCATCTTACGATGGGCTCTCGCTATGGTTTAATATCAGCGCTATCTGGTAAAGCATTCCCCTCTCTATCGGAGTTATTTATGACACGGCGGCCATGGAATCTCTCCCGTTTCTTAGACGAACGTATCCAAGCCCAGTCGTCTCCATCCTCCCGTTGGGCATCTTTCGCTGAGTCCCGGGAACGTCCCAAATCTTGTTGTAGAACTGGGCTTGTCGAGCAATTTGTTTGAAGGGTACGTCTTGGCATCTTAATAGTCTTTTCAATCCCTCTGCATAATATTTGGACAGGCGGATTGGTTGAAGCCTGTCAAGCACAAAATCGGAACCATGACAGATTTCTTTTTCCACTTTGGTCTCCGTAGATTGATAAAAGTGGATCGCCTTTTCATCCCTTCGCCTGGGAGAGACGTAGAAGGTTTGGAACTCTTGTATGCTGTATGTATCAAGCGTATCGAGTTCTTTGTAATGCCGTTGTGGGACCATGGTAATTGATAAACTCTGATCGGCTCCAGTGGAGGTCTGCATTGACGGGTGGACGGAAAACACTGCGTTGGCTTCGTCCTTAGAGTCACTGCCAAAGACCAAAATAGGAGTAGATGGTCCTGGGCTGTTGCCTTGGGGTTGCCCCGAATAGACTATCTCTTCATTTTCCTAGGTATCGCTCCCGAAGATCGGGATAATAGCGATGGCTTTTTGTTGGTTCTCCGGCTTATGACATCTTTCCGTGTCTTCAAAGTCTGGTAGGAAGTACTTTGCGTCTTCATATTTGCGGACTTCATTTACGGAGAATGGATTTAGCTCCCTCGTAACGGTGTACTCGAGTCCATCTTTGAAATACTTCATACACTGATATTGTGTAGAAGGGATGACATTGTACTCGTGCAACCAAGGCCTGCCGAGCAAAGCGTTGTAGCAAGTCTTGGCGTCGATGACATGAAATTTGATGTCAGTGACGAGAAGCCCAAAGCGTAATGTCAATATTACGGACCCCAGCATTCGCGATGACTGCGAGTTGAACCCGGAGATGGTAATTTTATCCCGAGCCAGGTGCTGAACGTTCATGCAGATCTCCTTCAGCACCTTTACGTTGAGAAGGTTGACGGAGGACCCATTATCGACCAGGATCTTCCTTATCTTAATGTCGTGGCAGTACCCGGTGACATATAGAGGACGATTGTGCTCGCACATTCCGAGAAGTGGATCTTCATCGCCGAATGTGATGTCAGCTGTATGAACATCTGCCAGCTCATCCTTCATCTTTTCCTCCGCAAAGAAAGCTTAGAATTGATCAGGCTCTTGCAGTGCCTTGATCAGAGAATCTCATACCTATTTGGACAGGAGGAGAGCATCCAGTATGCTCAGTTGTGAGTGTATCTTCCTCAGGTGTGTCAGGACATTGTAATCCATCTTGTTTTTCTTAGACGGGTCCTTGGCTGTGAGCTCTTTGACGACTCTATCATCGAGGGCAATTTCCTCAGGGACTTTTTCCTTCCCCTTGTCTCTTTTGCTCGAAGCTTTGTTTGTAGGCCCGAGGTTTTTTTCACGCAACGTACGGTTACTCAGCCAAATGTTCTCACAGTTCTTCTCCTCTTCTTCTTTTCCAAAGGTGGATTCTTTGAAGAGAGGGCCGAGGGTTATTTCTTCCTCAGAATCGCTCCCGAATATGAGAACTTGAGATTTTCCTTTTTTCGAACTGGTATCAACCATATGACAGTTGCCAGCCATTCCTTCACGCTCGTCTGTCGCACTTCTTTGTTGTCGACGGGTTTTGCGCTTTATCCGCTTGAAGTGTTGCCAGTGAGCAACGTATCCCTGCCACCACTTTTTGAAGGCATTGCACTCTTCGGTGGGTGTGTGACCCTCCGATGGTATAAGCAGTAGTTCGGATGTACATATGCTTCGTCAATGCACGTACTCCCGGGAGTGTTTTCCATGAGAGGGGGCAGCTTCATTCCCATTAACAAGGATTTAGGGAACCTCTTCTCCACTTTGATCATGCTCTTATTTGTAGCAGGTATGCTTTGGCTTGGGTGGAGTACTTTATGACTCATCCTTACCGAAGCTTCTTCATCCTGACTCCGACGCTTGGCCTTTTCGTATATTGCCATTTCACGTTCTCGGTCAGTTTTGCTCTTTTGAAGGGCTTCATTTAGCAGCCTGTCAATTGAGTCTTCTGGCAGTTCCGGGGATTTTGGTGCTGATCCTGCCCCTAGTTCCTCTGCGTTTCTTTCCGATGCCGAGGGTGTTTCTTCGTTATTTAACGACGAATGAGAAACTATGTGGCAACTTGCTACATAATCTTCGGTTTCTCCCGACGAGTCATTTCCCTCATCCTCGTCATTATCTTTGATCTGAAGTATATGGTTGAGAAACTCTTCTAGGGTGACTGGGGTCCGTGCCCCCTGGTTGGATTCTTCCAGCGCGTCGATGTATTTTTGCACGTCCATGCGCTTGTCGTTAGGCTCGGCAGGCTGCACAGGCTTCTTGGTCTTCTTCTTTTTCTTCGAAGACTTCGAAGGCTTGTCCTGAAGGTCTTGCCCATCCCAGTTTTCGGTGTTGGGCACGGTTTAAGCATCCCCTCAATGATCTCGGGCTCCAGCGGGCTTTTCCATTTGATCGCCGGACATGGTTGAAAATCTTTCAGCATTCTTTTAGTTTTAGCTAAAAGGACAACTTCCCACGGAGCTTCTTCCACAAACGAGCATGATGCTGCCGGCGTGTCCACCTTTTTAGGAGTGTGCCTTTATGGCGGGTTCACCCTCCAGTTCTCGGACAGCGAATTTCCCTTGACAGTAGTGGTCCTCGACTCAGTTTTTGAAGACGTAACAATCCTCAATTGGGTGGCTCACTACTCTGTGATATGAGCAGTAGTTGGGATTATTGATGTCACCAGGCTGCAGTGGACGTCTCGGATCCGGCAGTGTGATGAGTTTGTTGCGCACTGCCAGTTCGAACAGTCTCCTCGTTTTATCACTGGGAAACGAGTAAGCACGCCCTATCTTCTCTTCTAGGGATTGGCGCGGGCGCGGGTTGCTTTGGCGAGCAGCCGGTTTCTGATCTCTCGGCTGTTGTTGAGTGTTGGCAACAAAGATCGCTTTCCCTTTGCCCTTTGCATTCTGAGGATCCATTTTTGAAGAGGATGGCCCGTGGCCCATCTGGTCCATTTAAGCCAGCTTGTCGATCAAGGCCTGGAAGGTGGTCGGCTTGAAGAACATCATAAACTGGGATACAGTTGCCTAGGGATCAAGGGTCCCTACGAACATGCCCACGGCCGGAGCTTTTTCAATGCGTTGTTCACATTTCGACCATAGGTTCCGCCATCGAATTGCGTATTGAACCAAGGTCTCTCCTGGCTTCACCCGGGCATTGATTAATGTCGTGATCAGGGTGCGCTCGCTTGTGCTTGCAAACCGCTATGTGAAAAGCAGTTCCATTTCCGTGAACATTTTGACGGAGTCATTTGGGAGCTCCGAGTGCCATTCGAACGCCGTCTCTGACAAGCTGGCAACAAATTGATGGAGCAGCAGTTTGTAGTTACCTCCAGTATTGCAGCATAAAACTCTGAACTGGGCGACGTGTTGATGCGGGTTACCTGTCCCCTTATACATGTGGAACTTAGGGATCGTATACCCCAGCGGGTACTTGATTTGATTGTACCAGCCTGGGTACGGTCGCCCGGTCTTGACGGCTTAGCCAGCTGCTTCGCTTGCCTGATGAGCTCATATTTGCCGAGCTATGTGGTCATCGAGGGCAGCCTTGGAGATCGTCTCCTCCCTGGCTGTTGATAAAGCCAAAAGAGGGTTTGATGTTTCCCCTCTGTCTTCCTCGATGATTATCGGTGGATCTTCCGCTAGAGGTTTTGGCTCGATCATCATTCCAACCATGTCTTGGAACATGAGCGCCATTTGTTTTATATTAGAAACTTGTTCCGTGGCCTCCTTATCCTTTCTCTCCAGCACCCTTCACAAGAACTCCGTATTGGTCTCCTGCTCCTGGCACTGTTCGGACGCTACTTCTGGGCTTTCTTTCTGCCCGGTGAATGCTGCCATTTTCGTCAGCATCTCATGAAGCTTTTTTTGCTTCTCCTGAGCTTTCGTCAAAGACCGAGTTTGCGGCCGATGACTCACAGAAGCACGGCTTTCCTCTTTTCCGGAAGCCAAGTACACAATATGCACGATCATGCCCCCAGACTTGGGGCGTTTGGATTCAACACTGTTTACCGCCGGAAACCGGGAAAGACTGACGTCTTGCCTAAATCTGGGGGCAGATGCTATTTGGTTTTATCCGTCCACCTCTCCGAAGATGCCAAGTTGTTTTATGGCACCGTGTATCGGAGGTTTAGACGGATGCGGCCGATGTAGCAGACTTCGTCAGATTCCCCCTCGCTTGAGGGGTTTTTGATTGTGGGGACGCTCTTCCCTGCATGCGCAAGCCCCTGCAGTTAATTACGTTACCGCATCACGGTAACAACTTTCTCCTTCTCAAGAATTTCACTTCATGTCGTGGGTGTTTGTTTTGTTTGTGGTTGCCCGTGGATTGTATACGAAGACTAATTTATGTCGTCATCCGTAGGACGTGGATTAGTCCAAATCCGTATTTTCTTAGATTTGGGTTTGGGGTTTTGGTTTAAAGATACGTTTGCCCTATTTAAGACTAAGATCAACTTGAACCTTTGTTAAGGATACGTTAGCCTAATCTCCAGACTAAGATCAACTTAACGGGATCGTTTGGATCGGACAAGAGAGCAATTGGCGGCTCTAATATTCCAGTTTAGGGACGTAGTGGTCCATGTTCCAGTTTAGGGACGTGGGGGTCCATTTCATTTGTGGCCGTCGGGACCCGTCACCTCTCTGACGTCGTTAAAGGATTACAACGATAGGTGTCAGAGGAGTTCAGAGATGTACCCTTGAACCAAAGTCGATTGGGGGATCTATAGTCCAATTTGGGACTAAAGTCTGTTTGAAGATTTAAGGATACGATAGCCGTATTTGAGGCTAAGATCAACTTAAACGGGATCGTTTAGATCCGACAAAAGAGCATTTGGGGGCTCTATTGTTCCAGTTTAGGGACATAGTGGTCCATCTCCAGTCTAGGGACATAGTGGTCCATCTCCAGTTTAGGGACATAGTGGTCTATTTGTTTAAGGACGCTTGAGTCCGGGAGTTTAAGGACGCTTGAGTCCATGAGTTGGTTTAAGGACGCTTGAGTCCGGAAGTTTAAGGACGCTTGAGTCTGGGAGTTTAAGGACGCTTGAGTCCATGAGTTGGTTTAAGGACGCTTAAGTCCATATTGATGTGTGGTTGTCGGGACTCGTCACCTCTCGGACGTCGTTGAAGGATTACAACGACAAATGTCAGAGGAGTTCGGAGATGTACCCTCGAACCGGGTGTAAATTGATTTAGGAGAGCATTCGTGCTCAGTCAATTTAATTTGAGGACTTACGGCCAGAATTGGGCTAAGTCCAGTTGAACATGATCAACGTTTTTATTTGTCTTCGGCCTATTAGGCCAATGCTAGGGCTTTGCCCCTGTTTAATAATGCACTGCATTTTATTTTGGCCTGTAAGGCCTATTTGATTTGGGCTCTGTCCCTTTATTTTTATGATGCAGAGCATATGTTTTTGTTTGGGCTCTGCCCTTTTTAAAATAATACATTGCATTTTATTAGGCCTGTTAGGCCTTTTTTAATTGGGCTTGGCCCTTCTGTAAATAATACAGTGCATTAATTACTTGACAGTGGCTTGTCAGGCGCTTTGCGCCAATTACTGAGCGCAAGCGCTTGTGGTGGTGACATGTGTCATGCTCTGGTGAGCGCAAGCGCAACAGCGCAGTGCACTGCGCTGTTGCGCTGCTGACACGTGGCGCGCTCTGGTGGAGTTGCGCCAACTTTAAAGAGCAATGCTCTATTTTTAAAAGCGCATAGCGCAAGTGGTTATGGTGCTGACACGTGGCGCTCTCTGGTGGCTTACGCCAACCCAGGAGCGCAACAGTGCAGTTTTTGCAAGTGCAAGGCACTGTTTCAATAACTTGATCCAATTTTGGATTCAAGAAAAGAATCTTTAAGATTCCAGAACCAATGGTTCATAAAAAAGTGCAAGACACTGTTATTATTTATTTTTTTATTGAAAATCATTGATCTTATTCTTAGATCAATGATCTATTCTGAAGAAATTCTTCTTTTTTATAAAGGTTTTTACATTTTTTCTCTTCTTGAGTTCCTCTCACAATCTTTCAGAGCTCTCTCTATTCTCTGTGCTATTGTTTTTTGATCTCTTGATCTTGATGCCCTTTGAATTGGGGTCTAGGGGCCTTTATATAGTGCCCATTAATTTGTTAAATTTGGTAAAGAGATCATTCTCTGAGTGATTTGGGGAATTTTCCCCACCGTTGGATCTTTGATCCAAGGGCTTCTGTTTTACAGAATACAATCTTCTTGTTTTAACAAGAACAGAAAGATCTTACTGGAATTTTAATTCTGTTTGGCGCAGATGCATCAGCGTTTGACACGTGTCGCACAGCGCAGAGCGCAGGTTGAGCTGCCACGTGTCGCGCAGCGCAGAGCGCAGCGCAACTGCGCTGACACGTGTCGGGCAGCGCAGAGCGCAGCGCAACTGCGCTGACACGTGTCGCGCAGCGCAGAGCGCAGCGCATCTGAAGCGTTGCTTCTTTAATTTTTATTTTAAATAGAGCCTTGCTCTGATTGGGTGCGCTGCCCTGGACGCAGTGCTCCCTGCGCTAGCGTGTCTGATTTTGACACGTGGCGCGTTGCGCACAGCGCAAGGAATCTGAAGCGTTGCTTCTTTATTTTAATTTCAATTTTCACTTTAATTTTCAAAACAGAGCTTTGCTCTGATTGGGGGAAACAGAAGCGTTGCTTCATTTCCCGCCTTGGAATTTGAACAGAGTATTGCTCTGATTGGGGTAAACAAATGCCCCCCCACTGTTGCGCTTACGTGGCCTCCAAACGTGAGCGCAGCGGTGGCAGAATTCCAACCGTCGCGCCATCCTTTGGAAGTTGAAACAGCTCTTCAATGCCTATAAATAGGACCTTTGGTCTCTTAGATGATTTTCATCTCTTCATAAGAATTTTGTTCAGAGCCCTGCTCTTTTGTTTAGGCACTTTTTAAAAGTTCAAACTCTAGAGAATTTTAGGTAAAAATTAATTTGGATTAAATTAATAGAATCTTAAGAGCCTTGCTCTCAATAGATCCCTGATCTAAAGAAGACCCATTTTTGGTTTCATTTAGCAGAGCTTTGCTCTAAAAGGATCTAGAGAGAACTAGACAGAACCCTGTTAGGATTCCATCAATAGAGCTCGGCTCTCTGAAAGATATCATTTATAATTTCTTGATTCAATAATGGAGCTTTGCTCTTTTTAAATCATATAGCAGAACTCTTAAGAGTTGCTAATTTTTGTCGATTTTCTTTTATAGGAGTGATGGATGCCCACATGTACGATCTCGACGAGATTATCTCTTACGGGGACATCCGCCGACTTGGCCGTTCTCAAAATCGAGAATTTACCAACGCTGAGTGTGCCGAGATTATGAGTCGCTTCGACGCGTACAACGGTCAACTGCTTCCTCGGTGCTCCCATCTGTTGAAGCTTATTGTGGGAGCCATCTAGGAAGCGCTTCCCGTATTCTTTACCGGCGTGCTTCTTAGAGCATTGGACGCCGCCGAGGACAAGGTGCACTCAGTGTACCTGATGAACTTAATCTCGAAGAGACGGCGAGACAATCTTATCGATCTCTTGCACGAAGCCTTTCAACAGTCCGCCATTCTTGCTACCTATCGGAGGGTGGAGGACATCAGTGGGGATCCCGACGCCTGTGCTCGTGAAAGGAAGCACACCAGGATGGTTCGCCAAGCTTGGAAAGTCTTGGACAAGGTCACTTTCGAGTTCCTCAATCCCTGTCCAGGATCTGAGGTTTTGCCATTGTAATGATCTGGACAATGTCCTTGTTTATTTCTTTATGATTGTAAGAACCCTTTGCCATATGAATGGAATTTTTTTTATTTCAGCTTGTCTTACTTCTCGTTCTGAGTCTTTTGCATATGCATGAATGGATGTGTCTCGAACGCTTGATCAAATGCAAATCGGATGTTCTTTCTGTCGCTTTCTTCTTTCTTTTATTGCCAGCATGTTACCTTAGTAAACATGGTCGATGGATGATAGAGCGAGCATCTTGTCTTGGCTCCTCCAAGAGGTAATGATGGCTTAGGACGCAGGTTCAGAGCTGCTGCCTAAGACTTTTCAACTTTATGAGCCGTGAGGGTCTCATAAAGACTTTTCTCCCTACGGATCGAGAGGATCTCATAGGTGTGTTTTCTCCTTAGGAATCGTGAGGATTCCTAAGTGTGTTTTCTCTTATAAGTCGTAAGGATCCTATAAGAGAATTTTCCCTCTTACGAGTCGAGAGGACCCGTAAGCGGTTGTTTCCCTCCTTGTCGAGATTCGACTTTGGAGAGTGAGACCCGTGGATAGTATGCAAGAGACCGTTTTGGGCCGACTTACAGGGTCCCAGTGCTTAGGAAACAGGTTTCTTAATCCCTACTGCCTAAGGCTTTTCCTCACGAGTCGAGACGAATCGAGCAGTTCTCGCAAAGACATCAATTTCCTCACGAGTCGAGACGAATCGATCATTTCTCGCAAGAATATCCTAACATCACAGTTAACCTCTGCTCTTTACGATAGAAGTCCGTTAGGGTCTGTGGTACTTAGGATTTTGGCCGTCGTACCGTCGCATCAGCTGATATATTCCTCGATAGGCAATCGTGCTGCTCGAGTAGCCCTGCGACTGCCGTGTCTCTGATCCCTTCGGGGGCTGGACAAGACGTCTTCAAGCAATCCTCCTAGGCAATTTGACCGTCGGAAAAGCAAGTGTTAAGAATTTGCCATGCCGCTTTTTACTTGAGATTAGGCTCATTTTGGAGAGCCTCGATGAGTCATAATCACTCCGCGCTGGTGTGGGATGATCTCCGATAGTCTTTCAGGTTTTATATGAGTTGCCGTCAAGACCCTGAAGCTAGGAATTTGGCCTTTGCTTCGTTTGCTGGCATCGCGTCTGCTGTACCGAGACGAATGTCGCGGTTGTCTCTAGGTTGCTGGTGAACCGTCGAGGTTTGGAACTAGGGATTTTGCCGTGGCTCCGTTAGTTTGATTGTCGCGTCTGAACCCTGCTGGAGGAAGAAAGCTGGGGTGACATCTCGTCTGCTGTATCAAGACGAACGTCGCGGTTGTCTCTAGGTTGGTGGTGAACCGTAGAGGTTTGGAACTAGGGATTTTGCCGTGGCTCCGTTTGTTTGATTGTCGCGTCTGAACCCTGCTGGAGGAAGAACGCTGGGATGACATCTCGTTGGCTGTATCGAGACGAACGTCGCGGTTGTCTCTAGGTTGCTGGTGAACCGTCGAGATTTGGAACTAGGGATTTTGCCGTGGCTCCGTTTGTTTGATTGTCGCATCTGAACCTTGCTGGAGGAAGAACGCTGGGGTGACATCTCGTCTGCTGTATCGAGACGAACGTCGCGGTTGTCTCTAGGTTGCTGGTGAACCGTCGAGGTTTGGAACTAGGGATTTTGTCGTGGCTCCGTTTGTTTGATTGTCGCGTCTGAACCCTGCTGGAGGAAGAACGCTGGGGTGACATCTCGTCTGCTGTATTGAGACGAACGTCGCGGTTGTCTCTAGGTTGCTGGTGAACCGTCAAGGTTTGGAACTAGGGATTTTGCCGTGGCTTCGTTTGTTGGTATAACATCTGTGTCATGCTGGAATAAGGAGACCCACCGTCGTTGGTCTCCAGGCTGCAGATGTGTCCATTGAGATTTGGAACTAGTGACTTTGCTATGGTTCCGTTTCGTTGCGACTCTGAGGTCGATTGTTGACGTCACGTCTGCATCTGATTGGAGTGAGGAGAAACATCGTTGGTGATCTCTAAGTTGTCGATGTTGACGTCGAGATCCTGAAGCTAGAGATCTTCTTTTGCTTCATTTGTTGACATTGTGTCTGCAATATTGCGACAAATATCGAGGTTGTCTCTAGGTTGTCTATGAACCGTCGAGATTTGGCTTCGCTTTCTGATGGAGCCTATTGGGAAGGTATGGTTCCTTCTTTGTTTGTGCCCTTGGATTGTATACGGGGATCGATGTGATCTCACCTGTAGGGCATAAATTTCACTTTTATTTTATCTTATTTCTTTCCGCGATACTCTATCATTTCAGCTTTTATATCGCGAAGGTCGCGATTGCCCCATCATTTCGGCTATTTTTCGCGGTGCCCAATCATTTCGGCTATTTTTTTACTCACTGCTTTTTATTACGAGTTGCCCAATCATTTCGGCTATTTCGCATGCATACATTTTCTTTTTACTCGTTGATTTTGTTGCAAGTTGCCCCATCATTTCGGCTATTTCGTATGCATGTGTGGCTTGCTGGCTTTTCACTGCAAGCTTGGGATTAGACACCGATTTCGGCATCAGTATCGCTACAACTGGGATATTGCCAGGAGTGAATCATCATTTTCCTTTGTCGATGTCGAACAAAGGTGGCTTAGCGAACAGGGTTAAGGTCCTGTCGACTAAGGCTTTTGACTTCATGAGCCGTAAGGGTCTCACAAAGGTATTTCTCCCTACAGGTCGTGAGGATATTGTAGGTGTATTTTCTCCTTAGGGATCGTGAGAATTCCTAAGTGTATGTTCCCCCATAAGTTGTAAGGATCTTACAAAAGGGTTTTCTCCTTATAAGTCGAGAGGACTTATAAGGGTTGTTCACCATATGGACATATCCCTAGCCACGGGTGGGACTTGGTCAGGGAAATTTTTATTCGCGCCCGTGGATTGTATACAAGGATCAATGCTGAGCCGCTTGTAGGGCATTGGTGGAAGGTTGTGGGAATTGCTTAAGAACAGGTTCAGGTCTCTGTAACTTAAGACTTTCAAATCTTATGAGCCGTGAGGGTCCCATAAGAGAGTTCTCCTTACGAGTCGTGAGGATCCCGCAAGTGTATTTTCTCTTTAGGAATCGTGAGGATACCTAAGTGTGTTGCTCCTTTGTGAGTCGTAAGGATCTCACGTGGGTAGTTTCTCCTTACAAGGTCGAGAGGATCCTGTAAGTGTCCTTTCACGAGGTTGCGCCCTTTCGGGTTTTCACAAACACTCGCCGGTAGCCCTGCTGTTTTTACTCACGGAGCCCTCTCGGGTTTTCATCCATGCCTTTTTTGCTTATGGACATACCGTTCTTTTTTTTTTATATTTTTTTTATATTCTTTTTATTCCTTTTTTTTTAACGAGGTCGCGTCCCGGGTTTTCACAAACACTCGCCGGTAGCCCTGCTGTTTTTACTCACAGAACCCTTTCGGGTTTACATCCGTGCCCATTTTGCTTATGGACATACCGTTTATTTTTATTTTCCTTTTTTTTATTCTCGTCAGCCTGAGGATGCTGCGGTAGTAGTTTAAAGACGTTTCGGTCGTTTGCAAGTTTTAGGACATTGCGGTCCATCATTAGTTGAAGGACGTTTCGGTCCGCCGTTGCCGTATTTGAGGCGAATCTCTAGTTTACTGACTTTTCGGTCGATGGGGCTTTCCCTATGAATGAGCATGATGCCCCCGGCGTCTCCATCTTTCCTGGCGCGTGCGGTTGTGGCGGGCTCACCTTCCAGTTTTCGGAGATGACGAACTTGCCTTGTTGATATTGATCTTCAACCCAGTTTTTGAAGACGTAGCAATCCTTGATCAGGTGATCTACCGTTTGGTGGTAAGGGCAATAATCGAGATCGTTAACATCGTCTGGCCATAACGGACGTTTTGGACTTGGCAGATTGATGAGTCTGTCGCGCACTACCAGCTCGAACAGTTTCCTTATTTTATCTTGAGGAAACGAGTAAGGACGTTTCAACTTTTCCTGGAGGGGTTGGCGCTTGTTGTTTCGGCAAACAACCGGTCTAGGGCCACTCGATTGCTGTTGAGTATTGGCTACGAGGGCTGTTTTTCCCTTCTCTTTAACCTTTTTGCTCGATCCTTTGTTTGCGAGGCCGAGATTTTTTTCGAGTAGCGTGCGATTGCACGACTGAACGTTCTCGCAACTCCTCAATTCTTTCATTTTTGAAATGGATTCCTTGAGGAGAGAGTTGAGGGCGACTTCTTCGTCAGAGTCGCTTCCGAAGGTGATAACTTGCGATCCCTTGGAATAAGCTATGTGATAGTCGGCGGCGGCTCTTTTGCGCTCATCTATCGCATTTTTCTGATGTCTACGAGCTTCACGCTTTGTCCTGTTGAAGTGTTGATTTTGAGCGACATACCCTTGCCACCAACACTTAAAGGATTCGCAGTCTTCGGTAGGATGTATGATCTTCTGATGATATAAGAAGAAGTTAGGATGCATCTCTACTCCACCGAGAGTATTTTCTTCAGAGGGTGGTAGCTTCATTCCTACTGATAGGGCTTTAGCAAACCTTTTCCTCGTCTTGAATTTGTTTTTATCCGCAGCGGATGACTTTTGATTTGACGGAAGTGCCTCGACTCTTTGGTCTAGTAGTCGGTGTTTGGCTCCTTCCAGTATGGCCATCTCACGTTCTTGATTGGCTTTAACTTTCAGACGAATCTCATTCAGGAAGGCATCGATCATTTCGTCTGACCGCCACAGAATTTCTGGTTCAGGGTCCGCCTCGGTTTCTCGGCGCAAGGAGCCTCTTCATCATCCACTAATGAGTGAGAGATTACATGACAACTCGCTACGTAGTCTTCGGATTCATCTGATGAGTTTTCTCCGTCCTTTTCGTCCTCAACAAAAGAACAAGCTGCCCCCGGCGTGTCCGTCTTCTTTGGAGTGTGCAGCTGTGGTGGGTTTACTTTCCACTTTTCAGATAGCGCGAACTTGCCTTGTAGGTACTGATCCTCGATCCATCCCTTAAAGACGAAGCAATCCTCGATCGGGTGACTTACCGTTTGGTGGTAAGGGCAATAATTGGGATTATTGAGATCGCCTGGCCGCGACAGACGTTTTAGACTCGGCAGATTGATGAGTCTGTTGCGCACTGCCAGCTCAAACATTCTTCTTGTTTTATTCTGAGGAAATGAGTAAGGACGTCCTAGTTTCTCTTCGAGGGATGGGCGTGGACGCACGTTGTTTTGGCGAACGACCGGCTTTGAGTTGCTCGGCTGTTGTTGAGCATTGGCGAGGACGATCGCTTTCCCTTTTCCTTTCTCATTTCGAGAATCTGGTTTTGGAGGAGACGGTCCATGGTCCATCTGGTCCATTTGGGCTAATTTGTCGATCAGGGCCTGGAAGGTGGTCGGCCTGAAAAACATCATGAATTGAGAGATGGTCGCTTGCGGATCAAGAGTGCCCACAAACATGCCTACCGCAGGTGCCTCTTCTATGCGTTGTTCGCATTTCGACCATAGGTTCCGCCATCGTGTTGCATATTGGACCCACGTTTCGCCTGGTTTTATCCTGGCGTTAATCAGTGCTGTTATCGGGGTGCGTCCACTAGCACTAGCGAATCTTTATGTAAACAGTAGCTCCATCTCCGCAAATGTTTTGACAGAGTCGTTAGGTAGCTCCGAATACCATTCAAAGGCTGTTTCTGCTAAGCTGCCGACGAATTGGCGAAGCAACAATTTGTCATCACCTCCAGTATTGCCGCATAAGGCCCTGAATTGAGCGACATGCTGATGTGGATTCCCTGTCCCCTTGTACACATGGAATTTAGGGATCGTATATCCTGGCGGGTAACTGATTTGGTCATACCAGCTTGGATAGGGTCGTCCGGTTCTAACAATTTGCGCAGCCGCCTCATTCGCTTGATGAACCCGTATTTGATGAGCTATATAGTCATCTAGGGCGGCCTTGGAGATAGTTTCCTCTTTGGCTGTTGAAAGGTCCGGAGGAGGATCAGATGTTTCCCTTCCATCGTTTCCGACAATGACTGGAGGGTCTTCAGCTGGAGGGTCCGGCTGTAACATCATCCCTACCATGTCTTGGAAGAGGAGTGCCATTTGTTTTATGTTAGCCGCTTGTTCTGCGGCTTCTTTGTCCTTCTTTTCGAGGACTCTACGTAAGAAGTCAGCATCGGTTTCTTGTTCGTGACGCTGCTCTGATGATACTTCCGAACTTTCTTTTGGTTCGGTAAGTGCAGCCATCGCAGTCATCATTTCCTGAAGCTTCTATTGCTGCTCCTGGGCTTTCGTCACGAATCGGGTGAGCGGTCGGTGACCAGTCAAAGCGCGGCTTTCCTCCTTTCCGGAAGCCATATAAACAGTGTGCACCACCATGCCCCCAGACTTGGGGCGTTTGTGTTCAGCGCTTTTACGGTTCGCCATGTTCACAGGGGCTTTTTGTGGCCTCCTTTTTTGAGTGATCGGAGTTGAGGGGGCCGTTGTAGCGGGCACCCAAGTAGCTGTTGCTTTTTGTGGCTTGACAGAGTAATCCTTCTCCTGCCGAACCTTCATCTTTTTCTGTCGGCGGAGATAGTTTTCATCAATCACCGACTCCTGGACCTGTCGCCAGACTTTGTAAATTTTAGAGGGCAGCCGTTGAGGGGGCTGCTCCAGCTTCACCTTTGGGGTATTATCCACAGGTGTAGGAGATCTTTTCAATACGGCAGTTGGCGAGTTTTTGCGTACCCTTCTTAGCGGTTCAAAGCTATTCCCAGTTGGAACAGCATCATTAACTTCCACTATTGGAGCGGGTGGAGTTAGCCCTGAGGGGGAGTTGCCCCCGGCCTTCCTTACTCGGCGCCAGTGGCGACGTCGAGCGTGACGAGCCGTTGGGACTGGCTCGGCGATAGGGACAGCTTCGTTTTGCCCCCTGTTTGGATGAGGCGATGCTGGTGTCAGCCTCTAAAGACCGACATTGTCTTTTGAGTGGCGATGTTCAGTCTGTCAAAGACAGACCCTCGAGTAGGAGCAGGAACCGGAATAGTCAACCCTGAAAAGACCGACTCTTTAACAGGAGAAGCCGCCTTGACGACTTCAGGAGCAGAGGGGGCTGTCTTCCTCGGGACGGCCATTTCAAGATTCATGGGCTTCCTGGCAGGCCCATCAGGGTTCTGGCTCAGCCTGGCAAAGACAGAGGCTGCCGGTTTGATATTGGACGACCCGTTGAAAGGGACCGTTGTCGTAGTGAGACGATCGAAAACCGACTTCTTGTTCGCTTCTTGCAACGTCATTGAGGCATTGAAGCTCATCGGTGGGAGCATGGTCCCGAAGAATAGTCCAGTGGTGACTTGAGTTACCTGCTCTACTGGCATCTTGAAAAGAGAGACCACTTGGGGCCCGTAAGTCACTCCTCCAGCAGGGACCGAGCAAGAGTTGCAGTTGCAGGCAGTGCAGTTTGAAGCCATTGATCTTCTGTTTTCTGCACGGAGCAAGACACCAAATCTTAGTACCTCGAATCCACAGGCAACCACAGCAAACCGCGATTCGTTCGCGAACACGACACACGAAGTGTGGAGTGGAAAGAGGAAAAAGTCCCACCGGGCGTGCCAGAATCTGTTTACCGCCGGAAACCGGGAAAGACTGACGTCTTGCCTGAATCTGGGGGCAGATGCTATTTGGTTTTATCCGTCCACCTCTCCGAAGATGCTAAGTTGTTTTATGGCACCGTGTATCGGAGGTTTAGACGGATGCGGCCGATGTAGCAGATTTCGTCAGATTCCCCCTCGCTTGAGGGGTTTTTGATTGTGGGGACGCTCTTCCCTGCAGGCGCAAGCTCCTGCAGTTAATTACGTTACCGCATCGCGGTAACAACTTTCTCCTTCTCCATAATTTCACTTCATGTCGTGGGTGTTTGTTTTGTTTGTGGTTGCCCGTGGATTGTATACGGAGACTAATTTATGTCGTCATCCGTAGAACGTGGATTAGTCCAAATCCGTATTTTCTTAGATTTGGGTTTGGGGTTTTGGTTTAAGGATACGTTAGCCCTATTTAAGACTAAGATCAACTTGAACCTTTGTTAAGGATACGTTAGCCTAATCTCCAGACTAAGATCAACTTAACGGGATCGTTTGGATCCGACAAGAGAGCAATTGGCGGCTCTAATATTCCAGTTTAGGGACATAGTGATCCATGTTCCAGTTTAGGAACGTGGGGGTCCATTTCATTTGTGGCCGTCGGGACCCGTCACCTCTCTGACGTCGTTGAAGGATTACAACGATAGGTGTCAGAGGAGTTCGGAGATGTACCCTTGAACCAAAGTCGATTGGGGGATATATAGTCCAATTTGGGACTAAAGTCTGTTTGAAGGTTTAAGGATACGTTAGCCGTATTTGAGGCTAAGATCAACTTAAACGGGATCGTTTAGATCCGACAAAAGAGCATTTGGGGGCTCTATTGTTCCAGTTTAGGGACATAGTGGTCCATCTCCAGTCTAGGGACATAGTGGTCCATTTCCAGTTTAGGGACATAGTAGTCCATCTCCAGTTTAGGGACATGGTGGTCCATCTCCAGTTTAGGGACATAGTGGTCCATTTGTTTAAGGACTCTTGAGTCCGGGAGTTTAAGGACGTTTGAGTCCGGGAATTTAAGGATGCTTGAGTCCATGAGTTGGTTTAAGGACGCTTGAGTCCGGAAGTTTAAGGACGCTTGAGTCCATGAGTTGGTTTAAGGACGCTTGAGTCCGAAAGTTTAAGGACGCTTGAGTCCGGGAGTTTAAGGACGCTTGAGTCCATGAGTTGGTTTAAGGACGCTTAAGTCCATATTGATGTGTGGTCGTCGGGACTCGTCACCTCTCGGACGTCGTTGAAGGATTACAACGACAAATGTCAGAGGAGTTCGGAGATGTACCCTCGAACCAGGTGTAAATTGATTTAGGAGAGCATTCGTGCTCGGTCAATTTAATTTGAGGACTTACGGCCATAATTGGGCTAAGTCCAGTTGAACATGATCAACGTTTTTATTTGTCTTCGACCTATTAGGCCTATGCTAGGGCTTTGCCCCTGTTTAATAATGCACTGCATTTTATTTTGTCCTGTAAGGCCTATTTGATTTGGGCTCTGTCCCTTTATTTTTATGATGCAGGGCATCTGTTTTTGTTTGGGCTCTGCCCTTTTTAAAATAATGCATTGCATTTTATTAGGCCTGTTAGGCCTTTTTTAATTGGGCTTGGCCCTTCTGTAAATAATACAGTACATTAATTACTTGACAGTGGCTTGTCAGGCGCTTTGCGCCAAATACTGAGCGCAAGCGCTTGTGGTGGTGACACGTGTCACGCTCTGGTGAGCGCAAGCGCAACAGCGCAGTGCGCTGCGCTGTTGCGCTGCTGACACGTGGCGCGCTCTGGTGGAGTTGCGCCAACTTTAAAGAGCAATGCTCTATTTTTAAAAGCACATAGCGCAAGTGGTTATGGTGATGACACGTGGCGCTCTCTAGTGGCTTGCGCCAACCCAGGAGCGCAACAGTGCAGTTTTTGCAAGTGCAAGGCACTGTTTCAATAACTTGATCCAATTTTGGATTCAAGAAAATAATCTTTAAGATTCCAGAACCAATGGTTCATAAAAAAGTGCAAGGCACTGTTATTATTTATTTTTTTATTGAAGATCATTGATCTTGTTCTTAGATCAATGATCTATTCAGAAGAAATTCTTCTTTTTTATAAAGGTTTTACCTTTTTTCTCTTCTTGAGTTCCTCTCACAATCTTTCAGAGCTCTCTCTATTCTCTGTGCTATTGTTTTTTGATCTCTTGATCTTGATGCCCTTTGAATTGGGGTCTAGGGGCCTTTATATAGTGCCCATTAATTTGTTAAATTTGTTAAAGAGATCATTCTCTGAGTGATTTGGGGAATTTTCCCCACTGTTGGATCTTTTGATCCAAGGGCTTCTGTTTTACAGAAGACAATCTTCTTGTTTTAACAAGAACAGAAAGATCTTACTGGAATTTTAATTCTGGTTGGCGCAGATGCATCAGCGTTTGACACGTGTCGCAGAGCGCAGCGCAACTGCACTGCCACGTGTCGCGCAGCGCAGCGCAACTGCACTGACACGTGTCGCGCAGAGCGCAGCGCATCTGAAGCGTTGCTTATTTAATTTTTATTTTAAATAGAGCCTTGCTCTGATTGGGTGCGCTGCCCCGGGCGCAGTGCTCCCTGCGCTGGCGTGTCTGATTTTGACACGTGGCGCGTTGCGCGCAGCGCAAGGAATCTGAAGCGTTGCTTCTTTATTTTAATTTCAATTTTCACTTTAATTTTCAAAACAGAGCTTTGCTCTGATTGGGGGAAACAGAAGCGTTGCTTCATTTCCCGCCTTAGAATTTGAACAGAGCATTGCTCTGATTGGGGTAAACAAACACCTTTAGGATTTGCTGCCGGCAGTGGGAAGTTCTCCGGCCTTCTCTTTTTGTGAGAAGTCAAAGTCGAAGGATCCATTATGACCGGCACCTGCGTGGAGGAAGTCCCTCGTTGTATGGTGGAGGGATGGTCTTCCTCTTGCCGAGCCTTCATTTTCTTCAGTCGGCAAGAGTGGTCTTTATTGATCACAGAATCTTGGACTTTCCGTCAGACCCTGTGGATTCGGGAGGATAGACGCTGAGGGGGCTGCTCCGGCTTCGCCTGATTCATAGTTTCAGTCGGTGGGGGAGATTTCTTCAGCACCGCGGTTGGGGAGTTCCTCCGTACCCTGCTAAGCGGTTCAAAGTTGTTCCCAGTTGGAACAGCAGCGTCAACTTCCACCGTTGGGGCTGATAAAGTAAGTCCAGAGGGGGAGTTGCCCCCAGCTCTTCTCACCCGGCGCTAGTGGCGACGTCGAACATACCTTGCAGATGGGACCATCTCAGTTGTGGAAGTGACTTCGTCATGCCCCCTGCTTTGGTGAATGGCTACTGCTGGTATCGACATGTTGAAGACTGACATCCGTTGAGATAGAACGACCAATCTTTCGAAAGCCGACTTTCTGGTAAGGGAATCTCTTTTGATGACTTCGCCCGTAGAAGGAGTTGGAACGGCCAATCTTGCAAAGACCGATCTTTTAGTAGGAAAAGCCCCTTTGACGACTTCACCTGCCGGAGCTGGAATGGCTACCCATTTTGGGATAACCCCTTCAGGTATTGCGAGCCTCTTAGCGGGCCCACTTGAGCTTTGTCTCAGCCTGTTGAAGACTGAGGTGGAAGAATTGGACGGCCCGTTCAGAGGGGCCGTGGTAGTTGCAAGTAGATCGAAGACCAACTTCTTTGGAGCTTCCCGTGATGGCACTGGGGCACTGAAGCTTGCTGGCGGGAGCATGGTCCTGAAGAACAATCCAGTGGTGGTCTGAGTTACCTGTTCCACCGGCATTGAAAAGATGCAGGCCGCATTTGGCCCGTATGTCACTCCTCCAGCGGGGACGGAGCGGGAGTTGCTGTTGCAGGTACACTTGGAATCCATTGATCTTCTTTTCTCTGCACAGGAGCAAGACACCAAATCTTAATACCTCGAATCCAGGGGCAATCATAGTAAACCGCGATTTGTTTGTGAACACGATACACGAAGTGTGGAGTGGAAAGAGGAAAAGGTCCCACTAGGCATGCCAGAATCTGTTCACCGCCGAAAACAGAGACAAACCGTGTAGGTCGTCTTTCCTGAATTTGGGGGCATATACTATTTGGATTTATCCGTCCACCTCTCCGAAGATGCCAAGTTGATTTATGGCACCGTCTATCAGAGGTTTTGACGGATGCGGCCGTTGTAGCAGACGTCGTCAGATTCCCTCTCGTTTGCGAGGGTTTTTTTTTATTGTGGGGACGCTCTTCCCTGCAGGCGCAAGCCCCTGCAGTTAATTACGTTACCGCATCGCGATAACCACTTTCTCCGGCTCCAGAAGTTCACTTCGTGTCGTGTGTATTTGTTTTATTTTTAGTTGCCCGTGGATTGTATACGGAGACTAATTTATGTTGTCGCCCGTAGGGTATGGATTAGTCCAAATCCGTATATTTTAGATTTGGTTTTGGTTGATTTAAGAATCGTTGATCTGTTTTGAGATCAATATCGACTTAAATATATACGAGCAGTTGGGGGCTCGGTTGTTTTTTTTATTAAGAATACGTTAGTCCAATTTGAGACTAAGATCTACTTAACGGGGTGTTAGGATCATTTTTGTTTCAGATCCAACAAGAGAGCACTTGGGCTCTATTGTTTTAGTTTAAGGACGTTTCGGTCCTTATCGCCATTTTGGAGGCGAAGTTGTAGTTTGAGGACATTTCGGTCTGTAGATCACCATTTTTGCAGCGAGGTTATAGTTTAAGGACGTTACGGTCCGTTGTCGCCATTTTGGAGGCAATGTTGTAGTTTGAGGACATTTCGGTCTGTTGTAGTTTAAGGACGTTTCAGTCCATTGTTAGTTTAGGGACATCTCGGTCAATAGATCACCCTTTTTGAGGCGAGGGTTTAGTTTAAGGACGTTTCGGTCCGTAGTAGTTTGAGGACGTTACGGTCCGTAGATCACCATATTATGCCCGTGTATTTGTTACGTGACGGGATGTACGGCGGTGATGTGGGATACACCCATTTGGGGTGTGGTTTGGTTTAAGGTGTGCATGTCAGCTTGGGAAGTGCACTCAAAAGCAGTTGGTTGTCGGGGCCCGCCACCTCTCTGAAGACGTTGAGGAATTACAACGACATGCATCAGAGGTATGAAGAGATGTACCCTTGAACCAATTCTCATGTCTGAGGGAAGAGATCATGGTGGACCATCTAAGAATCCTTAGCCATTTTTGGGGAACTAAGATTAACTTAGGAAATGTGGGCGAACATCATTTTGGATATCATGAGTTATGTTTGGGAAATAATGAACCCATGGGCTCGGTTGATCTGAAGGCTCTGTATAACAGAGAATAGAATTTAATTCTACTAGGCGCCGGCGCTCACGTGTTGTGCACGTGCGGCGCCAATAAGAGTTTTTAACTCTAGCACTGGCGTCCTGCACACGGGCACTGCTCATATAAGAATTTTTAATTCTGGCGCTAGCGTCCTAGTGGCAGGCACGTGAGGCGCTGCCTCTTGAGTTTTGTGTGCTTTGCACACGGGCGCTGCTCATATAAGAGTTTTTAACTCTGGCGCTGGCGCCCTCGTGACAGGCACGTGAGGCGTTGCCTCTTGAGTATTGTGTGCTTTGCATACGGGCGCTGCTCATATAAGAGTTTTTAACTCTGGCGCTGGCGCCCTCGTGGCAGGCACATGAGGCACTACCTCTTGAGTTTTGTGTGCTTTGCACACGGGCGCTGCTCATATAAGAGTTTTTAACTCTGGCGCCGGCGCCCTCGTGGCAGGCACGTGAGGCGCCGCCTCTTGAGTTTTGTGTGCTTTGCACACGGGCGCTGCTCATATAAGAGTTTTTAACTCTGGCGCCGGCGCCCTCATGGCAGGCACGTGAGGCGCCGCCTCTTGAGTTTTGTGTGCTTTGCACACGGGCGCTGCTCATATAAGAGTTTTTAACTCTGGCGCTGGCGCCCTCGTGGCAGGCACGTGAGGCGTTGCCTCTTGAGTTTTGAACAGAGCTTTGCTCTTTTATTGGAGAAACATTGACTTCTGCTGCTTGGTTCTGTGATGTGATCATATAACTGCGTGAGACGAATGCTATACTATATATATGATATATAATAAACGTTGCTTATGTTTTGCACCCGTGCTAGTCCAGCCCCCGCTCTGCCGTTAGTTAAGTAACCTAACAGTGCATGACGGGGCCCCGTGGCGAATGTGGATGGCATAAGTATACGTTCTATTTTCGTTTCTTTTCTATGATGTTTAAGGAAATATAAATGATGAGACTTCATTAATGAGATTAATGAAAAGGAAAAAAACCTAAAAATATTATAGAATCAAAATTTTCAAAAAGGTAGCTCTAGTTTTTGCTTTGCACGGTGGTATTCTTTGATGAATATCCAGCACCTCATTCGATGATGAAAGAGCCGAGAACACTTCACCGGGAGTGACCTCTTTAGCAAAACTAGCAAATGCCACAACCCACTCAGTTTATCATCATGCCTTCTGTAGTGCTTGCTTTGCATAGTGGTATTCCTTGATGGATATCCAGCACCTCATTCGATAAGAAAAGAGCTGAGATCCCTTCACCGGGAGTGACCTCTTTAGCAAAAGTTAGTAAAACCTATTCGGTTTGTTTTTGAAAACTAATCGATTTTAAAAACGGAGCTTAAATCACTCCTTTTTAAAATCACTAGATTCTACAACGATATCAAGTTCATTACGCTAAAAGTTTTCTTAAAAACCAACATAGTCCTTCGTCATTTCAAGTAAGTACTATTTAGTATTCATGCTACGTTTATTGATCATAGCCAAGGCGTAGTATGCGGTAACTAATCAGTGCTTATCTGTAGCATGTGATGCGATTGGATTAGGGTAGTCGTACGGCTTTGTTGACCTTGTCCAAAGGTCGTACGGGTGGGTTTAATTCAATCAAAAAATGACGGGTTGAACTTGGCTAGCGCTTATGATTTGTTGACCATAGCCAAGGTCATAAGTTACTAGGGGCAAAAACAATTATCGAGAATTTCAAGTGTTGAAATTTGCAATGAGATTGCATACCTCCTATGAGATAGTTGGATCCCGATACCCACTGTGAGTAAGAGTCACTCTTGAGAGAGTTTTGCACTTTACAATTAGCCGATCAAGTAGGTGTCTAAGAAAGGTGTTAACAGGGTTATGCCCCTACGGAAACGAGATTATTTAATTAGTTCCATGCGAAAGCATAGGGAGACTCCTTCGGAGTACCAATATCTGCATGGCCGAACGATTGGCGAACTTGTAGGGTGTAATTAATCCCGGCTAATCTTACATTTTAGGGTTTGAAGGAAGATTTGATAAAAACAGTAGGAGCCATCCTGATTAGATAAGATAGTAACCAATCTAATTTTTCAAGAGCACACGCTAAAGTATTTCCCTCTCTCTCTCTCTCTCCAGGCAGAGACTAATGACACACCGTAATCAAGATAATAATATGGATGAATTGACCAAACCCGCTTATTATACTGAGTTGGGGAACGTTGGTTCCGCTCTATCTTATGATTGTCATAAGTCCGAGTAAGGAATAGTAGAATATCAGGATTCCCACGCCACCCGAGCGAAGAAAGAGCATGGTGATGCATCTTCTTCAGGTGTGTTCATTACCGAGAACTGTTTCTCAGTATGCTCTACGTCCTGCGTATTGGATACCGGATCAGGATCCCACGTATGTAATTTGTTACATGGGCTAAAGAGAGGTAGAGAACTGGAAAAGGATGATAAGTCTCTAACAGTAGGGAATGGTGCAATTGTTGCAGCAAAAGCAGTTGGCGAATATCACATTGTATTACCAAGTGGTAATACAATGATTCTGAACGACTGTTATTACGTATCGAAAATGATGTGCAATATTATATCAGTCTCTTTATTACATAAAGAAGGATATAATTTTGTACTGGAGGATAATGTTATGAACATTTTCCTAAATCAAGTGTTGATTAGGTTTGGTATGTTGTGTAATGGTATATACGTTCTCAATCAAACTACGGTTCTAAATATACAGAATACACACGAGAGGAAAAGTTCAGAAATGAACGAAGCCTTCTTGTGGCATTGTAGACTAGGTCATATCAATGCGACACAACTAGCTAAGTTGCATAAAAATGGATTTTTGAATCAGTTCGAATTTACATCTTATGAAACTTGCCAGTCATATCTCAAAGGCAAGATGACCAAGACTCCGTTTACTGGACACAGAGAAAGGGCTACTGAACTCTTGGGGCTGATACATAGTGATGTATGCGGTCCTATGTCTACACATGCCAGAAATGGTTCCTCGTACTTTATTACATTCACCGATGATCTCTCAAGATTTGGACATGTGTTCCTGTTGAAACACAAGTCTAAGGCTTTTAAGAAATTCAAGGAATATAAGTGCGAAGTCGAGAACCAAACGGGTAAAAGTATTAAAATCCATCAATCTGATCGGGGAAGAGAATACTTGAGCACAGAATTCCGTGACTATTTAAAAGAGAATGGAATTCTCTCTCAGCTTACTCCTTCGTATACACCACAGCACAACGATGTATAGGAGGGGAGGAATTGCACCCTATTAGATATGGTGCGCTCTATGATGAGTACTGCTGAGTTGCCTATTTCTTTTTGGGGTTATGCACTTGAGACAGCTGCATACCTATTGAATAGGGTTCCAATCAAATCTATGCCTACCACTCCATATGAGATATGGAATGGGAAGAGACTATCTCTTAAACGAGTTAAGATATGGGGTTGTCCGGCCTATGTTAAAATGAAAAATCCGGACAAGCTCGAGGCAAAGTCTGTTTTGTGCAAGTTTGTAGGATATCCAAAAGATTCTTATGGATATATTTTCTACCATTCTGAGGAACAAAAAGTGTTTGTTTCTCAATATACCACCTTTTTAGAAAAGGAATTTCTTGTAAAAGAAATTAGTGGTAATGAGGTAGAACTGGAAGAAGTTCCAGCTACACAAATTATTACTGACGATTTGGTAGAATCGGAGGATCCAATAGTACCCAACGAAGCTCAGCCACTCCGTAGATCTAGTAGGGTTCCTCATCCACCTGAGAGATACTACGGTTTTCTCATAGACGGTGGGAGCGAGAATTGCATCATGGAAGATAATGACCCAACTAGTTTCGAGCAGGCCATCACAAGTGGAGATTCTGTAAAATGGCTGAATGCTATGCGATCTGAGATGGAATCCATGTACACCAACAAAGTATGGACTTTAGAAGTTGCTCCTGAAGGGGTAAAACCCATCAGGAGCAAGTGGATTTTTAAGAAGAAAATTGGTGTATATGGAAAAGTTGAGACTTTCAAAACTAGACTTATAGCAAAAGGTTTTCATCAATGACATGGTGTTGATTATGATAAGACCTTTTCTCCTGTTGCCATGCTTAAGTCCATCAGGATCCTACTTGCCATTGCTGCATACTATGACTACGAAATCTGGCAGATGGACGTCAAGACCGCTTTTCTAAATGGTGATTTAGAAGAGAGCGTGTACATGACATAGCCAGAGGGTTTCGTAGACAGTAGGAGCAACGGAAGCGTGTGCAAGCTGCTCAAATCAATTTACGAATTAAAGAAGGCATCGCGGAGATGAACTGTTTCGATGAAGCTATCAAAGAGTTTGACTTCATCTAAAACGTAGATGAATCTTGTACATGCAAGGAGGTTGTAGAGAGTAAGGTTTTCTTCCTCGTATTGTACGTGGATGACATACTCTTGGTAGGAAACGATATTCCTATGCTACACTCGGTCAAGCTCTTCTTATCACACAAGTTCTCCATGAAAGATCTTGGTGATGCCTCCTACATCCTGAGGATTAAGATCTATAGAGATAGATCTAAACGGATGTTGAGATTGTCCCAATCCAGGTATATAGACACCATACTAAAGAGATTTAGTATGGAAGATTCTAAACGTAGTAATTTATCCGCTTGCTCAGGAATCACTCTCTCCAAAGAGATGTCTCCCAAGACTGATTTGGAAAGGGCTCGCATGCAAGAGATACCTTATGCTTCGACAGTCGGGTCTATCATGTATGCGATGTTATGTACCAGACCAGATGTAGCTTACTCACTAGGTGCAGTGAGTAGGTATAAATCAAATCCTGGGGAAAACCACTGGACAACTGTGAAGAACATTCTCAAGTACTTGAGAAGGACTAAAGAAATATTTTTGGTGTATGGTAACGGTGAACTCCAGGTGGGGTCCTTTACCGATTCGAGCTTCCAGAGTGATAAGGACGACAGTAAGTCGGTCTCGGGTTTTGTCTTCACCCTCAACGAAGGGGCGGTATGTTGGAAGAGTTCCAAGAAAGATACAGTAGCAGACTCGACGATGGAGGCTGAATACATCGCTGTCAATGATGTTGCCAAAGAGGCTATCTGGATGAAAAAGTTCATAGATGAACTTGGTGTGGTTCCATCCATTGGGCATCCAATACCTGTGTATTGTAATAACAATGGAGCTGTGGTTTTGGCCAAGGAACCCCGGTCCCATCAGCGATCCAGACATATTCTTAGGCGGTATCACCTAATCCGGGAGATAGTAGATCGACGGGAGATCGAGATCAGGAGAGTTGACACGAAGGATAACACTGCGGATCCACTCACGAAGGCCCTCCCCCAGACGCAATTCAAGAGACTATTTAGGATGTTAGGTATAAGATACTACAACAACCGGCCTTAGTGCGTTATATCTGTTCACATGTTCATGATTTTCATTTATGCTATACTATATATCACCTTACACTTTAAATTATATAATGCACACATATCTTGGGAACTTACCGAGCGCAAGTTCGCTGACGGGCATTCCACCTATATTTCTTCTTTCTTGGAATGTTCGTCAGATGATTTTGAGACAGAGAAGTTAGAAGCGGTCGAAAAGGAGTACTCTCAACTCGCATCTTAAGCGGATGACTAGTTCTATTCATCTTCGCATTTCATTTCAGCTTTTGATTTCAGTGTGCCTCTCGTTTAAGGCTTCCTTGTTATTTTATTATTGTTTTAAGACATTTTGTATCAGTTTGAAACTCTGTGAAAATTTGAATATAATATATAGTACTTAGATTTTATTTCACTTGTTTATTCTTATTATTTTATGTTGCTTATAAATGCTCTCGTCATGTGCCTGCTCCTGTTTTTTGGAAAGTGGGGCGTGACATTTTTCGTTTTTGATTTTGACTTGGTCTTTGAGGCTAAGTCAATCTTGTTGAATGCTATAGGATTTTGGGGAGATTCTGGAGGATTTTGAATTTTAAAATTCAAAATCATGCATCCTTTTATATACTCCCTTTCTCCTTTTTTCCTTTCTTTTCATATACTTTTCAAAAGTCCAAACTATAGTCCATCTCATTCTTCCTCACTTGAGAGCTTGCTGTTCAAGCTCCATCTCCCACTTCGGTGCTCCACAAATTGATGAAGGGACATCAAGAGATCAAGCTATCTTCCCTCTTCGCGTTGCTAGTCTCGGTTCTTTCAACCGAGACTCCCTCCTCTTCATCATTCACTCGTATTCGTATGAGTGGGACCGGTAAGTCCCACGTCCTCTCTCTTCATATCTGACGCTTCTTAGGACCTCTTCTTGTTAATGTCAATAAACTCTTCTCTACAGCCTAAACTATATAATAGATCTTGGTAAGTATAAGTTTTTGGACTATATAAATCAAGTATATGGACATATTGATTTTTCTTCTATTTGATGGTTACATGTGTGCTCATTTTCGGTGCACCTCAGCACCGCGTTTTGCTGTTCATTTTTATTATACGCATAAATCATGGATATACACATTTATGGCACAAGCAAATTTAACTCACATTACCTAGACTCGCGGTTTTGACCTTAACTCTGAAAGGACATAACACCTAGCTATGAAACCGTTACAAATAATTTTTTTTGTCAAAATATAATTAGGAAGATCGCATGCCTCTGTAATTAATGTCTTACTAAAGTTCTCATCTAAAAAAATACAGTTTGTGACGCTTTTATATTGTTGCTTGGGATCTGAACCGCTGCTAGCCGAACAAGCGCAGCGCGACAAAAATGAGAATAACTCCATTTTCTGTAAACCGATTTGAGCAAACCCTAGTTGAAAATCGATCAAAATAGAGATCCCTACAAATCTTTCCTACATGTTTTCATCTGAAAACAAACAGAAACTAATCTAATAGGCCGTAGAAGTTGATTCTGCAAAACTGGACCGCACGCAGAACCCTTCTGCGCAGTTGTCGTGGAACGTCCATAACTCCTACTGTAGAAGGCGGAATTGAACGTTCTTCGATGAGTTAGAATCGTAACTCACAGATGCACATTTTTATGTAGAAGTTTTTATAATTCTGGACTGAAACACCTTTAAACTGCAAGTGAAGTCATGATTGTTTTCTGGAAAAAAAATCTGGACAGAATTGCAAACCGTCACCGTAAACGCCTTAACTCCTTTTCTAGAAATCAGAATTGAGAATCCTTTGATGAGTTCTAACCGTGATTCAGATACACATGTTTTACTTTATGTGATGATTTAGCTAATTCTACACTGAAATACCTTAAAAATACATATTAAATCGAGCGTGTTTTCTGAAAAACATTGTGGACAGATTTACGTCTTGACACCGTAACCGACATCTCTCTCTCATTCGAACCCGGATAGAGACAAACTCAGATGCGTTATGACCGTATTTCACTAACCTAATATCGCATAACAGTATTGACACCACAATAGCATGGTAGACTATACTTCTCTGCAATTGATTGACTGAATGTCTTGGGGCCTTGAAACCCCTAAGTTTATTTATATTCATGATATGACATGATTGCATGCACACCGGTCATCAGACTTGAACATCATGAATCTCGTGAACTTTTGAACCCGTGAACTTGACTTATACTCATATTGAGTACATGTATTTATGATTCTTGGTTGAACTACTTAGGCCATCTTTGCATGTCAGATAATAACGGGGTTTTAGGGTGGTTTGGGAATAGGATGTACGTCTGTTTCGGAAGTCCCTTTACTAACACATGAACCCGTAAACCCGTGTTGCTGTTGTACCGAGCCGGAACAGTATGCTAACTCATGAACCCATGAATCCGTTGTTCCGTGAGGCAAACAGAATACTTTCGAAGTAAGTTAGCCG
The DNA here is from genome assembly GCA_030015575.1 of Agapanthus africanus. Classification (NCBI taxonomy): domain Eukaryota; kingdom Viridiplantae; phylum Streptophyta; class Magnoliopsida; order Asparagales; family Amaryllidaceae; genus Agapanthus; species Agapanthus africanus. The sequence continues at coordinate 311,002,599 of JASDDO010000024.1, forward strand.
TCCTGTACCTGAACTCTACGTTAAGATAGCAAGATCACTTTATATGCTTCACTATACCATTCACATGATATGTTAACTCCATGTATGTGCATTACACATTTATTGTTATTTCTCATGTTGGTCGCATGATACTGCTTTTATTGCTTTATAACTATATTTAAATGTAGGGCTTACCGTGCGTTAATTCGCTGACGGACATTTCTCTATATTTTTCTTTCTATCTACGAAATGTCCGTCGGGTGACATAGATAGCACCGAGGACGTTGCATTTGAGCTCGAGCCTGTTGGGGATGGCGTGCCAGACTTCGCAAGCAATGCGGACTTTTAGATTTCTTCAGCCTAATGTAAAGGTTTTTATTTCAGATTTATGTTATCACACTTTGAACTATTTGAAGTTGTAATAACTATTTGGATATGTTTGTAATAAACATGGATTGTTGGTGTGTTTTAAATTCTTGCAGTTATTATCTGTTCCAGACGCTTAGCGTATTTATACTGATAAGATGCTTATCTGTATAAATACGTCGCGGGCCTTATAGCGTCTTCGTCCTATACTTTCGGAAGTGGGGCGTTACAAGTCATGTCGAGTTCAAGATGTAATGTAAGCATATCTATATACACACGCAATATGAAACTCCAATCATCACTTATTTAAGGAAGAAATCAACCATAAGATCGCATGCAGAAAAAAGTAGTTTTGGATTTGAATTTGGAAATATTAAACAAGAAGTAAGTTGTAGTTCAGGGTGTCATGTAAATAACAAGACCGAGTTTGCCTCGATTGGGTTTCTGATGAGAGAGTTACGGGTGTTTTCTTAATACTGCGCAGAGCAGGCCGGTGTAGATTTCAAAATGCATACACCGGTGGTAATTTGCATTTTCGATAATATTCTGTTCAGTTTATAGTTTCAAAATTAAAATAAGAAATAAACGTCTATGAGTTGTGAACGAATACCCATAAGAATTTCCGGGTTTCGATAATCAGAGAGGGAGTTATGGTTATTTTACAACAGCTGCGGAAATAATTCATGTTGCTGTCCAGATTTGACACATATTTTAAAAATGCGTTTTAATATAGTTTCCGTCAGTTTTCAGGAAAATTAACTTAGCAGAACATTGTAGCTAGTTCTCTGCAGATGTTCCAGAAGTTTGATTTTGCTCTATTTGAACATCAGAGATAAGAGTTATGTCTATTCTAATACAGGTATAAATCGGTTTTAGCATTACAAGAAATACAGATTTCATCCATAAAAGAAAAACAATATAACAATCCGACTTAACCTAAACTATGAATTTCGTACTAAGCAGTCATCCCTCGTAGGTTAGATAACCACAATAGAACGGTCACTGGATTATTATGAAACCACAGTTATAGTTAAGTCTTTCTATACGAAAGTATAGATTATACCCATGACATAGGGTACAAATAAAAGAAAATAATAACAAGAACCAAATGTACCCATGACATAAGTACATTGAAGATAAACAGAACATGAATAAGACACCCATGACATGAGGTGCATCAAAAATATATACAACATAAAGAAAATATACAAAAGATCATATTCAATGTTTATGATAAAATAGGAACAATAACATATCATTATTATTATTATAGTAGTTAAGGTGTTAAAAAGTAACTGCTTAAAAAACTCATTATGCTATGTAATAATTGAAATATTAATAATTTAGGTAGACAAAGTAGGTATATATTATATACATGCACAAAAAGTGATAAACAGATAAAGTGTGTATAAAAATGGAAATAACTAATTATATAGCTACCGCATGAACCGATCTCAAAATAATACTAACATAAATCTAATTATTTTGATACGTATATATGCATAGACACATACATCCCTAATATATATTCTAATCAATAGTAATATTTCAAAGAGAATAATGGAGAAAAGAGGCCATAGGAGGAAATTTCCTCCTATGGCGTGGAAAAAATACAACCTCCATCAATTTTTTCGACGATCGGCCTCCTTCATCTTCATCGTTATCATCTAAGATGTGGGTACACCAAATTTCATGTGATTCTACAACTTTTTCACCGTTGATTTAGCAATGTAAAATATTCTATTGTCGGTAAACCGTTAATTTTGAACCCACTAAATCAACGGTGAAAAAGTTGTGGAATCATATGAAATTTGGTGTACGCACATCTTAGATGATAACGATGATGATGATGGGTGCCGATCGTCGGAAAAAATGGTGGAGGTCGTAATTTTTCCACGCCATAGGAGAAAACCCCTTCCTATGGCCTCTTTCCTCCATTAATCTCTATTTCAAAACATAATATATGGTATGATCTATATGTAGCATATGAAACGTACCATGAACAATGTTAACCTATAATTTAGGTGACTCAAACAATCTATATACATATATAGAAACAATTATAAAATATCATTTTTTTTTAATAAACGAAACTCCTTTTCTTTCAAAATTAGGGTTTTAAAAAAAATCTTTCTTTCTTAAAAACTACGGTTTTCATTTGTTCTAAAAGGAAAGAGAGGAACTTAAAATTAAGGAATATCAATGATCTTCTTTATCGACGGAGGTCAAAAATGTCTCAATTTGATTAAGACAATGAAAAGGACGTGTGGAGGGGATTCTTCTCCAAAATTCTTCGTTGCTCTTGATAGAATCCTCAAGGTTTGGGAAAAGAAGAGTAAAAAGAGGGAGAAGAAGAGAAGGGAGAAGAAGATTCAAATTAGAAAAAAAGAGACAGCTAAAAGAAAAGAGAAACTATGGTTTATGAAGGATTATATAGGCTTCTAGTGTCACGGGTTGATTTATAAAAATCGGAGGATGAAAATATAATACCCACAAAGCAACAAGGTCACACGAGAAAAATCGTGTGAATTGGGGCCCACACCACCGCCTGGGGCGACCCAAACATGGCCAACTAGCCTGGGTGTTTTCCAGTGGGTCCCACTTGATCTCATTATGCCAAAAAAACACTATATGTTTGATATAATCGTTTCGGAGTTTGTATGGTATGCACGTAAAACTATAGATCTAAAAAGAAATTAAAAACGAAAATAAACAAGAAGTTGCAAAGACCGGAAATCGAACTAATAACTTATGAGATGTCAATATAGGTAGATAACAAATAAGTATTATGGATAATCTTGCATATAAATCACAAGAATATTCATATATACATACTTGATTCAAAGAAAAGATTTTATTAAAGAAAATAAAATAAAAAGAAAGTATATGAAATTTGCGGTTGTTGCAACACACACACACAATAGATGTAAATAAGTCATATAATATGATGTAAAAAATTTATGACAATTAAATACATAATAGTTATCGACAATTATAAAAGGAATTACTATGAAAATGTATTTAAAGTGATAATTAAGCCGTCTGCATATTTATTGGTAGCAACCTAGCTGTTTCGGAGGTTGAATTTTCGCAAACCAAATTCGTAATGAGAAGCGAGGGACCACATCGATTTTACACAAAACCAGTCAATGAAATAAAATGATACTTTTTTTAATAAACGACATCCTGAGAGAAAATCAATTTAACAATAGATACATATAAAGAAGTAAACCATAATGAAGCGGCAGACCATATCGATTTTACACAAAACCGGCCGTTGAAATAAAACTATATTTTTTAATTAAGTACATCCAGAGAGAAAATCAATATAACAATAGATACTTATAAAGATAAGGAAGTTTAAGAATGGACAAAACTGGCAGGGAAAAGCTTGATTTCAAGCTTATCATCACCTCCATCATCATCATCATTATCATCTCAAAATCCTTTTCACTCCAAATTGGGTGTTGCGGCTCGTTGAAATTTTTAGTGGACATGGGAAAGGAGATGGGGAAGGTAGAGGTAAACAGAAATTGGAGCGAGGAAAAAGAAAGAGTAAAGCTGCATATGCATCCCAAGAATCAAGGATAATAATATTTAACTTTCATACAAAAAAGATTTATTAAGCTGCATTAATTTTAACCGTTCAACACAATCATAAGATCCAATGGTACTCATTCAGATTCATGTTTTTAAAAACGTGAACCCGCCCTATAGGATCTGTTCTCTACATCTCAAAATCCCTTTCACTCTAAATTGGATGCTGCGGCTTGTTGAAATTTTTCGTGGCAATGGAAAGGAAGATGAGAAGCGCAGAGATAAACAGAAATTGGAGTGAGCAAAAAAAAAAAGGAAAGCTGCATATGTATCCCTAAAATCAAGAATAATAATATTTAACTTCCATATAAAAAAGATTTATTAAGCTGCATTGATCTTAACCGTTGAAAGCAAACATAAGATCTAATGGTCCTCATTCAGATTCACGTTTTTAAAAACGTGAACCCGCCATCTCTCTCTTACAAGCACAACATGCCATCTGCTTTGAAGCATCATAAGTAACTTCCCTTGATTATGGTTTTCTTGATTTTGGTTTAGAAACATCATCACTTTCTTGAACAATAAAAATTGACATAACTCCATCTTCCTTGATTTTGTTTGCTCCACAGTTGATACAACATTGAAAAGGCTCTTCTTGAAATAAGTAAAAATTGTGTTATGATCGGCCTGCAATTCCCTATACCTCAACCGCACCAATGCCCTCTCAAACCGCACATAGAACTCCACCAAACTATTTCTTTGATTAACAAAATGGCTGGAAAAAAAATTCATACCATCAGAGGGTTGTGTTGTCGCCATTCCAACTAAAAATGTGTCCTTGAAAAATGCAGGTATCCATTTCTCACGATAATTATACATTTATGAGATTCTGGTATTCTTCTCTAACCCATATTTATCAATAATTTCTCGCCATTGGATTTCGAATTCTTTAGGAGTATCTGAGGACCAAACACAGGAGGAAAATTTGTCAGCAAAAACAACATTTTATGAGAAAGTTTGTAACCAAAAGTGAAAAATAAATCACAAAATGATCAATGAAAATCAAACCAACATTTTCCTGCTGAATTCGCAAACTCGATATAACACAAAATTAAGATGGAATCCATCGGTCATCAATCAGGCTCTTCTTCTCAAAGAGCCAAGGACTGCCTTACTCCATAGCATTAACACAACATATATGCAATAAATTCACATAATATTTGGGGCAAAAAAAGGGAAACCCAAATTTGAGACAAACAATCGAATCCAATCGCAAAATCCTCAATGCACTCGATTGCCAGACATAACTGCAAGAGAGAGAGAGAGAGAGAGAGAGAGGTTACTGCTTGGGACAAACAATCGAATCCAATGGCAGAAATCAATCCCAAAATAAAATTTGTTATGAGGAGAAAATTAATTAATTAGTTATATTAAATCAGGAGCATGGATCCAACACTTTAGGCATCTGATGGTCTATAATGCGCGTCTCACCGTCTCATCTCAGCAGAAATAGATCATTACTATATATATAGAGAGAGAATAATAGAGGAAAGAGACCATCGGAGTTTTCTCCTATGGCGTCGAAAAAATACCCCCTCTCATTTTTTCTGACGATCGGCACCTACCATTTTCATCGTTATCATCTAAGATATGGGTACACCATATTTCATGTGATTCTACAACATTTTCACCGTTGATGTCAGGCACCGCTTCCCAGTGTACGGGTAGAGAACGTGACGAGACCGCTACGTATTTACTTCACAGTAAATACGCTAAGCGTATCTAAGCAATATAAAAGAAATATACATAAGAGACAAATGTAATGAAACATCAACTTTATTTATTAACATTCTTTTGTACAGTGCATGGAAAAGTAAATACATCTGAATGAAAGCAATGCCTAAACAATGGCATAACAGAAAAGGAAATACCGAAGTGAAATGTGTACAAGTGTAACTACAGCTCGGGATCTTCAATAAACTGGTCCAAGTCTTCAGTGCTGGGCTCGATCTCTGAAAGGTCTGAAACACCTGACGACATGCAAAAAAAGAAAGAAATAGAATGTCGTCAGCGAACAAATCGCTCGGTAAGTCCCAAAGATAAGGGAGAAATAGAATAGACAGAGAGTAAGAGATAGAGTGTAGCTTTTAAAGTTGTATTTAGAATTAACGTTGTTATTTGTAGCTTGGTACAGAAGAATACCAGTGTATACTAGAGGAGTCTCTATATGCCAGAGACTAGAGGCAAATGGCAGTACAAGGCTCCGTTAGAAAACCCGGAACAACGGCGTGGTATTCAGGTTAGGTGTTGTTCCCCGCCGAAAGACGCGGACGAAGACGTGGCGGGCGTTTCGCCTGAATTTCGGGGCAGATGCTAATTGGTGCTATCCGTCCACCTCTCCGAAGATGCCAAGTTGATTTATGACACCATGTATCGAAGGTTTAAACGGATGCGGCCGATATAGCAGACTTCGTCAGATTCCCCCTCGTTTGAGGGGTTTTTGATTGTGGGGACGCTCTTCCCTGCAGGCGCAAGCCCCTGCAGTTAATTACGCTACCGCATCATGGTAACAACTTTTTCCTTCTCCAGATGGTCACTTCGTGTCGTGGGTGTTTGTTTTGTTTGTGGTTGCCCGTAGATTGTATACGGAGACTAATTTATGTTGTCGCCCGTAGGGCGTGAATTAGTCTAAATCCGTATTTTCTTAGATTTGGGTTTTGGTTTGGGTTTAAGGATACATTAGCCTCATTTGAGACTAAGATCAACTTAAACGTTTATTAAGGATACGTTAGTCTAATTGTAGACTAAGATCAACTTAACAGGATCATTTAGATCCAACAAAAGAGCATTTGAACTCTATTGTTTAGTTTAGGGACATTGCAGTCGATTACCAGTTTAAGGACATGGGGGTCCAATGTTAGTTTAAGGACATCTCGGTCCATGGGCTTAAGGACCCCCACAGTCCAGGTTAAGGACATCGTAGTCCGTGGGTTTAAAGGGACCCCACAGTCCGAGGTTAAGGACATCATAGTCCGTGAGTTTAACGACCTCACAGTCTAGGTTAAGGACATCGTAGTCCGTGAGTTTAAAGGGACCCCACAGTCCGAGGTTAAGGGCATCATAGTCCATGGGCTTAAGGACCCCACAGTCCAGGTTAAGGACATCGTAGTTCGTGGGTTTAAAGTGACCCCACAGTCCGAGGTTAAAGACATCATAGTCCATGGGCTTAAGGACCCCACAGTCCAGGTTAAGGACATCGTAGTCCGTGGGCTTAAGGACCCCACAGTCCGGGTTAAGGACATCGTAGTCCGTGAGTTTAAGGACCCCACAGTCCGGGTTAAGGACATCATAGTCCATGAGTTTAAGGACCCCACAGTCCGTAGAAATTTGTGGTTGTCGGGACCCGTCACCTCTCTGAAGACGTTGAAGGATTACAACGACAGATATCAGAGGAGTAATGAGATGTACCCTCAAACTGGTGTGAATTGGTTGAAAGATCTGTTGTCCAATTTGGGACTAAGATCTGTTGAAATATTTATGAGCAGATGTGCTCAATTAAATATAAGTTGAGGACTTATGTCCAATCTTGGGCTAAGTCTAATAAATGTTTAACATTTTATTTATTCTGGCTATTGAGCCTTTATTTGGGCTTGGCCCTTTTAATAATGCTGAGCATTAGATCTTGGCAAAAAAAAAATCTTTTCTTTTGTCTTATGTTGAATGCAAAGCATTCAGCAGAGCTCTGGCTCATTAAAGAACAATTTGTGTTCTGTCAGCACGACCTATGGTGCGCTAGGCGCTTTGCGCCAATGCAGTGCGCTTCTGTCACGTGGCGCACATGTAAGGGACAAGTGTTGCGCTCTGCGCTAGGCGCCAGATAATGAGCACAGATGCCTGTTTGTGAGCGCTGAGCGCTGGTCCATGAGCGCATTGCGCTTTTAATTTAATGGCGCACCCGTGAGTGACACGTGGCGCGCTTGGCGCTGAGCGCCAGCCCATGAGCGCAGTGCGCTATTTCAGAAGCGCAAAGCGCAAGTTGCATATGTGGTTGACACGTGGCGCATTTTGGCGCTAAGCGCCGGTCCAGAGAGCGCAGAAGCGTTGTTCAATAGCGCAAAGCGCATTTCAATAGCGCAAAGCGCATTTGATCAATTTTTATGATCTGTGAACAAATTTATGTTCTTTTAAAAGAGACTTTGTCTCAAGATTCAAGAACAACAGTTCTTATTTTTGAAAGGCTTTGCCTTTATAGATCAATGATCTGTGAATGAAGTAACTACTTCTTTGTTTTTATGATGAGATCTTTTGATCGTTTTATAGAAGACCTTGGTCTTTGTAGATCTATGATCTTTTAAGAAGATAATTCTTCTTTTTATGAGATGATTTCATCTCTGTGTTCATCATTCATGATCTTTACCTTGAAAAAAAGTCTTCTTTCAAGAGCTTGCTCTACTTTCTTTGAATTTCTCAAAATTTATAGGGGGGTTTCTCTATATCAGACTTGAAGTCCTGGGGCCTATATATAGGGTAAATTGATTTGTTAAATCAGTTAAAGAGATCTTTCTCTGATTGATTTGGGGATGTTTTCTCACCGTTGGATCTTTGATCCTAGGGCTTCTGTTTTACAGAAGGCAGCCTTCTTGTTTTTAACAAGATTGAGAAAATATTTCCATAACAGAATTTTAATTCTGATTAATTAATGATTTATCATTATTTCTAGATCTTTTGATCTAACGGTGAGGAATTTTATAATTCCAGCGCTGGCGCACCCGTGCGCTGCTCAGAGCGCAGCGCACCTTGCGCTAGCACACCTACGTTTGACACATGGTGCGCTACTCAGAGCGCAGCGCATCCTGCGCTAGCACACCCGTGTTTGACACGTGGCGCGCAGCGCGCCTAGCGCTAGCGCACTCATGATGCGTTGCCTAGGGCGCAACGCACTTGGCGCTAGCGCATCCGTGTTTGACACGTGGCGCGCAGCGCGCCTGGCGCTGGATCTGAAGCGTTGCTTCAATTTTTGAATTTTGAATTTCAAAACAGAGTTTTGCTCTGATTGGGGGTGCACTGCCTAGGGCGCAGCGTACCTGGCGCTAGCGCATCTATGTTTGACACATGGCGCGCGGCGCGCCTAGCGCTAGATCTGAAGCGTTGCTTCAATTTTTAAATTTTGAATTTCAAAACAGAGCTTTGCTCTGATTGGGGAAAACAAATGCCCAACACCGTTGTGCTCACGTGGCGCACACGTGAGTGCAGCGGTGGAAGCATCTGTGCCCTTGGATCAATTCAGAAATTGAAGAGGCGTTTCAATGCCTATAAATAGAACATTTGGTCCCTTAGATGATTTTCATCTTCTTCTTGAGAATTATCTCTTCTAAGAATTTCATTCTCCCACAGAGCATAGCTCTCTTGTTTAAGAACCTTCTAAGAGTCAGAACTCTGTCAAAACTTAGGTAAAGTTTAAAACTTTTAATCTATTAAGGTTTCACCCATTAATCAGAGCCTTGCTCTTCATAGATCTTTGATCTAAAGAAAACTCATTTGGGGTTTCATTAACAGAGCTTTGCTCTCTTGAACCCATAGATCTTAAAGAGATCTTTTCTTGGGGGTTCTTAACCCATGAATCAGAGCTCTGCTCTTTTGATAACATGTAGATTTCTTAATCTTTGATGAAGAACTCTTAAGAGTTTGTTCATGGATCTTGAAGATCCCAGAATTTTTTAATTCATAAAAATTAATTTTAATTAATTCTTTTCTGATGGGTTTTTCCATCATCATTATAGAGCCAGGCTCTTGAGGAATTTTATTCCTTCATGATCAGAGTTTGACAAGTGTCACTCTGTCATAGAGCTTTGCTCTCAAAGGGAGATTTTCTCCTTTTCCCGAGGGATCTCTCATTTAATGAGAATTTTTCTGAGGATTTCCTCATTTAATTAACAGTTTCATCCAATGATGATGTTGTTTTATTAATTGATGCATTGTCATCTACATTTTGTGGGTCCCCCTTTGGTCCCCTTTCCACTGCATTGCAGTGTGGTACAAATTTTAAAGTACCGAGTGTCAAAATTTAAAATTAAATTATAGCACTGAAAGTTGACTTTTGTCCCCCTTTTTTTGCAGGCGACATGTCTTTCGATGCTACGTTTCTATTCGTCCGTTCAGAGGGAGGATTCCCTGAGGCACCTGTGGACCGGGAGGTTCTCGCGCTCATCAAAGACCATGACCCGGAATACAAAAATCTTCACTTGTGGGGTAGATGGTACGACCAGATTGTAAGGTTACTAGGCACAGTCACAAGGGTCTATAAGATATCAACCATGCCCGATTTAAAATTTAGACGTGCCGAACAACCCTAACCAAGATCTTATACTAGAGATTAGGCGAAACAAAGCAAGTAAACAACTTTACTTCTAAAAGTGTGGAATTACAACCTTTGTAGTCCATTCCTTCACTTCTAAAGCTCCGTGTTGAGGTCCCTTCGCTGCGATCATCGAGTACCCGGACTCTAGAGAGGCTCCATGAAGAGAAAGATGCAAGCTTGCTTCCGATCTTCGATAACAAAGATGATCTACCTTGAAGAAACTCAAGCCCAAGCTTTTGCTTCACTAATCAAGTATTAGCAAAGCAAACACTCTAATCTAAGTGGCTAGAATAGATGAAGATGATGAAGTAGGAATTTAGCTCTCATTTGTTTTCTTTATCTCTCTCATTTTCATCACTTTGCAAAAAGCTAGAAAGCTTTTTTCAAGAGGAAGAAGAAGAAGAATCTATTTGTGATGAATAATGAAACTTGTGTAAGGTTAGAAATGCAATCATGGCTTAAGTATGATAACTTAACTCATGTAGAGAAATGACCGTGGTAAAGGGTTTGGGTTTGGTTAAGAAATATCAACAAAAATATCTTTACAAAATATCTTTGCTTAAAACAAAAGCAAAGCTTCTAGAAACTTCAAGAAAGTTTAACCCTAATCCAAACCCTAACCATGTTTAAACTCCACAAAACATGTTGCATTTATAACCTTCACTTGTTACAATATTATATATCACATATACAATATTTATTGTAACAAAATAAAATAATACATTTAACATATATCACATATATATCAATGTATTACCCGAGTGAGAAAAAGAATCTTTAAGTGAGCTTATACTAGTTAATGTAATTTAATATATCAAATATATAATTATACATTAAATTATCGAATCAACACTTGATCCGATAATCCGGCTATTTCATAAATAACCGACTAATATTAATCTTTATCAGTTCATCGAATCAACACTTGATCCGATGACCCGGCTATATCACATATACCCGGCCGATATCATATATCGCGAGAATCTAATACGGTATCACATACACGTATTGTTCTCGGTCCCGCACATATCACATATGTGCTCCTACTCCGTTTTTCCTGAGCCAGGAAACCTCTGTGTAGAACTCTAAAGAATCATCAATACGCCGACAGTAGGTAATGATCATATCAAACACCCACAAGCTGCAAGCGGTCAGCTAAACGTAACAGCCACCCAGGTATTGAGCGATCAGAAGATCAACAAGCAAGCCTGTACATTCTCCCATGAATCCAACCAGTAACACTCCCGTACAGTCCGGTCTCTTCGTCTGATATGTCGCATATCTCGCCTAGGGGTGGTAAACGTCAGACCCTAGTAGCTTGATAAGTCGTGTCGATATGAGGTCCTTAACAGTTCGAGAAACTACTGATAACACTTACCAGTAAATCTCAGCAACCCTGGCCAGGGATTTCCAGCTATAGCCAATCGAACACAGCGCAACATCAACTCCCTATACCGGGAGAGACGAATCCCCTCCTAGCGCTCATTGCCTCAATGTGATTCGGGACTGTACCCAAAAGCCACCGTTTTGCACGCCCTCTTGGACGTGGTATGATGGAAATCAAAGCACAGTGGGAATCACACAAGACTCTATGACGATCTCGGGTCTACAGACTAACCTGTACCAGTGTCACCAGAGAACTGCCATCTGACGTGAGGTATAATACCATCTGGGAGTTCTCAGCGAGTCCGTCCAGTATACCCAGTCTCCACTGAGCACCCGTATACCTTCTCTGATGTCAAACACCAATGGATATGGGATCATCCATCGCCCATCATATGGGTCAAGAAGCGCATACGCTAGTCTACTCTGGTATATCGATGCCCTGTCTCGATACACCTACGACTAGGAACATTTGAAGGATGTACTTGGCGATTACTCTGTCCCCACTAGTATGATCTGCATCATAGTCCTGGTAGTCAAGTACTCATCCTAAGGGCTTTATCAACATGTGACATAGAGACAATGAGAGTACATGTTAAGATAAAGAGTAACCAGGTAGCATACTATCATGTCAAGCAAGAAAGTCCTCCCTATATATGTCCAAGCATCCACTACAATATACATCGTATGTACAGTAATGGCCTCTAGGGCATACATATAACTAACACAGATTATCAGAGGTCGTCGAAGCTTCTCTTGTGCGATGCCTTCGGAGCCTATCTCGGCGATCCCGTACGCAAATGCACCCCCGGTGAACTATGCCGTGGAGGTTGTTAATTGGACTTTGGAGGGTCTCCTTCAACCTTCGATCGCCGCCGTACCCATGCAGCCGCTGGCGGCTTTAGACACCTTAGGGCAGCGCATATGCTAGGGCGAGTCGTGCCCTTGGGGACAGCCCTACAACATCGGGCTAACTCCTCGCCATCCGGCCGGGTACTTGCAGTGGGCCCGGTACATCTTGTCGGCGAAGAAATCGCAGCTGCTAAAGCTCGGTTTATACCCTGCGGTTTACGCTTCATTGTTCCCGTATTCTGCACCTCCCACATGGTGGATTAAGGCGTTTTTGGAGTAGCGGAACATCCCGACTCATACCTTCCTCCTATTGGATAGAGAGGTCTCCATCTCCTTAGAAGAATTCGCCGAGGTTTCTGGTCTACCAGTTAGGGGGGAGCACTACGAGGAGCTGCTTCCTCCGGACGAATATGTTTTTGCCACCAAACCAGTGGTGATGGGCCTCACGCCAGAGAATGCCATTCAGCACCAGTTCCTAAGTCTGATAAAGGTGTTGAACATGTACGAGAGCCTCTTCCTTGAATCCGGAGGCCGGGGGGTCAGTTTTGCGGACTTCATTGCCCGTTTTCTTCGCCCGGAGATTCTGTCACGACAAGGCGAAAAGTTCGCTAAACTTGACAATCCCTTCGGCTTTGGCTTGGACCGTCGGCCGATACTGGAAGCTGATCAGAAGGGTTTCTTTCTTCCTGACATCGCGATCGTCCCCCTGTCAGAAATCGCCGCTCCGGGCATTGACGAGGAGGCGTTCTTTCTTGGGTTTCTTGGGCTATGGTTGAGTTGGTTCGCGCTCCCTATGCATCCTCGTTACATGAGGCCTTCCGTCTTCTACCTCGCGCATCGCATGGTTGCCGGAATACAAGTGGACATCGGGATTGCCGGGTTAGCCTACTTATACCATGGTCTTAGCGTAGCGGCGGATACCACTGAACCGGGGGTGCATCCTGCCAACTTCCCGATGCATTACTTCACTTCATGGATGGAGTTGCATGTGCTCGGGGTCTTTGGCATTCATAAGAGACCTTCGTTTTATGAGAGATGCAAGTTCCCTCGGATTATGCGGCTGGTTGACGCCTCCATCGTGAGTCCGTCACAGTGGGAAGCTAGGGGCTTGCTGCTTCATCCGCGCACGGTCGGAGATGGTATGTCTTTCACAGACAAAGTCTTGACCATCGGCCAGGAAACTTCAAAGGCGGTGTTGTCACTGCAAGATATTTTTAAGGACGGGGCCTCCGTGTTGAAAGCCCGGGAGATTCTTCATTTATACTCCATCAGGCCAGGCTTTCTTGTATTCTGGCAAAATGAGGCGGCGCTATTCATGAGATACAACCAACATCGTTTTGCCAAGCAGCTGAGTTACAATCAGGGAGTCCCGCTGGAGGCTTTCTTAGTAGAACCCGCTGCCACCGAAGAGGGAACGCGGGGCGCGCTGCATCATTTGATGCGCTTGAATATGGGATCTCACTTCTTCATCAGCGGCCGAGTTGTGTCCCGAGGGCCCTTAATGTACACGTGGCCTGGTATCAACATGCAATGGGTGCTGTTATCAGGGAGGAGAAGCTGATGCTACTCGACCGCAAGGGTGCACCCCCTGCTAGTGACCGAAACCTCCCCTTGAAGCGATGGACCATTGTCCTTCCTCCGCTAAGAGAAGCTGCCGTGGTTGAAGTCCCTGACGACAGGCCTGAGCTACCGGTGCCCCGTGCTCCCGTGGAGACGGTGGATGTACTACCGGTGCCCCGTGCTCCCACCGAGACGGTAAATGTAGCTTCCCCCAAATCTGGCGTGGGCTCAGATATCGGGACTCGTCGCCCCAAACTGCCCACCAAGCGTAAGCTTGTGCTGGCTGCGACTGGAGCTCGCTCGCAGAAGAGGAAGAAGAAGTCGGTCCTCTCTCTAGATGCTGTACTCGGGCTGGAGCCTCATGCTCCTTATAACGAGGACCTGAGCGAATACGGGACCAATGAGGGTCTCTTCATAGCGCCGGAAGATACTGATCTCGAGGCCGCCATTGCAGCTTCTGTGCGATCCGCAAGCCACAAAGCTGAAATAGCCATCCTTGCGCAATCAAGTGAGTATAAGCCGTAACTTCTGTTATTGCATTATATATATTTTTTTTATTATCATGTCTTGACTGACATTTTTCCTTCTGTAACATGCTTTACCACTGAAGAGGCTCTGGCGACTTCCCTCAGGACCTTCGAGGAGGAGGAGAGGAATCGCGCTTTGTTGGGCATTGGTATGTCTCGGCTCATTGCATCTTCATTCTCCTTTCTTATGAACAATTTGACCCCTTCTTTATCTTATCGCAGGGACTACAATGCCAGTCCCGCAAGGTGATGCGGATATTCTTCCCGGGCCAACCATCGAAGTCCCAGCCTCCTCAGGACTGCCGAAGGAGGCCTTACTCAAACGACCGATGATGGATGCCATAACGGCTCCAGAGGTAACCCTTGGCGCGGACGATGACGTCCAGTTGATGGAGGCTTCTAGAAGATCCGCTCTAACGGCCCAAGCGGAAAGGAAGCGCAGAATGCGCGCGGCGAGGGGGCGTAGCGCTGCCTTGGCCGCGGGTGCAGG
Organism: Agapanthus africanus; assembly: GCA_030015575.1. Lineage (NCBI taxonomy): Eukaryota > Viridiplantae > Streptophyta > Magnoliopsida > Asparagales > Amaryllidaceae > Agapanthus > Agapanthus africanus. The sequence continues at coordinate 311,017,651 of JASDDO010000024.1, forward strand.
TTCGAGCACTGCTACCCCTGCCCCTACTCTTTCAGAGGAATCTCCGGCTGCCTTGTCTACTGCCTACAGACGGGCAGCACGTACGGCTCGGGAAGCAATCGGAAGACCAACTCAAGGTAATGTGACATTGGGTTCTGTTGTCAAAGTTTTAACTTTCAATTCTCATATATCTTATCTTGCAGGGCCTAGTCTTACCGAAGAAGTGGCGGCGACCGCTGAGCCTGGGGTAGCGATTGCCCAATCATTTCGGCTATTTTTTCGCGGCGCCCAATCATTTCGGCTATTTATTTTATTTTTACTCGCTGCTTTTTATTGCGAGTTGCCCAATCATTTCAGCTATTTTGCATGCATACATTTTTACTTGCTGATTTTGTTGCAAGTTTCCCCATCATTTCGGCTATTTTGTATGCATGTGTGGCTTGCTAGCTTCTTTGCTGCAAGCTTGGAGTTAGACACCAATTTCGGCATCAGCACAGCTACAACTGGAATATTGCCAGGAGCGAATCATCATTTTCCTCTGTCGATGTTGAACAAAGGTGGCTTAGCGAACAGGGTTAGGATCCTGTCGACTAAGGCTTTTGACTTCATGAGCCATAAGGGTCTCATAAAGGTATTTCTCCCTACGAGTCGTGAGGATCTCGTAGGTGTGTTTTCTCCTTAGGAGTCGTGAGGACCCCTAAGTGTATGGCTTCTCGTAAGTCATAAGGATCTTACAAGAGTGTTTTCTCCTTATAAGTCGAGAGGACTTACAAGGGTTGTTCACCATGTAGACATACCCCTAGTCACGGATGGGACTTTGTTAGGAAAATATTTATTCACGCCCGTGGATTGTATACAAGGGTCAGCATTGAGCCGCTTGTAGGGCAAAATCGGAGGTTGTGGTGGCCGCTTAAGAACAGGTTCAGATCCCTGTAGCTTAAGACTTTTGAATCTTATGAGCCGTGAGGGTCCCATAAAAGGGTTCTCCTTATGAGTCATGTAGATCTTGCAAGTGAAATTTCTCCTTAGGAGTCGTGGGGATCCCTAAGTGTGTTGCTCCCTTGTGAGTCGTAAGGATCTCACGCAGGTGGTTTCTCCTCACAAGGTCGAGAGGACCTTGCAAGTGTCTTTTAACGAGATTGCGCCCTTTCGGGTTTTCACAAAACTCGCCGGTAGCCCTGCTGTTTTTACTCACGGAGCCCTTTCGGGTTTTCATCCGTACCCTTTTTGCTTATGGACATACCGTTTTTTTTATTCTTTTTTTTTATTATTCTTTTTTTTGTCAGCCTTGGGATGCTGTAGTTTACAGTAGTTTATCGACGTCTCGGTCAACAGCTAGTTTTAGGACATAGTGGTCCATCGTTAGTTTAAGGACGTTTCGGTCCGTTGTTAGTTTAGGGATGTTTCGGTCCGTTGTTAGTTTTTTAAGGACGTTTCGGTCCGTTGTTAGTTTTTAAGGACGTTTCGGTCCGTTGTTAGTTTAAGGACGTTTCGGTCCGTAGTTAGTTTTTAAGGACGTTTCGGTCCGTCGTTAGTTTAAGGACGTTTCGGTCCATCGGCCGGCTACTACTTATAGAGTTTGGGCTTAGGAAGATAGCGAGCGGACATAGTCGTCGTCATCTATCATTGACCTAGGCCGTGACTCGTCAGGCGTAGTACTTTTTCAGGAAGCGACCATTTATTGGCCTGAAGGGCCTTTCGCCATGCATGTCCATGAGTAGGTAGGCCCCACCCTGGTAGACCTTATCTATGATATACGGGCCTTCATAGTTCGGCTCGAATTTCCCCCGTTTAGCACAATTGGGGATCATAAGTCTTTTGACTACTAGCACGAGTTTGCATTGGCGGAATGTTCTCGGCCTAGTCAATCTCTCATATGAACGCGTCATCTTTGCTTTATAAGCCTCCGGATTTTGTTGTGCCATGAGCCGGGTTTCATCAAGGGCATCGAGCTCCTCAAACCGAAGGTGAGCATTTTCTTCGTCTGTTAGCTCGTAATGAACTGCCACTCGTAGAGAGGGCAACTCTATCTCGAGGGGGAGTACCACTTCTGTACCAAATACCAATGCATACGGTGTTGTATTTGTAGCCGTTTTGAACGTAGTTCGATACGCCCAGAGAGCTTCATGCAGTCTCTCGTGCCAATTCTTCTTATTTCGGGACACCGTCTTTTTCACGATCTTTGTCAAGGTCTTGTTAAAAGTCTCAGCTAGACCGTTAGCTCAGGGATTATAGACTGAGGAGTATCTCCAGTCTATGTTATGCTGTTGTGCGAAGCGGCTGATCATGTAGCTTCTGTAGGTTGGCCCGTTATCGGAGATAATCCGTCGTGGAGTTCCAAACCGATAAATGACGTGCGTTTTGAAGAAATAGAGGATATTCTCCGTTTTCACTTCCCTTAGCGGTACTGCTTCTGCCCATTTGGAGAAGTAATCAGTTGTCGCCAAAATGAATCGATGTCTTCTAGACGACGCTGGTTCGATGGGGCCGATTATGTCAGTTCCCCACATTTCGAACGGCCAGCTAGCCACTGTTGGATGTAGTGGGTTTGGATGCTGATGGATAAAGTCCCCGTAAATCTGGCACGAATGGCACTGCTTCGTGTATTCGAGGCAGTCTTGGATCCTCGTGGGCCAATAACAACCCATCCGTTTGATCTTCAGCTTCATCTTCGGCCCGGCATGGTGAGAACCGCAAAGTCCGTCGTGAGTTTCTCAGACGACTCTCTTTGCCTCTTCAGGCCCCAGGCATCTTAACCACAGAGAATCAAATGATCTCTTATATAAAGTGTTATTGACGAAAGCAAAATACAGAGCTCGTTTCATAAGTTGATGTCTTGAGGACGCATCCTCAGGTGTTCGACGAGATTTGAAATAATCTATAAAGACTTCTCTCCAATCCGTAACCTTTTCCTGGTCTTTTATTTGCAGAGTCATTCGCTCGGTCGCTCCCCTTTCTTCGGACGACTCTGGAGATATTTCTGCCGGTGCAACCCGACGGCTTTGCACAACGATCCTCACGTCATCGAGGTTTTCGTCAGCCAGTTCTTTAGCGAGCTTGGCTAATGCATCGGCTTTGCTATTTTCCGCGCGCGGTATGCTTTCCAAGGTGTAGGAAGGAATTTGGGTCAGCAGTTGCTGCACCCTCTTGCCGTACTTCACTAACTCTGGCTTGCACGTTTGGTAGTTGCCGTTTATTTGACTAACGATCAGCTGGGAGTCTCCGTATATGGGGAGGTTTTCAATTCCCATGTCGATAGCGATCTCAAGACCTGCTATCAAAGCTTCGTATTTGGCTTCATTGTTCGTCTTCGGCTCTGTTAAGGAGAAGGCAAAGCGCATTATCCCTCCTTGTGGAGTCACGAAGATAAGGCCTACCCCGGATTTGATTATAGGGGTGCTTTGTTTGCGCTTCTTTATGGAAGATGCTCCATCAAAATAGAGTTCCCACCGGGTATCATCCCCGTCGATCGTTTCAAACGCATGTTCGTCTGGCAATTCGCAGTTCAAAGGAGAATCGGCGGGTATCGGGTGCTCAGCGAGGAAGTCGGCGATGGCCTGGCCTTTCACTTCATTAAGAGGCCGATAAGTTATCGAGAACTCCATTAAGAGCAAAGCCCACTTAGCGAATCGCCCCGTCAATATGGCCTTTGACATCAAATATTTGAGGGGATCAACTTTTGATATGAGATGGACCTCGTGTGCCAATGCATAGTGTCTGAGCTTCGTTATTGCGAAGATCAACGCCAGGCAGTGTTTTTCAATGGGAGAGTAATTGCTTTCTGCCCCCAGAAGAACTCGAATCAGATAATAAAGGGCTCTCTCCTTCCATTGGTCGTTTTCTTGGGCCCACAGCGCGCCTAAAGAACCTTCAAGAGCTGTTGTGTACAGGACTGTAGGATGTTTATCGTCACCCCATTGAGATAGGAATACGCGCGCGCTTGTCAGGCACATTACAGATTCTCCCGGCCTAGGGTAGGCTGGGGTATATTGATTGTGGGGATCCGAATCTCCGGCAGCCGCGGTCTAGGGTAGGCTTGGGGTTGACCTTGACTTTGACTTGGTCAATCGGGATGCAATTTTCGACCCCAACAAAGTGCCCCCATCAATAAATGCACACCACATATATGGGTCGTGTGCATAAAATTGATGGATCTTCTTTCGCGTGGAGGCGACTTGCTTTGGTTCCCACTTTTTGGGATGCACTGCCCTTTTTATGACATGGACGGTCGACGCCTGACGCGTCTCCGAGATGGAGTGTCTGTGATAGACGTTTTTCTGGCCCGGAGTGATTTGGTAGACGTGCCCCCGGCACGGAGTTCCCGCTTGACGTTTCCCCGAGGCGGAGTGTCTGTTGTTGGACGTTTCTCCAGTACGGAGTGTCGCTGGTCGACATTTCCCCAAGGCAGAGTGTCGGCTGGTTGACGTATCCCTAAGACGGAGTGTCTGCTGGACGTTTCCCCGTTACGGAGTGTCATTGTTAGACGTTTCCCCGATACAGAGTGTCGTTGATCGACGTATCCCCGAGACGGAGTGTCGGCTGGTTGACGTATCCCCGAGACGGAGTGTCTGCTGGACATTTCCCCGTTACGGAGTGTCTTTGTTGGACGTTTCCTCGGTACGGAGTGTCGCTGGTCGACGTTTCCCCGAGGCGGAGTGTCGGTTGGTTGACGTATCCCCGAGACGGAGTGTCTGCTTGACGTTTCCCCGTTACGGAGTGTCTATTGGTTGACGTATCCCCGAGACGGAGTGTCGCTGGTCGACGTTTCCTTGAGGCGGAGTGTCGGCTGGTTGACGTATCCCCGAGACGGAGTGTCTGCTGGACGTTTCCCCGTTATGGAGTGTCGTTGTTGGACGTTTCCCCGGTACGGAGTGTCGCTGGTCGACGTTTCCCCGAGGCGGAGTGTCGGCTGGTTGACGTATCCCCGAGACGGAGTGTCTGCTTGACGTTTCCCCGTTACGGAGTGTTTGTTGGTTGACGTATCCCCGAGACGGAGTGTCGTTGGTCGACGTTTCCCCGAGGAGGAATGTCGGCTGGTTGACGTATCGCCGAGACGAAGTGTCTGCTGGACATTTCCCTATTACGGAGTGTCGTTGTTGGACGTTTCCCCGGTACGGAGTGTCGCTGGTCGACGTTTCCCCGAGGCGGAGTGTCGGCTGGTTGACGTATCCCCGAGACGGAGTGTCTGCTTGACGTTTCCCCATTACGGAGCGTCGTTGTTGGAAGTTTCCTCGGTATGGAGTTTCTGTATTTGACGTTTCCCCGGCACGGAGTGTCTGTTTGTGACGTAGATGTCGATGTTGGAATTGGTTGGTTTGATTTGTTTTCGGTTGACATCAGCATCGCTACACTGGAATGTGGTACCGGGAGTGAATCATCATCTGTCATGAGAGGATTTGGGGATTGATTTTCTGTCGGCATCTGCATTGCTGCACTGGAAAATGCCAGGAGCAACTCATCATTTGCCCCGGGAGAATTTGGGAATTGGTTTTTGTTTGGCATCTGCAATGCTACACTGGAATAATGCCAGGAGCAACTCATCATTTGCCCCAGAAGGATTTGGGAATTGGTGGCTTAGGAGACAGGTTTAGATTCCTATCACCTAAGGCTTTTCAATTTTATGGGCCGTGAGGGTCCCATAAAAGCATTTTCTCCCTACGAGTCGTAAAGATCTCGCAAGTGTATTTTCTCCTTAGGAGTCATGGGGACTCCTAAGTGTGTTTTTCCTTTGTGAGTCGTAAGGATCCCACGAAGGTTTGTTCTCTTCATGCATCATGAGGACATATGAGTGGGTCGTCCCAATGGAGCATAATTCAAAGGGCGGAGATCAGCCGCGTAACTGGTGATTACGGTGGGGCATGGTTTTGCTGAGAATTATTTGAGTCCGTGAATTGTATACGGTAGTCAATTTGGGGACTGGCCGTAGGGCTGGAAGAATTTTGGGAAATTGGATTTTGATTGACGTCTGCATCGCAGCACTGGAATATGGTACTAGGAGCGACTCATCATTCGCCGTTTTTTTTTACTTACCGCGATTGCTCTATCATTTCAGCTTTTCTTATCGCGAAGGTCGCGATTGCCCTATCATTTCGGCTATTTATTCGCGGTTGCCCCATCATTTCGGCTTTATTTTCATTTTTATTTTTACTCACTGATTTTTATTGTGAGTTGCCCCATCATTTCGGCTTTATATATATATATGTACATATATTTTTATTTACACATTTTACATTCCCAGTTTAACGACTTAGAGGTCGTTTATTCCCAGTTTAATGACGTGGTGGTCGATTATTCCCAGTTTAAAGACTTGGTGGTCTGTTATTCCCAGTTTAAAGACTTGGTGGTCTGTTATTCCCAGTTTAAAGACTTGGTGGTCTGTGGTTTGCTTATCCCAGCTCCTCGAACTTTGATCTTGGCGGGGCTGTGTTGATGACCGTAGCTCTGTGGCTTGTCGGTACATCTGACGACTGTGAGGCTTTCTCGAGTTTGTATTGGTTCTCCACCCAATCTTTAAAAACATAGCAGTTTTCAATGGTATGACTCACCATTCTATGATATGGGCAGTATATGGGATTGCCCGTCATGTTCATCTCATGTGACCTCTTTGGAATAGGCAGTTGAAGACCGTTGTTTAAGGCGTCCACGGATATTTCGCGGACTTCATCCCTCCTGAAGGAGTATACTTTCTTCTTTCTTTCCATTAGAGTATGTGCTCTTACTGATGCTAGACCCTGAGGACGATCAGTCTTTGGTTAAACTACTATCCGCTTACCACGTTCAGTGTACATATCGGAGGGACTGGAGGTTGATCGCGTCCGTTTTTCACAAAGGTATTCCGCTCTCGGGCTGGAGGGAGCATCGATCGGCTGCTTCCGGATATCAATCCCGAGCTCACGAACCAAAATTTGATTTTGCTGTAATTGCAATCGGGCGACTTGGGTCGTGAGATCCGCCATGACATTTGCCAGCTCGTCGGCTTTAGAATGGACCTTGGCCATCTTCTCATCCCTGTCCTGAAGTTGCCTTTGAAGCCATTGGAATAATGCTTGTTCTATAGTTCCGGGTATGACAACGGGGTCATCCCTACCGCCTGAACTTGATTCAGCATGAACCACGGGTTCCTTTGGCTCAATGGCCCGAGCGAGCTATTCATCATTTGGATCGGGCCGATGTTGGATAGCAACAGCCGCGTCATTGTCATGGTTATAAGGCATACGAAGACTTGTTCCTCTGAGCTCCATCATATAGACCGTATGGGTTGTGTACCCGTCTATTGCTTCTTCATTGGCAATGTTGCTCGCTTGGCTCTTAGCTTGTTGCCTTGGTCCGCTCTTTTTAGAGAAAGGCAGATGTCTGAGAGAATCAGGTCCCTGAAGGACTTCGGTCTCCGTTTGTATGAAATTGGCGGTCGCCGGCTTGATTGTTTATTAATACGCCAGGAGAAAATGATATTTCTCCCGCCTTGTATTGTTTCTCGACCCAATCCTTGAAGATGCAACAGTCTTCAATAGTGTGTCCCAGCACTCGGTGGTATGGGCAAAAGTTGGGATGATCAGTCCCATTCGCTTCACTTAGCCTTTTTGGTTCTGATAGCCGCAGGCCATTCTTCAGAGCATCTTTAAAAATTTTGTGGACCTTGTCCCTTCGGAATGAGTAGACCTTATTTCTTCTTTCCTCCAAAGTTGGCTCTCGAGATTTGTTAGTTTTTGCTCCGTCCGCTCTCTGCTTATTTAGAGAATCGGTGCTATTAGAACTTCCGCATTTTCGGTTGTCGTCCCTCCAAGGTTTCGGTCTGTTTGTGAACTGAAGATCCTGAGCAGACTCGGGCTTTGAGCGTTCTAACGTTTGGACCTTTTTGGTCAGCTCTTGGAATGTTTTAAGGCCTGCGGTGCACAGGAAAGGTTTCATCCAGTCCTTCAGATTTTCTATAAGAAGACTGACAGATTGGTCTTGCTCCAACGGTGGTTCACATTTGACAGAGACATTGCGCCATCGGACTATAAAATCCATGTTGCTTTCGTTGTCCTTTGGCTCTGTCCTTACGAGGTCGGCAATAGTGATTTTATCGCTGATACTCATGAACCTTTGCTTGAACATGGATTCTATTTGAGCGAACGTCGTGATCGAGTCATCTGGTATGCTTGCATACCAATCAAAAGCAACATCCGTCAAGCTATTAACAAACTGACGGAGAAGGAGCGCATCATTACCCCCAGTATTTGCGCATGATGCTTTAAATTGGGCAATGTGCCGGTTCGCAATTCCCGTCCCATCAAACCTTTCAAATTTGGGGACGACATAGCCAGTGGGAAACTCCACAAGATCGTACCGAGCAGGATATAGTCTCCCGCTACTGCTGGCATCTTTTTGCTCTCCGGCTTCGGCTACCAATGTTTTGACTTTGTTGGCAACCAAATCCATGATTTGATTTTGAGTTAGCGGGTTGCTGTCATCGGCCGCCAAGACATTTCCCAAGATAGGATGCAACTGGCTTTCGTGCGGTCCGCCCACCTTTGGATTTAAGGGAATAGGCGTCGGCTGTCTCGGGACACCGTTTCCCGGTTCATGAGCAGAGCCCCGCGCTTGATTGGGCGGCTGAGAGGCAAGTTGGGCCGTAAGCCGTAAAACGACATTTGTCAAGTCGTCGATCTTTGAGTAAAGCTTGGCCATCTCCTTGTCTTTGCTTCTGAGCTGTTTTCGGAGCTCTTGGAGAAGTTGCTGCTCTGCGGTCTTAGGATGGAAAGTTGGCTCATCTTCGCTTTTCGAGCCCGACTCCTCATGAACTGAGGGCTCTCTCTGCCTATCAGCCTCACTGGGAGGATTTTCATCACCCTCCAGAGGATGCTGGTCTTGAAAAGTGATAGCTATATTCACACCAGGTTGGATTTGAGATGTGGTGGCCCCATCCTTGCTTTTGCTGGAAGGTTGTCGCTGGGACGCATGCCCACCATATAGACGGTGTGGATAACACATTCAGCCATCCCCTCATCTTTGGCGGGGTAACCCTGTTCCTCGAATCTTATGAGGTTCAGCCTAGCAGGAGCCCTAGCCCTTTTGTTGGCTCTATATCTGAGCCTTTTCTGCTTTAGCTTCTCAATTTCAAAGGCTTGGCGGGCATCTGTTTCCTAGGAAGCCACCGTGGGTCGATTAGCGAGGAGCTTAGAGAAGACACCCGATCGATCAGTTGTCAGGGGCACCGCCGGAGCTTGCTCGAGATGCCTTGTTGCTTTGTTGGTGTTGATGGCCTTGCCCCCAGCCGGGGCCAAGGAGAGCCGCTCAAACACCGACTTGCATTTGAGTTGTGGCGCTTTCGAGACCACCACATTTGGCCTCTTGCCTTTCGAGACCGGTTTGTCTGTCACCGGGGCTTGAGGAGCTGGGATGGCGTTAGCTAACACCAACAGAATAGAGCCAAATGGTAGCAGCGGCTCCTCCCATTGTCGCCCGAGACTGGCCGGAAGGACCGTCCTAGAGTCTATCTTCATCGTGTAGGAGACGGGAGCCGTGCTGAGAGCTGAGTTCATCTTTGGAGACATTGTTGAAAAGTGATTGCTTGAAACCTGCATGAAAGGGGATTATTTTAGTATAAATATCGATATGTGTATTGATTGAGTTCGCATGAATGCTTAACCCGAAATATGGGAGGAGAGATTGGTCCCACCGGGCGTGCCAGAATCTGTAGGGTGTTTTTCGTCACCCCGTTGAGATGGGAATACGCGCGCGCTTGTCAGACGCATTACAGATTCCCCCGGCCTAGGGTAGGCTGGGGTATATTGATTGTGGGGATCCAAATCTCCGGCAGCCGCGGACTAAGTTGCCGTTAATTACCCTTCGCCTTTGGAGCGAGGGAACCTCCGATTGACGGATTAAACTGGTCATGCGACCTCAACGTGCAGTGTTGTGTTTTGAAGGGGTTTTGGATATATCGGGAGCCACACAGAGTTTTTACAGGGGTCCCGCTACCCGGATAGCGGGCTGGGGTTTAAGGGGGCTAGCAGCCCCCTTGCGGGGTGCGGGGCAGCGCCCCGGCCCAAATTTTTTTTGAGAGGGGTAGTGTTGTAAAGTATGTGTGGTGTGTGTGTACTGATTTGTATCTCAAAAACTATCTCTATTACCGCAATCAAGAACGGCGTCGCATGAAACTAGCCGGTGAGTACGGGTCGGTCCACAGGGATATTGTGAATCTCCTAATCGCGCTAACGAGTTAATTCCGAAGGGTGTTCGGATTGGTTTTTAAATCTAAAAACCTAATTATACTATCTAGGGCAATTGAATTAAAGTTCTAACTAGGGCAAGGAAATTAAATTTAATCTAGGGCAGGAATTGAAATTACCTAGGGCAAGAAAATAAATAAATCTACTTACTTTACAGATGGATCTCTCCAAACATTTACGCAGGGTTGTCAGATCTGAATAGATGAATTGAAGAGAGGCACCGATGCTCTCCATAAAGAGATCTGAATTTTATTATTAAAAGGAGGCATAAGAAAATACAATCTTTAGAGTTCCTATTTATAGAGAATAGGAAACCCTAGGTTACATTTTGATCCGCATATCTAAATTACAAAAATAGCCCTTAGGTTGACTAGTCAAAGACTAAACAAAACATGGTAAAATTTTTATCTCCTGAAAGCCCTAGATGGCCGCAGAACCGCGGCATAGGTGGGGGTTGGGCCGCGGTTCCGCGGCCCATTGGAGGATTCATTTCCTCTGTTTTTCTGTGCTTCTTTTGGGCTTTCTGGGCTTTGTTATTCTTTGGTTCTTTTCTCAATTGGGCTTCTACATTGGTTCCAGATCTTCAGTGAACAATTTTGCAATGGATTTTTAACCGTTCGCTTTGTAATCTTGGACCTTGCATTGCCTTGTATTTTGTGAATTTTATCTTTGATGTAGGCTTGATCAAGAGTCTTCTGTTTGTTGATCAAAGTCCACTTTTGCATCGTCTTTTCATCGTTTTCACTGTTTTAGATCCACGAAGCTGTAACCTGTAACATGTAGCAGACATGCGTCAAAAGCACCTGTTTATTTATAAAAAGAATAAGAATGGGGAATATAATAATGCAATATTATGGTATGAACAAATACCCCCAAACTTATCTTTTGCTCGTCCTCGAGCAAACTTATTTTTTATTCACTGAAATCCTAACCGCACTTTCGCAGGGAAACGCGATTATACTGAGCTCGTGCAACAAGCCGTTAAACCTCTAGGTGTCCCTAGTAGGAGGAGTGTTGTCTCCTGAGGGTTTTCAGCGGATACTACCCACAAAATCCTATCAATTCGGCTTTTCGACTTTTGTTCTCCAATTAGGTTTTCTAACAAAGAATTCTATTATCGTCGACTCGTAAATTATCCACCCATATTCTTCACACTTCCTCATCATCTAACTTAAGATTATATATGTTTTATAGATTTACTTAGCTTTCGGCATTTCTTAAGTTTTCCTTCTAGGGTTCCATCTCCACTTAGGAATTTTTATCAACTCTACTAAAGATACAAGTTCTATTCTTCATTCCTTTCTCTCATCTAAGCTCCAATCACATACCCTTACGTGTGTGTAAATATCACCCCTACACTTGGAAATTCAAATCAAGCAATCATACCCTTGTCCATTGTCCAAAGTACTTATTAGTAGGTGAATTTTTAATTGAATTTTGCTTACACATCCTTCATGCGACCGTTAATACTTCTTGAGGTACCAACAACCGATTACAAGATGTGTTTGCACATTTAAGCGTAATTCCTAGTCTTGCAACACCCAAAGCTTTTAGTAGTGACTCCCAAACCAGTTGGTCTAAGGCACTAGGTGATGAAGCACCCTCGCTATTTTTCTATTTTTGCAGCCTCAAGTAATTACAAAAACCAGTGTTCATTTTTTTTTATTCTTTATTCACACTTGTATTTTTTTTTCTTCGTACTAAGGACTTTAGACAAGAGCATTTCAAGGTCTCTTCTACTATTCCAAGTTTCAAGGTGCGTGATTGTGCAATTTATAGGGCATACATTTTCAGAATCTAGACTTAAGCTAGGAATTATTTTTCAAACTTATACTCTAATAAGAACATCAATACTCTTTCCTTGTTTCGACTTAGCCCAAGAAGTGAACTCAAAATTTGCCTATTTCTAAATAAACTACAAAGACATATACTTTCTACCGCTAAACTTTAAGGAAGGTTATCTTTAGGGTTTTTAATTCACTAAGTCTAAGATCTAGTTGTTCCTTGCCAGTTAACCTATTTGTCAAACTCAAGTCAATTAGCCAAAATTGAATACATTAATTTTTATAATTTTTGAAAATTTTCAATTTTTATGGGTTTTCATATAAGTATGCAAATGCAAAATATATGTACAAATGAATGCGAAGGAAGAAGACGTACTGAGCATACCCCCAAACTTGAACTTGACAGTGTCCTCACTGTCATGCTAAACTAAGAGGGTCAAAATGCCGATACTCCCTTGTTTATTTATTTATAAAAAAAATTATTTTTTTAATGTTTTGAAATTTTTTTTTATTTTTTATAGAAAAAGAAAACAAAAAATATATACATATATACAACAAGGTTCCCCCCAAACTTAAGCTTGGCCTTACACAAGCCAAAGGTTAGCACCAACCATTCAAAAATCTTATCGTGGTAATGATATAGTTGGTGCAAGAATGGGGTAGAAAGAAAAGAGATGAGAAGCACACGAGACCGTGTGGAAAGAAGAGTGGAATATGGTCTCGGTGGAGGAGAAGAAGGGCGGAAAGGAGAAAGAAGTGGAGTACGATCTTGAGGGTGTAAATCGAGTGAATAAATTAGCGCAATTTGTGATGACCGATGTGTTAAAAGCGATTGTGCTAACCTATCAACTCGTCGAGAGATGGGGTCAAATCCCTCAAGATTCGCAAGAAAACATGGGTACGCCGAACTTGGTATTGGAAATGAAAGCATAACGGTCACTTGCACGGTCGGAACACTAGGAAGGACGAAAGGAAGTGAATTAGGGATAGTCTCATTCTCACCGTAGTAAACTGTCTCGAACTTAAAAGATTCCATCAATGGTTCGAAACTACTGTAATCATCCGAGTCTGAGGGTTCAACAATCCCATCTGAAAATGTAAAAGACTCAAACTCGGGCGGTGAGTCATCAACATCGTCCGAAAAAGTGAAACACTCGTACGTGTTATTGGCTGTGAGAGCTGTGTCAGATTCAAAGGAAAAATTTTCAAGCTCACAGTCTTCAAGCGTGGTCGGAACGATGGAAAGGAGGGAGGGTGATATAACAGTTAAAGGATCGGGAGGATGAATTGGAAAATCCGACACATCAAACAAAAATGATTCAACCTCAATATTATCCTCAAGACTCTCCTCAATACTATCCTCAATATTTAACTCATCCATGCCATTATCATCAAAATCCAGACGCATATGAAGTTCGGGAGAAACATATAATGACTCGGGATGATGAGTTGAACATAAAATTTCAATCAAATCGACAGGTTCATCATCCGAAATATTCCCGGCGTCTATATCCTCAATCAAGTGAAAATCAATTTCTTTAGACACCTCATCAAAAGCATTGATGTTTATCAATTTAGGTTCTAGAGTGGATGTGTAAAGGTCAAACGGATTAGGTGCGGTTTCACTCGAAAGGGGTTCTTCATAATTTGGCAAATCAAACACTACAAAATCACACAACTCGTTTTTATTTTGAACTAGTGAATCATTTAGGACATTCGATGGAAAACTGGAGTTGGGGGCTTCAATTGGGTAAGGGTAGGTTTGATTTTGAAATCCTCTCACATTCTCACTCTGTCCAACCGCCTCCTTATACATTGAAAAATTTTGAGCTAGCGGGAAACTGGCTACCGGTTCACTAGGTTGCATAAGGGCGGCCACGGACGCTTCCACATTCCTAGTCATTTTGTTTGTGGCTGCAATATAAGCTTTCAACGACTCTTCCAAACTAGACTTAAGTGGTGAGGGGGTTTCGGTAAAACTCCCAACAGGCTGTGTAGAAACAGTGTCTAGTGAAGGTGGGAAGGTCGGGTAGGATTGGTAGGAAGTGGATGGTTGGGCAGGGGTAGGGTCAACATGTGGATAACAAGGTGAATAATCGTGTGGATCCCTAAAACTAGATGAGTGGAGAGGGGTGAAAGATCGGCTGCGAGATTGAGCAATATGCTCAGCAATGAACATCGGCTTAGGAGTGACAGAAGGACTTGAAAAGGTGGTATCAACATATGGAGGTGGTAAATGTTGACTTGGTCGACACAAAGTGGGTTGAAAAGTCAAATTGTTTCTCCTAGACGCCTCTATTTGATCTTTCAAAGATATTTTAGGCAAGGAAGGATCGTCTTTAAATTGACCGAACAAATTGACGTACGACGCAAAATTAGGTTCGGGATACCAAAGTTCGGCAAGTGATTTGTTATGTGGGGTACCCATGTTAGAAGAAGGGGAAAAGAAAGAAGGTTTGTTGGTGGTGCAAGGATTTATTTGCGGTAAAAGTTTGCAAGTTTTCTAATAAAAAATTTCCCCTTTTTTTTTATTCTTTTTCTCTCTTTATTTGGAAAAAATTGTTGCAAAAAGATTTTCGAGAAAAGATATGCAACAGAAAAATATTACTTGCAATCAATTTCTAGTTTAAACGAGGCGCAAAAATCCTGCACAAGATTGTTATTTGGAAAGAGAAAGATTTTTAAAGCGCACAAAATCTTGCAGGCAATTCACAGAAAATATCTCAAAATTTGCAGAGGAGAAATAACAGGGAGCTTACAGTGCAAATTCCATCAACTGAGGACACCAAAAGGCTGCGTTTCCGCGGTTTGAACATGTATTGTGCGGCGGATCCGCGGTGAGGGGGTCGACACGAGTCCCAAGAATTTTTTTCAGCAGGCGACTCCACAGGAAGGCCGCGTTTCCGCGGTCCTAGGTAGGGTGAGGCCGCTGTTTCGCGGTGCGATGGCGGCTACAGATCCCAAATTTTTTTCAGTCTCTCTGTTTTGACTTCCCCCTATTTTTCAGATCTTTATCTTTCTGTTTCGTTTTCTGGAATTTTCCAGATCCGTCTTTGTTTGTAAATCCTGCAAAATTCAAACAACAAAGTATCCCTTCCAAAAATAACAGATGAAATATTTTTATTATTTTTTTTCGATTTTTCAGATTTTTATGATTTTTTTAATTTTATTAAGATTAACCCGAAATTGCAAAAAGGAAATTTCTACGCCATCCCCGGCAACGGCGCCATTTGATTTGTATCTCAAAAACTATCTCTATTACCGCAATCAAGAACGGCGTCGCATGAAGCTAGCCGGTGAGTACGGGTCGGTCCACAGAGATGTTGTGAATCTCCTAATCGCGCTAACGAGTTAATTCTGAAGGGTATTCGGATTGGTTATTAAATCTAAAAACCTAATTATACTATCTAGGGCAATTGAATTAAAGTTCTAACTAGGGCAAGGAAATTAAATTTAATCTAGGGCAGGAATTGAAATTATCTAGGGCAAGAAAATAAATAAATCTACTTACTTTACAGATGGATCTTTCCAAACATTTACGCAGGGTTGTCAGATCTGAATAGATGAATTGAAGAGAGGCACCGATGCTCTCCATAAAGAGATCTGAATTTTATTATTAAAAGGAGGCATAAGAAAATACAATCTTTAGAGTTCCTATTTATAGAGAATAGGAAACCCTAGGTAACATTTTGATCCGCATGTCTAAATTACAAAAATAGCCCTTAGGTTGACTAGTCAAAGACTAAACAAAACATGGTAAAATTTTTATCTCCTGAAAGCCCTAGATGGTCGCGGAACCGCGGCATTGGTGGGGGTTGGGCCGCGGTTCCGCGGCCCATTGGAGGATTCATTTCCTCTGTTTTTCTGTGCTTCTTTTGGGCTTTCTGGGCTTTGTTATTCTTTGGTTCTTTTCTCAATTGGGCTTCTACATTGGTTCCAGATCTTCAGTGAACAATTTTGCAATGGATTTTTAACCGTTCGCTTTGTAATCTTGGACCTTGCATTGCCTTGTATTTTGTGAATTTTATCTTTGATGTAGGCTTGATCAAGAGTCTTCTGTTTGTTGGTCAAAGTCCACTTTTGCATCCCATTTTCATCGTTTTCACTGTTTTAGATCCACGAACCTGTAACCTGTAACATGTAGCAGACATGCGTCAAAAGCACCTGTTTATTTATAAAAAGAGTAAGAATGGGGAATATAATAATGCAATATTATGGTATGAACATGTACATACATATATATATAAAAATAAAAAAATGGAAAGGGCATCCAAAGGATGCGTGGGAAAAAGCGCCAGCGCTTTGGGTGCTAGCGCTTTGAGCGCAAGAGCGCTAGCACCCTACGTGCCAGGCACGTGGGCGCTCGGGCGCTAGCGCTCTGAGCGTAAGAACGCTAGCGCTTTGAGCACTAGCGCCCCACGTGTCAGCACGTGGGCGCTCGGGCACTAGCGCTTTGGGCGTTAGCACTATGAGCGCAAGGGCACTAGCGCTTTAAGCGCTAGCACCCCATGTGTCAGCATGTGGGCGATCGGGCGCTAGCGCTTTAGGCGCTAGCATTCTGAGCGCAAGGGCGCTAGCGCTTTGAGTGCTAGCGCCCCACGTGTCAGCATGTAGACGCTCGGGCGCTAACGTTTCGAGCGCAAGGGCGCTAGCGCTTCGAGCGCTAGCGCCCCATATGTCTGCACATGGGCGTTCGGGAGGCAAAAAGGACTTGGTCCCTGCAATGGGGGTTGTACTCCCAGAAAGGAATATGAGAAGTTAAACTCCTAAGATATTTTGAAGCTGATGAAGGGGCTTCTCCCCTTGAGCCCTAGTTCTTCCCCAAAGTGGGGTTTCTGGAGATGGGTCTCCTTCTTCTTCCTTTGTTGGCCGGATCTTGAAGATCAAGAAATATGAGATTTTAAAAATCTCTCCTTTCTGAGATCTGATGGCAGATCTGAGTTCCCCTTTGTGGGTTTTATGGTGAAAAACTATTTAGTTTTGGAAAAGGAAGAGTAAAACTCTTGATTTAATTCAAAAGAAAGAAAAAGGTTTAGAACCTTCAGAAAGGGGAAATAGGCACAAACCCTAGATTTTGAGGGGAATGAAAATGTCTTTTGAGATATTTTCATTATCTTGGCCTTTATAGGCTATACACTTTGCATATAGCCCCTTGGGCTTTACAAAAATGGCATTTTGGCCATCCCATGGCTCATGTGCCATTTCTTTTTGCACATAAGCCATGGGCTTTACAAAAATTTGGCTCTATGCCCATTCATGCATAAAAAATTACATAAAAAAATATTTATTACATGATTTTATTTTGGGCATGGAGGAGGGTCGGCCGCTTCATGTTCGGACTCGACCTGGGCATGGTCCCACTTGATCCGGGCTTGGGCCAACTTGGCTTGGGGTTGACCTTGACTTTGACTTGGTCAATCGGGGTGCAATTTTCGACCCAAACAAGAACGAGAGGTTTTCCTTTAATGGGAGCGGCCAGTACTGGCGGATTCTGCAAGTATTGCTTGATTTCGTCTAGTGCGTTTTGGCATTTGTGATCCCAGACGAAAGGGGTTCCCTTCTTCATCAGGTGACTGTAAGGACGGCACTTGCCTGAGAGATTGGCTATAAATCACCGGATATACGCGAGCTTCCCTTGGAGAGACCGCAATTGCTTGAGAGTCCTTGGCGGAGGCATTCCCATAATCGCCTTGATCTTTGACGGATCTATCTCGATGCCTCGGTGTCGGACGATGAATCCTAGGAATTTGCCCGAGGAAACTCCGAACGCGCATTTGAGAGGGTTCATTTTCAAGTTGTATTGCCGAATGCGCTAAAACACTATCTTCAGATGTTCTAAATGTTCCTCGTATGATTTGCTTTTTACTACGAGGTCGTCGATATAGCATTCGATGATTTCATGTATGAGGTCGTCGAAGATCTTCGTCATGGCCCTCTGATAGGTGGCACTGGTGTTCTTTAGACCGAAGGGCATCACCTTGTAGCAGAATATGCCCAAAGGGGTCCGGAAAGCGGTGTGCTTCTGGTCCTCGGGATGCATCTTTATCTGATTGTATCCTGACGAGCCGTCCATGAAGGAGAAAACTTCGTGAGTGGACGTGTTATCTATCATCAGCTCAGTGACTGGTACTGGGAAGTCGTCCTTCGGGCAGGCTTTATTGAGATCCCGAAAGTCCACACATATGTGCACCGTCCTATTTTTCTTCATCACTGGTATGATGTTGGCGATCCAATCAGGATACTGAACCTCTCGGATAAAGCCGGAGTCGATTAGCTTCTTGACCTCGGCGTTGATGCTCATCTCAAGCTCGAGCCGTATTCTTCTCGGTGCTTGTTTGACCGGCTTGACGTCCGGGGATATTGCCAATTTGTGTACAGCAATCTCTGGATCTAGTCCTGGCATCTCGGAATAGTTCCATGCGAAGCAATCCTTATGCTGCATGAGCACGTCCTTTAGCATAGCCACCCTTTCTTCAGACAACATCTCACTGACGAATGTTGGCCGCGGGTCACTTGTCGTCCCCAAATCAATTTTCTTGAGGTTATCTGCAGAAGTATGTATCTCATCTTCCAGCTCCTTTGCTGCTGGTGGAAATTCTGAGATTACCTCGTCATCATCATTATCGAAGCACCGGGGGAAGTCATCCATATTCTCGGGCTCTTCTTCTGACAACATTATCATATGACAAGTACGAGATCGCTTCCAAGACCGATGTTGATCTGGTTTTACTCTCGCGGCTTTGGGTTCATGCTTCTGCGGCAGGGTTACCCTCCAGCTGCTGGATAGAGCGAACCTGCCTTGCTGATACTGGTCTTCTACCCAGTCTTTAAATGTGAAGCAGTCTTCGAGAGGATGTCATATTGCCCTATGATAGGAGCAATAGCCCGGGTGAGAGACTTCGCCTGCTTGCTCGGGGTGCTTGGACTCCGGGAATGTCATCATTTGATGTTTCATGACAAGATCGAATATCTTCCTTATCTTGTTTTGGGGAAAAGAATATGCTCGACCCATCTTTTTTATAAGAGACGAATCCGGACTACTCGATTCCTGATCGCGTGGCTTCTTGGACCCACTTTGTCACTGTCGAACGCCTTTCCCGTTCTTTGGTTTGTTTCTGCCTCTGCGTCGGGCCTTTTGTACAACGGGTTGACAAGGAGGAGCATTTTCATTTTTCACAGCCTGTTGAAGGAGGCGTTGCGTCCTGGCTTTCTCGTAGATGTCCATTTCGCGATTATGGTCGTCTCGAACCTTTTGACATGCTTCCCTTATAAGCTTTTCCATTTGTTCTTCGAACGACGGACTGGGCATTTTCACGGCGGGAGCTCGTTCTGGTTCAGGGTTAGCATCTTCCCATAGAGCATCTCCTTCTTCATCAAATTCATGTATGACGTAGCAGTCGCGGAGTAGCTCCCGTTTCTTGGATTGGACATATCCAAGCCCGGTCGTTTCCATTCTCCTGTTGGGCAACTTTCGTTGAGTTCCGGGAATGTTCCAGATCTTGTTATAGAACCGCGCTTGTCGCGCAGTTTGCTTAAAGGGTACACCTTAGCGTCTCAAGAGTCTCTTTAGTCCGTCCGTGTAATATCTAGGCAAACGAATGGGCTGGAGCCTGTCAAGTGTAGAATCCGCACCATGCCGGATTTCTTTATCCACTTTAGTTTCCTCGGATCGGTAGAATAGGATTGCCTTTTCACCTTTTCGCGTGGGAGGGACGTAGAATGTCTGCAGTTCTTCCACACTGTAGGTATCAAGCGCGTCTAGTTCTTTATGATGCTTGGGCGGAACCATGGCAACTTGCAAACTTTGCTCTTCGTCAGTGAAGGTTTGTATTGATGGCCAAGCAGAGAATACGACATTGACCTCATCTTCCGAGTCGCTGCCGAAGATCAACATAGGAGCGGACGGTCCCGGCTTGTTGTGTTGGGGCGGACCTGAGTGAACTATCTCTTCTTTCTCCTCGGTATCACTCCCGAAGATTGGAATAGTGGTGATAGCTTTGTTCTTGTCCTCCGATTTGCGACATCTTTCTGTGTGTTCGAAATCTGGCAGGAAGTATTTAGCATCTTCATATTTCCGGACTTCGTTCACGGAGAACGGGTTTAGTTCCCCTGTTACGGTATACTCGAGACCATCCTTGAAATACTTCATACACTGATGTTGTGTAGAAGGGATGATGTTGTACTCGTATAACCAAGGCCGACCGAGCAAAGCGTTATAGCAGGTCTTAGCGTCAATGACGTAGAACTTGATGTCTGTGATGAGCAGCCCAAAGCGTAGTGTCAATATTACAGACCCAAGCGTCCGTGATGACTGGGAGTCAAATCCGGAGAAAGTGATTTTATCGCGAGCGAGGTGCTAAACGCTCATGCAGATCAACTTTAGCACCCTTACGTTAAGGAGGTTAATGGAGGACCCATTGTCAACCAGGATTTTACCTATCTTGATGTCATGACAGTATCCGGAGACATATAGAGGATGGTTGTGCTCGCATGTCCCAAGGAGGAGATCTTCATTGCCAAAGGTGATATCGGCTGTGTGTACTTCTTCCAGCTCGTCCTTCATCTTTTCTTCGGCGAGGAAAGCTTAGAATTGTCCGGGCTCTTGTAATGCCTTGATCAAAGACTTTCTTGCCTCTTTTGATAGCAGAAGGGCGTCGAGAATGCTGAGCTACGAAGGTAGCTTTCTCAAGTATGCCAGAACGTTGTAATCCACCTTACTTATCTTTGGCGGGTTCTTGGTTATCAGCTTTTCGACGGCTTGGTCATCAAGGATGATATCCCCAGGGACCTTTTCTTTCCCCTTATCTCTTCTATTTGACCCACTATTCGAGGGCCCAAGATTCTTTTCGGGCAGCGTACGATTGCGCAGTTGAATATTTTCACGGTTCTTCGGTTCTTCCTCTTTTCCCGACGTGGATTCTTTGAAGAGAGGGCCGAGAGTCATTTCTTCGTCAAAGTCGCTCCCGAAGGTGAGAACTTGCAGTCCCCCAGCGTTGACCATGCGAGAGTTGCCGGTAGTTCTTTTACGCTCCTCGGTCGTACTTTTTTGCTCCCGACGAGTTTTGCGTTTCATTCGCTTGAAATGTTGCCGGTGAGCAACATATCCCTGCCACCATCTTTTAAAAGCGTTGCACTCTTCGGTGGGGTGCGCAATCTTTCGATGATATAAGCAGTAGCTAGGATGTGTTTCTGCTTCACTAAAAATATTTCCTGCGGAGGGTGGCAGCTTCATTCCCATCGATATGGCTTTAGCGAACCTTTTCCTCGTCTTGAACCTGTTTTTATCTGCGACGAATGTACTTTGATCTGGCGGGAGTGTTTCAACTTTTTCGTCCAGTCGCCGGCATTTGGCTTTTTCAAATATGGCCATTTCACGCTCTCGAGCGGCTTTGCTTTTAAGAAGAGCTTCGTTCAGGAATGCATCAATCATTTCGTCGGACGGCTCTAGAAGTTCCGGTTTAGGATTTGCCTCCAGTTTCTCGGTGCAAGGAGCTTCTTCATTGTCTATCGACGAGTGAGAGATCGCATAGCAACTTGCCACGTAATCTTCAGATTCATCAGTGGAGTCTTCTTCATTATCGTCATCTCCGTCCTCAAGGACGTGGCGGAGAAACTCTTGAAGTGTGACTGGAGTCCGCGCCTTCTGGTTATACTCTTCCAGCGTGTCAATTTACTTTTGCAGGTCCGTACGCTTGTCATCAGGCTTCACGGGCTTCTTGGATTTCTTCTTCTTTTTCGAAGATTTCAATGGGTGGGTGTGAGTGCTTTGGCTATCACCACCGATCTTTGGAGTTGGACACGGTTTTAACATTCCTTCGATGATCTTGGGTTCGAGTGGATTTTTCCACCTGATCGCCGGGCATGTTTGGAGATCTTTCAGCATTCTTTTCGTCTTGGCTGAAAGGGCGACCTCCCATGGAGCCTCTTCTACGAAAGAGCATGATGCCCCCGGTGTATCCTTCTTCTTGGGAGTGTGTGGCCGAGGCGGATTCACCTTCCAATTCTCAGATAATACGAATTTGCCCTGCTGGTACTGATCTTCTATCCAGCTTTTGAAGATATAACAATTCTCGATCGGATGGCCCAACATTCGGTGATAAGGGCAATAGTTGGGATTGCTAATTTCGCCTGGTTGCGCTGGGCGTCTTGGCTCCGGCAGAGTGATGAGCCTATTGCGCAGTGCAAGCTCGAATGACCTCTTCGTCTTGTCTCGAGGGAATGAGTAAGGACGTCTCATTTTATCTTCGAGAGATCGAGTTCTATTATTTTGGCGATCAACTTGTCTTAGACCACTGGGCTGTTGCTGAGCATTGGCGACGACGGTCGCTTTCCCCTTTCCCTTCTCGTTCCGAGGCTCTGGCTTTGGAGGCGACGGTCTATGACCCATCTGGTCCATTTGGGCCAGTTTGTCGATCAAGGCTTGGAACGTAGTCGGCTTGAAAAACATCATGAATTGGGAAATAGTTGCATGAGGGTCCAGAGTGCCCACGAACATGCCCACCGCCGACGCTTCTTCGATGCGCTGTTCGCATTTCGACCACAGATTCCGCCATCATATTGCATATTGAACCCATGCCTCACCTGGCTTCACCCTGGCATTGATCAATGCCGTTATTGGGGTGCGTTCACTGTTAGTGTATATGCCCTATGGGCCATTATTGTATCATACTTGTATGTATATTACTTAATGGAAGCTTGGGATATTCACAGTTGTATGTACAGTCTTGCTAAACATGGTAGTATGCTACTTGGTTTGTGTCTACTTTAATATGTGCATATGTTTCTTGTAACGTATCACTTATACATATTAGTAGAGCCCATAGGATCTTTGCTTGATTACCAGCGTTATGATGGCAGTCACACTAGTGGGGGCTGGGTAGTCTGTAAGCAACATCCTATACAGGTCCCTAGTCGTTGGATTATCGAGATTGGGCATCGATATTCCGGAGTAGACTAAGTGTATACGCTTCTCATCCCAGTTAGGGAGATGGTCTGTCCCACAGCCATCAGTACGTCGTACTGGAGATAGTATACAGGTGCTCGTTAGGTTACGGGTACACCGGACAGGACTCGCAGGGGAACTGATTGGTTGGTATTATACCCATCGTCAGTTAACAGTTCCCAGGTGACATGAGTACAGCATAGTCCGCAGACTTGACACTGCTACTTCGCCTCGAGTGTGTCCCACTGTTCTTAGATTGCTACCCTACCACGGCTCAAAGGAGTCGTGCAAACAGGTAGCAGTTGGGTGCAGTCCCGAGCACTTGGAGGCACTAGTGGTTGGACAGGATTCGTCTCTCCCGGTATTGGGAGATGATATCGCGCTGTGTCAGAGAGCCATTACGCAAAGTCCCTGGCCAGGGCAAGCGAGATATACTGGTAGGTTCCAGTAGCTTCTCAGGGTGTAATGGTTTTCGCTCCGACACGACTTATACAGCTATTAGGGGACTGACGCTTGCCGCCCCCTAGGCTTGATATGCGATAGTCTTAGACGAACAGACCGGACTGTACGGAGATTGTCACATCAGGCTCAGTAGGAGTTCGGATGGTTTTCCTCATCGGCCTTCTTATCGACATCTACCTGGGGACCGTTACGTACAGCTAGTACCGCTTGCGGTCTGTGGTTAAACCCACTGCCAGCGTAGTGTCGAGTCTTTAGAGTCCCACACAGAGAGTTTCCCTGCTCCAGGCGAAACGATATAGAGGTCGTATGGTTTTACGACAAGCGTTCGGACGCGTACGTATGTTTATGCACGTACGACTTTTCGGACATTTTTTACTAGCCGGCTTTGGTTTAAGCCAGATTCTAGTATCGGGTTATTGGATTTATACAGTCTAAAGTTTTTCCGTGTTTTCACGGATTGGAGGGGCGTTCTCGTAATTTGTCGGGAAGCTTCTAGAAGAGTGGTGACTTGGGGGGTAAGGTGGCTTTGCATTAAATGAGATTAGTGACTCATTTGTGTGATTCATCCATGTCATTAATGCATCATAAATGCTTAATGACTCATGGAGATGAATCACTCATAGATATTTATGAAGCATGGTTGTTAAATGATTTACTTTGTTTTGGATAAATGATAATGCTTCATATATATCATGATAGTTCATTATCTCATTTGAATTCTCTTGCTCACCTTCTCTCTCCTCAAGCTCTCTCTCTTCAAACCCTAATCCTCCCCTCTCATGTGTTGAGATCAAGGATTAGATAGGCTAATTAATCCATAACCCTTACTCTATATCATCTAGGTACTTTGATTAGCAACTAAAGAAACCTAGTTACCTCAAGTTTAGAGGCAAAGCTTGGAGTAAAGCTCTCACGTAGATCGTCTTTGACTCGAGGAGGCCGTTGAGGTGCCGATGTTCCAAGGAGCCTACGAGGAGTGGAGGACCGCGATGAAGACCCGAAGGACAAGTAACGTGAGGTATAACTTCGAATCTGAGTAGTTAAACCTCTAGTAGTTAGTTAGCAATGGTTTAGAAACAATTCATGCGCTCAAGTCCGTGTTACGAAGCTTTAATAATCATTTTTCATATATTCCGCCTCCCCGCAAGTTCGTGGGGTGCGTGACATGGACTTACATTCACTAGCACTCGCAAATCGCTGGGTGAATAATAGCTCCATTTCTGCGAAAGTCTTGACGGGGTCGTTTGGAAGTTCAGATTACCACTCGAACGCCGTCTCCGACAAGCTGCCGACGAATTGGCGAAGTAGCAATTTATCATCACCTCCGGTGTTACCACATAGAGCCCTGAACTGGGCGACATGCTGGTGGGGATTGCCCGTCCCTTTGTATACATGAAATTTAGGGATCGTATATCCCGGCGGATACATTATTTGATTATACCAGCCTGGATATGGTCGCCCAGTTTTAACGATTTGGCCGGCCGCTTCATTCGCTTGGTGAGCTCGTATTTGCTGGGCAATGTAGTCATCCAGAGCGGCCTTAGAGATGGTTTCCTCTTTGGCTGCTGAAAGAGTCGGAGGAGGGTTCGATGTCTCCCCTTTGTCGTCTTCAATGATGATATGAGGGTCTTCAGCTGGAGGTTCTGGCTGTAACATCATCCCGACCATGTCTTGGAAGAGAAGCGTCATTCGTTTTATATTAGCTGCTTTTTCTGCCGCTTCTTTGTCCTTCTTTTTGAGGACTCCGCGGAGGAAGTCAGCATCGGTTTCTTGTTCATGACGCTGCTCTGATGACGCCTCCGGGCTTTCTTTTGGCCCAGTGAGTGCGGCCATTTGTGTTAACATTTCCTGAAGCTTCTGTTGCTGCTCCTGGGCTTTTGTCACGGATCGGGTGAGCGGTCGATGACCCGTAGAAGCGCGGCTTTCTTCTCTTCCGGAAGCCATATAAACAGTATGCACCATTATGCCCCCAGACTTGGGGCGTTTGGGCTCAGCATCTTTGTGGTCTGCCGTAGTCATAGGGGCTTTCTCCGGCCTCCTTCTCTTTTGAGCAGTTGAAGTCGAGGGGGCCGTTGCAGCGAGCACCCAGGTAGTTGTCATCCTTTGTGGCTTGACAGGACGGTTCTCTTCCTGTTGAACCGTCACCTTTTTCTGTCGGCGAGGGTAATCTTGATCAATCACCGACTTCTGGACCTGTCGCCAGACTTTGTAGATTCTGGAGGATAGCCGCTGAGGGGGCTGTTCCGGCTTCTCCTTCGGTGCATTCTCCACGGGTGGAGGAGATCTTTTTAGTATGGCGGTAGGAGAGTTCCTGTGCACCTTGTTCAGCAATTCAAAGCTGTTTCCGGTTGGAACAGCAGCCTTGACTTCCACCGTTGGGGCAGGTAGAGTTATCCCAGAGGGGGAGTTGCCCCCAGCTTTCCTTACTCGGCGCCAGTGGCGACGTCGAGCGTGTCGAGCTGCTGGGATTGTTTCAGCTTGAGGGGTGACTTCGTCATGCCCCCTGTTTTGGTGAGACGCCGCCGGTACCAGCCTCTTGAAGACCGACGTCCGTCGAGCAGTAGTGTCTAACCGGTCAAAGACAGACCTCTGGGCGAGGGAAGTAGCTTTGAAGACTTCGACTGAAGCGGGAACCAGAACAGTCAGTCTTGTGAAGACCGACCCTTTGGCAGGAGAAGCCGCCTTGACGACTTCGGGAGTAGGGATGGGTATCCTCTTCGGAATAACCTTTTCTGGAATTGCAGGCTTCATCGTGGGCCCACATGAACTTTGGCCCAATCTGGCGAAGACTGAGGCGCCGAAGCTGGACGACCCTTTGAGAGGGGTCGCAGTAGTGGTAAGTCGATCGAAGACCGACTTCTTTGGGGCTTCTTGCGGCAAAATCGGGGAATTGAAGCTCATGGGTGGGATCATAGTCCCAAAGAACAGCCCAGTGGTGGCCTGAGTTATTTGGTCCACCGGCATCGTGAACAGGGAGGTCGCTTGAGGTCCGTAATCTATGCCTCCAGATAAGGCGGAACGCGAGTTGCAGTTACAGCTGGGACACTTCGCGCAAGTAGACGCCATTGATGTTTTGTTTTCTGCGCCAAGCAAGAAACCAAATCTTAGTACCTCGAACCCAAGGGCAACCATATCAAACCGCGATTCGTTCGCGAGCACGACACACGAAGTGTGGAGTGGAAAGAGGAAAAGATCCCACTGGGCGTGCCAGAATCTGTTCCCCGCCGAAAGATGCGGAATAAGACGTAGCGGGCATCTCGTCTGAATTTCGGGGCAGATGCTAATTGGTGCTATCCGTCCACCTCTCCGAAGATGCCAAGTTGATTTATGGCACCATGTATCAAAGGTTTAAACGGATGCGGCCGATGTAGCAGACTTCGTCAAATTCCCCCTCGTTTGAGGGGTTTTTGATTGTGGGGACGCTCTTCCCTGCAGGCGCAAGCCCCTGCAGTTAATTACGCTACCGCATCACGGTAACAACTTTCTCCTTCTCCATATGGTCACTTCGTGTCGTGGGTGTTTGTTTTGTTTGTGGTTGCCCGTGGATTGTATACGGAAACTAATTTATGTTGTCGCCCGTAGGGCGTGGATTAGTCCAAATCCGTATTTTCTTAGATTTGGGTTTTGGTTTGGGTTTAAAGATACGTTAGCCTCATTTGATACTAAGATCAACTTAAACGTTTGTTAAGGATACGTTAGTCTAATTTTAGACTAAGATCAACTTAACAGGATCATTTAGATCCAACAAAAGAGCATTTGAACTCTATTGTTTAGTTTAGGGACATTGCGGTCGATTACCAGTTTAAGGACATGGGGGTCCAATGTTAGTTTAAAGACATCTCGGTCCATGGGTTTAAAGGGAACTCACAGTCCAAGGTTAAGGACATCATAGTCCATGGGCTTAAGCATCCCACAGTCCAGGTTAAGGACATCGTAGTCCGTGGGTTTAAAGAGACCCCACAGTCCGAGGTTAAGGACATCATAATCTGTGAGTTTAACGACCTCACAGTCAAGGTTAAGGACATCGTAGCCCGTGGCTTTAAAGGGACCCCACAGTCCAAGGTTAAGGACATCATAGTCCATGGGCTTAAGGACCCCACAGTCCAGGTTAAGGACATCGTAGTTCATGGGTTTAAAGGGACCCCACAGTCCGAGGTTAAGGACATCATAGTCCATGGGCTTAAGGACCCCACAGTCCAGGTTAAGGACATCGTAGTCCGTGGGCTTAAGAACCCCACAGTCCGGATTAAGGACATCGTAGTCCGTGCGTTTAAGGACCCCACAGTCCGGGTTAAGGACATCGTAGTCCATGAGTTTAAGGACCCCACAGTCCGTAGAAATTTGTGGTTGTCGGGACCCGTCATCTCTCTGAAGACGTTGAAGGATTACAACGACAGATATCAGAGGAGTAAAGAGATGTACCCTCAAACTGGTGTGAATTGGTTGAAAGATCTGTAGCCCAATTTGGGACTAAGATCTGTTGAAATATTTATGAGCAGATGTGCTCAATTAAATATAAGTTGAGAACTTATGGCCAATCTTGGGCTAAGTCCAATAAATGTTTAACATTTTATTTATTCTGGCTATTGAGCCTTTATTTGGGCTTGGCCCTTTTAATAATGCTGAGCATTAGATCTTGGCAAAAAAAAATCTTTTCTTTTGTCTTATGTTGAAGGCAAAGCATTCAGCAGAGCTCTGGCTCATTAAAGAACAATTTGTGTTCTGTCAGCGCGACCTATGGTGCGCTAGGCGCTTTGCGCCAATGCAGTGCGCTTCTGCCACGTGGCGCACATGTAAGGGACAAGTGTTGGGCTCTGCGCTAGGCGCCAGATGATGAGCGCAGATGCCTGTTTGTGAGCGCTGAGCGCTAGTCCATGAGCGCATTGCGCTTTTAATTTAATGGCGCACCCGTGAGTGACACGTGGCGCGCTTGGCGCTGAGCGCCAGCCCATGAGCGTAGTGCGCTATTTCAGAAGCACAAAGCGCAAGTTGCATACGTGGTTGACACATGGCACATTTTGGCGCTAAGCGCCGGTCCAGAGAGCGCAGAAGCGTTGTTCAAGAGTGCAAGGCACATTTCAATAGCGCAAAGCGCATTTGATCAATTTTTATGATCTGTGAACAAATTTATGTTCTTTTAAAAGAGACTTTATCTCAAGATTCAAGAACAACAGTTCTTATTTTTGAAAGGCTTTGCCTTTATAGATCAATGATCTGTGAATGAAGTAAGTATTTCTTTGTTTTTATGATGAGATCTTTTGATCTTTTTATAAAAGACCTTGGTCTTTGTAGATCTATGATCTTTTAAGAAGATAATTCTTCTTTTTATGAGATGATTTCATCTCTGTGTTCATCATTCATGATCTTTACTTTGAAGAAAAGTCTTCTTTCAAGAGCTTGCTCTTCTTTCTTTGAATTTCTCAAAGTTTATAGAGGGTTTCTCTATATCAGACTTGAAGTCTTGGGGCCTTTATATAGGGTAAATTGATTTGTTAAATCAGTTAAAGAGATTTTTCTCTGATTGATTTGGGGATGTTTCCCCACCGTTGGATTTTTGATCCTAGGGCTTCTGTTTTACAGAAGGCAATCTTCTTGTTTTTAACAAGATTGAGAAAATCTTTCCATAACAGAATTTTAATTCTGATTAATTAATTATTTATCATTATTATTAGATCTTTTGATCTAACGGTGGGGAATTTTATAATTCCAGCGCTGGCGCACCCGTGCTTTGCACGTCGTGCGCTGCTCAGAGCGCTGCGCACCTACGTTTGACACGTGGTGCGGTGCTCAGAGCGCAGCGCATCCTGCGCTAGCACACCCGTGTTTGACACGTGGCGCGTAGCGCGCCTAGCGCTAGCGCACTCATGATGCGCTGCCTAGGGCGCAGCGTACTTGGCACTAGCGTATCCGTGTTTGACGCGTGGCGCGCAGCGCGCCTAGCGCTGGATCTGAAGCGTTGCTTCAATTTTTGAATTTTGAATTTCAAAACAGAGCTTTGCTCTAATTGGGGGTGCACTGCCTGTAAGTCCACGGTAGCGCCCCGACCGTCTAACAGACACCAAATGCGGAACAAAAACTTTTTACGAACTGGCGCTATCGTGTACCGTAACCCGGATCTGCCATTAAAGCTAAACTAACAAATTACAAAGGGATAGAAACGCTATACCGAATGATCCGAGTCCTTCGGTCTTTAACCATCATCCCACGCTTTGTTGCGGCTGCTCCGATCTCCTGAATCTTCAGTCTTCTCGTCCAGGTGGCACCACGTCGACGGATCTTTAAACGGGCTCCCGCCTCTGAACCGAGGCAACTCGATCGTCAAATTTGCTAGAAGAGACGACCAAGATGAAGTAGAGAATGAGTAGAACATTTTGTCTCGTTACGTCCAAGGCTATGGACGAACGGTTAATGAAGTTGCCTTTTGGATCGATACGAAATGAGAAATAGAGTATATCAATTTCCATGAACCAAAATCCTTAATCTTTTTCAAAACAACAACCATATCATGAGAGGGGGGGAAGGCCGGCCACTTTAAACAAGAGGGGGGTGAGTGTAGGACGGAAGTGGTGACCATTAGCACTAAGTAAAAAGCATGAGTCAAAGAACACCTGGTGTGAACACATTAAAGCAAGTGATGAATCACTAACCAAGTCATCAAGCATTAAATGAACAATTAATGCTAACCATCCACCTCATCATCCTATTCACCATTCTAGAACCTTCTAGAAGCATGACTCACCCTCAAGAAGAAAAGATAAATCCGTATTTAACCGACTGTTAAATACGGCTAATAGAAAACTGGAAACTGGCAACTTCCAAAAGTGATCCTGAAACGAATTTCAGGATAACCCCGTATCAGTATAAACATACCCGCATTTGTATTACGACCGAATACAAATGCAACTGAGACAAAGATATTATATCTACACAGTATAATACTCGGATCCGGCTTAAACCAAAGCCGACCAGTATTATCTGCCCAAAAAATGACACGTGCAAAAACGCACGTGCATTTTCCGAACCTTGCCATAAACCCATACGGCCTCTACAACGTTTCGTCCGAACTTGGGAAACTGTCTGTGGGGGACTCTAATGACTCATCAACACACTGGCACTGGGTATAACCACTAGCACGTCAGAGGTACAAGCTGTACATAACGTTTTGCCTATGTATTGATTGGAAGGGAAGCTGACGAGCGAACTCATCTATAAACCCTACTGAGCCTAACGGTGACAATATATATACAGTCTGGTCCGTTCGTCTATGAGTATCGCATATCAAGTCTAGGGGGTGGATAAAGTCAGACCCCTAATAACGCGATAAGTCGTGTCGGTATGAAGCCCATCACCACCTGAGAAACTACTGATCCAAATCAGTAATTCTCCACTACCTCGGCCGAGGGTTTCTAGTGATGGCCACCCGTGCACTGTGCGACATCAACCCCCAATACCGGGAGAGACGAATCCCCGAGATCCGCTCACTGCCTCCATGTGGCTCGGGACTGTACCCAACTAAAACCTGTTTGCACAACTCCTTTGAGCGTGGTAGGGTAGTAATCTAAGCACAGTGGGAACTCACATGAGACAAATGACGATCTCAGGTCGACAAACTAACCTGTACACATGTCACCAGGGAACTGCTATCTGACGATATGTATAATACCAACTAGCATGTTCCCGGCGAGTCCTGTCCGGTGTACTCATAACCCAATGAGCACATGTATACATCTTAGGTGAACCAACTGACACCAATGGCTTGTAAGACCGGCCATTGCCCCTCATCGGGGTCTCGACTGTATACATTAGTCTACTCTGGAGTATCGATGCCCTGTCTCGAAACTCCCACGACTAGGGACACTTTAAGGATGTGCTTACAGACTCCAGCTCCCACGTATATGATCGCCATCATACTGCTGGCAGTCAAGCAAGAATCCTATGGGCTCTATCAACATGCAATAGCGAACTCAAGCATGTATACGATGATAAAGACAAACCAGATAGCATACTATCATCTTGAGCAAGACTGTCATATCGGTATAGGTCCTGCCTTAATCATTGCGATCACGTACCTGCGATCCAATAATTTACTTTGAGGGCACTATCTCCAACAATCTCCCACTTGCACTCAAGGCTAATTATTGCGATGTCGCATACTCACAGCCCGTGTGATACCGAACATCCAACTCCTCTACTAATCAGTTTCACAAAGCTAGTTTGTAAAACTTTTGTGTTCGAGAAATAGCCTCAGTGAGTGGATCCGCCATGATGTTTCTTTCTATATCTCTCAAAATCTCAAATCCGCGGAGAAAACCATCTCCCGAATCGAGTAATACCTGTCTTAGAATATGTCTGAATATCTGATGGGACCTAGTTCATAAATGAACTCCAAATCCAAACTTCTTAGACTTTATTGATAACTGAACCTAATCAGTATCCAGCACCATACCTCCCACAGTATCCTCTTGGACCACCTGTCCATAATACTGTCCTTAGTCAGAGGGAAAACTATAACTCTGACAATCACTCTATCATCCATGTCACCTTGGAAGCCTGGAATGATAATCGTCTCCCTATGGAGGCAGCCGTCATCAAATCCGTAGAACATGCACTTATGTTCTATAACTGCTTCCTTTTGTTTCTTCAGGATTGGATTAATATAAACTTATCGCATCTAGTGCAAAAAACATCTGGTGTGGTACTTGACATCTCATGATCGACTCAATTGCCTAAGCAAGTGATCTGCCAATCATGCACTTCCCTCTCTCCTTTAGTCTCTAAGACACGTTTAAATAGGGTGACTCCATCACCTGCAGGTACACCACCATGCCAGGAGTCATCTATTCTAAAATACTATTAGAATATTGTCAAAATACCCACATTGGGAAACTACCCAAATCTAGATCTAAAACCATAAATCTAGTAACCAGAATGTCCAATATTATATCCATGTCCTTTGTGAAGAAACAAATGTGTGACAACCACAGTACAACCGATCGTAGTATAGGAATTTTACTTCCTACTCTGTGTATGCCATCCAAAATACCAGGACATCACACCCTACTATCTTCTTAACAGATCCATCCCATATTCTGATGAAGTCAAAGCCATGACTGTCACATCAAAATTAGATGATCTTATCTCCGCCATATCTACTCAAGCCTATAAATAGACATAAGTATCTCGCCCACTATGTTTCCATTGCTCCCACTGACTACGACAACCCTCTGGCAGAATAATATATACGTACACTTCTAAAGCTAGTTTAGAACGACGTTATACTTATCCTCTTGCCGGGTCTCTGGAACACCAATAGTGTCAAGTCTGGGTAAACAAGAACCTCCCTGTCACCGTCCTTGAGGCTACCGGAGTACCTCTCGGGTGTCTGAGGTTACCCACCATATCTGCGGAGTGGCTATTGGAATGTCAAAACCTGATTGAATATATAGGTCCTATTAAATTTTCCGTAATCGTTTGCGGTTCTGGAATCACTTCCAGTTCTACCATACTCCCACTTCTGTTTTCTGAAAAATTCCATTTTAATAAAACTGTGGCGAGTCAAGAACAATATCACTATTGATCTTCCAGATGGTAGAAATGTCAACTTTCGTCAAAGCCAGGGTCGACCCACAAATAGCCATTACAGAAACATGCCTTGAGTTATCCAGTGTCTGGTTTTAAGCATAAGTTGGACAACTCCCCATACCTTAACATCGTTAAGATATGAACCATTCTATATCCAATATAGAAACAGAGGCACTAATTTAATTGGAACCAGATTCAAACCATGCAGCTGTTTCCAGTGCATATCATCTTAATGGAAAAAGGCTAATCAGCATTACTCAACTTAGGAATCCATCCAATTATGAGTAACCTGAAAGAGAAACAAGTTTCTCAAAAACCATTACTATTATCTGAATACCAATCACAAGAATCTACATCTTCGATCTCTTTGAAGAATCCCGATACTTGCGATATCTGGTTCTCTACTTTATTCTTATACCCACAACTTCTCAAAACTTAGATATTGTATTTCTACGAAACACTTGTCTAAAAACTAGAGAAGTCACAAGTAAACAGAACATAGTACGAGGACCTACCCCGTTGTCCTGACGGACACTGGACAACATACAACACTTTGTATAAGTCCACTGAGTTGAATAACTCAAAACCTGTGCATCGTAGGTTGAAAACTGTACCCAGGCGATTTCCTCAAATATCACCAATTACAACGAATTCCGATATAATGAGTATGATCTCCTAATTCCCAATAACTTACTCCCACTCATCATCTGTAAAACCATACAGATAGGAGAATGAAACCTGGTAAATACATACCCAGGAGTAAGTATCTAATCGGGAAATCAGTTTTCAATTAACAATGCACAGTTAAACTGAAACATGAAAAATGCTTCGTAGGGGTATCCTGGTATTCCTAGTAATGCCTCTTCCATAAATCAATTCATGACTATAACCGTATATTTCTTTGCCACCTCTCCAAATCCCTTTATTTATCTTTATTCATTACCTTCTGTACACCCCTTAGGCTAAGTGGTTTTCTTCCTTCCCTACCGTTCGGCACTAGCCTATGGTTTGGAATAAGACTATCCAGTAAGCATAATAGGTGTACCCTCCTAAACCTAGGAGTACTCGCAACTTGAGAGAGGTGATGATAAAAGACAACTGAATAAAACCTTATTCTATTTAAAGGTGAAATAGGAGTGGCGATGAAGTACACGGTTTGGTCGTGAATGATAACAGTCACAACTTACTTTGCCCTCTTTTTAATCCCTTTATTTTGTTTTTAGTTATTACCTTCTGCACACTCTTTTTAGGTAATTGGTTTTCTTCATTCCCTACCTTTCGGCACCTGCCTATGGTTTGGAATAAGACTATCCAATAAGCGTATTAGGTGTACTCTCCTAAACTAAGGAGCCCTCGCAACCTGAGAGAAGGTGATAATAAAAGACAACTGAATAAACCAATTCTATTTCTTCTGAACCTGGATCCATCCTCGAAGAAATCCCTTCGAGTTCGTATATAACCATATGATGGATCTATCCAATGGAAGTGGATATCCGTAGTAATACGGGGTGTTCTGAGAAATTCAAAGGGTAAAAGAAGGAGCGGCAATGACTTATGCAACTTGGACAATCCAAAAGTCAGTATTTTAAGAAGGTTCGGTCAACTTGGTCACTGATTCATAGTCTAGGGTCGGTCAAAGGTCGTTGTCAATGAGAGAGAGAAAAGAAACACTCTGCGTGCACTCTAACCTAGATCAGAATGGTTATCAATTTATCTAATCAGGAAACCTCCCACTGTAATCTCAAATTCTCCTCCAAACCTAAAAGAAGAATTAGTCGGGATCACCCGAAGAGTAAACTAACTCATCAGTGGGAATCGGGATCCAACTATCATCGCATGATAACTTGATGGAAGCCACTCAAGTTATCACACTCCAGAAAGTATGCGCATGCCTGGCAAGTTTGCTGTTTGAAACTCCCGATGTGATTTTTGCCCCATGCTCTTATGACCTTGGCGTTAGGTCAAAATATCATAAGTCACATGTCAAGTTCTATCCGTCATTATCCAGGTTAATTTGAACCCACCCGCACATGCCCTTGGCGTTAGGTCAAAATGGCAGAACGACTGTCCCAAACCAACTCATCTATCTATGCAACAATTGAATACCCAGCAGCTACCAAACACTATGCCTTGGCGTTAGGTCAAAATACATGGCTTGAATACTACTGAATACCCAAAAGAAATGACGGAGGGCTACGGCTGGTTTTTGGCGAAAAACCTTTAACGTAATGAACTTGATCTCGTTGAAGGAAACTGATAGCTTTTTATAAAAATATAGTGGTGAAAACCTTTTGCTAAAGAGGTCACTCCCGGTGAAGGGATCTCGGCTCTTTCCTCATGGAATGAGGTGCAGGATATTCCAACTGAATACCGCGATGCAAAGCAACTTGTAATCGACTATATTAAAGTTACTACCCTGACGTAAACTTCTGCCCAAGGGGTTTTTCCCGGTGAAGGGATATCAGCCCTTGCCTCGTCGAATGAGGTGCAGGATATTCCAACTGAATATCACTATGCAAAACAAAAGGAAACATCTTCGTAATAACACTTTTAAAATTTGTTCCAACAACATCAGATATAGGTTTGTTTTTACTTCGCATTGATAAGAATCAACGCAATCCCATCATTCAATCACACCAGAAAAGAACGAAAATAAAATGTACGTATATACCATCCGCATTCGTCACTGGGTCCCGTCATCACCCGTTAGGTTACTTAACTAACGACAGAGCGGGGACTGGACTAGCGCGGGTGTAAAACATATACAACATCTAATAGTATATATACCAATATACAATAATCGCTCCAGGCGTGATAATATGCAACATTACAGAAAAGTAATAAGCATCACAGAACAATACAGATAATCTGGGATCCCCGGGTTTCACAGAGCCGCTGCTGAAACCTGACGTTCCCCTGGTCGTGTGGATAGCCTGTGCAATGAAACCTAGACCCCTACGGGTGCGGCAAGTTACCCACCAAAACCTGAAGCGAGGTAGTCCCCCACAGCATAGTGAATGGAACCCCTGGCATTTCATGGAATCCGGTAAATTGAGCACCCCTCCTTGGGTCAACCTGTACCCCCTACGAGTGCGGCGAATAGTCTGCCAATTCTAGAGTGAGGTCCATTTGCCTCTCAAAGCCATGAGATACGGACCCGTTGCCCTCCAGAACCCGGCTATCCGTGCACTCCTTCGCGGGATAAACCTAGTACAGAAATAAAAAAATATACAACGGGTACATCGACCTCGACCCGGTCGTGCCCCAAAAGAATATTATAAAAACAGGCAGTAACGGCAGTCCACATGTTGGACGCTCGCCCCGCAATATCAAAAGTACAATTAAATCCAAACTGCACTATCATTGCACCCTGCTATCCACCACGACATATCCGCAACATCACAGCACAACACAGAACATCAACGCGAATATCACGTTCGCAAACCCGTCTAAAGAACTATAGCAATCAGACGCGGTTTACCACTCAAATGACATTCCCGGTCGGAGATATAATGTAAATACTACATACTGACAAGTTTAAAATTTCGATCGACAAAATTTCCCGAAGTGGGTCCCACGAACTTCTGCTGTACAGTAACCAAATATGGGACCAAAAGAAACATTCCAGAAACCACAATTCACTGTGTAGAAGCTACTGTAGAAAATTGGAGTACCAATCTCACAAAACGGCGGCGGATCCGCGGCCAAACACTTGTTTGGGCCGCGGATCCGCGGCGTTACTGTTGAATTGGGCCACCAAATTTCACCAGTATTCTAATAAAAGCCTGCTTGTTTTTCTGTGATGCTCAAAATAATTTTTAGACCCTTTTAAAAAACAACAGAAACTTTAATGCAGAAAATTGTTGTTTCGGAAATTCCGTTCAATCGATCTTTTAAACGCGTTAGCACAAGTTAGTATAGCTTAATGGTAGATCCGGGTTACGGTACACGATAGCGCCAGTTCGTAAAAAGTTTTTGTTCCGCATTTGGCGTCTGTTAGACGGTCGGGGCGCTACCGTGGACTTACAGTGGTATCAGAGCCTCACCATTAAGCTATACTAACTTGTGCTAACGCGTTTAAAAGATCGATCGAACGGAATTTCCGAAACAACAATTTTCTGCATTAAAGTTTCTGTCGTTTTTTAAAAGGGTCTAAAAATTATTTTGAGCATCACAGAAAAACAATCAGGATTTTATTAGAATACTGGTGAAATTTGGTGGCCCAACTCAACAGTAACGCCGCGGATCCGCGGCCCAAACAAGTGTTTGGCCGCGGATCCGCCGCCGTTTTGTGAGATTGGTACTCCAATTTTCTACAGTAACTTCTACACGGTGAATTATGGTTTCTGGAATGTTTCTTTTAGGCCCATATTTGGTTACTGTACAGCAGAAGTTCGTGGGACCCACTTCGGGAAATTTTGTCGATCGAAATTTTAAACTTGTCAGTATACGGTATTTACACTGCCTAGGGCGCAGCGTACCTGGCGCTAGAGCATCTATATTTGACACGTGGCGCGCGGCGCGCCAAGCGCTGGATCTGAAGCGTTGCTTCAATTTTTAAATTTTGAATTTCAAAACAGAGCTTTGCTCTGATTGGGGGAAACAGGTGTCTTAAATCTTACAGTCTTGTGCCACTTCTAACACCTTCTGTACCAATCTACCCCTTAAACCCCGCGATATCTTGTTTGTATTGTTTGTATTGTATTGCAACTTGTATTGTCTTGTAATATATATTGTATAATTGGATGACTTGCCGAAACCATGATATCAGTAAATAGATGTAACTGGAAAATCATGGATGTAACTGGAGAATCATGTAAATGGAAGTATATCCATGGTTCGGTTCGGTCAATACAGATTAAATAGATTGAATATAAGTATTCATGTTGAATTGTAGATTGTAGATTGTACCTGAATCATATTCAAGTCAGATTATTAAGAAAAGACTCATTCTGAGTTAGAACAATGAGAAAAGAAATTGAAGTCCTGATTGTTTTGATGTTATCGGTAACCGCTGCACATGGGCGGCAGGATTTGTGTCTTTTTCAAAGAAGATTACCGTGTTGATAATACCGTTGTTAAGTTGTCTACCTTAAATAGGCAAGCACCCACTTCTCCGGCTCCCTGAGGCTCAAGAGATTGGTCCCGCTTAAACCTATATTTACTAGGATCCTTAGAGTAATTTATAGAACTTGAGGGGGTTGTATGTAAAAATAATTTTGTATAATTTTCAAAATACAACTCAAGTATTTAATTATCGTCTTTATGTACATACAACAATTTAATGATCAAGATAAATATGTATACATGTTCGAATAGCATGAAATGAGTCAAGTATATTATTCGAGTAACTACCATAAATAATGTTGTAAAGAAATATTATGTACGACTAATCAATCAAGTCAATCAATTTCTGAATATAAAAAAAAATATAGATTTAAGTGTTGTGCACGTGTGAGCTCCAGTCGCGCCTAAATACGACTACCGGTTTGGGAGATATACTCATTTTCGTTTTGTCGCGCAGAACAGATCAGAATCTGTCCAGCACCGTCGCATATTTTTAAAACATAGTTTGAGTTAATTTCCATCAGGTTTCAGATTACAATGATTATTAGAAAATTGTAGGTATTTTGATATACTTATCCAAAACACCAAGATTCGCACGATTTGGATTTCTTAAACTCTAGTTATGATCATTTTAATATCAGCGTTTAAAATAGAAATTCAGATTTCTGGACAGCAATTATATGTTATATTGCAAAGCATATATCGGGTTGTTTCGTGCATTTCTAAGTAATCCAATATACAGAAAATTATAGTTTTATCATTTATGCATCTACACATCTAAATTTTGTCACGAACGGATATTGGGATTTCGAGTTATGTCCTATTTAAAACAGTGTGCGAATCAGGACATATTCTGTCCAGATCCGTCGCTTAATATTGTAACGCAGTTTTCTTTATCTTACGTTGGTTTTCAGTAAAAGCTTAAAACTAATAAAATATAGATTATTCGATGTAGATATCTAAAACACCTAAGTTTTGTTCAATTTGAATATCGGTATACCAAGTTATGTGTCCTAGAAGTTGACCAATAACTGCAGTTTTCTATTTTACGAACAGTGAATAAAAACGATATAATTCCTAAACCGTTAAGTGATTCGATCTAAAAATTTTACAGCATGTACAAAATAATATAATCTATCATATGTAAATTTTCTGAAATTTTCAGAAGTAAAAATTAATTTCTAAAATTTATTTTAGAGCTAAAGGTAATGATGTGTATACTAAAATCGGCAAAAAGATTAACTAGTATTTTATGGAGGCTTCTATTTTTCTTTTAATAAACAAACCGATTTTATGAGACATTATAGATATATTGTGGCATGAAATTTGTGTTCTCACAACTTGTAATAAATATTCATAGTCATGAACAAAGAATTAAAAACACTTTAATTTGAACAAGATGCAATAAGGTATTATTAAACCATATAAAACAATATATATATATATATATATAGACTTATATATATGTATGTGTTTATATTTATCTTCTCTTACGGATTACGATATAAAAAGAATAGGGGGTTCACGAGATATGACAAGAGGAAAATAAGAGATGAGGGAAAGGAGAGAGAAGGGACTTACATACACAAGCCGGTATTGTCGCCGGGCTTGTCTATACGCCGATAGTCTCGCGTTACTAGCGAAACCTTCTTGAAAATTTCTTCATGTTCTTCCTCTTGGACTCTAGGTGAAGAGAGAGAAGTGAGAGATAGAAAAATGTGAGGAAGGAAAAGATAGAGGAGGGCAAATAAAGATGGTGTAATGGTGAATTATGTATAATAATATATGCATTCAACATGGGAATTAAAAGAGAAATGAAAGGTCACCATTCATTTTGGAAATGAAATGTCTCATTTATAAGTTATGAGAAGAATAAAAAATTGATAAATTTTTTTTTGCAAGAATAGGGATTTGAACATGTGATCTATGGAATAATAATGCAAAGACTTAACCAACGAGCTACAAGGTTGTTCATACACATATTTAATAAGAATTAAATATATGATGTTGTTTAAAAAGAAAGTGGGCTTTTGGGTTTATAGATTTATTAAAGAAAATGAAAATGAAATTGGATTTGAGTTATGGGCTGGGTTAGGTCTTATGTTTAATTTGAAAAAAGGTTAAAATTTAGTTTTAAAGAAATGTGTTTGGGAAAATAGATAGAAGAATAAAAATATATTTATAAAAAACAAAATATACAGAAAATACTAAGAATAAATAAATACTAAAGAAAGAAAACATGAAGGTACAGTAATACTAGGGTCGTTACATTCTACCCTCCTTAAAATAATTTCGTCCTCGAAATTACTCAAGAAGGTGTTGCAACAGAGTAAGGAAACAGGATTAGGATGATGTCGTCTTCGAGCTCCGTCGATCGATACTCTAACCAATTGAGCTAATAAGTCAACAAGATACAAATAGAAAGGGTGAATAAGAATTAAGGATTCAAAAGTGGAGAGATGGACTTCAAAGAAACCGAGGGTGGAGTTCAAGATGAATTTAAGGACTATGTAATGTAAAGAATGTTCTCAGTTGCTGTTTCTTGTGTTATATTTCTTAGGTTGTCCATGCAGAACAGAACTGCATGGGCTGCCAACAAAACCTGTCACGCCCCGCTTCCCAGTGTACGGGCAGAGGACGTGACGGTGCCGCTACGTATTTACTTCACAGTAAATACGATAAGCGTATCTAAGCAATATAAAAGAAATATACACAAGAGACAAATGTAATGAAACAACAACTTTATTTATTAACATTCTTTTGTACAATGCATGGAAAAGTAAATACAACTGAATGAAAGCAATGCCTAAACAATGGCATAACAGAAAAGGAAGTACTGAAGTGAAATGTGTACAAGTGTAACTACAGCTCGGGATCTTCAATAAACTGGTCCAAATCTTCAGTGCTGGGCTCGATCTCTGGAAGGTCCGAAACACCTGACGACATTCAAAGAAAGAAATAAAGAGAATGTCGTCAGCGAACAAATCGCTCGGTAAGTCCCAAAAATAAGGGAGAAATAGAATAGACAGAGAGTAAGAGAAAGAGTGTAGCTTTTAAAGTTGTATTTAGAGTTAACGTTGTTGTTTGTAGTTTGGTACAGAAGGATGCTAGTGTATACGAGAGAAGTCTCTATATGCCAGAGACTGAAGGCAAATGGCAGTACAAGGCTCCATTAGAAAGCCCGGAACAACGGCGTGGTATTCAGGTTAGGTGTCTTAAATCTTGCAGTCCCGTGCCACTTCTAACACCTTCCGTACCAATCTACCCCTTAAACCCCGCGATGTCTTATTTGTATTGTTTGTATTGTATTGCAACTTGTATTGTCTTGTAATATAGATTGTATAATTGGATGACTTGCCGAAACCATGATATCAGTAAATGGATGTAACTGGAGAATCATGGATGTAACTGGAGAATCATGTAAATGGAAGTATATCCATGGTTCGGTTCGGTCAATACAGATTAAATAGATTGAATATAAGTATTCATGTTGAATTGTAGATTGTAGATTGTACCTGAATCATATTCAAGTCAGATTATTAAGAAAAAACTCAGTCTGAGTCAGAACAATTAGAAAAGAAATTGAAGTCCTGATTGTTTTGATGTTATCGGTAACCGCTGCACATGAGCGGCAGAATTTGTGTCTTTTTCAAAAACGATTACCGTATTGATAACACCGTTGTTAAGTTGTCTATCTTAAATAGGCAAGCACCCACTTCTCCGGCTCCCTGAGGCTCAAGAGATTGGTCCCGCTTAAACCTATATTTACTAGGGTCCTTAGGGTAATTTATAGAACTTGAGGGGGTTTTATGTAAAAATAATTTTGTATAATTTTCAAAATATAACTCAAGTATTTAATTATCGTCTTTATGTACATACAACAATTTAATGATCAAGATAAATATGTATACATGTTTGAATAGCATGAAATGAGTCAAGTATATTATTCGAGCAACTACCATAAACAATGCTATAAAAAAATATTATGTACGACTAATCAATCAAGTCAATCAATTTCTGAATATAAACAAAAATATAGATCTAAGTGTTGTGCACATGTGAGCTCCAGTTGTGCCTAAATACGACTACCGGTTTGGGAGATATACTCATTTTCGTTTTGTCGCGCAGAACAAATCAGAATCTATCCAGCACCATCGCATATTTTTAAAATATAGTTTGAGTTAATTTCCATCAGGTTTCAGGTTACAATGATTATTAGAAAATTTTAGGTCATTCGATATACTTATCCAAAACACCAAGATTCGCACGATTTGGATTTCTTAAATTCTAGTTATGATCATTTTAACATCAGCGTTTAAAACAGAAATTCAGATTTCTGGACAGCAATTATATGTTATATTGCAAAGCATATATCGGGATGTTTCGTGCATTTCTAAGTAATCCAATATACAGAAAATTATAGCTTTATCATTTATGCATCTACACATCTAAATTTTGTCACGAACGGATATCGGGATTTCGAGTTATGTCCTATTTAAAAACAGTGTGCGAATCAGGACATATTCTGTCCAGATCCGTCGCTTAATATTGTAACGCGGTTTTCTTTATCTTATGTTGGTTTTCAGTAAAAACTTAAAACTAATAAAATATAGATTATTCGATGTAGATATCTAAAACACCTAAGTTTGCTCAATTTGAATATTGGTATACCAAGTTATGTGTCTTAGAATTTGACCAATAACTGCAGTTTTCTATTTTACGAACAGTGAATAAAAACGATATAATTCCTAAACCGTTAAGTGATTCGATCTAAATTTTTTACAGCATGTACAAAATAATATAATCTATCATATTTAAATTTCCT
Organism: Agapanthus africanus; assembly: GCA_030015575.1. Taxonomy (NCBI): domain Eukaryota; kingdom Viridiplantae; phylum Streptophyta; class Magnoliopsida; order Asparagales; family Amaryllidaceae; genus Agapanthus; species Agapanthus africanus. Next base: position 311,060,506 of record JASDDO010000024.1, read on the forward strand.
AAAATTTTCAGAAGTAAAAATTAATTTCTAAAAATTATTTTAGAGCTAAAGGTATTGATGTGTATACTAAAATCGGCAAAAAGATTAACCAGTATTTTATGCAGGCTTCTATTTTTCTTTTAATAAACAAACCGATTTCATGAGACATTATAGATATATTGTGGCATGAAATTTGTGTTCTCACAACTTGTAATAAACATTCATAGTCATGAACAAAAAATTAAAAACACTTTAATTTGAACAAGATGCAATAAGGTATTATTAAACCATATAAAACAATATATATCTAGACTTATATATATGTATATGTTTATATTTATCTTTTTTTACGGATTACGATATAAAAAGAATAGGGGGTTCACGAGGTATGACAAGAGGAAAATAAGAGATGGGGGGAAGGAGAGAGAACGGATTTACATACACAAGCTGGTATTGTCACCGGGCTTGTCTATCCGCCGATAACCACGCATTACTAGCGAGACCTTCTTGAAAACTTCTTCATGTTCTTCCGCTTGGACTCTAGGTGAAGAGGAAGAAGTGGGGGATTGAAAAATGTGAGGAAGGAAAAGATAGAGCAGGACAAATAAGGATAATGTAATGGTGAATTATGTATAATAATATATGCATTCAACATGGGAATTAAAAGAGAAATGAAAGGTCATCATTCATTTTGGAAATGAAAGGTCTCATTTGTAAGTTATGAGAATAATAAAAAATTGATAAAAAAAAATAATTGCAAAAATGGGGATTTGAACATATGATCTATAGAATAACAATGCAAATTTTAACCAATGAGCTACAAGGTTATTCATAGACATATTTAATAAGAATTAAATATTTGATGTTGCTTAAAAAGAAAGTGGGCTTTTGGACTCATAGATTTATTAAAGAAAATGAAAATGAAATTGGATTTGAGTTATTGGCTGGGTTAGGTCTTATGTTTAATTTGAAAAAAATGTTAAAATTTAGTTTTAAAGAAATGTGTTTGGGAAAAATAGATAGATGAATAAAATAATATATTTATAAAAAACAAAATATACAGAAAATACTAAGAATAAATAAATACAATATTTTACTAAAAAAAAAAACACGAAGGTACAGTAATAGTAGGGTCGTTACAGTTGATTTAGCAATGTAAAAAGTTCTATTGTCGGTAAAACGTTAATTTTGAACCCATTAAATAAACGGTGAAAAGGTTGTAGGATCACATGAAATTTGGTGTACCCATATCTTAGATGATAACGATGAAGATAGCGGGTCCCGATCGTCGGTAAAAATAGGAGAGGGCGCATTTTTTCGACGCCATAAGAAGAAATTCCCATTATTCTCTATATATAGAGAGAGAGAATAATGGAGGAAAGAGACCATAGGAGGGAATTTCCTTCTATGGCGTCGAAAAAGTACGCCCTCCGTCATGTTTTCCGACGATCGGAATCTATCATCTTCATCGTTATCATCTAAGATGTGGGTATACCAAATTTCATGTGATTCTACAACTTTTCACTGTCAATGTAAAAAGTTCTATTGTCGGTAAACCGTTAATTTTGAACCCACTAATTCAACGGTGAAAAAGTTGTAGAATCACATGAAATTTGGTGTACGCATATCTTAGATGACAACGATGAAGATGATGGGTGCCGATCGTCGGAAAACACGATGGAGAGTGTACTTTTTCGACGCCATAGAAGAGAGAGAGTATTACATGTAATACTTTAGTTTGTTTCCAAAACGGTAAAGGGCTAAGAATCACCTGCGTACAACAACACATCTCAGCAGAAATGGGAATTCGTATTCTCAGTCTTTTGCCAGGGTTTGGATATGAATTTGAATAAAGGAGATTAAAAATATAAAGTAAGCCGATCAAGTAGCTCAATTTCTCTTATTCCTTACTGATTCCCTATTTCAATTTTTTCCGCAACAAACAAAGGAATTGGATCCTTAACAAATTTTCTTGTTAGTTCTTTGCAAATAAACACAAGATTTGCTATTCCAAGAGACAAATAAATTTGGAATTTTTTAGGCGTGTAATTCCAGATTTTCAATTTCTTGTGCCTGGTAGACCCTTGGCTCTAATCTTGAGATCCATATTTTATATAAATCCTTGCAAACAAATAAAGATTTCAAATTTGGGATGAATTTTGTACTTATACTAGATTTTGACCCCCCGCGTTACGCGTGGGAACAAATATGATCTAATTTATTAATAGACGAATATTATTTTTGGCTATATTTAATACAAATATACAAATATTATTTTTGTACATATGTTTTCATTATGTTTGAAAAACAATAAATGATATTGTTAGTTATTTTTTATTATTTAGATACAATAAAAACTTTGAAAATAACTCATTGATGGTTTGATTTTTTCGAAGGAAATCATGAACATTTTTCTTTGCAAAAAATTCAATATATGATGTTTCATGAATAAATCTTTGGAAAAAAACTCAAAACATTTTTCAAAAATTGAAATAAGAAAAAATAAGGGAAAAAGTTACTTGATTATTATTTGTTATGAGAAATTCTTGAGAAATAACTTTTAAGCCAAATAAATTAAAATAAAATAAAAACCAAATTATTAAAAAAGAAAGCCCATAAATTAATTTTCCTTTGTTCTTGGGTCTCATATTAATTGGCCTTTTGAAAATGAATAATGGAAAATGATATGGAAATAAATATAGGTAAAGAGAAGGGTAAAAGGGGAAAGACCAAAATTAGTGTTTTGACTTGCAAAACATTTCTTGATCAACCCAAATTGGTATTAGAGTAATAGATAGACTTTAACCCCACGCGTAACGCATTGGACCAAATATGATCAAAAATATTTATATTCGAATTTGTACATTATATATATGTAAGCAATATGGGATAAAAAGAATTTATTGATCCAGCTTTTTATAGTTCAAATTAAAGGTTTTTATGAATTTTGATATTTCTTCATAAAAATCTTGCGTTGGATTTGGGTTCAAAAGTGGTCTCAGCAAACACTGTATTTTTGAAAAAATTGACAAACTTGGCATTTAGATTTAGCTTTGTATGAATTATAAGTACATTATTAGTTTTCGATGAAAAAAGTTATTATTGAATGTAATTTAAAAAAAATTATATACTTTATATTATGCATTATAAATAATCTAATATGATTTAAGCTAAAACAATTAAAAATATTTGTGAAATATCCATATAATAGATTTACATTGAATCTCCTTACATGATCCAACATTTTATCATTTTATAGATATGAGTAATTGCCCGTCAACAACTTTTTATTAATGATTAACAACATATTAGCACATAAATTAATTATAATAACAAAAAATTAATTATAATAACAAAAAACATTTTAGCACATAACTAATTATAATAATTAATAACAAATTAATGGGCCAACTCTCCCCAACAACTACCTACTAATTATTCATTTTTTTCTTGAGCAAAGGATATGAAAATAAATATGGCTAAAAATAAATAACAATTACCAAACAAAAGATAAAAGAAATACCTTTAACTAATGTTGCGAAACTTCCATATAAAGTAACAACAATTTAGTATTGATTTCATTCAAAAACTAAATATTTTTCAAAGATCAAGTCATCAATATTTTTTGAAGATTAAAAATGAAAAATAAGGACAAAAATAATGATTTTAATTATGGATAACTCTTTGGAAAAAAGTTTTTAGCCAAAATAAAATAAAATAAACTAGAAACCAAATAATTACTAAAAATAGCTAAAAACGTTTTTTCCCCCATTTTGGGCCTCATATGAGAAATTTTTGAGAAATATTTTTTCAGACAAATGAATTAAAATAAATTAAAACCAAATTATTAAAACAGAAATTAATTTTCCAATGTTCTTGGGTCTCATATAATTGGCTTTATGAAAACGAATAATGGAAAATGATATGGAAATAAATATAGGCAAAGAGAAGGGTAAAAGGAGAAAGTCCAAAATTAATACTTTGACTTGCAAAAGATTGCTTGACCAACCCAACTTTGTATTACAGTAAATAGATAGATTGATCGATAAATAGCGTTTTGTTTGTTTTGTTTTTTTGTTGTTGGGTTGTTGTGTGGGTGGGTGGGTGGCAGTGTGGGAGTGGTCGGGGGCAGGGGGGGAGGGTGTGGGAGTGGTTGAGGGGGTGGGGGGGGCATGGCATTCTGCTTTATAATCTGCACCTCCTACTTCAGTAGGAGAAAAACGCCATAGAATAGCACTGTTTTATTTTTGTCATTATTAAAAATCTTAACTACAAAACTAGGGGCATGCATCCATTGTTTGATTATTTCCCTTCAAAAAGGAAAAGTTAAAATAAAGGTTCCCTTGGTGTTGTTCTATGCAATAATTGACTGCATAAAGTTACTTTCAATAAGATTAACCTCAATCATGATTTATAAATGATTAGGATTGAAATCGAAGTTTCCTTGGAAGCAATTTCCGAGAGGAATATTTTGGAAGCAATTTCCAAGAGGAATATTTTGGAAGCAACTCAAAAAACTAAACAAATATAATTAAGCAAAAAACACCTCACGTGAGATAAAGATGGCAACTTTTCTCTAGAAATTTCTCATAACAAGAATAAAGATTCCTTCAATTAACACCTTTATGAAGTATAATAAACAAATTGTTGCTTACAAAAAGTTTAAAAAATCTTCAAACTCTCACAATCCCTACATCCTAATTTTTGTGTTACAGATAAATCAACACAATCAATGAGAAACTACATGCTAGTGTACAGTGATTATATCAGAGAAACAATTAAACAATTTCTAATGAAGATTCCACTAGCAAGTAATTGCAACTCGTTCCGGGTCTTGTCGATGAGCACATAGGCTTTTGAATTTGGTGAGCGTGAACTTTTCTGCACGATTTTCTTGGAGTTTAACGAAGGAGACGATGCCAGTCCTGCATAAAGGGCATGGAATTGAACCTGGTGGTACTTGCGACGTGATGTTGTTTGTTGAGCAAAGGTAGAGGGCACACTTTACACAGAGTTCGTGCATGCAACCTGAGAAAAGATGAGAAAAGTTAACACCGTTGAGGTTTTTGGGCTGAAGTGCGTGTTTTTTTTTCAAGTTTTGGAGTGTTCCCTACTTTCCACTTGCAAATACGTCAAAACGGCGAAAAAAATAAGGAGTGCATGAGAAAAGAAAAACCTGCAGCAGCAACAGAGCATGAACTTTCAAGGCAAACAACACAAAGATCATTTTCATCCAAAGAGGTAGTTAACGATTTCATCCGGCACTCCCTGCAGAACAATTTCATATGATGTTATCCCCATGAAATTAGCTATATATTATTAATAAATTAATAATTGCTCATATAGCATTTAACTAAACCCTTAATCCACTGCTTGATACATTTTCAGCAATAAAATAAAGCCAAAAAAAATATGGATATTTACAGTGTAGAGAAAAAGAATGTACTTGCCTTGCTATATTTAGAGCACTCATAAGAGGCAAAGAAAGATAATTCGATGGAGGAAACGTCGCAATTTTCATGTCAGAATCTGGTGATAGTAATGGCACAAGGAAGCGATGCCCCCATAGTTTTGCAACATCAACTGGAAGCCACCTTCATATATCATCAAAACCAAAATTAGAAAGAAAAAGAAAACGATATTTCTAGATTTAACCAATTCTCGAAAGTTAAAAAACAGAATAACACCAAGAGTAGAATTACCCATTGAAATTCAATGCCAATTTACAAGCACCTCTGGCAAGAAGAATCTGCAACAAATTTGAGAATTTTTTTTATCATACAGAACCAAAAGAAAAAATATCGATAACCAAAGTTTAAAAATCAAGATATCAAGTTACTTTGCCTGACAACATTTAAGATTTCCTCCATATGCTGCGAAATGCAATGGAGTGCTTCCACCTCCTGCCGCATCGATGTAGAAGATGACAAATTAACAAATAATAGTGACACGTCCAATCTTGTTATGATCTTGTGTTGTCCTTATTTTTATCAAATAGTTTCTTAATGACCAGTTGACAAGATGTGCACGGGGGCACCGGGGGAGGGGGGGGACCATTTCCCTCAACCCACATCATAAATTCCGAGTCTTGGTGCAGCAGTAGAGACTTATGATGGTACAACCCACGTTTTATTCACGCCAGGCATTTATACTAGTTAATTAAAATAACGCTGAATTACCCATGACTATAGTTGTTTTTCGCTAAGCTACCTTAATATTTCTTATTACAACAAATTATTTAAACTCTGCTATCAAGAGAATTTTTGCGTGAAAAGCCTTAAAGAACACCGCTGCTTAAGAGTGACCCCTGAGCTTGAAAACAAAAACTAACCTATTGACTTATTTGATGATGAGCCATAATGGCATGTTGCTGCCGAAACATCTGCATGAAGATCGAGCAAGAGCTGCAAGCAATCAGAGTGCCCATGTAATGCTGCAAGATGGAGAGGCGTTACGCCACCATCAGCTACTTTGTTCACAAACTTCGATAGCGCGCTAAAACAAATAAAAGCATATAATGGTAATAAACAATCCAGTTCAAAAGGAAACTAAGTAATGGAATTCTTAGGCAGAGGATGCGCAAGCGGTCATACTTATTTCCTGAAGAAGAAAGAGACCTTCCGCTGCTTTTGGTTCCATGTTTGTTGCCGCTGATGAAAAGAATGGAATCTTTATAGGAAGTGCTAGGGACAAAGTCGGCTACTAAGAGACGGATACATCGAATGTGCCCACCAGCTGCGGCAAAGTGCAGCGCCGTCTTTCTGCTGAGGTACTCTGCTCCTTTAACCTTCAATAACAAGCATTGATTTATTTGAAGATGGAGTTCTGGTAACCAATCTTCCAAATTAAATTAAGTATGGAGAACAATAAAGCTGAAATATCACTAAACTACATTGTACTATCGTTTTTCTTCAATTAATTACCTTTTAAGTTCTTTTATTACAGTAAAAATCAAACTCCCTTAAAATCAAAGTTTAAGGGAGCTTACTGTAGTAAGGGGAAAAAACTTGAAGATAGTAAGCGAAAAAGAGCGCTATTTAGTGCAGTTGGTGTAATTTAGCTGGACTATAAATTATACAAAAATTAGGCTGTTTTGGGTGCAAATGGAATGAAGGGCAAAGAATGGCCCTGCTCTTGCACTTTCTATAATGGCTAAATAAGCTACGGGAAACTACCTCCGACTTCTAACACAAATTCACTAATCTACGATATTTATTTTTCCTTTTTTCTTCCTTTTTTTACCAAAGGAAAACTAGCCTAAAGTTGGAAGTAGGACATCGTCGCATAATCCCGAAAATAGTTTTCTGTAAGCGATTCCTTCATTCCTTTTCCTCGATTAGATGAAAATAAAAAACAAGGATTGTGCAAGGAGAACTCACATTAGTGTTGAAAATCAGCAAAGCCTGCACAACTTCCCAATGCCCCTTTCGACAAGCTTGCATCAACGCTGTCTTTAAGCCATCACCAACAAATTCAGTTAATCAAAATCCAAAAAGTTAATAATAATAATAATAATAAAAAAAAATATGAACCTGGCCACAAAAATTCCTGGAATTCACGTCGGCCCCATTCTCTAGCAACAGCATCACAATCTGAACAGACCCAAACATCCATAACCAAATCAAGAATCAGTATACAAATAAATTCACTGCTTTCTCCACCACCCCCCCCACCCAAAAAAAAAAAAACTAACCTCGATGTGGCCTTTCGAGGCAGCCAAATGAAGGGGCGAGTTGAGAGCAGCAAAAGTAGAATAACTAGAAAGACAACGATTGTGCTCCAACAAAAACTTAGCTTCCGCCACGTCGCCATCTCTCACGGCAGAAACCAACCTCTCGCCCGAAGCCGAGCACAATATCGAATTCCCCATGGGATTCAGAATCTCAAGCTTGGATTAGTTGAGACGCCGAATTTTCTTTATAATCACAGTACATTACTTGATGGGGTTGATACTTGAAGAAGGTGACAACTGCAACTGACCAAATAAAATTGAGAGAGATTGTTCTTTATCAGTACGAAATCAGTTAGCCAATTAGTTGGACAACTGATTTCTTCATAAGAATCCCTTTTTTTTTCCTTTCTTTCTCTTCAGACAAGTTGAGGGCAAGCAGTTAAAAATTGTTATATGAGATAATTTGTCTTTGTGGTGACAGGAGCGTGCACGAATTTAATGGAGTAGTTTCATACGATGCTGCACTTCATGATGTGTTTGTATCTTGGTATTTCTTCCTCCTTTTTGGATGATTTTTATCCTCACTCCAATATATTCTCTTAGTGGGGTCCAACAAATCCAATTCTACAAACAACAACCTGAGATTTTGAAATTTCAATGGTATTTGACAAAACAAAAATATAAAATTAGGAAATTCTTAGTCAAAGCAACTATAAGAGTTGGCAAGTTCTTTACTGATTAATGATGTCTAAAATTGTGTAATAATACTTGGTAAAAATGACTACAATATTTTTGATATATTTCTTAGTAATAAATGATGTCAAATAAACCGTAATTCGATAACTTACTTTTTAACCCATTAATAAACTTAGTACTAGAAGCCTGCTAATTAATTAAATGGTTAACCAACTAAAATTTGGTATCGTACAATATCAGCATCGGAACTCGGAAGTTCGTTTTCTGAATCGGAATCGGCGGATTGGGATCGGCCGAGATTTCAAACCATAGTCCCCAACACCGACCTTTTATGTTAAAAATTTGTCATCAAATAAAAATTCTTTTCCGAACAGCTAAAGTGGTCGTATGGTAAAATAATTAGAGAGTGAATTTAGTTAGATTGGATACCGTAATGATGGAAAAGTGATTATAAAAGTTTAAGTCAAATCGGATCCAAGGCGTTCAACAAGTCTATCTCAGGTCTGGTTCTTTCTGTTGAACCTACCTCTCTTGCATCCTAAGACCATGGTCATATACACTTTTAATTTCTTCAATTATTGAATTTAAAATACTTAAATTCAACAGCAGGATTCATATGCAACATAAATAATAGCAAATTCAAAACAAACATAGGACTAATATAAATCTTTAGAATGATTAAATGATCCTTCAACAGTCGAATAAAGTTTAATTCACAATTAATTACCCCCCATCGTGTGTGTAATCAGGTTCACATTTATAAAAGGGGAATTTACCAAAAAACCATTCTATGATTTGACCCTTTTATGAGAAACCACCTTGTGGTTTTTCTATTAGCGAAAAACCGTCCTCAAGTATACAATGTTAACGAAAAACAACCCTGCCGTTAAGTATATTATTCTATGACCTCTCTATCTGATAGAGCTTCTTTTCGGGTCTCCGTCAGATGTTGTCTTCCGCTAATCTCCTGGCGGGCTTAGACGGTTACCTTCTGTTGCGTGTGGGTCTCAATGGGTTTTTGATGGAAGAGGTGGTATGAGGAGTTTGGTACCGAGTACCTGCAAAGAAGTCCCGGGATGGTTTGGTACCACCAAGGACCCTCCGACGATCAAGTTAGTGATGAGATCCGAGCAGAGTAACGGCTTAAAAGAGTAAAGAATGGCTTACTTGACCCCTTTGTGATGGGGTTTTTTATAGTGGCGGCAGCACGCAGTAGAAGGCGCGAGAATCTCGCCGACGATTACGCTCCCGACGTCACGTCCGCGTAATGAGCGGATCGCCCATTAATGGAGATCGTGATGGTGTGGAACGTGGGATGTTGCTGGTGGAGAATCTGCGCATGGTGAGACTTGCGGAGCGGTGGTTACGCCTGTGAGTGGTGGAGTTGGTCGGTCGGAGGGACCGAGGAAGATGGCCTCGGCGGGAGAGCTCGGGAACGAGCGAGAGGGCTGAGGTATCTTGGTCCTGCGGTAGCTCGGAAGCGATCTGAGAGGCCGAGGAGGCCAATTTGCAGGGGGCTCTGAGGTGAGCCAGCATTGTGCTTGTAGCTCGGGTACAGGGATGGCCTGATCGGCCCCTGTGGGCCCTCTCTTCTGAGTTTTGGGACACGTCATCTGCCACGTGTCCTGATCTGGAAGGTCTCCAATATAGAGCATCATCATTAGCCCCCCACTCTTGTCCCGACCAGCTGGCGGGTCGGGCCAAGAGTGGACTGCCGGGCCGCCCGGGGAGAGCTCCCTCCTAAGATTTCGTCAGGACGCGTCCCCGGGCTGTCAGCTGCCTTTCCTACCAGGGAATCAGGGCGAAATTTTTGCATTTAAGAAAGGTGCGCCGGTTTGTGTATCCTGACACTAAAGCGACTGTCTGCGTGTCAAGCGTCGGTTGACCGACGCGACGTGTGCAGACCTGTGGCGTCTGATAGGGCGCGGTCCAGTGCGGGAACGACAAGTGGAGCAATCGGTCGTCGAGTTGACTTCGATCACCTGATGTCTTTTGTCGGGGCTTCGGGTCCGCTGCATGTGATGGGCTTAGTAGCCTCGTTATGAGGGATACAAACCTGCAGCGTCTGTTGGGCAGGAGGATGCCTGTGGGGATGACCGAGCAGGGAAGCTGCTCGGTTGATCTTGGCAAAGGCCTTGATCCCTGGCGTTGCGAGTAGGGAAGCTACCGGCCAGGGATAGCCGAGCAGGGATGCCGCTCGGCTGCTTCTGGAAGTACTTTGATCCTTAGCGTTGGAGGGGCTGCAAGAAGCCCACTAAGGATGACCGGACAGTGAAGCTGTGCGGTTGCCTCTTGGCGAGGGTTTTGATCTCTGGCGTCGTAGGTAGGCAACCGCCAGCCTGGGACGACCGAGCAGGGAAGCCGCTCGGCTGCCTCTAAGGAGGACTTTGATCCTTGTCTTTGTTGGGTAGGAAGCTACCCGTCGGGATGCGCCGAGTAAGAAAGGGCTCGGCGGCCTCGCGAAGAGGGCTTCAGATCCTAAGCGTCTGATGGGCAGGAGGACGTCCACTGGGGATGCGCCGAGCAGGAAGGAACTCGGCGGCCTCGCGATGAGGGCTTCAGACCATCTGCGTCTGATGGGCAGAAGGATGCCCGCTGGGGATGCGCCGAGCAGGAAGGAATCCGGCGGCCTCACGATGAGGGCTTGAGATCCTCAGCATCGGATGGGCAGGAGGATGCCCGCTGGGGATGCGCCGAGCGGGAAGGAACTCGGCGGCCTCACGATGAGGGCTTGAGATCCTCAGCATCTGATGGGCAGGAGGATGCCCGCTGGGGATGCGCCGAGCAGGAAGGAACTCGGCGGCCTCACGATGAGGGCTTCAGACCATCAGCGTCTGATGGGCAGGAGGATGCCCGCTGGGGATGCGCCGAGCAGGAAGGAACTCGGAGGTCTCACGATGAGGGCTTCAGACCATCAGCGTCTGATAGGCAGGAGGATGCCCGCTGGGGATGCGCCGAGCAGGAAGGAACTCGGCGGCCTCACGATGAGGGCTTGATATCCTCAGCATCTGATGGGCAGGAGGATGCCAGCTGGGGATGCGACGAGCAGGAAGGAACTCGGCGGCCTCACGATGAGGGCTTGAGATCCTCAGCATCTGATGGGCAGGAGGATGCCCACTGGGGATGCGCCGAGCAGAAAGGAACTCGGCGGCCTCACGATGAGGACTTGATCCCTGGTGTTGTGGGGGTAGGGATGCTACCAGCCAGGAATAGTCGAGCAGGGTAGCTGCATCGCTGCCCCTTCGTGAGGACTTTGATCCTTGGCACTGGAGGGGTCATTTGAGGCCTGCAAAGGATGGCCGAGCAGGGTAGCTGCTCGGTGCCTCTTGGCGAGTGCTTTGATCCTTGACGCTGGAGGGGCCGTGAGAGGCCTGGGAAGGATAACCGGGCAGTGAAGCTGCACAGTTGCCTCTTGGCGAGGGCTTTGATCTCTGGCGTCGTGGGTAGGAAACTACCAGCCTAGGATGATCGAGCGGGGTAGCCGCTCGGATGCCTCTTGTGAGGGCTTTGATCCCTGGCGTCGTGGGTAGGGAGCTACCAGCCGGAGATGACCGAGCAAGGGTCGGGCTCGGTTGCCTCTTGCGAGGGCTTTTGATCCTTCAGGACAGGGACCAAGCAGGGTTATTGCCCAGTGCCTCTTGGCGAGGACTTTGATCCCTGTCGGTTGTGGTAGGAAGCTACCAGCCGGGGATAGCCGAGCAAGGACTCGACTGTCTCTGGGAGGACTTTGGTCCTTAGCGCAGGAGGGGCTATAAGAAGCCTACCAAGGACCCTTGGCTTTTGTCCTGGAGGATAGCCGAGCGAGGGATCCTCGGGCTCGACTGCCTCTGGGACGGCTTTCTGATCCCTGGCGTTGCGGTAGGGAAGCTACCCGCCAAGGATAACCGAGCGAGGGATCCTCGGGCTCGACTGCCTCTGGGAGGACTTTCTGATCCCTAGTGTTGCGGTAGGGAAGCTACCCGCCACGGATAGCCGAGCGAGGGATTCTCGGGCTCGACTGCCTCTGTGAGGACTTTCCGATCCCTGGCGTTGCGGTAGGGAAGCTACCTGCCAGGGATAGCCGAGCGAGAGATCCTCGGGCTCGACTGCCTCTCGGAGGACTTTCCGATCCCTGGCGTTGCGGTAGGGAAGCTACCCGCCAGGGATAGCCGAGCGAAGGTCGGGCTCGACTGCCTCTGGGAGGGCTTTCTGATCCCTGGCGTTGCGGTAAGGAAGCTACCCGCCAGGGATAGCCGAGCGAGGAATCCTCGGGCTCGACTGCCTCTGGGAGGACTTTCTGATCCCTGGCGTTACGGTAGGGAAGCTACCCGCCAGGGATAGCCGAGCGAGGGTCGGGCTCGACTGCCTCTGGGAGGGCTTTCTGATCCCTGACGTTGCGGTAGGGAAGCTACCCATCAGGGATAACCGAGCAGAGTAGCTGCTGGGCTGCCTCTTAGTGAGGGCTTAGATTCTTAGACGAGGTGGCCCTCGAGCCGCCGTGGCGAGCCCCCTCTGTGCGACCCCGTCAAGGGAGGAGGTGTCGGTCTATTCGGCCGGCGAGGGCGTTGATGACGGTCGTCGGAGGAGGTTCACACGCGCCTCCGGTGAGGGGGAGGCGGCGGCTGTTATCTGGATCTTCAGGGTGATCGCTTGCCATGGGGATGGAGATCGTAAGGCCAACTTTGTTTTTTGTGGAGTTTCGATTCCCACAGACGACGCCAACTGATGGAGCTCATTTTCAGGCCTCCGTCAGATATTGTCTTCCGTTGATCTCGTGGTGGACTTAGTTGATTATCCTCCGTTACGTGTGGGTCTCAATGGGTTTTTGGAGGAAGAGATGAAATGTGGGAGTTGGTGCCGAGTATCTGCAAAGAAGTCCCGGGGTGGTTTTGTACCACCGAGGACCCTCCGACGCTCCGAGCAGAGTAACGGCTTAAAAGAGTAAAGAATGGCTTACTTGACACCTCTGTGATGGGGGTTTATATAGCGGTGGAGCACGCAGCAGCGGCCGCGAGAATCTCGCCGGCAGTTACGCTTCCGACGTCACGCCCGCGTAGAGAGCGGATCGCCCATCAATGGGGATCGTGATGACGTGGAACATGGGACATTGCTGGCGTAAAATCCGCACATGGCGAGATTCGCGAAACGGCGGTTAAGTCTGGGAGTAGGTCGGAGGGCCGAGGAAGACGTCCTCGGCGAAAGCTCGGGAACGAGCAAGGAGGCCGAGGAGTCTTGGTCCTGTGGTAGCTCAGGGACGAGCTGAGAGGCCGAGGAGGCCAATTTGCAAGGGGTCTGAGGAGAGCCAGCTTGGGCTTGCAGGCCAAGTACGGGGATGGCCTGGTCGGCCCCTGTGAGCCCTCTCTTCTGAGTTCTGGGACACGTCATCTGCCACGTGTCCTAATCTTGGAGATCGCCAATATTGAGCATCATCACTATCCCTTATTTACTCAAAATTGGCATATTAACCAAAAACCATCCTGTAGTTTGATAGTTTCAACGAAAAACCATCACAAATGTATGCGCATGGTGGTTTGTGATAACAATGCATACTTTGGAGTGTTTTATTGCTAACGAAAAACCAAATGGCGGTTTCTCATAAAAGGGTCAAACAACATGGTGGTTTTTGGTAAATACCCCTTTATAATATTCAAAGATGGATTGGATAATATTTTTTTTTTATATAGAACAGTAAATGGAAATTGCCTGACATGATCACCTAAGCTAAATATAATACTTGATATCTCTATTACATTTGCTAAGATATCATTGGGAGTGATCCTAAAACAAAGCAGCTGTATTAGCTTGCTTTCTTTTCTAATAGATATTCATGCCTTCTTGGAGACTGACAAGGCACCGGCTGTCTATCTTACACCAGTTATTTATTCTTCTGGGAAATATGACTCATTATGATACCAAAATGCAATGATGTTGATTGATAACTCAATTAGCAAAACTTCCTGCATACCTGTAAATGGACTTGGGCAAGCAACAAAAATACAAGGGGCAAGTGCAAGGAGTATGGTGACCTGTTGCCATCAAAGAATAGATTATTAGTCATCAATCACCACTTGCTCCCTCTTTATAGAGAGATTAGAAGATTCATTAAGTATCAAGGATTGTCCCTACCTTTGGATTCCTTCAAAATGAGGGCTTTGGAAAAATAAATATCCAACTGCGATATTAGCAATCGTGGCAATATATAAGTTCACTTCTTTTCACAAAAAATTAAAAATAGAATAAGTTCGCAATCTTGACTGCAATTGGCTTGATCACACAATTAGGAACACGTAAAAAGCTAAAATTCATAAACACGAGTTGGACCTTACCTGCCTTTTGTTAAATTCACAAGTAATTGCTCAAGTTTTGTCTCCAGCACATGGTCAAATTTGAATAATATTTCCAAATGATAGCAAGGAAAAGTATGAGCACACATCTTAAAATTGATTTTTCTTCTTTTAATTCTTTCATTAATTGCACAGGGAAAAAATAACTACAGGAAGTGGCTGTGGGAAGTTACACTATCACAATGGATAAGCTATACATCTTGGTACAAATAGTGAACTAATCAAGTAACAAAAGATGGGGGGAAACCGGTCGAGCTCATGCTTTGAGCAATTCTAGCTCGAGAATTACTTCTTTTAATTCCCAGGAATGAGGCGCTGAATTAGTTCGGGGGAAGCTCCACTAAGCTCTGCAGAAAGATGAATGCGAGTAAGTCGTAAGCAAAGGTAAATTAAGGAATTTAAAGTAAAGATGAATAATTACCTTGCGTTGTAAAATTGAAAAGAGGAGGAAGGGGTTTTCCATTTGGCAAGCGGGCATTTGGTTCTCTCAATTCATCGAAGAAAGGATGGGAGCATGCCTCCAGCTGAAATGCACAAGAGATAATAACTAATGTTCACATTTAAAAAATGGAGAAAGATTCTTCGAGGCTGATCCAAAGATATCTCATATTTGAACCTAATTTCGGAATTTGTGGATGTGGTAACTTGGTACACTGTATATATAAAATAAGATTAATAAATAAGAAATCTGAATTCTTAAATGTTACAGATTACAATCCAAATTTGGCGCAACATAGAAATATGAATAAGTTAACTGTTTGATAGCTTCCTAAGAAATCAACCGTAGAAATTTACACAAACTTCATCACAACCTTCATCATTATTGACAGCGATAAATGTCCAAATTAACTATTTAGTTATGTTCCCTGAATATTTTGTTTTCTTTACGAATTATTTTCATTTAGATCCCTAAAATTTCACTACTTTGATATTTCTCCCTGAGTCTTGATATTTCCTATAGGACCCAAATTTCGGTTATGTGGTTAGTTTCACTCATGGGTGAACATACTTATCTTGTTCGACTTTAATAGCCAAATTTATTAGATGGTTATATTTTGGGCAAGTTTTACATGGAAGAATAACTTACAGCAGTGCAACGCAAATTTGGTGAATATTGGAGCAGCTTGGATACGAAATCTACAGCATCAGCAGGCGTCTTTTTGGGGAAAATCTGCATGTTTAAGTTTGTATGAGTAGCGATATAATATGTAATAATGTATACCTCGTTGTAAATGGTATGTAGTGACCTTTTGCAAAGGACGAGCTTTGGACTGATGAAATTTGAATTCTTTGTAGTTTGGGTTCATGCACTTGATCTCTTCCCGGGTTGGTGTGCCTAACACCTGGAATGTACAAAATCATACACTAGAGTATTTTTTTTTATGTAACAAGCGTAAACAATTATAAGAAGGCGCATAAACAATAAATATTAAATATCAGACCTTAATGATTTCCACAAGCTGATCGACGCAGCTTTCTCCAGGAAAAAAAGGCTGCACAAAGCAGCCTTGTTAACGTCAAAGCCGTATATATTTGCATAATGTTGCCAAGATATAATCACTGTAATTTTCATTTTCTATTTCGTTTCTCTTTTTTAAAACTTGAACTATAGTCCGATATAACCAGCTGCACCTCATAAATGAGGTTGTGTATGTCAATTCTATATGAGAATAATGGAGGGAAAATATCATAAGAGGGAAATTCACTTCTCCAGCCATCAAAAACTTCTATGCTACACGATTTTTTTTGGTAAATCGGTAATGTCCATTTTAATTATTATGGTTAATAACCTAAATACACCAAATGTCACGTGATAATAATAATTTTTATCCACTGATCTAGTGGTTGCTTTGCACCACTCAATGAAAACGAAAGAAATATTGAAATCATATGAAATTTTGCATATTTGCATTTTAGACCGTGAAGGTCTAAAAGGACACTTTTGACCTCTACAGGAGGGTGTTTGGCACATGTCCTCTATTATTCTCATTTCTATATTAATGATAGTTTAAGTACACACAGCTTGCATACCTTCCCTAAGAGAAGCTCGGCCACGACACAACCAGCAGACCACATATCAATTGCTGTGGTATATTCAGTAGCTCCAAAGATGAGCTCAGGAGCTCTATAATATCGCGAGCATATGTAGGATATATTCGGCTCCCCTTGATTCTGAAATTATAAAACTAGATGTCAAAACTAGCAATGACCAAGTAATATAACTGTTAGAAAAGGTACTTAAAGTGTTTTATACCAATTGTTTGGCACTACCAAAATCGCATAGCTTTAGCTGATGAGTGTGGGGATTGACCTGCATAATGAATCAGATTATCATCAACCTTTTGTGCATAGCTTCCACCATTAGGCACTAATTCATTTGACAACCAGTTGGTATTGTTCTAATTAGTTCCCAAAGTAAGTAAACAACTAGATCACTGGAAAAGATCAAGAGAATGACAAGGACTGCAGCCACAAAGCAATAGTGCATAATTGCAAATGGAGGAAACAAAGTAATCATTTCATACAGTGACAGGACACATGGCAATACACTATTCATTGATCCATGTGCATGTGTGCTATGCAAATCCAAGAATCATTAAGACTAGAATGGACAAGAGTGAAGTGATGGATCAATGAATAATTTGTCTCCATGTTTCCCCCCGCCGTATACTCCACGTCCTCTTAAAAGTAGTAGTTAGTAAATCGTGTCGAAGTTTCTCCTCAAACAGTGGAAATTTTGGATAATATTCATATAGCATTTCATTAAACCAATCAAAATTCGAGAGTGTTTAGACTATCAAAAACACTAGTTGCACTTTTTTCTCACTATGCATTAGTGGGCTATGGGCGTATGTATGATATTTAGCCTATTGTTTTGTAAATGACTATTAAATGCCAAAGGTTCATAAATACTTATACAAATCAACCTACTGAAGTGGAATGCAAAAACAATCTGTTACCAAGAGATTATGCGGCTTTAAGTCACGATGGCATACACCAATAACTCCATGAATGTAAGCAAGAGCTCGACATATCTGCATAATATAAAAAAACAACTATAAATTAGAATTAAATTAAGGAACTGAGCTGTGAATACGTAAGCTAAAGAAGCCCATAAGTTCGAAGTATTCTATGCAAATTAAATTAAAATGAACTTAGACGGTACCTGGTATGCAAAAAGACGGACATAAATGGGAGGTATTTGCTCCTTCATTCGCGAATAATGTTTGGCGGTGTGATAAACGGTACCAGAAACATATTCGAGCACAAGATTCAAGTACAAATCATCTTTCTCAGTTGTCGAGAAGAAATGATGTTTTAGCTGAACTACATTCGGATGATCAAACATCTGCATTATTTGGAGTTCCCTGTTTTTGTATCTCTTGTCCTGAAGCACCTTCTTTATAGCAACAGTTTCTGAAGTTTCCAGACACTTAGCCTGGACCAATTCAAATATTATTTAAAAAAAACAAATCACGAGAAATATATCACCGCACCAAAACTTCAAAGTTATGGTGAGGGTTGTGAGGTACATTTTTATTTTGTAACATGCCCCCTGTAGGCTGAGCACCTTTTTATATGACCAAAATCCGGGCATTTGCTATTAAAAGAATCTCTTTTAAATATGCACCTGATGAGATTTGACCCCGGATGACTCTTGTACCACAGTTGCAAAACTTTATAGTTAAGATGAGATTTGAGGGATATACTTCAATATGTTAACTACTAAATACCTGAAACACGACACCAAATGAACCGGTGCCAACTACACGTTCCGCCATGTATGAGATTGTCTGGCATCCAATTGACAAGCAACAAAATAAACAATCCAAGTATTTAGTTTTAATAATTGTTCCGATGCATAGATCTAAAAAGACGAAAAGAATTCAATCATCAAACAAAATCTAAATAACGGGAAAAAGTAGTGCAATATACTGGAACAAGATAACTTGAACATGGACGTATCTTTGTTCATGATATGTTAAGTTTATTCTCAATATACATTGTTACTTTGTTTGCAAAGAACCAATATGTGTAAGCTTTTGCCAGAAGCGGCATCTTTTTATACATTGTATTGGATTATAGAGCACCTTGTTTCCAAGAGGTCCTGGAGTCTAACTTCACCATTGAAGAATATGTTTAATAATCCAGAATTATTCTGCCTTTCCAAGCAAGACATGCTTGAAGAAAGTGTTAATTGTTGAGTTTGCTTGAGATTTGTTATGTGTGCCTAGAATTTATTGGCCCGGATCCGCATTGCTTATCGAGGCCAAATGTATTACTTGCCGAGCTCTATACTTAAGCCCGTATGGCATTCGAGTCATCATAACTTGTCAAACCCGTAGGTTAAAGAAAGTGAGCGCACCTGTTTTGGCTGTCCATTCCGACCTTCTACTAACGTTTGTATTATCTGACCTGTGTCTGTTCCTTTTCCCCTCGGCGTTGTAATTTCCGTATCCTGCATGAACCACGTCCTTAAGCTACAGATATAGATTAATAAAATATATCCGAAAGAAATCACATAATGTTAACCAACCTTCTCATTTTTTATCGTCAATTCATTCATTTCCTTAGGGAGCTTATTGCTTCCATCAGAATCCATGTCCTTTGAATTCGTATGTCGTCCATTCAAAGAAGTTTCGAATGAAGACTTCTCATTCGAATCTTTGGCGAATTTTACACTCTTGGTACCAGCATCTCCACCCTGATGTCAATGGAAATACAAGAAACTTTAATTGATAGTTTCATTGCGATAAGAACAAATCCAACATGTTAGAATATAAAAATAAATCCATCAACTCTCATCATAATTTCAGAGTGATTTGATGCCACGAAAGGATTTAACATAGTAATCAAAGCAACCGGGTTCGATTCCATCGGCCACCGGGCGCATATTAAGTGTGAGTTAATCTTAAATTAAATACACGGCTGCACAAAAATCTAGATTTTGGCCCAATGGACCTTCGACCCGTCGAACATGTTAAACTATACAAATATATATGTCTCAGCCCTCATCATAACATTGGAATTTTGGTGCACAGTGGAAATGACATGTGACATGATACCAGAGCAAGCTAGACTCGATACCCAAGGGCACATTTAATACAAATTTATTTAAAATTAAAAATGTCATTACGTAAAAACGCGGGTTTCGGTCCAAAGGTCTTTCAACCTGTAGAGCCATGTTTTTTCCTTTTTGAATTGGCCCGTAAATTTAACTCATGCAACACACGCACCAGTAGACCCACGAATTTGCTCCGAAAACGTTAAATTGTGATCAGTTCCCCTCTTAGGGATCACACTCTGCACTCTCCACAGGAGAGGAAGCACCGCACCGACTGAGTTATTGCTCATTGATGCAGTACCATGTTACAATAAAAGAAACAAATTCATTAACCCTCACAGTAGCTTCGGAGTTTAGTTTGATGCAGCAGAAGAGACATTTGACAAAATAATTTCAATAAAAAAAATATAATATTGAAAGTAAATAAACGAGAAAGAGAGAAAGAGAAAGGCTTACAGAATCAGAGGTTGAGCTCTTGCCTGAAGCAATGCTCTTCAGCCTCCTCATCACATGCACCCCCCACCCCCCACCCCAACTCTCTCTCTCTCTCTCTCTCTTCTCCAAACAATAAGTCAGAGAGAGAGAGAGAGAAACTATGTTGCCCTTTTCTCTTCTCTCTCTTTCAATCTCTCCTCTCTTTCTTATTTGTTTTCCTCCTTTGATTTCTTTGGGTCCGTGCTTTGAGCTCTGGAGCTTCGTTGTGAGCATGAAACTTTACCAGCCTTTAGATTGGATGAGGATTTGAAATTGGACGGTGGATGATTTAGGGAAGATTTACGATACTGCCATCGATTGTTTGTGGCTTTGCGGTTGTGCGAGGGAAGCGGAAATTGATTCTAAATTTGGAGATATATGGTTGGCATGAAACTTTACCAGCCTTTTCTCTTTGGGATGTATTTTGGATGAATATTGTAAAATAATTCAAACATGTTTTGTGATAGCATGCTGTTATTAGTATGGATGTAATCTTATGTTGGTACGAAATTATTTGTAACCGCTAAAGTGCTGATTTAGCGACAAGGTTTTCCAAAAGCCTTGTTTAATTTAAGTTCAAACAAAACCGTCGTCTTCCTACAAACCACGGTTCCATAAAGTTTAAGGTTGTTTGGCAACATGTTTTTGAAACCAAGGTTTTATTTAGAAATATGTCTAAAACGGAGAGCGAGTTGAAACTTTGCAAAACTCGAGTGTTTCAAGAAGTTTTCGACAACAACATTTCAAGCACTTGTAACTTTTTAAGATCACCAAATCATAAACAGATTTTGGTTATAACTCTTCGGTTTAGTTTAGCAAAAAAGTTTTCCAAACTCCCAATTTCATCTAAGTTAAAACTTCATCAAATTAACATTTCATAAAGTTTAAGGCTGTTTGGCAATAATAAAAAAAAAGGTTTTTATCCTTCCAAATTTTTTTGGTTTCAAGCTCTCAAAAAAATAGGTATTTCCATTGTCAAGAGGGGCTTGGCAACATGTTTACAACATTTATGTTTCAAATCTTTTTCCCCTTCCACCATCTTCAACCCTTAAACCGAAACAAAAATACCTAATCCCCTCCTCTTCCTCTTCTCTCTCCATCAAAACCCTAATAAATGGCACCTTTCTCGATTCGCCTCATCCTCATCCTCATCCAGCGCCGCTCCATGTCCCAATCGACCTCCATCCCCAAGAGGCTCCAGCGCGTCCGCGACCACTCCTTCGACTCTGATGGAGCTCATTTTCAGGCCTCCGTCAGATATTGTCTTCCGTTGATCTCGCGATGAACTTAGTTGATTATCCTCCGTTGCGTGTGGGTCTCAATGGGTTCTTGGAGGAAGAGGTGAAGTGAGGGAGTTGGTGCCGGGTACCTGCAAAGAAATCCCGGGGTGGTTTGGTACCACCGAGGACCCTCCGACGCTCAAGATAGTGATGAGATCCGAGCAGAGTAACGACATAAAAGTGTAAAAAAAATGTCTTACTTGACCCCTCTGTGATGGGGGTTTTTATAGCGGCGGCGGCACGCAGCAGCAGGCGCGAGGATCTCGCCGGCAGTTACGCTCCCGACGTTATGCCCGAGTAAAGAGCGGATCGCCCATAAATGGGGATCGTGATGGCGTGGAACGTGGGATGTTGCTGGCGGAGAATCTGCGCATGGCGAGGTTTGCGGAGCGGCGGTTACACCTGAGTGGTGGAGTTGGTCGGTCGGAGGGACCGAGGAAGATAGCCTCAGCTGGGGAGCTCGGAGACGAGCAAGAGGGCCGAGGAGTCTTGGTCCGGTGGCAGCTCGGGGCGAGCTGAGAGGCCGAGGAGGCCAGTATCAAGGGGGCTATGAGAAGAGTCAGCTAGAGCTTGCGGGTCGGGTACTCGGATGGCCTGGTCGGCCCCTGTGGGCCCTTTCTTCTGGGTTCTGGGATACGTCATCTGCCACGTGCCTTGATCTTGATGGGTCGTCAATATGGAGCACCATCATTAGCCCCCCACTCTTGTCCCGACCAGCTGGCGGGTCGGGTCAAGAGTGGACTGCCGGGCCGCCCGGGGTGAGCTCCCTCCTAAGATTTCGTCGGGACGCGTCCCCGGGCTGTCAAGCCTTTTCTAAGAAGGAGGCATCTCCGTGGCCCCAAAGTCGAGGGGGGATCACTCAAACTTAGATAGTGTAACACCCGAGCCCAATACTACTAATTTCTGTTACTGTTTGAGCATAATGTGGTACTCATTTCATCTAACTTGCTTGTTGTTGCTTACTGTAAAATTTTACCTGGCAAGGTCATTTTTGCATATAACAAATTTTGGCATCTAAAATAAAATTAAAAATATTCATCTTGGCCTACTTGGCACCCCTAGCCTCGTGGTAGCGTCCGTGCATCGTGTTCTCGTCCCGTTCAGTGAAACGGACGAGTTTGGATGGCTACGTGCACGTACGTGTGTCCGTTTTGGGGGTATACTTTTTAATCATAAGACACTTAATTTTGAAATTTGGAACCCGCTTAAAATCCTATTATTTAAATTTCAAATTTTTGGACCCGACCCGGACGCGATTTGGAAATGTTTTATTTTACGCCAAAATCCCAAATTTTAATATTCTTTAAACCATAATATATTTCCTTAACCTTATACATATTACTGTTCCATGAATCTTTTAATCAAATTTATCCTAACAGATTATTTTATCTCAGCCAATCGGTGAACTCTATCCCGCGGGCCCCACATCCTTTTCTCTATCTCTCTCCTCTCTCCCTCCGTCTCTATCTCTCATATCTCTCTCTCTCTCCCTCAAATATCTCTCTCTCTTTCCCTTATAATTTTAAAATCCTTTCCCCTCCTTTATTTTTCCACGCGAACACAGAAACCCACCGTCGCAGCGAGAATCCTAGCTACCGCCGCCTTCACCCTTCACCACCGCAGCCCCACGCCGGCACAACCGTCACCTACGCCCGCACCTCCTCACCTCACCAAGCCCCTCTTCCTCCTTCCCCCGCGTTCCCAGCCACCTGCTCACCAGACCCGCGACCACCTGCAGCCCCCTGCACACCGTCGGCCCGCCGTCTGTCGCCGCCGACGACCCCGTCCTCTTGCCCCCGACCTCGCACACTCCTCGGTAAGTTTCTCCTCCCCTCCTCTCTTCATTTCTCCTTTTCTCTGATCTGTAGAGATTTCCTTGATCTGCTGACCCCTCGCCGCGGTCACTGTAGGCCACCGCCGGAGCCATCGACCTCGTCGTCATTCTCGCGTCTCCTCTCTGTAACCATAGAGCAGCCCTTATAAGCCTCCTCTTCTTCTTCTTTATTCCTTTCTTGTTGCAAAGTTCTTGACATTTCACTGTTCTTATTCTCGCCGGAATCCGGCGATGCCGACGACGTGATCCGACGTTGCAGCGAGGTACCCTGATCCGCGTGGTTCCACTGTTCGTTGTTTGGGTTCAATCCGTAAACCGTGCGTCCGTCGCGAGTTTCCCCGCCGACGTTACGTTCCGTTTTTCCCGGTTCACGACCCGTCGAGGCAAGTACCCCTTGCTACATGCTATACAATATTTACATATATATATATATTGACACCCTAAACCTGTAAAACTTAACTTGGTACAATCGTTTCCCATTTTCGGGTACAATATTGCATTATATCATTTTACTGTTAAACATGGAACTTACAGTTTGCAAATTGAACCTAATAATCATATTTACCTGTTCAATCACATTTTACTGTTAAAATAGCTTGTGGCATTTATCCCTGTAGTTCTGTTACATTCGGACACTCGTATGCATTTAACCTGAAATAGCTGTACTGAACCGTTACATAAATTATTGCACCTCTAAGGGTTCTTAAACCTGTTAACATGACTAAACGGCTATATTTGTCTTACTGCACTCTTGTAATCATCTCTGTAACAAATTGATATCTGTATTGCAAATTGAATGAAACTGCTTATTACTAAATTCATTGCTTATCTCATGTTGTTAATACCCATGTGTGATTATATATCTGATTGTGAGCACACCCACGATATTGTTTACATCTTGACCTGACATTGCTACACACATATATATATTGATATACCTGACATGGTACCGTATACTGTTGACTTGACCTGATGTACCATGACCCGACCCGTTACCTGATCTTGTGTCTAATGCCAACAAACCTGACATGTAGTCCCCATGAACCGTTCCTGTTGTCTATCCAGACAAACCTGCTTTTACCTGATTCTGTGTTGGCATTAGTTCTTGATTACTAAATACCTGACTCGACATACATAACTTGGGGGTATGGGGAAATCAAAGGTGAAACCTGACTTGTAACTCAACAGTTCGATACCTGTTCTGATCAGTCTTACGGGCTAGGCCAGCCCCGGAGTGATGATGCTGACATCACTCGCCCATCCTGCTACCTGTTACTGCCTAGCGGCACGTCTCGGATTCAGCCCCGAGAGTCTTGACCGTGGTCCCGGGCATGCACGGGATACTATTGAGTTACATCGATGATTCATCAATTTGGTTTCAAAGACTTTAGAATAGAAAACCTGATAGAACAGTTTAGTTTACCCACTGCACGCTACCCTGTACTGATATGATTCATATTATTGTTATTCTTGCTGTATTCATGTTTATTTTGCATTGCCTGTTACACTGTTCATATTATATTACTTGATGACATGACGCGCTGACGTCTGGGTTTTGCATGACCCAGATTCTGTACCGCTGTCGCAGTCCGAGCAGGAGTACTTCAGCCAGCAGGCTGAGCTGTGAGTTCAGTAGTAGTTAGTTTTATTTCCTGCATTTATTTCCTGATGTGAGCCCGCATTATGGGACATACTTTTCAGTTATTTGTATTGGATCATTTGCTTCCGTATTTATTTATTATTGACTCCTGTTATTCTGGATTATGGACATGTTTTAGATAATTTTATCTCGTTCTTGATATCTCTACAGCTGTAATGTGACTGTGGATGGATACTTCCTACCCACAGGTAGCATGGTTGGCTATGTCACGTGCCCAATCTAGCGTACTCTGGGAAGCGGGGCGTGACATGGTTCTTTTGGTATCAGAGACATAGGTTAGTTGGGTTGATTCTTTTGTAGTTGGGTATTGTACCCAATACACGAATCAGAATACCCGTGTTTAGGAAACATGTCCTGCCACTTTGCCGTTTACCATTCTTGAATCACATTCTTCCTGATTATATCTTTTACGATGTGCAAACTTCCTTTGCATATCGACTCGGAAAACATGATTTCTTGTTATCTCTAGGACTTAGGCGACTTGGGTGGAGTTAAGTAATTGTAGCTATGATACCGCGGCATAGTTACAATGCGGTACTCTATTTAAGTATCTTGGAGTTCTAGCTTTGATCTATATATTGAATCTATCATCATGCTAATGTTGGGTGTTTTGATTTCAGGAATATGGCAGATAAGAATTTCAAGACGTACCAGAGGCGTGTGGACGAAGCCGCCATGCTTGGAGTGATAAGGGGAATGCTGGAGAATCAAAAAAGGCAGACTGAGCTGATCCAGCAGCAAGCAGACTCGTTTCAGGAAGGTTTGCAGATCGTTCAGCAGTCTGTAAACAACGTTGGAGCTAAACCAGTTGACCGAGTAGGGACCGTGGCAGATTTCAGGTGTTTGGGTCCGTCTACATTTACTGGTTTGGAGGAGCCGTTGCCAGCCGAGCAGTGGCTAGTTGACACGGAGAATTTGCTGATTGCGGCACATATTCCAGATGACAAAAGAGTTGATGTGGTACGCATTCAGCTAGTGGACTACGCCCGAGAATGGTGGCTTGTTGAGGAGACCCGCTTGCCCAAGCCGATCAAGTGGGCGGATTTTTCTAAGAGTTTCCTGGAGAAGTTCTTCCCGCGGACTGCACGGGAGGAAATGGAAGAGAAGTTTATTGGGCTAAGGCAGAATGGAGCACCCGTGGATGTGCATGCAGCAGAATGGACGAGACTCAGCAGATTCGCTGGACCTTTAGTTGCCAACGATGCAGACAGGGAACGGAGGTTCATGCGCAGCTTGGATGTGGACATCCAGAGGCAGATTGTCTCCCTGGGTTTGACCACTTTCTCACAGGTTCTTACGGCAGCTCGGGAACAGCAGAGTTTATCTGGGATGAAAGGGAGCTTGCAGCAGATAGCAGTTGCGGCAAGGAAGCCCGCATTTGTACCTAACCGAGCTCTTGGTCGCAGAGGTATTCCAGTGGACCGTCGAGGTGTAGCACCCATGAAGAAGCCTGTTATCGTTGATCGAAGGAAGAGCGCGGTTTGTGACTACTGCCGTTTACCTGGGCACGTGCAGAAAGATTGTCGAAGAAGGCTGGGACTTTGTTTGGTTTGTGGAGCGGCTGATCGCGCAGTTGGTGCCTGTCCGTCGAAGCTTCGTACGAGGGATGATATTCAAAAGCCTCCGCAGAGACCGTTCCAAGGGCAGAAACAGCTGACTCAAGGACCTAATCAGGCTCGAGCTTTTACCTTGACAGCTGAGGAAGCTAAGGCATCAGGAGAAGTCGTTTCAGGTATTCTACTCGTTCATGGTTTTCCCGCATTAGCATTATTTGATTCTGGCGCATCACATTGTTTTATGTCATCCAAGTTTGTAACTACACACTCGATTGCCTGCACGACCCTGTCTAGTTTCTGGGACATACACACTGGGAATAGGAAAATCATATCTTGTAGGGAATGTAAAGATTGTACAGTTGTTGTGTGCGGACGGAAGCTT
The DNA here is from genome assembly GCA_030015575.1 of Agapanthus africanus. Taxonomy (NCBI): domain Eukaryota; kingdom Viridiplantae; phylum Streptophyta; class Magnoliopsida; order Asparagales; family Amaryllidaceae; genus Agapanthus; species Agapanthus africanus. The sequence goes on from JASDDO010000024.1 coordinate 311,087,427, forward strand.
TTTGCAGATTTCTTGGTGATTGATACGGGCAGCTATGAAGTCGTCTTGGGGATGGATTTTCTTGGCACTTTCCACGCTCACATTGACTGTAGGGCAAAGAAAGTAATTTTCCAGATTCCCGGACATCCTGAGTTTACCTTCACTGGAGGAAGCAGTTCTGTCGGGCCAGTCGAGTTTAGGGCTAGGCCGACAAATGATATTCTTGCAGCAATGGAAGTTGATAGTGGTGAAGAGCCGGCGGTTGTTCGCGATTTTATGGACGTATTTGAAGATATATCGGGTTTACCGCCGAAGCGAGACGTGGAGTTCGCAATTGATCTTATTCCTGGTGCAGCGCCGGTATCCAAAGCATATTATCCAATGGCACCAGTAGAGTTGGAAGAAGTTAAGAAACAAGTTGCTGAATTGCTTGAAAAGGGTTGGATTCGAAGCAGTAACTCGCCTTGGGGAGCTCCAGTGCTTCTAGTAAAGAAGAAGGATGGCACAAGAAGAATGTGCATCGACTATCGAGAATTAAATCGGGTGACTATTAAGAACAAGTACCCTATCCCTCGCATTGGAGAACTTTTTGAGCAGCTTAGTGGCGCGGGGGTATTCTCGAAGCTGGATTTGCGATCCGGATATCATCAGGTTCGAGTGAAAACAGAAGATATTTGCAAGACGTCGTTCCGAACTCGGTATGGACATTACGAATACTTAGTGATGCCCTTCGGAGTAACGAATGCGCCGGCAGTATTCATGGACTTGATGAACCGAATCTTTTCACCGTTCTTGGACCAGTTTATTGTGGTGTTCATTGACGATATTCTGGTTTACTCGAAAAGTTTTGAGGAGCATGCTGAGCATTTGAAGGTCGCACTGCAGACATTGAGACAAGAGAAGCTTTATGCGAAGATAAGTAAGTGCGAGTTTTGGCTAGAGGAAGTAAAGTTTTTGGGGCATGTTGTGTCGGGCAATGGAATTGCCGTCGATCCCGAAAAGATTGCAACCGTTCGTGATTGGCCAATTCCAAAGAATGTTGCGGAGATAAGAAGCTTTCTTGGACTCGCCGGATACTACAGAAGATTTGTGGAGAACTTTGCTCGTCTGGCAGAGCCATTGACCAAGCTTACGCGCAAGGAGGTACCTTTTGTATGGACGGATAAGTGTGCGTTAGCTTTCGAGACGTTGAAACAGAAGTTGATAACCGCCCCTATTCTGACCATGCCAGACAATTCCGGAGGATTGGTGATTCACAGCGACGCATCTGGGAAAGGATTGGGATGTGTTCTGATGCAGCACGGCAAGGTTGTAGCGTACGCATCGAGACAATTGAAGACCCATGAGAAGAATTATCCAACTCATGACTTGGAGCTTGTGGCTGTGATTTTCGCTTTGAAGATTTGGAGACACTACCTTTTGGGCAAAAGAGTCGAAGTTTTTACAGATCATAAGAGCTTGAAGTATATGTTCACACAGAAGGAGCTTAACATGAGGCAGCGTAGATGGTTGGAGCTGATGGCTGAATACGATCTTGATCTTAAGTACCATCCGGGGAAGGTTAACGTTGTGCCGGATGCGCTTAGTCGGTTACCAGCAATTCAGGTGTTAACTACGCAGAAAGAGATCGTTGCAGATTTTTGAAGATTTGACTTGGAGGTTGTGCTACCGCGTTCTACGGGACAGTTGATGCAGCTACAAGTACAGTCCTCATTGATCGAGAATATTAAAGCAGCTCAATCGCAGGATCCTAGACTGCAAAAGTTTCGAGAGCAGGTTGAAGCCGGACTACGAACAGATTTACTGATCCACGAAACGGAGGCGACTCCCTCCTCCATCGACATGAGGCCACCGCCCGTGGCCTCATCACCCGACTCAATGGGAACCGTTGTCATGCTCGCGAGACCTGGAGACGGCGGGGGACCATAGGCGGGGAGGGCTATGACCGGAGCATTACCAGATTCCTGAGAAAGAGCGGTTGGCTCGTCCTCAGGAATCATGTCTACCTCACCCGCTACTCCCTCGGGCTCAGCAGTCACGGTTGCCTCGTCCACCGTCACCATGAGGTCATCGGCTTCAAGCACTCCGCCCGCTGCTACCTCGGGCTCAGCAACAACCGCTTGCTCAGGCATAATGGACATGACCAGTTCGTCAGCCACTATTTCGGGCTCAGCAATCCTGGCTGTGTCATCCGCCACCGGCTCAGGCTCGACCAATGCCTCTTCCCTTAGCCCCTCAGGTTCGACAGTCTCCGCCTCCCCCTCAGTTGGGCTTTGCCCTATAAGATAGAATGTATAAGAACCGACGGCTTTATAATTCTTACAACAAAATTCTGAAAGAAGTATTACCTGAGGTGGACTTGTCGTTAGCCTCCCTGTTGGCGCGGATCGCCTGTCTATGAGCTGTAGACAGGGCGACCGGGGACTCTTCTGACGGAGTGTCGGCACGAGGAACGGTGCTTGGGCCCGCTCCAATGGCCAAGGCAGCCCTGCGTGCCTTTGCTTCCCGCCTCGACCGCTTCCTTTCCTCCCGGGCTGTCACGAGGGGCCTCTTTGACGCCTCCTTCATCGAAGCGTCGTCATCCTCATTCAGAGATGCCTCCAGAGCCTTTAAGGCGTCTCTCATAGGCTCTTCAAGACGGACCTCCTGCGGTAGCCCAGAGGAAGCAGGAACATCGGCAGCTGGCAGAACATTTGCGCCACTTGGCGGGAACGGCATTGAGGTTTCTGCGATAAAAAGGGAGAGGTTAGATTGGCCATCAGAAAAGAAGACAAAAATTTCTGATAAGGCGATACGTACCAACGCCCATTAAAGCGCGCTTATTCTCTTCCTCCTGGAAGGTTTTCAAAGAAGCAGTGATGGCTTCTTCGGTATTGACCCCTGTTTAAAAAAAAAGGAGAAAGCATTAGTCAAAAAATAATGATAAAAAAAATGTGTGATAAAATGACGAAGAAAGCAACTAATGGTTACCTGACTCAGCAAGTTTACTCAACATCGCTTCGAGCCTCGCTGATCGCTCAGAAGCTGTAATAGCAGCCGCCAAATCGGTGTCTACGGGGTCTACCGAGAAGCCCTTATTGCTGCCATATTCGCTTATTCCTTCGGTAAGAGGGGCCTCAGGCTCTAAACCGAGGATCGCATCGAGTGAGAGAAGCGACTTCTTCTTCTTTTGCCCGCCGGCTCTAGATGCACCCGGGGCTGATTTGTGCTTGGCAGACACCTTGGGGCGGCGGGTCCCGATATCCGCGCCTGCGCCGGACTTCGGCGATACCACCTTTACCACTTCCGCTGGAGCACGGGGGGCTGGTGGCGCATCCACAATATCGCGAAGCGGCAATCCGCGCGGAGGGCTCAACACGCGCGGAGGTCCAATTCCAGCACCTTTCAATGGAGGAATGACCGGGGTCCTCGGCTTCAGGGGAGACTTGCGATCGCCGCCGGGAGGCGCACCCTTGCGGTCGACCAGCATGCGCTTTTCCATTTGGATAACTGGACCCATAGCATGCGCATACCAAGCCACGTACACGTTCAGGACCTTGGGGACGCAGCTTGGCTCGCTGATGAAGAAATAGGAACCCGTGTTAAGCCGCATGAAGTGGTGCATCGCGTTCTTTATCCCCTCTCGGCTAACCACGGGCTTTTCCAAGAAAGCTTCCATTGGGATTGTAACACCCGAGCCCAATGCTACTATTTTCAGTTACTGTTTGAGCATAATGTGGTACTCATTTCATTTAACTTGCTTGTTTGTTGCTTACTGTAAAATTTACCCGGCAAAGTCATTTCTACATATAACAAATTTTAGCATCTAAAATAAAATTGAAAATATTCATCTTAGCCTACTTGTCACCCCTAGCCTCGTGGTAGCGTCCGTGCATTGTGTTCTCGTCCCGTTCAGTGAAACGGACGAGTTTGGACGGCTACGCGCGCGTACATGTGTCCGTTTTGGGGGTATGCTTTTTAATCATAAAACATTTAATTTTAAAATTTGGATCCCGCTTAAAATTCTATTATTTCAATTTCAAATTTTTGGACTCGACCCGGGCGCGATTTGAAATGTTTTATTTGGCGCCAAAATCCCAAATTTTAATATTACTAAAACCATCGCATATATTTTTCTAACTAACCTGATATCTTACTGTTCATTACCTATCTTTTAAATCTTTAAGTTAACCATATAATATTTTTACAATCTTTTATATCCTTCTCAATTTATTCTCTCAGCCAATCGCAACCTCCCCTTTAACCCCGTGGGCCCCACTTTCTCTCTCTCTCCCTCTTCTCTCTCTCTCTCCACTTTTTCTCTCTCTCTTCCTCATATATTCTCTCGTACTTCTCTTTATCATTCTTTCTCTTCTTGCTTCATGTCTCGTTTCTCATTTTTTTTAACTGTTCTTTTGTTGCCGGAATTCCGTCGTGCCGGTGACGCTTCTCGACGTTCCAGCGAGGTAGCCCGACCCGTGTGGTTCCTTTGTTCGTCGTTTGGGTTCATTCCGTGAACCGTGCGCCCGTCGCGAGTTTTCCCCGCCGACGGTTAACGTTCCGTTTTCCCGATTCGCGACCCATCGAGGCAAGTTAATCTTGCTACATGCTATATAATTCATTTTATACCTATTTAAATAAATACCATACTTATAGTTTAAATCTAGTGCCCCATGTTTAATTTTATAACGTTTCGATGTTCCGTTTGCATCCGTTTATATCATATTAAATCTAGATCATGAAAACTTATCTTGTGACATACTAGATTAAATTATACTGCAACCATATCATTTAAAATATATGTCGTCGTAATATTTATTATTATTATCTTTAATTAGTTTATAATCTTCATTTTATAATGTTATACATTTGAAAATCTTACAGTTTACACATGAAAAGTCGTTGAAAAATCGGATATGACAAATCTGAAATTTACTGTACACCTTACCTTATAAAATTCATTATAAATCATAGAAAAATCATTAGTATACGTTCTTTAGTTCGTTACGAAGCTAACTCAGAATACTATAACTCTATGAAATATTTACTTGCAAAATAAATTGTTTAAGTAACGTAAAATGCAAATGAATATATCTTTAAACTGCTGTCCAGGCAAATTCCAGCAGCAAACTTTCAACTTCGGATGTTTATAACTTTTTGTAGGGAGAACCTGATATGTTTATACTTATAAAAATGAAAACCTTATTGAATTATCTTTGTTGTGGTATAAGACACGTCCTTTTTGGAGAACGTTTGTTATTTTTAAGCTATTTTACAAATTAGGGTGATGCTGAATTTTTGAACGGAACTTTCTTGTGCATGGTTAATCAGTACCACTTTTATAGTTATTAATCGCTTTGAATATGCTATCCATATTAATATTATTATATCAATATTTATATCACATATTGCTTAGTGGTACATCCCACATTACCATTTTATAGTTTTATAACTTTTCGGATACCCGTTTGCATCCATCGCATTTAAGATACATATAATTGCATCCATAGATCACATTACTACATAATAATGTGATATTAACACTCCATGTTTAATAAATTGCATCCTAATTAATATTGGAACTATAAATGTAACCCTAATCGATAACTGTGCATCCATATCCTTGAAATTATATCTATTTGCATATCATATTACATGTTCCAGTTTATTGTTCTGATAGTACTCATGCTTGTTTATTTATACACATGCTTATGTTAGTTTGTTTATGAGCACCCACATGACATCTTGTGCTTCCTGACATGACCTGTTACACTTCCTACTTGACATGATATGGTACCGCACACTGCTTGACTTGACCTGATGTACCATGACCTGACCCGTTACCTGATCCTGTGTCTAATGCCAACAAACCTGACATGTAGTCCTTACGGACCGTTCCTGTTGTCTATCCAGACAAACCTGCACCTACCTGATCCTGTGTTGGCATTAGTTCTTGATTACGGAATACCTGACTTGAACACATAACCTTGGGGGTATGGGGAAATCAAAAGTGTAAACTAAAGTGTAACTTAAAAGGGTATTACTTGATCCGTGGTCCCGGGGGGTAACGGGACAGAGCCATTCGTGACTCTTACATCTTGATCCGTGGTCCCGGGGGGTAACGGGATAGAGCCATTCGTGACTCTTACATCTTGATCCGTGGTCCCGGGGGGTAACGGGACAGAACCACTCTTGGTTCATATATTCCTGATCCGTGGTCCCGGGGGGTAACGGGACATATCCTTTGAGTTACATGGAGGATTACATTAATTGATTTCAAACAAATTTTAGAGTAGACAACCCAGTAGCACAGTTTAGATTGATCACTGCACGTCACATACACTGATACACTTCACTGTTATACATCCCTGTTGACTTGTTACTATTTATGATTCATGCCTGCATATCTCGTGTATCCTGTTCATTTATTATTGCTTGATGTTATGACGCGCTGACGTCTGGGTTTTGCATGGCCCAGATCCTCTACCTTTGTTGCAGACTGATCAGGAGTTTTGCCGCTGTTAGATCGAGCGGTAGGGATCATGTCGGTATCCGGTCTTACTTTCCAGGTGTTTATTTGATCTTTTGCTTCCGCATACTATAGCATTTCTTGACTCTTTTACTCTGGCTTATGGACATGTATTAGATAGTTAGTTTACTTTCCTGTTCTTGATATCTCTACAGCCGTAATGTAACTGTGGAAGGATTTTTCCTAACCACAGGTAGCATGGTTGGCTATGTCACATGCCTATTTTAGCGTACTCTGGGAAACGGGCGTGACATGGTTCTTTTGGTATCAGAGCCATAGGTTAGTTGGGTTGATTCTTTTGTAGTTGGGTATTGTACCCAATACACGAATCAGAATACCCGTGTTTAGGAAACATGTCCTGCCACCTTACCGTTTACCATTCTTGAATCACATTCTTCCTGGTTATATCTTTACGATGTGCAAACTTCCTTTGCATATCGATTCGAAAACCTGATTCCTTGTTATCTCTAGGACTTAGGCGACTTGTATGGAGTTATGTAATTGTGGCTATGATACCACGGCATAGTTACAATGCGGTACTCTATTTAAGTATCTTGGAGTTCTAGCCTTGATCTATATTCAAAATCTATCATCATGCTAATATTGGGTATTTTGAGTTCAGGATTATGGCCGGTAAGAAATTGAAGGCATACCAGAGGCGTGTGGACGAAGCTGCCATGCTTGGAGTGATAAGAGGAATGCTGGAGAATCAAAGAAATAGACCGAGCTGATCCAACAGCAAGCGGACTCGTTTCAGGAAGGTTTGCAGATCGTTCAGCAGTCTGTGAACAATGTTCGAGCTAAGCCAGTTGACCGAGTAGGGACAGTAGCAGATTTCAGACGTTTGGGTCCGTATACATTTACTGGATTAGAGGAGCCGTTGCCAACAGAGCAGTAGCTAGTTGACACAGAGAATTTTCTTATTGCGGCACAGATTCCAGATGAGAAAGAGTTGATGTGGTACGCATTCAGATAGTGGATTACGCCCGAGAATGGTGGCTTGTAGAAGAGAACCGCTTGCCCAAGCCGATCAAGTGGGCGGATTTTTCTAAGAGTTTCCTGGAGAAGTTCTTCCCGCGGACTGCACGGGAGGAAATGGAAGAGAAGTTCATCGGACTAAAGCAGAAGGGAGCACCCGTAGATGTGCATGTAGCAGAATGGAAGAGACTCAGTAGTTTCGCTGGACCTTTAGTTGCCAACGATGCAGACAGGGCACGGAGGTTCATGCGCAGACTGGACATGGACATCCAGAGGCAGATTGTCTCCCTGGGTTTGATCACTTTCTCTCAAGTACTTGCGGCAGCCGAGAGCAACAGAGTTTATCTGGGATGAAGGGGAGTTTTTCTGTCGGGCCAGTCGAGTTTAGGGCTAGGCCGACAAACAATATTCTTGCAGCAATGGAAGTTGATAATAGTGAAGAGCCGGCTGTTGTTCGTGATTTTATGGATGTGTTTGAAGATATATCGGGATTACCGCCGAAGCGAGACGTGGAGTTCGCAATTGATCTTATTCCTGGTGCAGCGCCAGTATCCAAAGCGTATTATCCAATGGCACCAGTAGAGTTGGAAGAAGTTAAGAAACAAGTTGCCGAATTGCTTGAGAAGGATTGGATCCGCAGCAGTAACTCGCCTTAGGGAGCTCCAGTTCTTCTAGTAAAGAAGAAAGATGGCACAAGAAGAATGTGCATCGACTATCGAGAGTTAAACCGGGTGACTATTAAGAACAAGTACCCGATCCCTCGCATTGGAGAACTTTTTGAGCAGCTTAGTGGCGCGAGGGTATTCTCGAAGCTGGATTTGCGATCCAGATATCATCAGGTCCGAGTGAAAACAGAAGATATTTGCAAGACGGCGTTCCGAACTCGGTATGGACATTACGAGTACTTAGTGATGCCCTTCGGCGTAACGAATGCGCCGGCAGTATTCATGGACTTGATGAACCGAATCTTTTCACCGTTCTTGGATCAGTTCATTGTGGTATTCATTGACGATATTCTGGTTTACTCGAAGAGTTTTGAAGAGCATGCTGAGCATTTGAATATCGCACTGCTGACGTTGAGACAGGAGAAATTGTATGCGAAGATGAGTAAGTGCGAGTTTTGGCTGGAGGAAGTAAGGTTTTTGGGGCATGTTGTGTCTGGCGATGGCATTGCCGTCGATCCAGAAAAGATTGCAGCAGTTCGAGATTGGCCTATTCCAAAGAATGTTGCTGAGATAAGAAGTTTCCTTGGATTAGCCGGATACTACAGGAAATTTGTAGAGAACTTTGCTCGTCTGGCAGAGCCGTTGACCAAGCTTACGCGCAAGGAGGTACCTTTTGTATGGGCGGATAAGTGTGCGTTAGCTTTCGAGATGTTGAAGCAGAAGTTGATAACCGCCCTTATTCTGACCGTGCCAAACAATTCCGGAGGATTGGTGATTCACAGCGACGCATCTGGGAAAGGATTGGGATGTGTTTTGATGCAGCATGGGAAGGTTGTAGCATACGCATTGAGACAGTTGAAGACCCATGAGAAGAATTATCCAACTCATGACTTGGAGCTTGCGGCTGTGATTTTCGCTTTGAAGATTTGGAGACACTACCTTTTGGGCGAAAGAGTCGAAGTTTTTACAGATCATAAGAGCTTGAAGTATGTGTTCATACAGAAGGAGCTTAACATGAGGCAGCGTAGATGGTTGGAGTTGATGGCTGGCTACGATCTTGATCTTAAGTACCATCCGGGGAAGGTTAATGTTGTGCCGGATGCGCTTAGTCGGTTACCAGTAATTTAGGTGTTAACTGCGCAGAAGGAGATCGTCGCAGATTTTCGAAGATTTGACTTGGAGGTTGTGCTACCGCGTTCTATGGGACAGTTGTTGCAGCTGCAAGTACATTCGTCTTTGATCGAGAATATTAAAGCAGCTCAATCGCAGGATGCTAGACTGCAAAAGTTTCGAGAGCAGGTTGAAGCCGGGCTATGAACAGATTTATTGATCCACGAAGATGGTTCGTTGAGGTATGGTAGCCGTTTGTATGTGCCAAAGGGTGATGTTCGTGAAGAGCTTATGAAGGAGGCACACAGTTCAGCTTATTCTGTACATCCAGGAGGCACAAAGATGTACCGAGATATTTGACAACATTTCTGGTGGGAGGGCATGAAACGGGAGATTGCTCGCTTTGTGGCAAAGTGCATGGTGTGTCAGCAAGTTAAGGCTGAACATCAAAGGGTTGCTGGTTTATTGCAACCACTTCCGATTCCTCAGTGGAAGTGGGAACAAATAACCATAGATTTCGTGACGGCTTTACCGCGAAGTCCAAAAGGCAACCATGCTATATGGGTAATTGTTGACCGATTGACCAATGCAGCTCACTTTATTCCTTTTCGGGTTGGTCAATCAACAGAGACTTTGGCAGAGCGGTACATGCAGGAGATTGTAAGATTGCATGGAGTACCGGTGAGCATCGTGTCCGATCGGGACACTCGGTTCTTATCACACTTCTGGAGGAGTTTACAGGAATGTTTGGGGACTCGATTGAAGTTTAGCCCAGCTTATCATCCTCAAACTGATGGTCAGTCGGAGAGAACGATCCAAACTCTTGAGGATATGTTGAGAGCATGCATGTTGAACTTCAAGGGGTCTTGGGAGGATCATCTACTTTTGGTGGAGTTGTCTTACAACAACAGTTTTCAGGCAACTATTCAGATGGCTCCATTTGAAGCTTTGTATGGTCGTAAATGCCGTTCACCTGTTTGTTTGGACGATGTCGGTGAACGAAGATTATTGGGACCAGATTTGGTTGTGCAGACAGTTGAGAAGGTTAACCCTATCAGAAATCATATGAAGGCAGCACAGGACCGACAGAAGAGTTGGGCAGATACGTCAAGAAGACCTCTAGAGTTCACCATGGGTGATTTGGTATTCTTGAAGATATCACAGACTAGAGGGGTGATTCATTTTAGAAGTCGATGAAAGTTTAGTCCTCGATATTGGAGCGTGTTGGTGAGGTAGCGTATCGTTTGGCGTTACCGCAGTCCTTGGCGAATGTGCACAATGTGTTTCACGCATCTCAACTCCGTAGGTATGTTCGAGATGAAACACACGTATTGGATCATTCGGAGCTAACAGTACGAGAAGACTTGACTTTTGAGGAGCGACCGATTGGAATCGTGGATCGAAGGGAAAAGGTTCTTAAGAACAAGGTTATCCCCCTTGTGCTTGTTTCTTGGGGTAATCGCTCGCATGGAGAGTCCACGTGGGAACGAGAAGATGAAATCCGGCAGAAGTTTCCTCACATTTTCTTGTAGTTATCTATCTTTGTATTCTTGGAATTTCGAGGACGAAATTATTTTTGTAGTTGGGTATAATGTAACACCCGAGCCCAATGCTACTATTTTCAGTTACTGTTTGAGCATAATGTGGTACTCATTTCATTTAACTTTCTTGTTTGTTGCTTACTGTAAAATTTACCCGGCAAAGTCATTTCTACATATAACAAATTTTAGCATCTAAAATAAAATTGAAAATATTCATCTTGGCCTACTTGTCACCCCTGGCCTCGTGGTAGCGTCCGTGCATTGTGTTCTCGTCCCGTTCAGTGAAACGGACGAGTTTGGACGGCTACGCGCGCGTACATGTGTCCGTTTTGGGGGTATGCTTTTTAATCATAAAACATTTAATTTTAAAATTTGGATCCCGCTTAAAATTCTATTATTTCAATTTCAAATTTTTGGACTCGACCCGGGCGCGATTTGAAAATGCTTTATTTGGCGCCAAAATCCCAAATTTTAATATTACTAAAACCATCGCATATATTTTTCTAACTAACCTGATATCTTACTGTTCATTACCTATCTTTTAAATCTTTAAGTTAACCATATAATATTTTTACAATCTTTTATATCCTTCTCAATTTATTCTCTCAGCCAATCGCAACCTCCCCTTTAACCCCGTGGGCCCCACTTTCTCTCTCTCTCCCTCTTCTCTCTCTCTCTCCACTTTTTCTCTCTCTCTTCCTCATATATTCTCTCGTACTTCTCTTTATCATTCTTTCTCTTATTGCTTCATGTCTCGTTTCTCATTTTTTTTAACTGTTCTTTTGTTGCCGGAATTCCGTCGTGCCGGTGACGCTTCTCGACGTTCCAGCGAGGTAGCCCGACCCGTGTGGTTCCTTTGTTCGTCGTTTGGGTTCATTCCGTGAACCGTGCGCCCGTCGCGAGTTTTCCCCGCCGACGGTTAACGTTCCGTTTTCCCGATTCGCGACCCATCGAGGCAAGTTAATCTTGCTACATGCTATATAATTCATTTTATACCTATTTAAATAAATACCATACTTATAGTTTAAATCTAGTGCCCCATGTTTAATTTTATAACGTTTCGATGTTCCGTTTGCATCCGTTTATATCATATTAAATCTAGATCATGAAAACTTATCTTGTGACATACTAGATTAAATTATACTGCAACCATATCATTTAAAATATATGTCGTCGTAATATTTATTATTATTATCTTTAATTAGTTTATAATCTTCATTTTATAATGTTATACATTTGAAAATCTTATAGTTTACACATGAAAAGTCGTTGAAAAATCGGATATGACAAATCTGAAATTTACTGTACACCTTACCTTATAAAATTCATTATAAATCATAGAAAAATCATTAGTATACGTTCTTTAGTTCGTTACGAAGCTAACTCAGAATACTATAACTTTATGAAATATTTACTTGCAAAATAAATTGTTTAAGTAACGTAAAATGCAAATGAATATATCTTTAAACTGCTGTCCAGGCAAATTCCAGCAGCAAACTTTCAACTTCGGATGTTTATAACTTTTTGTAGGGAGAACCTGATATGTTTATACTTATAAAAATGAAAACCTTATTGAATTATCTTTGTTGTGGTATAAGACACGTCCTTTTTGGAGAACGTTTGTTATTTTTAAGCTATTTTACAAATTAGGGTGACGCTGAATTTTTGAACGGAACTTTCTTGTGCATGGTTAATCAGTACCACTTTTATAGTTATTAATCGCTTTGAATATGCTATCCATATTAATATTATTATATCAATATTTATATCACATATTGCTTAGTGGTACATCCCACATTACCATTTTATAGTTTTATAACTTTTCGGATACCCGTTTGCATCCATCGCATTTAAGATACATATAATTGCATCCATAGATCACATTACTACATAATAATGTGATATTAACACTCCATGTTTAATAAATTGCATCCTAATTAATATTGGAACTATAAATGTAACCCTAATCGATAACTGTGCATCCATATCCTTGAAATTATATCTATTTGCATATCATATTACATGTTCCAGTTTATTGTTCTGATAGTACTCATGCTTGTTTATTTATACACATGCTTATGTTAGTTTGTTTATGAGCACCCACATGACATCTTGTGCTTCCTGACATGACCTGTTACACTTCCTACTTGACATGATATGGTACCGCACACTGCTTGACTTGACCTGATGTACCATGACCTGACCCGTTACCTGATCCTGTGTCTAATGCCAACAAACCTGACATGTAGTCCTTACGGACCGTTCCTGTTGTCTATCCAGACAAACCTGCACCTACCTGATCCTGTGTTGGCATTAGTTCCTGATTACGGAATACCTGACTTGAACACATAACCTTGGGGGTATGGGGAAATCAAAAGTGTAAACTAAAGTGTAACTTAAAAGGGCATTACTTGATCCGTGGTCCCGGGGGGTAACGGGACAGAGCCATTCGTGACTCTTACATCTTGATCCGTGGTCCCGGGGGGTAACGGGATAGAGCCATTCGTGACTCTTACATCTTGATCCGTGGTCCCGGGGGGTAACGGGACAGAACCACTCTTGGTTCATATATTCCTGATCCGTGGTCCCGGGGGGTAACGGGACATATCCTTTGAGTTACATGGAGGATTACATTAATTGATTTCAAATAAACTTTAGAGTAGACAACCCAGTAGCACAGTTTAGATTGATCACTGCACGTCACATACACTGATACACTTCACTGTTATACATCCCTGTTGACTTGTTACTATTTATGATTCATGCCTGCATATCTCGTGTATCCTGTTCATTTATTATTGCTTGATGTTATGACGCGCTGACGTCTGGGTTTTGCATGGCCCAGATCCCCTACCTTTGTTGCAGACTGATCAGGAGTTTTACCGCTGTTAGATCGAGCGGTAGGGATCATGTCGGTATCCGGTCTTACTTTCCAGGTGTTTATTTGATCTTTTGCTTCCGCATACTATAGCATTTCTTGACTCTTTTACTCTGGCTTATGGACATGTATTAGATAGTTAGTTTACTTTCCTGTTCTTGATATCTCTACAGCCATAATGTAACTGTGGAAGGATTTTTCCTAACCACAGGTAGCATGGTTGGCTATGTCACATGCCTATTTTAGCGTACTCTGGGAAGCGGGGCATGACAGGGATCCCTTGTTTGTAGCTCGATTGCTGAGCAAACCGGTGTGGGTTATACCTCATAAAGAGTGTTGTCTCATTCTGCCTGAACACCAAGTAGCCCGGCCGAATGGAGTAGAGATGGAGGATTTTCCGAGCCTTCAATATGGAAGCCCCATCTTTAAAATCATCGCGTAGCGACACTACCGACTTGGTGGTCTCTGAGCCTATTGTTATGACCTTATCCAAGAAAGAAGTCTTCGCTCCATCCAGGTGTGGTCGAAGGAGCAGCCCCCTAGCCTCCCGCGGAGATGCAACTACGATCGAAGCCCCGACCAACCGTATGACTCTCGGGAGTCTGCATCTCTCAAAAAAGGGAGGAATCTTATGGGCGCCGAACACCCCGTGCACGTGCATTTACATCCAAGAGGTAAAATAGTGCATCGGAAAGTTGGCGGGTTGCACCCCAGGCTCACTAGCGTCCGCCGCTACGCTAAATCCATTATAAAGGTAAGCCAGCCCGGCGATTCCTACTGACAACTGCAAACCAGCCACCATCCGATGCGCTGGATAGAAAATAGATAGCCGCATGTGGCGCGGGTGCATAGGGAGCACAAAGCTGCACAGCCACAAGCCCAGGAACCCTACAAAAAAAGTCTCCTCATCCATGTCCGGGACGGCAATTTCTGAAAAAGGGACGACGGCGGCACTGGGGAGGTAAAAGTCTTTGTGGTCATCCTCCGATGTGGGTCGGCGATCCAAACCGAATCCAAAAGGGTCGTCGAGCTGGGCAAACTTCTCGCTCTGCTCCGATAAGAACTCCGGCCGAATAAAACGGGCAATAAAATCTGCAAAACTGACGCCCCGGACGTACAGAGACTTCATTGCTTCCTATTTGCACAGTAATTCTTATAACTGCTTGTATATTGTTTTAGGTATGTTTAATCTGAATCTAGTACTGTATATTCTGGAGATGGTTTTGGACTCGACGATTCGATCGGAATTTTCATTTCGTTGCTTTTCCGGGTAAATTAGAAAGTATTGAAGTGTTCGAACGAGTATCATTTGCTCACTATTCACGGGGTTTAAATATTTTGGAGATACGTGCAAGTTTTTTTTTTGTGGTGGACCCTCTAGAAGACAACAAACCTTAACTCGATTATGTGACCGTCTTGAACCGCCCTTTGAACCTTAGGGTTTGGGGCAGTACGGCGTGCCACATGTGAGGCGTTGGCTTGACCCTTCTACGGCTGGACCGCCACTACTGTGTCACACTCCGGGTTTTTGAACTCCGCTCAAGTGTTGAGATTTAGGGAATCTTGGGTATTTGATCGTTCGTTCGAAAACTTTAATACTGTCTATTTATCTGGAATGTGATACAATATGTGGAATTCATATAGTTTAGGCATGAAATACGAAGTATGTGATATTTCGCATTTAAGATGTCTAAAGAGAATGTGGATTCCAAATATTGTAGTTTTACACTTTCTTTTCTGTGACCGTAAGTGTAGTATTTTCTTAAAACGGGCAACACTCCTGGCTAAGTGTGGATTCCAAATATTGTAGTTTTACACTTTCTTTGAATTTTCTTGAACCGGCACCACCGCGCACTAAAACCCGGATCGTACCATTAACTAGTCCTAGCTAACTACAAGATGGGAAAGAGAGATATACCGAGTGATCCGAGTCCTCCGGTCTTCTCGCCGTCGTCCCGATCTCCCGCGGAATGTCCGGTCTCCACCTCCTCGCCGGAAGGGTACCACGTCGCCTGCTTCTTTTACGGGCTCCCGCCTCTATACCGAGGAAACTCGGGCACGAAGTTGGCGAGCCGACGTGCACAAGATTTGCTGTAGAATGTGTAGTGCTTTTTAGTCTCTATTGGGGTTATGGATGTTGCCTTTGGTGGAGGAAGGAACTAAGACTTTTGGAGATGGATATGTGTGGATTTTACAAAGCCAAAGATGTCAAAAATCCCCACCACAACTCTTTTGGACAGCCCTCCCTATGCTTGGCCGGCCATGGCTCATGGTGGGAGTGGAGAGAAAAATGAGAGGGGAGTCTCACAAGAATAATGCAAAGGAGAAAGAAAGAGAGAAAAGGCTATCATGCAAAGAAAATGATCACAAACCCAAACCCACACTCCATCAACCAATCAACAACCATGATTGCTTCAAAAAGTCAAGCAATCATGAACTCAAGAAAGTCAAGGAATGGTGCCCCATCATGACTCTACAAACTGCAAAAACAACCCTCCAAAATTGCTTATTTGCACAAATGCAAATAAGCCCTCCTCCACCAATCTTCGGCCATTGAATGATACAAATGAAAATGGCCGAAACGGAAAGCAAACTGGCAACTCCAGAAAACTGGTCATGTAATAAATTACAGGAAAACCCCGATACTGTGTATACACACCCGCATTTGTATTCCGACCGAAATACAAATGCAATGAGACAAAATCTACACTGTAGTATACTAGGATCCGACTTAAACCAAAGCCGGCTAGTAATATCCGTCCGATCCTGATCCGTGCAATACCGCACGTATCTGATCGAACCCTGCCATATAACCATACGGCCTCTAGTACTAACCGTCTGATCCTGATCCGTGTAATACCGCACGTATCTGATCGAACCGTGTCATATCTCCATACGGCCTCTAGTACTAACCGTCCGATCCTGATCCGTGCAATACCGCACGTATCTGATCGAACCTTGCTATATCTCCATACGGCATCTACAGCTTTTCGCCCGAAAGCTTGAGTAACTGAATGTGTGGTGGACTCTAAAGACTCGTCAACACCTTGGTTGTGGATTTAACCACTAGCACGTCAGAGGTATAAGACAATACGTAACGGGCTACCAGGTATTGACCAAAAGGGACATCGATGAGCGAACTCATCCTGACACCCTACTGAGCCTGTCAATGACAATATCCGTACAGTCCGGTCCGTTCGTCTATGAGCATCGCATGGCGGGCCTAGGGGGTTGGTAAAAGTCAGACCCCCAAAAGCGGTACAAGTCGTGTCGGAGTGTAGCCCAGAACACCCTGAGATACTACTGGAATACCTACCAGTAAATCTCCTGCCTCGGCCGAGGGCTTCGTGTAATGGCTCTCCTAGACACAGCGCGACCTCACCCCCAATACCGGGAGAGACGAACCCCTGAAGATCCGTTCACTGCCTCCATGTGGCTCGGGACTGTACCCAACTAAAACCTGTTTGCACGTCTCTTTTGAGCGTGGTAGGGTAGTAATCAAAGTACAGTGGCAACTCACACGAGACAAATGACGATCCCCAGGTCGATGAACTAACCTGTACACATGTCACCAGGGAACTGCTATCTGACGTCAGGTATAAGACCAACTAGCATGTTCCCGGCGAGTCCTGTCCGGTGTACTCATAACCCAATGAGCACCTGTATACATCTTAGGTGAACCAACTGACACCAGTGGCTTGTGAGACCGGCCACCGCCCCTCGTCGGGGTCTCGACTGTATACACTAGTCTACTCTGGAGTATCGATGCCCTGTCTCGAAACTCCCACGACTAGGGACCTTTTAAGGATGTGCTTATAGACTACCAGCTCCCACGTATATGATCGCCCTCATACTGCCGGTAGTCAAGCAAGAATCCTAGGGGCTCTATCAACGTGCAATAGTGACCTGTCAGGTCACCTAAAGCAGTACACGATGATAAAGATAAACCAAATAGCATACTATCATCTCGAGTAAGACTGTCCTACCGGGATAGGTCCTCCCTCAATCATTGCAATCACGTGCCTGTGATCCAATAATTGACTCTGAGGGCACTATCTCCAACAATCTCCCACTTGCACTCAAGGCTAATTATTGCGATGTCGCATACTCACAGCCCGTGTGATACCGAACACCCAACTCCTCTACTAGTCAGTCTCACAAAACTCGTTTGCGAAACTATTGCGTTCGAGAAATAGCCTCAGTGAGTGGATCCGCTTTAATGTTTCTTTCTATGTCTCTCTATATCTCAAGTTCGCGGAGAAACCCATCTCCCGAAATGAGCAACACCTGTCTTAGAATATATCTGGATGTCTGATGGGACCTAGCTCATAAATGAACTCCAAATCCAAACTTCTTAGACTGTATCGTCAACCGAACTTAATCAGTATCCTGCGCCATGCCTCCCTCAGTGTTGCCTTGGACCACCTGTCCAAAATACTGCCCCTCGTCAGAAGGAAAAACTATAACTCTGACAACCTTCTTGTCGTCCAGGTCACCTTGGAAGCCTGGAATGATAACTGTCTCCCGAATGAGGCTGTCGTTATCATATCCCTAGAACATCCACTTATGTTCTAAAACTGCTTCCGACCGTTTCTCCAGGATTGGATCAATGTCAACTTATTGCATGTAGTGCAAGAACAACATCTGGTGTGGTACTTGACATCTCATGATTGACTCAATTTCCTGAGCAAGTGATCTGCTAATCATGCACATCCCTCTCCCCTTTAGTCTGTAAGACACCTTTAGAGAGGGTGACTCCATCACCTGCAGGTACACAACTGTGCCAGGAGTCGTCCATTCTAAATACTCTTAGAATGTTGTCTAAGTACCCTGATTGGGAAACCACCCAAATCTAGATCTAAAACCATAGATCTAGTAACCAGTATGTCTGATATAATGTCCAAATCCCATGTGGAGAAACCACTGTGTGACGACCAAAGTATAACCGATTGTAGTACAGGAATATCACTTCCTACTCTGTGTATGTCATCCAAATACCATGACATCACACCCTACTACCTTCTCAACAGATCCATCCCCTATTCTGATGAAGTCAAACATATGACTGTCACATCAGAAATTGATGATCTATCTCCGCTACATCTGATTTAGTCTATAAATAGACATAAGCCACCTGTCCACCAATGCTTCCGCTGCTCCCACTGACTACGACAACCCTCTGGCAAAGTCATATAAACGTACACTTCTAAAGCAAGTTTAGAGCGACGCTATACTCATCCTCCTGCCGGCTCTCACAATCTGGAACAACAGCAATGGCAAGTGTGGGTAAACAAGAACTTCCCTGTCACCGTCCTTGAGGCTACCGGAGTACCTCTCGGGTGCCTGAAGTTACCCACCTTATCTGCGGAGTGGCCAATGGAATGTCAAGCCAGATTGAATCTTTAGGTTCCTATGAAATCTTCAGTAATCGTCTGTGGTTCTGGAATCACTTCCAGTTCTACCATACTCCCACTACTGTTTTTCTGAAAAAATCCATTTTTTAATAAAACTGTGGCGAGTCAAGAACAATATTTCTATTGATCTGCCAGATGGTAGAAAATCAACCCTCGTCATAGCCTAGGTCAACCCACAAACATCCATTACAGAAACGTGCCTTGAGTTGTTCAGTGTCTGGTTTTAATCATAAGCCGGACAACTCCCCGTACCTTAACATCGTTAAGATATGAACTGTTCTATATCCAATATAGAACAAGAGGCACTGATTTAATTGAACCAGATTCAAATCATGCAGCTGTCTCCAGTGCATGTCAACTAAATGGAAGGAGGCCGATCAGCGTTACTCAACTTTAGGAATGCTTCCAATTATGAGTAACCTGAAAGAGAAGCAAGTTCTCTTAATCATTACTATCAACTGAATACCATACACAAGTATCTACATCTTCTATCAACTTGAAGAATCCCGATACTTGCAACACCTGGTTCTCTACTTTATTCAAATACCTATAACTTCTCAAAATTCGGACCCTGTGTTTCCACGAAACACCAGTCTAAAAACTAGAGAAGTCATAAGTAAACCGAATATAGTACGAGGACCAACCCCTCTGTCCTGATGGACCCTGGACAACATACAATACTCTGTATAAGTCCCTTGAGTCTGATAACTCATTCACTGTGCATCGTAGGTTGAAAACTGTACTTATGGTTAAGAAGAATTACACCGCTGTTTAATGCTCCTTACCTAACCATCCACTGATATAGATAAATGTCGTAGACATAATTTCAAAAAGGTATATCTCACTCTATGAAAATAGACGTACAGATATATCAATTTGAAATTGGTGCATAACAGCGGATATTCAAAACCAAAAATTTGCCGTCCGGCAAACAACCCAGGCGATTTCCTCAAATATCACCGATTATAACGAATCTCGATATAATGAGGATGATCACCAAATTCCCAATAACTTACTCCCACTCATCATCTGTAAAACCATACAGATGTGAGAATCATACCTGGTAAATACATACCCTGGAGTAAGTATCTAATCGGGAAATCAGTTTTCATTTAACAGTACATAGTGAAACTGAAACATTGAAATGTTTCGATGGGGTATCCCGGTATTCGTAGTAATGCCTCTTCCATTATCCATATTCACAACTGTAACCGTGTAATTCTTTGTCACCTCTCCAAATCCCTTTATATGTCTTTAGTCATTACCTTCTGCACACCCCTTTAGGCCAAATGGTTTTCTTCCTTCCCTACCGTTCGGCACCAGCCTATGGTTTGGAAGAAGACTATCCAATAAGCATAATGGGTGTACTGTCCTAATCCTAGGAGCACTCGCAATGCGAGAGAAGGTGAGGATAAAAGACAACCGAATAAAACTTATTCCTATTTCTCCTAAACCAGAATCCATCCCCGAACTGGAACAAGTTCCTTTCGAGTTCGTATATAACCATACGATGGAGTATCCAATAAACTGCGGATCTTCGTAGTGATACGGAGTGTCCTGGAGAAATGCAAAGGTGATTTCAGGATTGGCGAAGAAATACTTGGTTTGGTCGTGAATAGCAGTCGCAATTTACTTTGCCCTCTTACTAATCCCTTTCTTTGTCTTTACTTAATACATTCTGCACACCATCGTTATGCTAATTGGTTTTCTTCATTCCCCACCGTTCGGCACCAGCCTAAGGTTTAGAAGAAGACTATCCAATTTGCGTAATAGGTGTACTACTCCTAAACCAAGGAGTGCTCACAACCTGAGAGAAGGTAAAAGAAAAAGACAACTGAATATTCCTATCCGTTTCCTCCAGAACCTGAAACCATTCTCGAATAAATTCCTTCGAGTTCGTATCTAACCATACGATGATTTTGTCTAATGGAAGTGGACGTTCGTAGTAATACGGGGTGTCCTGGAGAAAAGAGTAAAAGTAGGACTGGCAATGAGGTTAGTGACTCTGACAATCCAAAAGCCAGTGTTTAAGAAGGTTCGGTCAACTTGGTCACTGAGTCATAGTCTTAGGGTCGGCTCAATGGTCGCTGCCAGAGAGAGAGAAGAAACACTCAGCGTGCACTCTAACCTAGATCAGAATGGTTACCAATTTATCTAATCTGGAAACCTCCCACTGTTCCGTCAAATTCTCCTCCAAACCTGAAAGAAGAATTAGTCGGGGTCACCCGAGGAGTAAACTAACTCATCAGTGGGAATCGGGATCCAACTATCATCGCATGATAACGTGACGGAATCCGCTCACGGTGTCACACTCCAGAAGGTATGCGCATATCTGGCAAGTTTCAGTTTCTTTAGAAACTCCCGATGTGATTTCTGCCCCATGCTCTTATGACCTTGACTTTGGCCAACATATCATAAGTCACATGTCAAGTTCTACCCGTCATTCTCCAGGTTAATTTGAGCACACCCGTACATACCCTTGACTTTGGCCAAAATAGTAGTACGACTGGCCCAAACCAACGCATCTACCTATGCTGCATATGAATACCCAATAGCTACCAATCACTGTGCCTTGACTTTGGCCAACATACACAGCTTGAATACTATTGACTACCCATATGAAACGACGGAGGGCTACGAATGGTTTCTGGCGAAAACCTTTAACGTAAAGAACTTGATATCGTTGAAGGAACGGATAGCTTTTAAAATATAGTGACGAAAACCATTGCTAAAAAGGTCACTCCCGGTGAAGGGATCTCGGCTCTTTCCCCGTAGAATGAGGTGCAGGATATTCCAACTGAATACCACGGTGCAAAGCAAAAATAATCGGCTATAGTGAAGTCATTGCCCTGACGCAAACTTTTTGTCCAAGGGGTCACTCCCGGTGAAGGGATCTCGGCCCTTGCCTCGTCGACTGAGGAGCAGGATATCCTAACTGAATACCACGATGCTAAACAAAAGTGAACGTCCTTGCAATAACAGCTTTTTGAAAAGTGTTCCAACAACATCAGATTAGGTTTGTTTTTAACTTGCATTGATCCGAATCAACGCGGTCCCATCAATTGATCACACCAAAAAGAACGAAAATATACTGATGTACGTATATGCCATCCGCATTCGCCACTGGATCCCGTCATTACCCGTTAGGTTAGCTAACTAACGACAGAGCGGGGACTGGACTAGCGCGGATGCAAAACATATATAACATCTACTAATATATATACCAATATATTATATTTCGCTCAAGGCGTGATAAAAAATGCAACATCACAGAAATGTACAGCATCACAGAATAATACAGATATCTGGGATCCCCGGGTTTCACAGAGCCACTACTGAAACCCGACGTTCCCCTGGTCGTGTGGATAGCCTGTGCAATGAAATCCTAGACCCCTACGGGCGCGGCAAGTTACCCGCCAAAACCTGAAGCGAGGCAGCCCCCTTCAGCAACGTGAATGGACCACCCAGCACTTCACGGAATCCGGTAACTTGGGCACCCCTCCTGGGTCAACCTGTACCCCCTACGAGTGCGGCGAATAGCCCGCCAATCCTAGTGTGAAGCCCCCTCCGTCTCAATACCATGAGATGCGGGCCCGTTGCCCTCTAGAACCCGGCTATCCGTGCATCCCTCCGCGGGGTAATCCTAGTACAGAAAGTAAAATATACATGCAACGGGTACATCGACCGCAACCTGGTCGTGCCCCAAAATAATAATACAAACAGGCAGTGACGGCAGTCCACATGTCGGACGCTCGTCCCGCAATATCAAATGTACATAATACAACAAAAACTGTACTAGCATTGCATCCAGGCTATTCCCCACGACCAATCCGCAACATCACAGCAATACACAGAACATCAACGTGAAAATCACGTTCGCAAATCCGTCTAACCGGGCTATAGCAGTTAGACTGGATTTACCGATCAAGTGACATTCACGGCCGCAGATATAATGTAAATACTGTGAACCAATGTGTTTAAAATATCCGATCGATCAAATTTTAACAAGTGGGCCCCAAGTACTACTGTAGCACATCAAGAAATTCTGGGCCCAAAATTAATATTCCAAAAACCCTATTTTCAACCCAGAAAGCAACTGCAGAAATTTGATACGGCAAGGACATCATTGTGCGGCGGAACCGCGGCCCAAAGGGGGGTTTGGCCGCGGTTCCGCGCTCCCATAGTCGAGTTACTGTATCGAATTTCTACAGAATGCTTATAACTTCCAGTACATCACTATTCAACAACCTGAAAAAAATTTCGAGCCTGAAAAAAATCGACAGAAAACTGATGCATGTGTTATTGGGTTTTCGGAACATTTGTTCGATCGGAAGTGTAAAACACATTAGACAAAGCTAGACTAGGTTAATGGCGAGGCTCTGATACCACTTTAAGTGCACGGCGGCGCCCCGGCCTCCATCCTGAGGCCAAATGCGGAAGCGACGGTTAACTTTGAATTTTCTTGAACCGGCACCACCGCGCACTAAAACCCGGATCGTACCATTAACTAGTCCTAGCTAACTACAAGATGGGGAAGAGAGATATACCGAGTGATCCGAGTCCTCCGGTCTTCTCGCCGTCGTCCCGATCTCCCGCGGAATGTCCGGTCTCCACCTCCTCGCCGGAAGGGCACCACGTCGCCTGCTTCTTTTACGGGCTCCCGCCTCTCTACCGAGGCAACTCGGGCACGAAGTTGGCGAGCCGACGTGCACAAGGTTTGCTGTAGAATGTGTAGTGCTTTTTAGTCTCTATTGGGGTTGTGGATGTTGCCTTTGGTGGAGGAAAGGAACTAAGACTTTTGGAGATGGATATGTGTGGATTTTACAAAGCCAAAGATGTCAAAAATCCCCACCACAACTCTTTTGGACAGCCCTCCCTATGCTTGGCCGGCCATGGCTCATGGTGGGAGTGGAGAGAAAAATGAGAGGGGAGTCTCACAAGAATAATGCAAAGGAGAAAGAGAGAGAGAAAAGGCTATCATGCAAAGAAAATGATCACAAACCCAAACCCACACTCCATCAACCAATCAACAACCATGATTGCTTCAAAAAGTCAAGCAATCATGAACTCAAGAAAGTCAAGGAATGGTGCCCCATCATGACTCTACAAACTGCAAAAACAACCCTCCAAAATTGCTTATTTGCACAAATGCAAATAAGCCCTCCTCCACCAATCTTCGGTCATTGAATGATACAAATGAAAATGGCCGAAACGGAAAGCAAACTGGCAACTCCAGAAAACTGGTCCCGTAATAAATTACAGGAAAACCCCGATACTGTGTACACACACCCGCATTTGTATTCCGACCGAAATACAAATACAATGAGACAAAATCTACACTGTAGTATACTAGGATCCGACTTAAACCAAAGCCGGCTAGTAATATCCGTCCGATCCTGATCCGTGCAATACCGCACGTATCTGATCGAACCCTGCCATATAACCATACGGCCTCTAGTACTAACCGTCCGATCCTGATCCGTGCAATACCGCACGTATCTGATCGAACCGTGCCATATCTCCATACGGCCTCTAGTACTAACCGTCCGATCCTGATCCGTGCAATACCGCACGTATCTGATCGAACCTTGCCATATCTCCATACGGCCTCTATAGCTTTTCGCCCGAAAGCTTGAGTAACTGAATGTGTGGTGGACTCTAAAGACTCGTCAACACCTTGGTTGTGGATTTAACCACTAGCACGTCAGAGGTATAAGCCAATACGTAACGGGCTACCAGGTATTGACCAAAAGGGACATCGATGAGCGAACTCATCCTGACACCCTACTGAGCCTGTCAATGACAATATCCGTACAGTCCGGTCCGTTCGTCTATGAGCATCGCATGGCGGGCCTAGGGGGTTGGTAAAAGTCAGACCCCCAAAAGCGGTACAAGTCGTGTCGGAGTATAGCCCAGAACACCCTGAGATACTACTGGAATACCTACCAGTAAATCTCCTGCCTCGGCCGAGGGCTTCGTGTAATGGCTCTCCTAGACACAGCGCGACCTCACCCCCAATACCGGGAGAGACGAACCCCTGAAGATCCGCTCACTGCCTCCATGTGGCTCGGGACTGTACCCAACTAAAACCTGTTTGCACGTCTCCTTTGAGCGTGGTAGGGTAGTAATCAAAGTACAGTGGGAACTCACACGAGACAAATGACGATCCCCAGGTCGATGAACTAACCTGTACGCATGTCACCAGGGAACTGCTATCTGACATCAGGTATAAGACCAACTAGCATGTTCCCGGCGAGTCCTGTCCGGTGTACTCATAACCCAATGAGCACCTGTATACATCTTAGGTGAACCAACTGACACCAGTGGCTTGTGAGACCGGCCACCGCCCCTCGTCGGGGTCTCGACTGTATACACTAGTCTACTCTGGAGTATCGATGCCCTGTCTCGAAACTCCCACGACTAGGGACCTTTTAAGGATGTGCTTATAGACTACCAGCTCCCACGTATATGATCGCCCTCATACTGCCGGTAGTCAAGCAAGAATCCTAGGGGCTTTATCAACGTGCAATAGTGACCTGTCAGGTCACCTAAAGCAGTACACGATGATAAAGATAAACCAGATAGCATACTATCATCTCGAGTAAGACTGTCCTACCGGGATAGGTGCTCCCTCAATCATTGCAATCACGTGCCTGTGATCCAATAATTGACTCTGAGGGCACTATCTCCAACAACTATCGCTATACCGGTCCTCATGCCGAAAGGTTCGGCCGGTATATGGGGGACGAGAGCCGGCTCGTGAAGAACTATCCACTTCACGTTGAGTGGGGCGAGCCGCACCAGCGCTCATTCGCCCTCTTCTTTGATCAGGCTCGGGTACGTATTAATATATATTTTCAGTTGATATATCCACTTATCATATTTATTATTAACACCTGCAATCTAATAACAATGTTTTTTTTTTGTATTTTCAGTTGGATTACGATTTTCAGCCAGTAGCCGACCCTGATCATCCGGGGAGGGTGCTCGACCTTCATGCTCTGTACAATGGCCTGATGAAGAACATGCAGGCCAAAGTCCGATACAACAGGAATGAGCTGAAGGCCGACTGCTACTCCCTGTGGATGGCGACCCCCGAGGCAGAGAGAGCGGCCCTCCTATCTACTCCGGCATTTGCGAGAGTCGACGTAGAGACATGGCCTCTATTGTGCGAATATTTCGACTCCCAGCGCAAACAGGTATGTATTTTAAATGTAATTCATTGTTTAGGATATAATTTATTTTTTGTGTTCCTTAATTAGAAAACTAAATGTTAATGCGTTGTGCAGAAACAGTCCGCTCATAATACAGAGAACAGGAAGTCGGCGAAGAGGGGTCGCCCTACTTACACAGGTGGCTCGAGAAATATTACTCGAGCCATGGAGTTATCGGTAAATTACAATAGACCGACCTTTGTGATATTCTACAAAATTAAGAGTTATTTTCTAATATTTCTAATATTAAGAGTTACTTTCTAATATTGCAGACATCTCGGACCATGGTGTCAGGTGGTACACCGAGCGTGCTATCCGCATATCTTGCCGTCCACGGCACCTCGACAGATCCCGCCACGGGCGAGCTTCGATATCCCGACGTCGCTACCCAAGAGTATCGTGTAAGTGTTAATATTTTTTCTACCAAAATTTGAAATTTTAGTTTTGGAAGGTTCAAGTTTAAATTTTATACTTATACTTTACTGCTTAATGTGGGTGTAGGAGCGGGTGGTTGAGCAGGCCCAGGCCTCGGGGATCGATTTTACCGGACAGAGCGATCCGAGGCTGCTGACCCCAGTTCTGGACGCCGCACACGGAGAGCACCACGGAGGTTGGGAGAGAGGCCGGGGACTGGGCCCTAGCAGGGCCCATATGAAGTTGGACTCCACCCCGGCGGTTACTTCCTCCATCTCCAGTGACCGACGTGTCCATCAGGAACTGGAGAGCTTGAGGGCCACCATTCAGGAGTTGAAGGAGATGATGGTATGTATACTACTTTATAGTAAAATATCATGTCATATTATATAGATATCAACATATCCATAATTAGTACGTAGCTTGAGCTTATTTGGTTTTAGACTTAAGTTTGATTAATCATACATACATATGTAATTAAAATAAACAACGGTTTTCCAAACTAGATATCCAAATGGGGTTTCGAAATAACTTAATAATGATACGAATTCGAATAATACACAGTTCTTACACGCTTCTTACACACGTTATGTCCAGACGCGACAGGGTACATCGACCGAGCCTCCACATGCATCTCCTTCGGCTGCGGCTCCGCAAGCTACTACATCTGCTGCGGTTCCGCAGACAGCTCCTATAGCTCCACCGTCCGCTCAGACTCCCGCAGCCGCGGCTCCGCAAGCGACTACCTCGACGGCGGCTGCGCAGACCACATCGCCAGCTCCACAGGCCGCTCAGACTCCCGCTCGCGCCGAATTGCAGAGTTTATTGACCGAGGAGCAAGCGCGCGTTATTCTATCGTTATTCAGAGGTGGAGCTGGACCGAGCTAGGGTAGCTTTTTGGTTCTTATTTTTTGAAACATGTATTTATTTATATCATACACATTGTACTACATTTTGAAACGATATTGATATTGGTTTATATTTATATCATATTCAGTTTTTGGGTTTCTTTTGTATATTATATGCGTGAGATGTGATTATGAATACTGCGATATATGTTGTGTGATGATTAATTTTATATTTGATTGATGTATATATTATTGTGCACGGGGCGGGGAAAAATCAGGCAGCCTTTTTTTTAAAAAAAAATACAGATAATGTGTACCTACGGATTAATCCGTAGGTACACATGTTGCCCCTACGGCTATATACGTAGGGGCAAAATATCAGCAGTAACTGATATTTCCCTCATGATCTCAGTACCAGGGGGTTGGGAGTGCCCCTACGGATATGTCCGTAGGGGCCATTGCTTCGCCCCTACGGAGTTATCCGTAAGGGCAAAATATCAGAAATCTGATATTTTGCCCCTACGGATAGGTACCTACGCAGGTATCCGTAGGGGGTAAAACGTGGCCCTACGGATATGTCCGTAGGTACAGTTAATATATTTAAAAAAAACGTAAATAATATAAATTTTTTTACCCTACGGCCTACTCCGTAGGTGCAACAGGACCTACACAGAAATTCGTAGGGACAAGATTTTCCCCGTAGGGGCAAGTTCAGGGCTTCAACTTGCACCTGCGGCCTTTGCATCTACGGGGTCTTTTTTCGCCCCTACGCATATCTCCGTAGGGGCAACCCTTATTTGTAGTAGTGATCGAAGCTAACTGAGGTTCCTAGCTGCTTGAACTTGATACATGATGGAGCAGGTGAATGCTGTACAAGTGAGTGCAGCGGAACGGACTTGATAAATATCTCCAGATACTTGCCTTTTGCCTAAACCTCCTCAGCTGCTTAAAAGCCAGGCTCTCATTGTTGAACATCCTGATGATCCGGTCGATAAAGATTACTTATTCTAATTTCATTTCAGTGATGTGTATGCTAATATTATTTACCCCCCTGTTTAAAGAAATTTTTGTTATGTATTGAGATGCAGGATAGAATGGATTTACTAACAAACAATCTGCTGGGGAGCTGGGTTTATTATCTGGGAATAGTATTCAAGTTTTTATACCGATAGAGTTTATTTATCATCTCTCAGAGTTCAGCTTCTCTCCTAATTGAGCTTTATTCGAAATTTTAATTTGATAGGTAGAAGTTTGGTTTATAGAGCTCGGCCTACAAAGCTTTTTGACCAAAGAAATAGCCTTATTAAATGTTGACTTTGATTTTGATTTCAAAGTTTCATGGGCCTCTATCTCTTCTTTTTGATTTTCCTATATCAATATCAATGAAGCCCAATTTGCTATGGATAGGTTCATGGCCCAAAAATTTACTTTGGAAAATCCTTTATGATACAAAAAAGTGGTGTTTAAGTCGTTAGCTGTCTTTTATTTTTCAATATTCCTATACTTTCCTTGCAAGTTGCAACCTTCAGAAGATGTTTGGTATATTTAGCATATAACTACTACAATTGGTAGATAATTACTGTATTTACCAGTTAACAATTGCATTTATTAGATAACTCTTATATTAAACACACCGCTCTTTGGTCATGGGGAGTTTTCCAAAGTTTTTTTTCTTCTTTGGCTAGGGACTTCTCCACCGTGTTCTTGGATTAGGGATGTTGACCCAATTTACCCTTTTTTTAATTCAGGGTAAAATGCGGGAACCCCCGATCACTTTTGCCCGAAAAGCAGTCCTAAACTTGAAAAATATGCATTTTACTCCAAAAACTGTAAGAGTATTAGTTTGTCCATCCATAAGACTCATTTATGCCAAAAATGTCTTTCTAATAATTTAACCGACTTATCTAATACACACTTTTCTTTTCCTCCATCCTTTTCAAATCCTTACTCTTTTGAATCTATGTTCGTTTTTTGGAGCATTAGAGAGAATGTATGAGTAATATTTTGAATTAGAGATTTGCGGAAGAAATGATTTTAAAAAATGCTTAGAGAGAAACAAATTTATAGAGAAAGAAAGAGGGAAAAAATTGGAGAACAAAGAATTGAGGGACATTTTGGGAAACATGCACCACAAAAATTAACTGCCTTAAAGGTTAAGTGCATGTTATGTAAGTTTAGTTATGTAAGTTTAGAGAGGTTTCCGTTTTTCGGGCAAAAGTAAGAAGGGCTATCCTCAATTTAGCCTTTAATTTATTACCTTCTTAGATTTCTTCTGTGTCAATTAAAATCCATTGTATTTAATTTGGAATTTCAAGTTAAAAATCTTAAAGATTTTTCATGCCAAATGAATATTCTGCTAGTATGGAATAGGATTTTTACTTTTTATCAAAATATTGGAAATTGAAATAGAAAAAATGTAGATTGTTTGGATGTTATGATTTCGTAAAGAGAAATAATAAGAAAGACGTAACGAAGAGCCGAAGTTATAAGAAAAAATCAAGCCAGCAAGATTAGAAGTTGAGAAAAATAAGATTTGAGCTAATTTTTCCAATACGGAAAAAGAGTCATTTTGAGGGTTTTTTAAATCCACGGTAAACCAATCTAAACAAACCATTCCATCTGTTGCTCTAAATCAAAGTAAAAATTGATCTAGATTTTTAATCAAGCAGAAAATGAGTATCCAAATAAGACATAATCATCCATATGTAGTCAACTCTTAGTAAACCATAGATACAAGCAAGCCAAATAAGATCTATCAATTTCTTTGGTTATTAAATACTTGTGCATGCTAGAAAAACACGTACACTCTCTGTTTCACTATAATTAACCATCAATTTCTTTTGTGATGGGAAAATGAAATTGGAAAGCAACCCAAGTAATTATTAAGCAAGTAAATGCAAAATCCTCTCATGGGAAATGAACTCGACATCAGTATAAAGATCAAGGACCACCAAAAAAGAGGCGAATTAATGAAGAGCTTTTGAGTCATGAGAATTCACAAATTGATGAAACCTTTAACTCAACATCAAGTATAATTCAGGACCACCAGATCCTAACCCAATGCTAACCCAACCGAGATATTTCTGGGCTTTTCAGCATCGATCCCATATCCGTTTGAACCCAATCGGGCCGGTAGAAGATTAGATACAAACCTTTTCGGGTTGGGCATGAGTTTAATATAAAACACGTCCATCCGAACCATAAACCCGGCTCGAACCAAACCCGCTTCCTCTATCCAAATCACTCGATATATACCATAGACATATAATTCTAAATATTGTGTGTGTGTGTGTGTGTGTATATATATATTGTATTATTGCATGAAATTTAGTTGGTGTGATTTTTATGATTAATTTATAAATCTATAATTCATAATATAATATATTTTTGTTAAATTATAAATATTGCTCATAGCAGATTTCACCTCAAGTATTTTAATTTTAGTTTTTAAATAATTTATAGTGGCCAAACCCTAAAAACCGATCCGCCCGTCGAAACCCAATAACTTGCCCAAATCCGTCAAAAACCCAAATTTGCGGATTTGGGTATAATACATTGTAAACCCATCAGGTTTGAATAGGCTTTGGGTTCAGGGCTTTAAATTCGGTTTGGATATAAAAATTGTCTAAAATCTGCTCAACCCAGCCCGATTTCACCTCGATGTGTAGCAATACGAACTCACCATCTTGTATTTTTACATATATGAGAATAATGATTGAAAGAAACCTTAGAAGGCTTTTTCGAGAGGTTGCGTCAAAATACTATATCCTCCGCTATTTTATTCGACAATCGGCACCGTCTATCTCGATCTTCATCATATAATATGTCGATGCACCAAATTTCATGTGATTTTAACTTTTTTTTCACGTTTGATTGAGTGGGTACAAAATTAATGGTTTACCGATAATAGAACTTTTTTACATATATTCAATTCATACCATTGTGTTCCGTGAATTGTTTTTCCTGTCCACTATTAACCCATACCCGCATGTACCAGGAGGTAAATAGCATGGGTTCCAGTATCGCATTAATATCTGAATGATTTCATTAATATCTAAATGATATGATCCCCTGTCTTCTTTATCTCTTGAACAAATGCAGACAGTAATTAATAAAAGATAGGTAAAGTATTTTCCGCCAACAGTGACCCCTGGACAACTTATTTTTGACACTGGCCGTTTGATGACCAGCGGAGGCAACGAACAATGACCAAATTATTGTTGCACCCTTCGGCTTCGACTGGTTAAAAAACTAAAACTAGAATGAATCACGAAGCAGCCCTATGGCCGCCGCCGCCTCCGGCCTTACCTCGTCTTCCACCAGTCTTCCCCTCTCTCCCTCCTCAACCGATCTAGACCCAAATCGCTTCAAGTTGTCAAGGCCAGAGCGAGATCCGACGAGTCCAAGAACCCTAAGGAGTCGAACAAGAGAGAGGAGGAGGCGGTCGTGGAAGAAGAGGAGGAGGAGGAGGAGGAGGACTTGCCTTGATCCAGGAGAAGGTGCTCGATTTGGTGGGGGGACGGTGACGCAGGCGATCCTTGGGCTTAGGGTTCAGAGTCCCTCAGTCTTGGATCATCGCGGTGTCAATTGCTTATACACGCACGCAGGGGGCTCTGTGTGAAGGTTTCAATTGACTTAAGAAGAAGAAATTTCAAACTTGATTTAATTCTTTATTTTCTACTGTATGGGCAAAATTGTCCCAAAAACATCTTATGGTTGAAACGTGATAATCAAAAATAAATATTCTGACAGCAGAGAGTGATAATGGAGGAAACGATGGGAATTATCCGTTGGTTAAAAAAAACTTGGGTATTTATCCGTTGGTTAAAAAAAAACTTGGGTATTGATGGAGGTCGGATCTTCTTCGGATGCTATCCTCCGTCGGTCTGTAGCGAGCGTTGTTGAACGGCTGAGATTTGGTTTGAAGGTTGTCTTCTTGAGCGTCTGGATGACCCGGGATGGGTGACCACCGTAGAACCCGCCGACGATCAAGTTAGCCGAGGAAAATGGGCAGAGTAGCGGATTATTGGATTCGAATTACCTTACCTGAGTCGTCTGAGATAGGGGTTTTTATAGAGATCGCATGGAGCGAGCGGACGCGAGATCTTCGCCTTCGGTTACGTCCCTGACGTTACGCCGGCGTGAATGACGGGACCCCCTTATTAATAACGGGATACGCCCATTAATGGGGATACGCCAGCGTGGGACGCGGGACGTGGGGCGACGGATATCTCGCTTTGGCGAGATACACGGAGCCGTTGCGGAAGCGCTAGGGCCTCGCGTTCTCGTTTGTCCGGAAGAGCTAGGGAGGCTTAGCTCAGCGTGAAGCTTGGAGACGAGCCGGGAGGCTGAGAAAGCTCTGCTCAGCAATAGCTCGGAGACGAGCACGGGAGGATGGGTGCCAGTTCGGCGGCTAGGTCGCTCTTGGGTAAGAGGCGGAGTGTAAGCTCGAAGACGAACCGAGAAAGGTCATCAGTGCTTCACACTGATTTTTCCTCGGTAGACCCCCAGGAATCTAGTGAGCTGTCGCGTCATTCGCCACGTGTCGTGATATGAGGAATCCACACTTATGAGCAACATCAATTGCCCCCCACTCTCGTTCCAATCTATTTATGGGTTGGGTCGAGAGTGGCCTGCTTGGTTTATCTCGCTCAGTCTATTGCCGGGAATCCTCGGTGCGGATTTTCTGGAGCGACGTGGTGTTGGGCAGTTGCGTCGTTCAGATTTCCCGACCCATGTGGCGTATCCCCAGCGCCTGAATCTTCGTGCGTATCTCCGATTGTCACGACCCGAAATTTGCACGTGACGGCCCTAATACTACGCAACGTCTCCAGGTGTAACGCGGTAAAAGAAACCCAAAACCCAGAAATCTAAACCATCAAAAGAAATAAGAAAGTGATAATAGTATTTTCAAAACCTTTGAAATCACAACCCAAATTCTTTAAAATTTCACTTTTATTCCTTAAAATTTTGGCAGCACCTCCTTTGTAAAAATCAGCCCCAAAATGGGTACAACATAATATAAAGTAAAACATCCCAAACGGGAGCAAAATCCACGCCCAACGGTGGAAAACAAACAACACAACAGATATACGACACCGTAGCGAAGAAAGAGACGATATAAATAAAACTGTATAAAACCTCTAAGTCACAAAATAATATACAATATCGTCCTCACATCAAGTCACTAAGTCATACATAATACTGATAGATGGAGAGTACATGGATACAACGAATATACAGTACAACATCGGATAACCACAAAACCCACCTAGGCAAAACTGAACACTGTCAGGCGAAGTGGTATCTGCAGCCAAAAAGATGATACGAAGGATGAAAATAGCCTGCCTCTGACTATCCTGAGGAACACCTACAAACACTGTGGCACAACGGGGGTGAGTTGCCAACTCGTGAATAGTAAATAACATATGCAGGTAATCGCGAGTATGCACGTACAGCGCGAATCTAACATAAGCATTTAATATCAATGAATAGTCATATGTAATACAATAATCATGAAAGGTACACTAACAGGTACTACTAATACATGAAGCAATAATAGTATGACAATCTGTATGCAGTATCATGTAAGGTACATATCAGTTCTACTAATACATGAAGAAATGATATGAATGAAGGTATGTAAATGCAACAATCATGGAAGGTACTCTAACGGGTACACTAATGCATGAGGCAGTGCATAAACAGTAAATATGGAGTATGGAATACAACATGTCATTTCCACGGAAATCCTAACCTCGTGGTAGGAACAAAATCCAACAAGACAGTTCAAATCCCAATTTCCACAAATCAGCCCTCAAACTGGCTCTCATATCATATAAATCTCATATATCCCGTATGTACAATATCAAGTAGATCTCACATATCCCGTATGTACAACATCAAGTAGATCTCACATATCCCGTATGTACAACATCAAGTATATCTCACATATCTCGAATGTACAACATCAAGTAGATCTCACATATCCCGAGTGTACAAAATCAGCAATCTCATATGTCCTAAATCCAATGTCAATGAGTCCTTTACATTCTAGGTATATTTGCATGAGTAAAATATGATGATGTATATAAATTAATATCAATACACATATATCAGCGTCCCATTCCACTAATATTGGTGTAAGGGCATATATAACAGCGGCCAAATCCCCTGTTATATATATAAAGGAGTAAGAAGAAATATCATGAAACCAATGTGTCAAGCATCGACACAGAAATGCTGATCTATCAGGTGCTGTCACCAAGACTGGCACCTTGATAGGTACGTATCATACGCTATCCCGAAAGCACGAGTGCCTAAATCTGACCCTCGCCTCTCGACGTATCAATACGTACATGACTCCCGTCGGTATCCCCATGATAACCGCTGAGTCATTGGTAATGTCACCGGATGGTATGGTTCCCCCACTAACTCATCTCCTCACTGAGATTCTTTCCCCGGGGTACCTCCGGGCCCCACCATGTACCCGCACACAGATCCCTCCTTTCCTCGCGTGGGGTATATATATATCCGAACCGATAAATCTCATGGTGGCTGCTGAAATATCATATCATGGGAAACCGAGTTTTTCAAATTAGGCATAATTCCATGAAACTACCACGGTCCCCAAATCCAGAAAACATCATGAAAAATCCATATCTCAATGCGAAAATCCATGAATATAATATACGCATCATAAATCTGAAATGCGAGCATATAAAGGAAAACCCGCAATTAACTGTAACAAGTTAATATAATATCATGCGGTTCCTAATCTCTCCAATTCAAAAATAACATCAAGTAAAGGTAAACATGTAGCTATAACCAAATATATGTGCAACATAAAAGTATAGCAAGATATATGTATCTACCTATAAGTAATGATGTAGTATACTCACTGGGTATAAGTGAAGTATGTGTGCAAAGTATACAAACCCACCGTTGCCGGTCCCAAGTCCGGATGAGAAAGGGTGAGGGTTGTGGTAGGCTTGTGACAGCCAACGGAAAACTTTGTCACATTCTATGACATGAACCATTACAAGAATATCGTTGGGGCGTCCCCTACTCAGCGACGCGCTACATCGGATCCCGGGTGTAGTGTTAAATATGCAAGGGCTTGGTCGTCGTCCAGATGCGGCGCGCTACATCGGACCCCGGGTGTAGTGACAAATAAGCAAGGGTCGTCGTCTAGAGACGGCGCGCTACATCGGACCCCGGGTGTAGTGACAAATAAGCAAGGGTCGTCGTCTACAGACGGCGCGCTACATCGGACCCCGGGTGTAGTGACAAATAAGCAAGGGTCGTCGTCCAGAGACGGCGCGCTACATCGGACCCCGGGTGTAGTGACAAATAAGCAAGGGTCGTCGTCTACAGACGGCGCGCTACATCGGACCCCGGGTGTAGTGACAAATAAGCAAGGGTCGTCGTCCAGAGACGGCGCGCTACATCGGACCCCGGGTGTAGTGACAAATAAGCAAGGGTTTCATAGGATCCGTCTAGCTTCCTGGAACATAGGTTCCCTTACGGGTAGACTAATAGAATTAGTGGAGGTGATGATTAGGAAGAGAGTTGGTATTATGTGTTTGCAAGAAACTAAGTGGGTAGGTGAAAAGAGTAGAGTCATAGTGCCTTGAGGTTATAAGCTTTGGTATACGGGTAGAGATAAAAATCGTAATGGGGTAGGTATAATCATAGATAGACGGTTGCTTGAGGATGTAGTTGAGATTAGGAGAAAAGGTGATAGAATTTTACTGGTTAAGCTTATTCTAGGTGGAGAGATCTTTAATGTTATTAGTGCTTATGCACCACAGATAGGTCTTGATGACGCTAGTAAGCGTCTATTCTGGGAGGATTTAGACGAGGTGGTGCAAAGTATACCTAATGGAGAGAAGTTATTTATTGGTGGTGATCTTAATGGACATGTAGGTACTAGTCGTAGTGGGTTTGATACTATCCATGGAGGTTTTGGTTTCGGACAAAGGAATGAAGTAGGTGACTCGATTCTAGATTTCGCTTTATCTTATGACTTGATCTTAGCAAACACCTGGTTTAGGAAAAGAGAGTCCCACCTTATCACTTTTAGGAGCGGATCAAATGCTAGTCAAATAGACTTTTTTCTGACGAGAAGAATAGATAGAGGTTGTTGTATCGACTGTAAGGTAGTGCCAGGTGAAAGTGTAACTACTCAACATAGACTTTTAGTTCTAGATTTTCGATTTAGAAGAGAACCTAGGAAGATTAGACGTAAGGTAGAGCCTAAAATTAAATGGTGGCGATTGAAAGAAGGTAATCAAAAGGCTTTTATAGATCGTGTAGTACAAGAAGCGGATTGGCAGTCGGAAGATGATCCAGACAAAACATGGAATAAAATGGCTAGTTGTATCAAGAAAGTAGCTAGAGATCTACTTGGTGAGTCGAGAGGTGGTGCTCCACCATCTAAGGACATATCATGGTGGAATGAAGATGTAAAGGCTGCTATTAAAATTAAAAGGGATTCTTATAAAGATTTGAAGAAAAGTAGAGATGTGGAGAGATTTGAGAAGTACAAAATGGCTAAAAAGGAAGTTAAGAAAGCTGTTCGGGAAGCTAAATCTAAGGTCTACAAGGAGGTGTATGAGAAATTAGACACTAAAGAGGCTGCAAATGATATATACCGGATTGCTCGAATGCGGGAAAGGAAGACTAGAGACTTATGTGCGGTGAAGTGTGTCAAAAATGAAAATCAGAAGGTTTTAGTTCGAGATGAGGATATCAAGGAAAGATGGAGAGATTATTTTGACAAATTGTTCAATGAGAGCTTTACTAAGAATTTAGATGGACTTGTCATTCAATCTCAAGATATAAATCGTGATTTCATGCGTAAAATAAGACTTACTGAGGTTAAAAAAGCTTTGAACAGAATGGGTTTAAGAAAAGCGGTTGGTCCTGACGGGATTCCTATCGAGATTTGGAGATGCTTAGGCGAAATAGGCGTTAAATGGCTGACAGATCTGTTTAATAAGATTTGGCAGACAAAAAAGATGCCAAATGAATGGAGGAAAAGTATCCTTGTACCTATCTACAAGAATAATGGTGACATTCAAAGTTGCTCAAACTACCGTGGAATAAAACTAATGTGTCACACCATGAAACTTTGGGAGAGGGTGATTGAACACAGGCTAAGGAAGGATATTAAGATAACAGAGAACCAATTTGGGTTCATGCCTGGACGATCGACGACAGAGGCGATTCATTTGCCTCGTCAACTTGTCGAGCGCTTTCGAGAGAGGAGAAGAGATTTGCATATGATATTTATTGATTTAGAAAAAGAGTACGACAAGGTACCTAGAGAGGTATTATGGGGGACAATGATGAAAAAGGGGGTCCCCGTCAAGTATATTGACATAATCAAGGATATGTACGACGGAGTAGTGGCAAATGTCAGAACTTGCGGTGGCTTAACAAGTGATTTTCCGATTACTATTGGTTTACATCAAGGATCTGCATTAAGTCCTTTCCTGTTTACCATCGTGATGGATGAGCTTACTAGAACTATCCAAGATGAAGTCTCTTGGTGCATGCTATTCGCTGATGATATTGTTCTAGTAAATGAGACGAAAGCAGGGGTTAATGCCAAATTGGAATTATGGAGACAAACATTGGAATCTCGGGGATTCAGATTGAGCAGGTCCAAGACAGCATATATGCACTGCAAATTTAGTAGCCAGAGAAATCAAAACCATATTGGTATAACATTGGAAGGGCAAGAGATATCACCGAGCGACCAATTTAGATATCTAGGTTCCATCAACCAAAGGAATGGGGAGATCGATAGTGATGTTAATCAAAGGATCCAAGCTGGTTGGTTGAAATGGAGGAGTGCAACAGGGATTTTGTGTGATCGTAACTTTCCGTTAAAATTGAAAGGGAAGTTTTATCGGAGCGCTATTCGGCCTGCCTTATTATATGGTACAGAATGCTGGGCTCCTAAGAAGCATCATACACAGAAGATGCACGTAGCGGAGATGCGCATGCTTCGTTGGATGTGCGGTAACACTAGAAAAGACAAGGTACGAAATGAGGATATTCGTGCAAAAGTTGGTGTAGCACCCGTGGAGGAGAAGATGTGGGAAAACCGGCTTAGATGGTTTGGTCATGTGCGACGCAGACCTATGGAAGCACCGGTTCGACGAATAGATACTCTCGATATGGGTAATGGCAAAAGGGCAAAAGGGAGACCGAAGAAAACATGGATGGAGGTGATACGAAACGATATGGTTGCCAAAGGACTCAATGAAAGTATATTGTTCGATAGAAGTGAGTGGAGACAGAGGATTCATGTGTTGGACCCGGCGTGATTCTCATGTTGGTTCATGTAGCCTACCCCTTATGCTTGGGATAAAAGGCTCGGTTGTTGTTGTTGTTGTTGTTGTATGTGTACAAAATATACCTGTAGCTATGACATAAAGTGTGTATGTACCTATCACTATTGGTACGATACTCTATAGGTATACATGTATCTAACACGCAAGTATGTGAAGGCATATGTGTAAACATGTGGATATATAGGTATGCTAAATGTCATATGCGATAAGAACTATGAATCACTGTCTCAATGTTCCTAACCAAGCAATATCATTTCTATATATGAGTTGTCACGTCCCGCTTCCCAGAGTACGCTAGATTGGGCACGTGACATAGCCAGCCATGCTACCTGTGGGTAGGAAGTATCCATCCACAGTCACATTACGGCTGTAGAGATATCAAGAACAAGATGAAACTATCTAAAACATGTCCATAATCCAGAATAATAGGAGTCAATAATAAATAAATGCGGAAGCAAATGATCCAATACAAATAACTGAAATGTATGTCCCATAATGCGGGCTCACATCAGGAAATAAATGCAGGAAATAAAACTAACTACTACTGAACTCACAGCTCAGCCTGCTGGCTGAAGTACTCCTGCTCGGACTGCGACAGCGGTACAGAATCCGGGCCATGCAAAACCCAGACGTCAGCGCGTCATGTCATCAAGTAATATAATATGAACAGTGTAGCAGACAATGTAACATAAACATGAATAAAACGAGAGTAGCAATAATGTGAATCAAGCAGTGCAGGGTAGTGTGCAGTGGGTAACTAAACCGTTCTATCAGGTTTTCTGTTCTAGAGTCTTTGAAATCAATTGATGAATCGTCGATGTAACTCAATAGTATCCCGTGCATGCCCGGGACCACGGTCAAGACCCTCGGGGCCGAATCCGAGACGTGCCGCTAGGCAGTAACAGGTAGCAGGATGGGCGAGTGATGTCAGCATCATCACTCCGGGGCTGGCCTAGCCCGTAAGACTGATCAGAACTGGTATCGAACTGTTGAGTTACAAGTCAGGTTTCACCTTTGATTTCCCCATACCCCCAAGTTATATATGTCGAGTCAGGTATTCAGTAATCAAGAACTAATGCCAACACAGGATCAGGTAAAAGCAGGTTTGTCTGGATAGACAACAGGAACGGTCTATGAGGACTACATGTCAGGTTTGTTGGCATTAGACACAAGATCAGGTAACGGGTCAGGTCATGGTATATCAGGTCAAGTCAACAGTGTACGGTACCATGTCAGGTATATCAATATATATATGTATGTGTAGCAATGTCAGGTCAAGATGTAAACAATATCGTGGGTGTGCTCACAATCAGATATATAATCAAACATGGGTATCAACAATCATGAGATAAGCAATGAATTAAGTAATAAGCAGTTTCATTCAAATTACAAGAGTGCAGTAAGACAATATAGCCGTTTAGTCATGTTAACAGGTTTAAGAGCCCTTAGAGGTGCAATGATTTGTATAACGGTTCAGTATAGCTATTACAGGTTAAAATGCACACGAGTTTCCGAATGGAACAGAACTATAAAGGCAAACGCCATAAGCTATGTTAACATTAAAAATGTGATTAAACATGTAATTATGGTTATTAGGTTCAATTTGCAACTGTAGGTTCCAAGTTTAACGGTAAAATGATATAATGCAATATTGTACACGAAAACGAGAAATGATCGTACCAAGTTAAATTTACATGTTTAGGGTGTCATAATATATGTGTAAATATTGTATAGCATGTAGCAAGGGATACTTGCCTCAGCGGGTCGCGAACCGGGAAAAACGGAACGTAACCTTAGCGGGGAAACTCGCGACGGGTGCACGGTTCACGGATTGAACCCAAACAACGAACCAAGGAACCACATGGGTCAGAGTACCTTGCTGGATCGTCGGGACACGTCGCCGGCACGGCCGGATTCCGACGAGATACAAAAACAGTGAATAGGGTTTCTAAAGGGTGTAGATCTAGAGAAAGAAAGAAAGGAACAGAGAAGGGGAAGAAGAAGATGATGAGGGATACTCACTGGGTCTCAGAGGGCATTAGCAACGACGGCGAGATCGACGGCGGCGAGAACGACGTCTCCGGCGATCTGCAGAATTCATCCAGCAGTTTTCTTTTCAGTTTGAAAACGAAGAGAGGAAGGATGAGATGGAAAAGCACTTGCAAGGTGTTCTGGGATGGTCGGGTGATCGTCGGCGACGACCAGGGGCGGCGCAGACGCGCGCAGGGGTGGTCGCCGGTGGCCGCAGAGAGGCTGCAGGGGTTGCAGATGGTCGCGGGTCTGGTCGGGGTGCACCGGGAGAAGGA
Organism: Agapanthus africanus; assembly: GCA_030015575.1. Taxonomy (NCBI): domain Eukaryota; kingdom Viridiplantae; phylum Streptophyta; class Magnoliopsida; order Asparagales; family Amaryllidaceae; genus Agapanthus; species Agapanthus africanus. The sequence goes on from JASDDO010000024.1 coordinate 311,128,648, forward strand.
GGATGACGGTAAGGGAAAGACGACGAGGTGATCGTCGGCGGCGAGTCGTTGGAATGGCTGCTGGTGGTCGCGGGTGGTGAGCAGGTGGCTGCAGCGGCGAGGGCAAGGTCGCGGTGAGGGTGCAGGCGCACGAGAAGGAGGACGAGGGGATTGGAGAGGTGAGGAGGTGCGGGCGCAGGCGATGGTGGTGCCGACATGGGGCTGCGGTGGTGATGGGTGAAGGTGGCTAGGGTTTGCGCGAGGGCTCGTTGGGTTCTCGTGAGGAAAATTATGGGGAGGGAAAGATTTAAAAGGGAGAGAGAGAAAAAGAGAATGAAGTTAGAGAGAGAGAGATATTTGAGGGGTAGAGAGAGAGATAGAGAGACATAGATATGAGGGGGGAGAGAGAGAGAGTTATGAGATGGGGCCTACGGGAGATGAGGGATTCGATTGGCTGAAAGAGATTTTTTAGGTGATAGGAAAAATTTTAAATTAAGATTTAAAGATATAAGAAACGGTGAATATATTATACGTTAAGGAAATATTCGTAAGTTATAAAATATTAAATTTGGGATTTTGGCGCCAAATGAAATATTTCCAAATCGCGCCCGGATCAGGTCCAAAAATTTGAAATTGAAATAATAGGATTTTAAGCGGGTTCCAAATTTTAAAATTAAGTGTTTTATGATTAAAAAGCATACCCCCAATACGGACACATGTATGCGCGCGTAGCCGTCCAAACTCGCCCGTTTCACTGAACGGGACGAGAACACAATACACGGACGCTACCACAAGGCTAGGGGTGTCGAGTAGGCCAAGTTGGATATTTTTAACTTTATTTTAGATGCCAAAAATTGTTATATGCAGAAATGAATTTACCGGGTACAAATTTACAGTAAGCAACAAACAAGCAAGATAAAGGAAATACGTGACGCCTATGCTCAAACAGTAACAGAAATTAGTAGCATCGGGCTCGGGTGTTACATTATACCCAACTACAAAAAGAATTTCGTCCTCGAAATTCCAAGAATACAAAGATGGATAACTACAAGAAAAGGTGAGGAAACTTCTGCCGGATTTCATCTTCTCGTTCCCAAGTGGACTCTCCACGCGAGCGATTACCCCAAGAAACAAGCACAAGAGGGATCACTTTGTTCTTAAGAACATTTTCCCTTCGATCCACAATTTCAATCGGTCGCTCCTCAAAAGTCAAGTCTTCTCGTACTGTTAGCTCCGAATGATCCAAAACGTGTGTTTCATCTCGAACATACTTACGTAGTTGAGATACGTGAAACACATCGTGCACACTTGCCAAGGACTGTGGTAACGCCAAACGGTACGCTACCTCACCAACACGCTCCAAGATCTCAAAGGGTCCAACGAATCGAGGACTAAGCTTTCTTCGACTTCCAAAACGAATCACCCCTCTAGTCGGTGATATCTTCAAGAATACCAAATCACCAACGGCGAACTCTAGAGGTTTTCTTGACGTGTCAGCCCAACTCTTCTGTCTGTCTTGAGCTGCCTTCATATGATTCCTGATAGTGTTAACATTTTCAACTGTCTGCACCACCAAATCTGGTCCCAACAATCTTCGTTCACCGACATCATCCCAACAAACAGGTGAACGGCATTTACGACCATATAAAGCTTCAAACGAAGCCATCTGGATAGTTGTCTGAAAACTGTTGTTGTAAGAAAACTCCACCAAGTGTAGATGATCCTCCCAAGAACCCTTGAAGTCCAACATGCATGCTCTCAACATGTCTTCAAGAGTTTGGATCATTCTCTCCGACTGACCATCAGTTTGAGGATGATAAGTTGTGCTAAACTTCAATCGAGTCCCCAAACTTTCCTGTAAACTCCTCCAGAAGTGTGATAAGAACCGAGTGTCCCGATCGGACACGATGCTCATCGGTACTCCATGCAATCTTACAATCTCCTGCATGTACCGCTCCGCCAAGGTCTCTGTTGATTGACCAACCCGAAAAGGAATAAAGTGAGCTTCCTTGGTCAACCGATCAACAATCACCCATACAACATTGTTGCCTTTTGGACTCCGCGGTAAAGCCGTCACGAAATCCATGGCTATATGTTCCCACTTCCACTGAGGAATCGGAAGTGGTTGCAATAAACCAGCAACCCTTTGATGTTCAGTCTTAACTTGCTGACACACTAAGCACTTAGCCACAAAGCGAGCAATCTCTCGTTTCATGCCTTCCCACCAGAAATGCTGTCGAATATCTCGGTACATCTTTGTGCCTCCTGGATGTACAGAATAGGCTGAACTGTGTGCCTCTTTCATAAGCTCTTCACGAACATCACCCTTTGGCACACACAAACGGCTACCATACCTCAAAGAACCATCTTCGTGGATCAATAAATCTGTTCGTAATCCGGCCTCAACCTGCTCTCGAAACTTTTGCAGTCTAGGATCCTGCGATTGTGCTGCTTTAATATTCTCGATTAATGACGAATGTACTTGCAGCTGCATCAACTGTCCCGTAGAACGCGGCAGCACAACCTCCAAGTCAAACCTTCAAAAATCTGCAACGATCTCCCTCTGCGTAGTTAACACCTGAATTGCTGGTAACCGACTAAGCGCATCCGGTACGACATTAACCTTCCCCGGATGGTACTTAAGATCAAGATCGTAGTCAGCCATCAGCTCCAACCATCTACGCTGCCTCATGTTAAGCTTCTTCTGTGTGAACACATACTTCAAGCTCTTATGATCTGTAAAAACTTCGACTCTTTCGCCCAAAAGGTAGTGTCTCCAAATCTTCAAAGCAAAAATCACAGCCGCAAGCTCCAAGTCATGAGTTGGATAATTCTTCTCATGGGTCTTCAATTGTCTCTATGCGTACGCTACAACCTTTCCATGCTGCATCAAAACACATCCCAATCCTTTCCCAGATGCGTCGCTGTGAATCACCAATCCTCCGGAATTGTCTGGTACGATCAGAATAGGGGCGGTTATCAACTTCTGCTTCAACGTCTCGAAAGCTAACGCACACTTATCCGTCCATACAAAAGGTACCTCCTTGTGCGTAAGCTTGGTTAACGGCTCTGCCAGACGAGCAAAGTTCTCCACAAATCTCCTGTAGTATACGGCTAATCCAAGAAAACTTCTTATCTCAGCAACATTCTTTGGAATAGGCCAATCTCGAACTGCTGTAATCTTTTCTGGATCGACGGCAATTCCATCGCCAGACACAACATGCCCCAAACACTTCACTTCCTCCAGCCAAAACTCGCACTTACTCATCTTCGCGTATAACTTCTCTTGTCTCAACGTCTGCAGTGCGATCTTCAAATGCTCAGCATGCTCCTCAAAACTCTTCGAGTAAACCAGAATATCGTCAATGAATACCACAATGAACTGGTCCAAGAAAGGTGAAAAGATTCGGTTCATCAAGTCCATGAATACTGCCGGCGCATTCGTTACTCCGAAGGGCATCACTAAGTATTCGTAATGTCCATACCGAGTTCAGAACGCCGTCTTGCAAATATCTTCTGCTTTCATTCGAACCTGATGATATCTGGATCGCAAATCCAGCTTCGAGAATACCCTCGCGCCATTAAGCTGCTCAAAAAGTTCTCCAATGCGAGAGATCGGGTACTTGTTCTTAATAGTCACCCGGTTTAATTCTCGATAGTCGATGCACATCCTTCTTGTACCGTCCTTCTTCTTTACTAGAAGAACTGGACCTCCCCAAGGCGAGTTACTGCTTCGAATCCAACCTTTCTCAAGCAATTCAGCAACCTGTTTCTTAACTTCTTCCAACTCTACTGGTGCCATTGGATAATACGCTTTAGATACTGGCGCTACACCAGAAATAAGATCAATTGCGAACTCCACGTCTCGCTTCGGCGGTAAACCCGATATATCTTCAAACACGTCCATAAAATCACGAACAACTGCCGGCTCTTTACCATTATCAACTTCCATTGCTGCAAGAATATCATTTGTTGGCCTAGCCCTAAACTCGACTGGCCCGACAGAACTGCTTCCTCCAGTGAAGGTAAACTCAGGATGTCCGGGAAGCTGGAAAATTACTTTCTTTACCCTACAGTCAATGTGAGCGTGGAAAGTGCCAAGAAAATCCATCCCCAAGACGACTTCATAGCTGCCCGTATCAATCACCAAGAAATCTGCAAAAAGTTCCCGTCCGCACACAACAACTGTACAATCTTTACATTCCCTACTAGATATGATTTTCCCATTCCCGGTATGTATGTCCCAGAAACTAGACAGGGTCGTGCAGGCAATCGAGTGTGTAGTTATAAACTTGGATGACATAAAACAATGGGATGCACCAGAATCAAATAATGCCAATGCGGGAAAACCATGAACGAGTAGAATACCTGAAACGACTTCTCCTGACGCCTTAGCTTCCTCAGCTGTCAAGGTAAAAGCTCAAGCCTGATTAGGTCCTTGAGTCAGCTGTTTCTGTCCTTGGAACGGTTTCTGCGGAGGCTTCTGAATATCATCCCTCGTACGAAGCTTCGACGGACAGGCACCAACTGCGTGATCAGCCGCTCCACAAACCAAACAAAGTCCCAGCCTTCTTCGACAATCCTTCAGCACGTGCCCAGGTAAACGGCAGTAGTCATAAATTACGCTCTTTCTTCGATCAACGATCACAGGCTTCTTCATGGGTGCTACACCACGACGGTCCACTGGAATACCCTTGCGACCATGAGCTCGGTTAGGTACAAATGCTGGCTTCCTTACTGCAACTGTTGTCTGCTGCAAACTCCCTTTCATCCCAGATAAACTCTGCTGTTCCCGAGCTGCCGTAAGAACCTGTGAGAAAGTGGTCAAACCCAGGGAGACAATCTGCCTCTGGATGTCCACATCCAAACTGCGCATGAACCTTCGTGCCCTGTCTGCATCTTTGGCAACTAAAGGTCCAACGAATCTGCTGAGTCTCGTCCATTCTGCTGCATGCACATCCACGGGTGCTCCATTCTGCCTTAGCCCAATAAACTTCTCTTCCATTTCCTCCCGTGCAGTCCGCGGGAAGAACTTCTCCAGGAAACTCTTAGAAAATCCGCCCACTTGATCGACTTGGGCAAACGGGTCTCCTCCACAAGCCACCATTCTCGGGCGTAGTCCACTAACTGAATGCGTACCACATCAACTCTTTTGTCATATGAAATCTGTGCCGCAATCAGCAAATTCTCCGTGTCAACTAGCCATTGCTCGGCTGGCAACGGCTCCTCCAAACCAGTAAATGTAGACGGACCCAAACGTCTGAAATCTGCTACGGTCCCTACTCGGTCAACTGGTTTAGCTCCAACATTGTTTACAGACTGCTGAACGATCTGCAAACCTTCCTGAAACGAGTCTGCTTGCTGCTGGATCAGCTCGGTCTGCCTCTTTTGATTCTCTAGCATTCCCCTTATCACTCCAAGCAGGCGGCTTCGTCCACACGCCTCTGGTACGTCTTTAAATTCTTATCTGCCATATTCCTGAAATCAAAACACCCAACATTAGCATGATGATAGATTCAATATATAGATCAAGGCTAGAACTCCAAGATACTTAAATAGAGTACCGCATTGTAACTATGCCGCGGTATCATAGCCACAATTACTTAACTCCACCCAAGTCGCCTAAGTCCTAGAGATAACAAGAAATCATGTTTTTCGAGTCGACAGGCAAAGGAAGTTTGCACATTGTAAAAGATATAATCAGGAAGAATGTGATTCAAGAATGGTAAACGGCAAAATGGCAGGACATGTTTCCTAAACACGGGCATTCTGATTCGTGTATTGGGTACAATACCCAACTACAAAAGAATCAACCCAACTAACCTATGTCTCTGATACCAAAAGAACCATGTCACGCCCCGGTTCCCAGAGTACGCTAGATTGGGCACGTGACATAGCCAACCATGCTACCTGTGGATAGGAAGTATCCATCCACAGTCACATTACGGCTGTAGAGATATCAAGAACAAGATGAAACTATCTAAAACATGTCCATAATCCAGAATAATAGGAGTCAATAATAAATAAATGCGGAAGCAAATGATCCAATACAAATAACTGAAATGTATGTCCCATAATGCGGGCTCACATCAGGAAATAAATGCAGGAAATAAAACTAACTACTACTGAACTCACAGCTCAGCCTGCTGGCTGAAGTACTCCTGCTCGGACTGCGACAGCGGTACAGAATCTGGGCCATGCAAAACCCAGACGTCAGCGCGTCATGTCATCAAGTGATATAATATGAACAGTGTAGCAGAAAATATAACATAAACATGAATAAAACGAGAGTAGCAATAATGTGAATCAAGCAGTGCAGGGTAGTGTGCAGTGGGTAACTAAACTGTTCTATCAGGTTTTCTGTTCTAGAGTCTTTGAAATCAATTGATGAATCGTCGATGTAACTCAATAGTATCCCGTGCATGCCCGGGACCACGGTCAAGACCCTCGGGGCCGAATCCGAGACGTGCCGCTAGGCAGTAACAGGTAGCAGGATGGGCGAGTGATGTCAGCATCATCACTCCGGGGCTGGCCTAGCCCGTAAGACTGATCAGAACAGGTATCGAACTGTTGAGTTACAAGTCAGGTTTCACCTTTGATTTCCCCATACCCCCAAGTTATATATGTCGAGTCAGGTATTCAGTAATCAAGAACTAATGCCAACACAGGATCAGGTAAAAGCAGGTTTGTCTGGATAGACAACAGGAACGGTCTATGAGGACTACATGTCAGGTTTGTTGGCATTAGACACAAGATCAGGTAACGGGTCAGGTCATGGTATATCAGGTCAAGTCAACAGTGTACGGTACCATGTCAGGTATATCAATATATATATGTATGTGTAGCAATGTCAGGTCAAGATGTAAACAATATCGTGGGTGTGCTCACAATCAGATATATAATCAAACATGGGTATCAACAATCATGAGATAAGCAATGAATTAAGTAATAAACAGTTTCATTCAAATTACAAGAGTGCAGTAAGACAATATAGCCGTTTAGTCATGTTAACAGGTTTAAGAGCCCTTAGAGGTGCAATGATTTGTATAACGGTTCAGTATAGCTATTACAGGTTAAAATGCACACGAGTTTCCGAATGGAACAGAACTATAAAGGCAAACGCCATAAGCTATGTTAACATTAAAAATGTGATTAAACAGGTAATTATGGTTATTAGGTTCAATTTGCAACTGTAGGTTCCAAGTTTAACGGTAAAATGATATAATGCAATATTGTACACGAAAACGAGAAATGATCGTACCAAGTTAAATTTACAGGTTTAGGGTGTCATAATATATGTGTAAATATTGTATAGCATGTAGCAAGGGGTACTTGCCTCAGCGGGTCGCGAACCGGGAAAAACGGAACGTAACGTCAGCGGGGAAACTCGCGACGGGCGCACGGTTCACGGATTGAACCCAAACAACGAACCAAGGAACCACACGGGTCAGAGTATCTTGCTGGATCGTCGGGACACGTCGCCGGCATGGCCGGATTCCGGCGAGATACAAAAACAGTGAATAGGGTTTCTAAAGGGTGTAGATCTAGAGAAAGAAAGAAAGGAACAGAGAAGGGGAAGAAGAAGAAGATGAGGGATACTCACTGGGTCTCAGAGGGCACTAGCAACGACGGCGAGTTCGATGGCGGCGAGAATGACGTCTCCGGCGATCTGCAGAATTCATCCAGCAGTTTTCTTTTCAGTTTGAAAACGAAGAGAGGAAGGATGAGATGGAGAAGCACTTACAAGGTGTTCTGGGATGGTCGGGTGATCGTCGGTGACGACCAGGGGTGGCGCAGACGCGCGCAGTGGTGGTTGCCGGTGGCCGCAGAGAGGCTGCAGGGGTTGCAGATGGTCGCGGGTCTGGTCGGGGTGCACCGGGAGAAGGAGGATGATGGTGAGGGAAAGACGACGAGGTGATCGTCGGCGGCGAGACGTTGGAACGGCTGCTGGTGGTCGCGGGTGGTGAGCAGGTGGCTGCAGCGGTGAGGGCAAGGTCGCGGTGAGGGTGCAGGCGCACGGGAAGGAGGACGAGGGGCTTGGAGAGGTGAGGAGGTGCGGGCGCAGGCGACGGTGGTGCCGGCGTGGGGCTGCGGTGGTGATGGGTGAAGGTGGCTAGGGTTTGCGCGAGGGCTCGTTGGGTTCTCGTGAGGAAAATTATGGGGAGGGAAAGATTTAAAAGGGAGAGAGAGAAAAAGAGAATGAAGTTAGAGAGAGAGAGAGATTTGAGCGGTAGAGAGAGAGAGATAGAGAGAAAGAGAGAGAGACAAAGATATCAGGGAGGGAGGGAGAGAGAGAGAGAGAGAGTTATGAGATGGGGCCCACGGGAGATGAGGGATTCGATTGGCTGAAAGAGATTTTTTAGGTGATAGGAAAAATTTTAAATTAAGATTTAAAGATATAAGAAACGGTGAATATATTATACGTTAAGGAAATATTCGTAAGTTATAAAATATTAAATTTGGGATTTTGGCGCCAAATGAAACATTTCCAAATCGCGCCCGGATCGGGTCCAAAAATTTGAAATTGAAATAATAGTATTTTAAGCGGGTTCCAAATTTTAAAATTAAGTGTTTTATGATTAAAAAGTATACCCCCAACACGGACACATGTATGCGCGCGTAGCCGTCCAAACTCGCCCGTTTCACTGAACGGGACGAGAATACAATACACGGACGCTACCACAAGGCTAGGGGTGTCGAGTAGGCCAAGATGGATATTTTTAACTTTATTTTAGATGCCAAAAATTGTTATATGCAGAAATGAATTTACCGGGTACAAATTTACAGTAAGCAACAAACAAGCAAGATAAAGGAAATACGTGACACCCTACGCTCAAACAGTAACAGAAATTAGTAGCATCGGGCTCGGGTGTTACATGAGTTGTGCGTGACATGTCAATTATTAACGGTGTGTGTGGCATACAATCAGTGCTCGTGCAACATGAGCCGTCAATAATAGTGCCGTGTCCTAAGGATACTAGTCCAAGCACAACAATTTACTAAGCAGTAGGGTAAATGCGCAATTCTAAACATGACATAGAATATGCGACAAGTTTAATCATTTCTAGTCCATACGCATAACGCCATGCGGGCGATTTCCCTGTAGATGTTAAATCTATTCACCAACACTCCTGGCTAAGTGTAGCCAACCACCTGTTTTCCCTTTGTAGCTGTGTCCGTAGTCCCCGCCTGCGAACCTACAACAGTAAGACAATAAAACAAGTGTATATTAATAATAACCCTAAAACACGTACAAACTACATTTAACCGACACAACAACACAAAATATACTCTCAAGTGTTCGTATTGTGGCTAACGTGCGTAGCGACACGACGAAAACAACTTAAGAGCAAAACCACCCAAAGTGCACGATCCGTGTCGTATAACGTATCGTGCGAACACAAAACACTACAACCTACCTAAGTGATCCCAGATTTTGCATACAGAGAAAACTAAACAAACAAACAGAACCAAATACATCCAAACCCCAGCATAGACCTACCCTCAAAAACCCACACCCCAACTCAAACCAACGGCCGACGTCGCCGGACTTCCCTCGAGTGGTCGCCGGCCGAGTCCGAGCCCCATGGGTTCGTGCTCCAGGTAAAGTCCTATGGTCACAGGTATACCACAACTATTTTGTTTAGTTTTCTAGTAAAAATTCCGGGTCACAGCAGGTCACAGATATCGCAAATCGACACTAAAATACGATATGTTACACAAAACCTAATTTTAACCAATCTAAACTGAAAATAACTAGCTACAAAGCACAAAAACTAATTAAAGAAAAGATAGAGATCAATACCTAGCTAAAAGAACTCAAAGATCCAAGTCTTGCATGCTCCTAAGCATCCAAAAGGCACAGGTGAAGATAAATGAGATTTTTGTGATATAACTTGGGATTTTTGAGATTCAAAGAGCTTTGAATTGTTGCAAAAGCTCTTTAAATATCTCACACTCATTCTTGACATAGCACGATAGCTTTTGGAACATTAGTTTGTAGGATAAAATACGAAATTACATTTAAATATCATAAACTTTCAAAAACCGTTTTCTTTAAAAGTGTATTATTTAATTCCTTGCAAATGTGTCTCTGCAACCCATTTTGGGAAACCCCGATCGGGACGGTACGGGTTATCGCACATTCTCGGGCCTAGTAGAGCAAGATGCAGACCTCCTCACGGAGCATCCGATCTCGATGGAATTTTTAATGCAATTTTTAAGAAAAATGAGATTTCTACTTAATAAATAAAATTTATTTGTACAAAATATATATATGAATATTATCAAAATACCTACTTTAAATATATTATATATATTCCATGTTTTTCTAAATTAAAGGAATCACAAACTTTATGAAACTACCATTACAAATCAATACAATTCCAATATTAAATTAAAATACCATGTACAATGTAATTTAAGTTCTATTCACTAGAAAACATTATATTTTAAAATATACATCCATGAAAACCTTAAAGACGATAAATAAATACTTGAGCTTTATTTTGAAAATATATCAAAACTATTTTTTATAAAAACCCCTCAAGTTATATTAAATTACAATAAGGACCCTAGTAAATATAGGTTTAAGCGGGACCAGTTCTCTTGAGCCCCAGGGAGCCGGAGAATTTGGGTGCTTGTCTATTTAAGTTAGACAAATTAAAAACGATGTTATCAATACGGTAATTGTCTTAGAAAAATATACAAATTCTGCCGTCCATGTGCAGCAGTTACCGATAACACGAAAACTAATTCAGGACTTCAATTCTGTCTAAAAGGTCTGACGCAATCTGACGCAATCTGAGTCTCGGTCTAATATGAAATCAATCTATCCTTGAATATAATTCAAGATAACTTCAATACAACATGAATCCATTTATACCAGATACAATTTATATCAACTTGACTCGACTGAATCGAACCATGGATATACTCTGATTACATGACTATCCATTTATATTCAATCCGTTACATGATATCATGGTTTCGGTAAGTCTAATACAACCAATCAATACAAACAATACAAAATACATTACGGGGTTTTAAAAGGGTAGACTGGTACGGAATGTGTTAGAAGTGGCACGAGACGGTCACTTTAATACACCTAATCTGAATATCTATTGTTGTTGTACCGTGGCTTAACGGTTCCTTTGTGCTCCGTATACCTTAGTCCACGGAATAGTTGGACTCCTCTCGTATACACTGACATATTCTGTACCAAGCTACAAACAACATTACTAGTTATACTCTCTTATCTGTCTATTCTATTTCTATCTTTTCTTTGGGACTTATCGAGCTATTGTTCGCTTACGACATTCCTTCTCTCTTCTTTCTTTGGAATGTTGTCGGGTGGATCAGACTCTTTGGAGATCGAGCCCAGTTCAGAGGACTTGGATCAGTTCAGCGAAGACCCCGAGCTCTGGACCCTTGTATATACTTTACTTTTATGTTCATGCCATTGTTTAGGCATTGCTTTCATCATTGTATTTACAGTTCCGATGACTAGTTCATGCCATTGTTTAAGTGACGCGGTGATGACAGTCCTCTTCTGTCGTCAGTTTCCGACGAAGTGCCCGAAGAACTAGGTGGACAGTTCATCAAAGGTAGAGATGGAGCATGGCGTGAGTCGTCGTAACCAGTCCCGTCTAGCCCGGATGAGGGTGGCGGGAAATGCTCGGCATTGGACAGCGTCGGAGTTATCCTGGAAGCTCATGCTCGCTGTAAATGCGTCTAGATGGTCTTTTGGGTCGGATTTCCCGTCAAAGAGGGCCATCTTGGACGGTTTGTTCCTGGACGAGACGTGCTCGGCCAACATTTCCTCCGTAAAGGGTTTTTTCAGCGAATCGGTGGAGTATCGGGCCCCTCCGCCGGACGCCTGGCCATCCCGGTGAATGCCCTCGATTTTCTTCTCGAGGGCCTCGAGGCGGTTGTGGTACCCCGATGATTCGACACAGTTAGAATGGTGGACATTTCCGCTCCTAGTCTGCACTGTAGTGCGGTTTCGATTCCGCTCTATCAAATTTCTCAGATCCTCGGGCAATGTCCCTTTGGAGCAGTCTTGACGCGAGTTGTTTGCATGGTCCCGACGAGGGAGAGGGTGTCGGTCGATGTAACACCCGAGCCCAATAATACTATTTCTGTTACTAGTTGAGTGTTAGACGTTGCTCATTTCAATTATCTTATTTGTTTGGTGCTTGTTGCTAAATTTTAACCGGCTAAGTCATTTTCGCCTATAACAAATTTTAACACCTAAAATGAAATTAAAAATATCCATATTGGCCTACTCGTCGCCACTAGTCGCGTGGTAGCGTCCGCGCGTCGAGATTTCATCCCGTTCGGCGAAACGGGCAAGTTTGGACGACTACGCGCGCGTGCAAGTGTCCGACTTGGGGGCATGCATTTTAATCATAAAATATCTCATTTTAAAATTTGGAACTCGTTTAAAATCCTATTATTTGAATTTGAAATATTTGGGGGCAACCCGGGTGCAATTTGGAAATGTTTCATTTAGCGCCGAAATACCCATTTAAATTTAATATTATAAAACTATGATATATATATTTTCTGTTCCTTTTAACGTCTAAATCCCTAAAAATCCTTTTACAAATTCCCTTTTAAATCCCTTTTGCAACTCCCAGCCAATCACGAGGGACTAAATCCCTCGTGGGCCCCACCAACCCACTCTCTCTCTCTCCGCCTCTCAATCTCTCTCTATCTCTCTCTCTAATCTTTTTTCTCTCTCTCTCTCTCCTAAAATCTCTCTCTCTCTATCTTTTTTAACCCTTCGTCTTCACGAGAAACGCATCGCAGAAACCCTCGAACCCCACCGCAGCAAACCCTAGCCACCTCGTGCCGTCGCCGACGACCTCCCCGCGACCTCGCCACCATCATCCTCGCCTCCACAGGCTCGACCGCACCCCTTTCCTCCTCTTTCCTTCCTTCAGCGCCTGCACCCGACGCCACCGCCACCTGCGCGCGGTGCTGCTGTCGCCGCCGCCTCCCATCGCCGACGACGCCAGAGTCTTCCTCCCTTCACCCCGTCCCGACCTCTTCACCGTCTTCCTCCTTCCCTCGCCGGTGCTGCCACAAAACCCGAGCCTAACCCTAGCACCTAACCCCAGTCACCGGGAAAGCCGCCGTCGACCCTCTCCGCCGTTGCCAGAGCCACCGCCGACCACCTCTTCTCCCCCCTGCAATCCAGACCAGGCCAGGACCTCCTCTACTCATCACACCATCCCATTCCAGCGACCTCCAGCAACTTTCAGCCGGGACTGTCGCTGCCGCTGCCTCGCCGGCGCCCCGTCGCCGTCGAACCCGTCGCGGTTGCCCCCTGGTTATCCCTGTAAGCCTCTCTTCACCATCCCCCTTCTTGTATCCCCTCTCTGGTCGATTCTTGTTTCGCTTTGTAGTTTGCTAATTCGTCGCTGTTTTGACATTTCGCCGGATTCCGGCTGTGCCGACGACTTGACCCGACTCTCCAGCGAAGTACTCCAGCCCGTGTGGTCCCGCTGTTCGCTGTTTGGACTCGATCCGTGGCCCGTGCATCCGTCGCGTGTTTTCCGCCGACGTTGCGTTCGTGTTTTCCGGTTTGCGAAACCGTCGAGGCAAGATTTCTTGCTACATGCTACGTTAAACTAATTAAGTGTTTGACTCATAAAACTTGCAATATTAACTAAGTATAGTTACTTGTCTTATTGGACGAAATATGATATACATTATAATACTGCTACCTAAATCGTATTTTGCCACCGTAACCTTAATAACAACTACCTGTTAATCATTTTGTTATTTAAAGGTCGATAGCCGTACACATATATCTTCATTAATTTTCTGTTATTAATACTGCGCTACCCTGTGATTAGTGCACCCCACGGGTGCTCGAACCTGTTAATAAGATAATACAAAGCACCACTGTGATTAAATGAACTATTATTGTTATTTACTTTATTTCCTGCTGCTGTTCCTTATTCGCTTCTATACCTGTTATGAGCATACATTCGATTGCACTACATATTGACCTGACCTTGCTACACATGACATATATTTACATACCGATGCACCGGACATGGTACCCTATACATACCGACTCAACCTGTTGTACCATGACCTGACTTGTTACCTGATCTCATGCCTAATGCCAACAAACCTGACTTGGGGTCCTCATGGATCATTCCTATTGTCTATCCAGACAAACCTGCTTTTACCCGATCCTGTGTTGGCATTAGTTCTTGATTACTGAATACCTGACCTGACATACATAACTTGGGGGTATGGGGAAATCAAAGGTGAAACCGACTTGTAACTCAACAGTTCAATACCTGTTCTGATCAGTCTTATGGGCTTGGCCAGTCCGGGAGTGATGATGCTGACATCACTCGTCCATCCTGCTACCTATTACTGCCTAGCGGCATGTCTCGGATTCAGCCCCGAGGGTCTTGACCGTGGTCCCGGGCATGCACGGGATACTATTGAGTTACAACGACGAGTCATCAATTGATTTCAAAGACTTTAGAGTAGAAACTTGATAGGACAGTTTAGTTACCACTGCACATTACCTTGCACTGTTATTTCATAGTACTGCTTTATTCATGTTCATCCCTGCATTGCTTATTACCATGTTCATATTATATTATTGGTTGACATGACGCGCTGACGTCTGGGTTTTGCATGGCCCAGATTCCTTACCACTGTCGACGACCGAGCAGGAGTACTTCAGCCAGCAGGCTGATCTGTGAGTTCCATAGTGATTAGTTCATTTATTTCATTTCATTTCCAGATGTGAGCCCGCATTATGGGACGTACTATTTATTTATTGTATTGGATCATTTGCTTCCGCACTTATTGTTTATTGACTCTTATTATTATGGATTTGGACATGTGTTAGATTAGTTTATTTATCTTGTTCTTGATATCTCTACAACCGTAATGTGACTGTGGATGGATACTTCCTACCCACAGGTAGCATGGTTGGCTATGTCACGTGCCCAATCTTGCGTACTCTGGGAAGCGGGGCGTGACATGATTCTTTTGGTATCAAAGCCATAGGTTAGTTGGGTTGATTCTTTTGTAGTTGGGTATTGTACCCGATACACGAATCAGAATATCCGTGCTTAGGGAACATGTCCTGCCACCTCGACCGTTTTACCATCCTTGAATCATTCTTCCGGATCATGTCGACATGCAAACTTACTTTGCATGGTCAACTCGAAAACCTAGTTTCTTGTTATCTCTAGGACTTAGGCGACTTGGGTGGAGTTAAGTAATTGCGGCTATGATACTGTGTCATAGCTACAATGCAGTAATCTATTTAAGTATCTTGGAGTTCTAGCCTTGATTTATATATTGAATCTATTATCATGCTAATGTTGGGTGTTTTGATTTCAGGACTATGGCAGATAAGAATTTCAAGACGTATCGGAGGCGCGTGGATGAAGCCGCCATGTTAGGAGTTATACGTGGGATGTTGGAAAATCAGAAGAGGCAAACTGAGCTGATCCAGCAGCAAGCAGATTCATTTCAGGAGGGTTTGCAGGCCATTCGGCAGTCTGTAAACACCGCTGTAGCGAAGCCAGTTGACCGAGTAGGGACCGTGGCAGATTTCAGACGTTTGGGTCCTACTACTTTCACTGGTCTGGAGAAGCCGTTGCCAGCCGAGCAGTGGCTAGTAGACACGGAGAATTTGCTGATTGCGGCACAGATCCCAGAGGACAAGAGAGTTGATGTGGTGCGCATTCAGCTGGTGGATTACGCCCGAGAGTGGTGGCTTGTGGAGGAGAACCGCTTGCCCAAGCCAATCAGTTGGGCGGATTTCTCTAAGAGTTTCCTGGAGAAGTTCTTCCCGCGGACTGCACGGGAGGAAATGGAAGAGAAATTTATTGGGCTGAGGCAACATGGAGCACCTGTGGACGTACATGCAGCAGAATGGACGAGACTCAGCCGCTTCGCTGGACCCTTAGTCGCCAAGGAGGCAGACAGGGCGCGAAGGTTCTTGCGCAGTTTGGATGTGGACATCCAGAGGCAGATCGTCTCCCTGGGTTTGACCACTTTCTCGCAGGTTCTTACGGCAGCCAGAGAGCAGCAGAGTTTATCGGGAATGAAAGAGAACCTTCAGCAGACAGCAGTTGCGGCCAGGAAGCCCGCATTTGTACCTAACCGAGATCATGGGCGCAGAAGTATTCCAGTGGACCGTCGAGGTGTAGCACCCATGAATAAACCTGTGATAGTTGATCGAAGAAAGAGCGTGACTTGTGACTACTGCCATTTACCTGGGCACGTGCATAAGGAGTGTCGAAGGAGACTGGGACTTTGTCTGGTGTGTGGAGCGGCCGATCACGCAGTTGGTGCTTGTCCGTCGAAGCTTCGCACGAGAGATGATATACAGAAGCCTCCACAGAGACCGTTCCAAGGGCAGAAACAGCTGACTCAAGGACCTAATCAGGCTCGAGCTTTCACGTTGACAGCTGAGGAAGCTAAGACATCAGGAGAAGTGGTTTCAGGTACTTTACTCGTTCATGGTTTTCCCGCATTGGCATTATTTGATTCCGGAGCATCCCACTGTTTTATGTCATCCAAATTTATAGCTACACACTCGATTACCTGCACGACCCTGTCTAGTTTTTGGGACATACACACTGGGAATGGGAAAATCATAGCTAGTAAGGAATGTAGAGATTGTACAGTTGTTGTGTGCGGACGGGAGCTTTTTGCAGATTTCTTGGTGATAGATACGGGCAGCTATGAGGTTGTCTTGGGAATGGATTTCCTTGGCACTTTCCACGCCCACATTGACTGTAGGGCAAGGAAGGTAATTTTCCAGATTCCCGGATACCCTGAGTTTACCTTCACTGGGGGAAGCAGTTCTGTCGGGCCAGTCGAGTTCAGGGCTAGGCCGACACGCAGTGTTCTTGCAGCAATGGAAGTTGATAGTAAGGAAGAGCCGGCAGTTGTTCGCGACTTTATGGATGTATTTGCAGATATATCGGGCTTACCGCCGAAGCGAGATGTGGAGTTCGCGATTGACCTTATTCCTGGTGCAGCGCCAGTATCAAAATCTTATTATCCGATGGCACCAGTGGAATTGGAAGAAGTTAAGAAACAACTTGGTGAATTACTTGAGAAGGGTTGGATTCGAAGCAGCAACTCGCCTTGGGGAGCTCCAGTTCTTTTAGTAAAGAAGAAGGATGGCACGAGAAGGATGTGCATTGATTATCGAGAATTGAACCGGGTGACTATTAAGAACAAGTACCCGATCCCTCGCATTGGAGAACTTTTTGAGCAGCTTAGTGGCGCGAGAGTATTCTCGAAACTGGATTTACGATCCGGATATCATCAGGTCCGAGTGAAAGCAGAAGACATTTGCAAGACGGCGTTTCGAACTCGATATGGACATTTCGAGTATCTGGTGATGCCGTTCGGAGTGACGAATGCGCCAGCAATATTCATGGATTTGATGAACAGAATCTTTTCACCATTCTTGGACCAGTTTATTGTGGTATTCATTGACGATATCCTGATATACTCAAAGAGTCCGGAGGAGCATGCTGGGCATTTAAAGATCGCACTACAGACGCTGAGACAGAAGAAATTGTATGCGAAGATGAGTAAGTGCGAATTCTGGCTGGAAGAAGTGAAATTTCTGGGACATGTCGTGTCGGGCAATGGAATCGCCGTCGATCCCGAGAAGATTGCAGCAGTTCGAGATTGGCCTATTCCAAGAAATGTGGCTGAGATAAGAAGTTTCCTTGGTTTGGCCGGATACTACAGGAGATTTGTGGAGAACTTCGCTCGTTTGGCAGAGCCGTTAACCAAGCTTACGCGCAAGGAGGTACCTTTTGTTTGGACGGATGGATGTGCATTGGCCTTCGAGACGTTGAAGCAGAAGTTGATAACCGCCCCTATCCTGACCGTACCAGATAATTCCGGAGGACTGGTGATTCACAGCGACGCATCTGGATAAGGATTGGGATGTGTTTTGATGCAGAATGGGAAGGTCGTAGCTTACGCATCAAGACAACTGAAGACTCATGAGAAGAATTACCCGACTCATGACTTGGAGCTTGCGGCCGTGATCTTTGCCTTGAAGATTTGGAGACACTACCTTTTGGGCGAAAAAGTCGAAGTTTTTACAGATCACAAGAGTTTGAAGTATGTGTTCACTCAAAAGGAGTTGAATATGAGGCAACGCAGATGGTTGGAGCTGATGGCCGACTACGACCTTGATCTTAAGTACCATCCGGGAAAGGTTAACGTCGTGCCGGATGCGCTTAGTCGGTTACCAGCAATTCAGGTATTGACTGCACAGAGGGAGATCATTGTGGATTTTCGGAGATTTGACTTGGAGGTTGTGCTACCACATGCTACGGGACAGTTGATGCAGTTGCAAGTACAGTCGTCCTTAGTTGAGAAGATTAAAGCGGCACAATCGCAGGATCCTAGACTGCAAAAGTTTCGAGAGCAGGTTGAAGCCGGACTACGAACCGATTTACTGATCCATGAAGATGGTTCGTTGAGGTATGGTAGCCGTGTGTGTGTGCCAAAAGGAGATGTGCGTGAAGAGCTTATGAAGGAGGCACACAGTTCAGCTTACTCCGTACATCCAGGAGGGACAAAGATGTACCGAGATATTCGACAGCACTTCTGGTGGGAAGGTATGAAACGGGAGATTGCTCGCTTCGTGGCTAAGTGCTTGGTGTGTCAACAAGTTAAGGCTGAACACCAAAGGGTTGCTGGTTTGTTGCAACCACTTCCGATTCCTCACTGATGAGCATCATCAGGTATTTATGTGTTAATCACCTTAAATATCAAGTATTTATATGTAGTTTTATATTGCAATTTAGCCAAAGATTTTCAAAATCTAAAACTTATGTTTTCTACACTATTTATATTATTTGCTATTCATATTATTTTGAATGTTAAGCAAAAGAAAATCTTGAATTTTTTAAAATATCAAAATTATGTTTTTAATTTAATATTTTGGTATATTTCTTGCTAAAGCATACAAAATTAATAAAAATCACAAAATTTTCTGTTTTATTCGAATTTTTAATATTTTGCATAATTCATATGAAAACGGCCAAATTTTCAAAATATAATGATTTTCTAGTTTTTTTCCTCCAATTTTTCAATCTTTGAATCTCTTGATTACTGCATCACATAAAAAATCTTAAATTTTTTTGTTTCTTTTCATTTTTAAATATTATAGCAGGTGAAAATTAAGAAGTTTCAAAATTCACAATTTTTTTTTGTTTTGGTTTTCAATATTTTGCATGTTATATTGCACATATAAATCACGAATTTTATAAAAATCTTAAAATTTCTGTTTTTTTCAAATTAACAATATTTTGCCCGCTAGCCTGTGAGAATCGCAATTTTTTTAAAAATCTTCAGATTTGTCGCGTTCTTCGGATTTTCAATATTTTGCATGCCATAACAATTGAAAATCGCAAAACTTTTCTAATAGGTTGATTTTTTTTATTTTTTCCGTATTTCAATATTTTTCATGAAATAGCACATGAAAATTGCAAAAATTTCAAAAATCTCAATATTTTATGTTTTCTTCGGCGTTAAAATATTTTGCTTGCTATATAACAAATGAAAATCATGAAATTTCAAAAATCCTAAAATTTCCCGTTTCCTTCAATTTTTAATATTTTGCATACCTTTTAGCTCACGAACAACACGAAATTTTGAAAAAATCTCAACTCTAATTTTTTGTTTACTTTTGTTTTTCAATATTAATTTGCATGATTTGATGTACGAAACTTTTTCGGTTTTTTCGGTTTTACAGCATTTTCCATGCTATATAGTGTACAGAAATATTTCTCGAATTTTTCCCACCATATTGCAACATTTTGCATGACATAGCACACTAAAATTATAAAAGTTTCCAAAATCTCAAAATGTTATTTTTTGTTTTCTAATATTTTGCCTGCTATATAAGACATAGAAATTGTGAAATTATCAAGAATCCAAAAGGTTTCCGTTTTATTTAAATTTTCAATATTTTGATCTTGGCTTACGAAAATCGTGAAATTTTTAAAGATCATAATTTTTTTTTGTTTTTTCAGTTTTCAAATATTTTGACAAATTTAAATCGCCAAATTTTTTTATGTGGAAAAAAATTCTGTTTTTTTTCCAGTTTCCACACAAAAATCGAGAAATTTTAAAAATCTAAAACTTTTCTGTTTTTCGTCTTTTCAACACACGAAAATATTGAAGTTTTCAGTTTTCTTCGAAGTTTTAATATTTTGCATCCCATGATACATGAAAATCGCGATATTTTTAAAAAATTGTAAAATTTTCTAGTTTGTTCAATTTTTCAAAAGCTAGATGCTAGAGCAAATGAAAATCACGAAACTTTTTAAAATAGTAAATAGTAAAAATTTTCTGTTTTTCTCGATTTTTCAATATTCTGAATGACATAGCATATAAAAATCATGAATTTTCGAAGTTCACGGAATTTTCTTTCTACTTGCATTTTTTAATATTTAGCACAAGAAAATTTTAATAATCTCAAAATTTTCTCGGGAGGCACACGAAAATTGCGATATTTCCGAATTTCCTAATATTGTTGTTTTCTCAATTTTTTAATATTTTGTATGCTATATCATAAAAAAAACTACGAAATTATCAATAATCTCGAATTTTTTTGTTTGCTTCGGTTTTAGAATATTTGATTAGCTGTAACATGTGGAAATTGCGAAATATCGAAAAACAAATTTTTTCTGTTTTCTATGGATTTTCAATATTTTGCATGCTATATCACACGAGAAAAATCTCAATTTTTTTTTTGTTTTCTTCCGTCTTTCAATACTACGCATGATCTCATGAAAATAGCAGAATTTTAGAAAATTTTGAAATTTGACGTTTCTGCGTTTTAAAAATATTTTGTTCTTTTTCTCTTAGGTAGAATTTTTGGTGTATTGAGTGAATCATCGCACTCTGGGGTTTTCTGAGGTGAGGAACATGATGCTAATGCTTGACCGTTAATGAGAGTCTTGCAGGTGACCTAAGAAAAAACCTCGGTTGACATCTTATCAGCCTTTAGTTATGTCCCGATATCATATCTGTGGCGTGACTTCCCATATGGAGCTTGAATGATTAATTCGGCTTTAGGCCGAAGTATTTTGTATAGATTTTGCTCAAATATAAAATCGGCCGGTTTGCCGATGCATATATGGAGTAATGTCCTTGTGCCTTGTTAATGCGGTTTATATGTCTTTGCATTTAAAAAATAAATATAAAATGGTTGACATACACAAGGCCGATATTCATTAATCGAAGGCAAAACACATAACGAATAATGATTAACTTGCAAGATTATCTTTTGATCAACTCATTTACAAGTTAATAATTACAACAGCTGCTATATTCAATTCAAATACTCCTTGTTCAGACGGTAATAAGCCTTTGTTAGGAAAACCATCTAGGAAGATCGTCCTCCTTTTTCCATGATCATCTCTGTTATAGTGCAAAAGGAAGAAGGTCTTCAATTTTAAAATTGATCTATAACTTTGGCTATCTAATTTGTGAGAATAACTCAATTAAAATAAATATGAAAAATCAAATCAAAATTTGTATCCGCGACTATCCTCGTATATCCCTTCCCATAACTAGCTCTACAAATCTGTCCCTGTAACTAAATCCATACAAATCTTTATTTAAGTACACTTAATGTATATACGTGTATCACACGTGCAAAACATAAGTCATAATTAGGAAGAACCCTGTTGCTTTAAATGTTATCTTGTCTTGGCTCTATCATTTGTTATAGTAAAATATTTAGAGCCAACATGCATCCTGTAACATGTTCATCGTTGTTCATTTTCAAAACCAATTTTCTCATAAAAGAAGCAAGGAAAACAAAAGAAAAGGATTGAACGACCAAAAAAAAACCGACTCGGCTAGTCTAAATCAAACAAACTATCGAGGTAACTGCTTGGGTAAGTTTTGAATGCCTCTCTCTTTCATTATTCACAATTCATAAGAGATGATGATGATGATGAGAGAGAGAGAGAGAGGGAGAGGGGCGGGGGGACAACTAAAGGGTGGTCGGTAGGGAACAGAGCCACGTGACAACCCAAAAAACAAATAACGTGTTATAGTAATAGAAATGAAACGTTAGGACAATCACATGCATGCATGTAAACAACAACATAGTATGTGATTATGACTTCAATTTGTTAGGGTTAGGGTTATATGTGATTATGACTTCAATTTGTTAGGGTTAGGGTTAGCTTTTCTACTTTCTCTCCTTCACTTGTGACCTTTTTATTTTTTCTCCCAGTCAAAAGACTGAATCACATGATATATGACCCCTTTCAACCTTCAAAAAACAAAAAAAATGAAGACACAAAAAGCAAACAAACACCATTGGAGCAAAGAAAGGACAGAGAGAGAGAGGGAGAGAGATGTTGTTGTTCATCATACAGTGAGAGTGGTGTATGCATACAGGCTGGAATTGGTTCAGAGCATTAAATGAGGCTCTGTTGGGATTAGCTGCCATTGCATTTAATGCTCTGTCCTTGGAATGGGTTGTGCTTAGAGAGCCCACCTCTCCTTTCACATTTTTTGCTTTGCTTTGCTTCATAACTCCACCCACACAGCTCACACCCATAATAACCCTGTTCAAAAGAATTATAACATCCGTCGGATATTTCCGACCACTATCATCTTGATCTATTTCATGTATTAGATGCTATCTTCCATTGAATGATTGTAATATTCACGCTATTCCAGCAAAGAGTATTCAAACGACATGGAATTTGGTGTATCCATAGTTTCGGACATGAAGGCCGGTATAAACGGTGTCGATCCTAAAAAATTTTGACCGACTGATATCTGACTTTTAGAGTTGTCAATGTAGAAAATACGCTTGTCCTAATGTGATGACAATACTATAGGTGTTGAAGATTTGATAACTCATGTTCGGACTCAATTTAATAAAAACATAAAAGATGTACATAGTGACAACGGTACAGAATTTTTTTCAACAAATACTCAAAAACTTTTTAAAGAATTCGGCATTATCATTCAACATTCTTGTGGTGCTACCTCCCAACAAATTGGTATTGTTGATAGAAAATATCGTAATCTTCTCAGTCTTATTCGTGCTTTACGTTTTCAATCAGGTGTTCCTACTCAATTTTTCGATGATTGCGTATTAACTGCCGTATATTATAAATCGAACCCTTAATCCTCTTCTTAGGAAAAAACAACTTATGAAGCTCTGTTTTAAGAAAAAGTAAGCCACCGTATAATCATTTAAGAATTTTTTGGTCACTCTTTATGCATTCACTAGTCATTTACAATATGATAAATTTGCATCACGAGCAAGGTGTGTTTTTGTTGAATATCCATATGGTCAAAAGGCTTACAAACTTTATGATTTGTAAACTCACTCTTATTTTACATGTCGTGATGTTGTATTTCAGAAAGATAATTTCTCTTTAAATCATCTTCTACTACTAAAACCCCGTCTAAAAATATCGCAGTTCTCCATTTACCTATTTCTGATTGTGCACCTGATCCACATATAACAATTGAAACATATGATCAAGAAATGATACCAAATGAACTTGTGTCTAATCAATCAACACATACATCAGAACTCCGTCGCTCATCTCGTCCTAGAAAACCACCCGCCCACTTACAAGACTATTGTTATCATGTCTTCATGCAATCACCGATTTTGTCATCGGTTATTAAATATCCCCTTTCTTATTATATTTCATTTGAGAAATTTTATATTTCTCATCGTTCTTTTCTTACATCGATTTCTTCCTACTATGAGCCAACATCTTTTTCAACAGCAGTCAAAAATCTACATTGGAAAAATACTATGGCATTCAAAATCAAAGCACTTGAGGAGAACAATACTTGGACTCTTATCTCGCTATCTCCAGGCAAAAAGCTCATAGGTTGCAAGTGGGTTTACAAAATCAAATATCGATCGGATGATGCTATTGAGCATTAAAGCTTTAGTTGCGAAAGCTTTCACCCAATCTGAAGGAGTTGACTACACCGACACATTTGCTCATGTGACCAAGCTTATTACTGTTCGATGTCTTCCTGCAGCTGCGGCAATGTGAAATTGGTCTTTGTATCATCTTGACGTTAACCACACATTTCTTCATGGTGATTTGGCAGAAAAAGTTTACATGAAAATCACATGGATTTTCTAAACAAGAGGAGAATCGTGTTTGTCGTCTTCGTAAATCTATTTATGGCCTTAAATAAGCATCTCAAAATTGGTTCGTAAAATTCTCTTCAGCACTCCTTGCTGCCAGTGTTACACAATTTAAGGCTGACTACTCTTTTTTTTACATCTATCGAAGGTTCATCATTTACAGCTATATTGATATATGTTGATGATATTATTATTACAGGTAATCATCCTCGCTCCATTTTGTACTCAAGAAATTCCTTCATTCTCCTTTTCATATAAAGGATTTAGGCACTCTAAAGTGTTTTTTTGGCATTGAAGTTGCTAGATCAAAAGAAAAAAAATTAAGTCAACGCAAATATGCATTAGATATTCTATCAAATAAGGGAACAATTAGTGAACGTCTTTGCAATTCTTTAATGGAGAAAAATCTAAAACTTAAACAAGATGATGGCCAGTTGCGTTTATATCCATCTCAATAACATTGACTTGTTGGACGTCTCATTTATCTCACAATCACACGACCTAATTTAGCATATTATGTTAACATATTAAGTCAATTTATGGGTCAGTCTCGAGAATCTTATTGGCAAGCTGCTCTTTGAGTTATTAGCTATATCAAGTCCTTCCCTGGCACCGGTATATTTCTTTCTTCTACCAGCCCTCTAAAATTATATGCTTATTGTGATTTTGATTGGGCTAGCTGTTTGAAGACTCGAAAATCAATTGCTGGATATTTTATTTTTCTTGGTAATTGTCCTATATCTTGGAAATCTAAGAAATAGAATACCGTGTCACGCTCGACCGCTGAAGCTGAATATCGTTCTATGACTTCCACAGCTTGTGAAATCACATGGCTGAATTTTCTTCTATCCGATCTACATGTTCCATTTCAATCAGCTACTCTATATTGTGATAATAAAGCGGCTCTTCATATTGCCTCAAATCCTGTATTTCACGAGCATACTAAACACATTGAAATTGATTGTCATCTAATACGTGAGAAAATACAGGCTGAATTAACTCATACTGCATTTATTCCGTCACATCTTCATATTGCAAATGTTTTTACAAAAACATGGGATCAAACTCATTTTCGTATGCTTATTGACAAGTTGGTCTGTTTGTTCTTTCCAACTTGAAGGGAATGTTGATGGTTTGATATGTTGAATATATGATTGTCAGTTGATAGAATATCATATAGTTAATTCTTTTGTTTTCTATTTGTTTTTATCTGATTAGATTTGTTATTTGTTTGTTAAATATATATCCAAACTGTTATAAAGAAACTATTTATGTAACCATCCAATTCATATCCAATTCATATGTATCAATAAAAAATATTTGTTTCTTTATCAAATTTCTTTTAAATTTAACTATAGGAAACATCAATGATGGGAATATAAAATTTGGACTATGTTTACATGTAACATCCTTCATTTTTATATTTAAGAATTAGTAATGATAACTACATCAATCTAAAACATTAAAATTGATAGCATACAACAAGATGCGATTATACATTGAAACAATACATGCATCCAAAAGTTTGAGAACATATGAAATCAATAAAAACAAGTAATAAGATAAAATTTTGAAATTTGAGAATAAACTCAACTCAAAAAAAATATGAAACAACAAATATAAACTGGATACAAGACACACACATGAACATTACAACAACAGATTAAACACACAGATCATTACACTTAAGTCCCATATTTTATCCTTTTCTGACTTGAAATTTAACTAATAACACAATTGGTCTGGAATCAGGCTAATGCAAATGGAGATTGAGTCAATACCCGAACCACCACCATTGCTCCGTGTTAAGAAACATATTATTCACAAACTTTACATCTTGTAACAATATGATCTCTTAACACTTAGCAAAGGTTGCTCTTTCGCAATTTTTGACATTTGGTTCGTTCTTGACTCAACCCCAAACAGCACTCGCCCGACTCAACAGACTCTCCCACTCTACTTAACTTAAACTTAGCTATCCTCATTCGGCAAAACGAAACGGAATGATATTATTCGGTACAGTGCATCTAGGCAGGAGAGAAACTTTTTATGAGCGGTTTGGTTTAGACTCACGGTGTTATTTCTCTCTCGTGACCTGATGCGTGCACCGGCCTGACCAGCCATCCAGGTTCAGTGCGGCCTTGATCTTCGACACGGTGCAAGTGATCAGGTTGTTGACGGTCTCGACCGACTCGACGGTGAGCTTGGAGCTTGGGTGCCCGTTGTTGACGAGGATCTGGAACGCGACGGTGAGGAGGGACCCTGCGGGCGGCGGGGAGCCGGTAAGGCTGGGGGAGGTGGGCCCGTCCGGGACGATGGCGAAGCCAGACGGGAGGAGCGCCACGTAGGCAGAGTCGCCTCCGTTCATGACCAGGTGCATGGCCGGGATGTCGACGGGGGCGTAGACGACGAGGGACCCCGACGCATCAGTGCATGTCTCTTGCAAGATCAACATGCTGCTTTGGTTTGAATTTCCAGCCTGGAATTTAATTAAAAATAAATACTTTTATTCAGTCCAGAAAGGCCCACCTTAGGTTTTATGTATATGCCCCATGCTAAAAGGTGGGAATGTAATTGATTTGAAAACCCTACAAAAATTTTGGTCTAATGAGTGGTAGCTTTACAAAAAGTTGATATCATGAGTTTCATTTATGAAAGAAATGAGAACCGGGTTTGGTATCTCAATTGTCAACTCCTATCAATAGACTTTTTCTAAACAGAATTGGGCTCATTCTACTTCTTTTCCAAGCCCTAATTCTAAACCTACTCTAAGCCTAACCCTAACACAAACCTTAACCCTAACAGATATGCTGCAACGATTATTTAGAGGGTAATTAGGACCCCCAAGGTTAGTCTAAATGAGCACAAAACCATTTAAAGTTGTATAATGATTGTTAGTGATCTAATTCATCATATTTTAGAAAGGAAAAAAGTTGTTTTTCTTTTGGGTGCAAAACACTTCTTTAAGACCTGACAAAGAACAGAATAAAATCCTGTAAGCAAGACACAAAAATAGAAATCAACAAAATGACATGCACCGCAAAGATAGAAGCCACTTACACTGGCACGAAGGAGCGAAACAGCATTGCCATGATCCTGTCCTTTGGCAATCGGCGCCATCTCCTGCATGGGCCCCCCATTCGACAATATATCCCACTCGCTCCTCAGCCTCTCATCCCTCAAGAAGTCGAAAATACGCTGAGGGCTCAACGGGAGCCACACGGACGTGGCTGCACTGAGCACCATGCCGGGCGGCTCCCCAGGGTCGTCTAGGCTCTGGCGGGTCATGACGCGCACGTCCTCCCCAATGTTCTCCGGGGAGTCGAGCCTGTTCCACTTGTGTGCGGAAGAGGCGCAGACGCCCGCACAGAAGTTCTGGGTCATGCGCTGGGCAAGTTTCAACATGCTCCGCCTACCACTCGCGGTTATTACTGTAGAAAACAATGTGTTTCAAGCAAATTTAATATATATATATATATATATATATATATATATATATATATATATATATATATATATATATTGTGTCCGCAGAGGTCCGTGTCTACCGGAAAGTTGAATTTGAACTTGGGATAAAGAAAATTTCTTGCAACCAAATATCCTAAAAACCGCACTTCGCCATTAATCTTTACAAAGTTGGTCTTTTTGAAATTGTAAGCTGTGCATGATTATATACCGCTTTTGTCATTCAAAATGGATTAGAACTGCAGATATTCAAAAGATATCCAAAAGATAGAATGGCAAAAAGGCAAAAGTAAAGCATTTAAACATTTTTGTAGTTCTTCTAAATGTTAAACACATCTCTCTTATTTTGTCAAAAATAGTTTGAATTATATCAACATAAATAAATTAGAAATTTCCGAGAAGAAATACGAAGTGAAATTACCAGTGTGGTCGCGAGTGATGACGGACGAGGACATGAGAATGGCTAGGCACTCGCATTGGCGCTGGAGAGTCGCGATCCACCTCTGCGCGCCAAGCCCCATCCCCGACCGGAGCAAGGGCCGGTACAGCTGGTGCACCCTGCTATCGTTGTACTCTGCATGCTCCACCCATGTCACCTGCATGCCATCTCCTTTTAAATATAATTCCGGAATATTTATTTTATGGCTCGTTTATTTACTTGACACTTTATTTCCTAATTTTTATATGGAAATTTTAATTTTCCTAAAACAAAACTCAAGTACTCAATATCATGATTAATTAGGCATAAGATTAGGATGACAGATAGTGATAGAAAAAAGAGAGATGACTAGAATCTGCTTATCATGCAAACACAACAATGATATTATTCATGATATGATTGTAGTTACAGGACCAACAAATCATTTTGATTAACTTGTGGATTAAGTGTTGAGATGATCCAATTAGGGTTTGGTTGCTACGGTCGTTGTGCAGCTCATGTTTTTGGTAGGCCCAAAGAGAAAAACACTTGCGCCACCACAAGCAAACAAAAAGTAGCAGAATCAAGAGGAACAGGAGAAAGGAGAAGGAGTGCAGGGCATTGACTCTCAAGGATACAGTTTTGGGCACATGACTACTATATTTATGTGTGTGAAATCTTGAGACCTGTGACTTGTGAGACATTTTTCCATCCACCAATGCTAGAATCAATCAAGTCTTTCTATCTAAATTATAATAATGATACAGGAATGGACTATTGAAATCCTTTTGTCTTTCTTATACACATGAAAGTGTATAATGCTGCTCCAAAATTTCAAAGTTGTGATGAGGGCCGACGGATGAGAGATATGATTATGGTCGAATGTCTTTTTATAAGACAAAACTAAAACATTTGCAGCAGTCTTGAATCCTTGTCCGACAGGATTTATTTAAATCTGGATAGTTCTTCTTATGAAATCTATGATTTAGAAGATGAATGGCAAAATTGTTGCTAAAACGATGGCATGCAGGGCTTTTATATAAGACACATATATCGAAATTGTATGGAATCGGTATCTCGATGGATAGAGATAGAGAGATTACTAGAGTCCGGAAGAAATAGTAAAATATTGTTTAAACGTGTAATCATATGAAAGTGAAGATATTATAAACTATATTCTAAAGAAGAATCAAATTCCTAAATAAGTAGCAAGATTATGGGAATAGAAGCAAGATATGAGGATATTAATTATGTAAAGTGTATTATAGAGACATTAAACAAATGGGGTCTTGCAAAAACCAAGGCAAGAAATCTGGGACTAAGAGAAGACTTGGATGCATAGACAATTGAGAAAAATTATTTTTAAAAACCCAAATAAAGACCAAGAGGCAGATTGCTAGGCTGGAGAAGGTGATGGTTGAATAAATATCTTGGTAATCTTAATCTAAGTGAGATTTATGAGTCCAAGGAGAGTAGAAGAAGCATCTAAACAATTATTTAATGAAATCACATTAAACAAAATTTGGGAAAGACGCCACATTAAAAACTCTATATTCTAGCACAGAATCAAATCAATCTTATATAATGGAATTGAAGCTCACTCCCCCAAAGCCTAAGTTTTGACTCGTACATATAAAATATATTAGCACCTAAAGCCTATTAGTTAATGGAGTACTTTATGCATTAATAAGCATAAGTACTCGTGTGTTTGCCTCCTCCTGTGTTTGCCTCTTAAGCATAAAGATAAGAATAAGCATGCACATGGATAAATGAAGTGATTTTTTGGATGCGACCTCTCTCTAGGGATTGAACTAATGGTCTCTCGTTTTGGATAGAAAAGTTATACGGCTTCTCTGCGGCCGGCTAGATGAAGCAGTTTTTATTTAAAGTGCAATTATCATCCCTGATGCAGAAATTATTGCAAATAGATACAGTTCTGAGACTCCAATTGAGTAAATAACCCCAAATTCATTGTTTAGCCGTTAAAAAAGAATGTACATATAAATGCATCATTTATATAAATTTCCATCGAGAAGGAAGAATGGCAGATGTATCGCCGCACTAAATTCGATATTACGTATTCAAAATTGCGGCATTTGTTGAATCCATATTGGATGCCAGATGCGTGAACATGTAAAATCTAACCGCAGAATTTGCTATCATATCTTCATTTTTATCCAACTAAACAGCTTTTAGGATAAACACTAACCAACAACTCAAAATGAGAGGCGGATATAGCGAAGATAAGTAGGTACCTTAGAGTAGCCATTAGGCATGTCTTGCACTACACATCCCGAAGGCAACCTCCGGCAGCTCATATTATCAGCTGAAGTCAACGGAAACTCACGAATTCCATCCATGGAAATATCAACGACGGCCCACACGCCCTCCGCGTGCTGCTTGCAGAACCTAAGGAAGTTCACTTCTCGAATCGGAACCAACGGAGATAAAACTTGAAGCTCCGCATGCATCTACCATAAATGGAAAAAATCATCACAAATTACTAGAAATTTCTTTTATAAAAAGAATTGAGGTAGAATAGAAACGTGTTAATTGCTTACTAATTTAAGTGCACCATTTCTTGTTCCTCCCATGCCGCTAGATATGATGTCGGTGGTAGTGGCTCCGGCGATAATACAAGGAAACATATCGGCCCAGCGATGCTGCAATTAATGGATTCATTTAATCAATTATGGGAATTAATTACTTTACAAAAAGATTATAATATAACACATTGTACAAAACGTTTGCAAGTAAAAGGGTGTTTTAGGAAATTGTAAAGAGATAAAATAGAAACGATGGTGAAGTGTTGGATGTATTCAATAATTATACAGTTCCCTAATATTATCAGTGCAAGAATTTCATTGAAACATGTAAAAATGAATGTAGAATCATTAACAACTCATCAATTTTCCTAAGGAAAAAATTATACTCGGTTGGTTGATGACAGTTCCTCTCCTGGTCAGAGAGTGGGTTGTGGGTTGAAACCATGCAGGAGGGGAAGTGGCCATAAAT
Organism: Agapanthus africanus; assembly: GCA_030015575.1. Classification (NCBI taxonomy): domain Eukaryota; kingdom Viridiplantae; phylum Streptophyta; class Magnoliopsida; order Asparagales; family Amaryllidaceae; genus Agapanthus; species Agapanthus africanus. The sequence continues at coordinate 311,159,715 of JASDDO010000024.1, forward strand.
TAAAGCTTTCGGGGCAAATTCGTGGGTCCCCTATGTGTGCGTGGGTATATCGTGTTGTTGTGTTGCGAAGATTACGGGCCATGAGATTGCAAGTAAATTAAAGATGGATAAGTTCTCTCGCTCACCGCGTCCATGAGAGTCTCGACAAGCGCCATGCTATTAACAATCACCATCCCGGTCTCCCTCGTGGCCTCCGTCACAAACCCCGCAGGCTTCCCCACAATGCACCTCGGGAAAACCCTAACATACTCATCATAATTCAACATCTCTTTCCCGTTCCTCTTCACCCAAACCGGCTCCTCCATCTGCGCCATCTTCACCATCTCCACCATCGCCGCCAACGCCAGCTCCAGCAGCATCGACCTCTCCACCGACAGGTCCATCAGATTGCTGCCGCTGCCGGTGCCGGTGTTCACCACGCTCCCCAGCGGGCTCGACACGTACTGATCCGTCCCCACCAGTAGGGACAACGTGGGGGCCACGGCCGATGGGAATCCGATCCCGGCATCGAGCCCCGGGCCCGTAGGCATCGGCCGGCCTAGGAATTTACCGGCCAAGGCACAGACCCTATCGAGCTCTTCCTTCAGGCGGGCGTTTTCAAGCCTGAGGTGCTGCTCCTCTAGCGAGGGCTCGCCGAGGATGGCAGGCCCGCCGCAGTTCCCGCAGATGGGGTTCCGCATGGCGTCCTTTATGGTGATGTTCTCCGCCCTCAGCCTGTCGTTCTCGTTCTTGAGGATCGAGTTCTCGTGCCGCTCGATCTGCGTCTGTTGAACACAAACAATAATATATATAGTCGGTTTGAACCCGGCCCCCCAGAACCGGAGATTGTTGACAGTTATACCTTCATTTGAGTGCGGCGATTCTGGAACCAGAACTTGACCTGACGGGTCTCCAGGGCCAGCCTCCTGCTGAGCTCCAGCCTTTGCTTCTCGTCCGGATGAGGGCATTCCTTAAACAGACTGCCACATCAAACATATATTAATTATTTTTTTAAAAAAAAAATTCGAATAAATTAATCAACTCTTCTCACGCTTCGAGCTCTTGGATCTGTTGAGGGGTGTGGCGATGGTATCCCTTTCTTTTCCGGGGGTTCTCTTGGTCGAGATCGTCGCCAGAGCCGCCGCCGCCCCCGCCTTCTTCTTCTAAGTTATCACTTCCTGATCTATTATCATTCTCAAGATCTCGCTTACTGTTGCTATTGATATTCACGTTGCTGCTGCTGCTATTATTGTTTCTGGCGATCGAATCGATATCTCCTCCATTGTTGCCGAGGAGACCCATCCTGTTCACCTCTCCTTGGCCTTCCATGTTCATTTGCTTCAAACCAAAACCAATAATTAAAAATATATATATATATAAATAAAATTAGCTACAAAATATTTACAGCAATAACATAAAAATTAAGAATTGGGGGCTCACCAAGCCAAGAGAGAGGCCGGAGAGCAGCTGGTGGTGAGACATGCCGCCGTCCAATAGACCCCCAAAACTCATATCTGAATTATTAGAAGAACTAATTTCTCAAATGGAAAAAATAATATGAAGAGATATATTTAAATGGGTAGAAAGAAAGAGAAAGAAAGCCAAGCCAAGAAGCTAGTTACAGCAACTCCTTCTCTAACTCTCTCCCTCTCCTTCTCTCTCTTTCCTCTCTCTTCTTTCAAGCTCTCAAGACCCTAAAGCTCATCAACCCAAGAAGCCAAAATTACCAAAAAGCCCAGATCTCGTCATCTCAAGATTGAGAGCTTAGGAAGAAGGATATGGAGAAGATGCTATGAAGATAGTAGGAGGAGAAGGAGAAGAAACAAGTGCATGTGGACTGTAATAGCAGCACCACATGAAATTACACAACACCAAAAAAATAAAAAAAATAAAAAAGTTTTCTACTGACAACCAAAAAAGGGGTTAAGTTGACTATCCATCTCTTGCTCCTCTCTTGTCCTCTTCTTTCACTTTCTCTCTCTAGAAAATGATGATGAAATGGGCAGCTAGAGAGGGGAAATTGGAAATTATTGAAAGAGAAAAAATGGAAAAAGGTGAGGAGTCCAAATCTCAGGCTGACTTTCCGACGACCCCACACCTCAGCTGCCCCAATAGTCAAAACCCCCACGTCTTCCTTTCAAACCTCTGCAAATTTGCGAAAACAAAGTTACAATTTTTCTAGCGTTATGCAAATAATGGAAAGAAGAAGGGCTGATGTGAAAATGTTACCTTGCCTTTAGAATGAATGGAACAGGGCGGGTGGGGAAGAGAATGCAAGAAAATATATAAAGGTGGGGTCGGAGTGAAAAGACAAATTTGCCCATTTTCCCTTCCATGTTTGGAGATTTTGTTTTGTGAGAATTGAGGAAAGGGAGGGGGCTGGGCGAAAAGTTCCGCCCATTAAATGCGCGGGAAGCCGGAAAGGGAGGACGCATATTGGGTGCGAATCCAGGTGCAAATCCGGTGAGGATTGCGGGCCGAATCAATGGCCACCTCCATTGAACCTTCGTGAAGTTACTGAAATGCCCTTGGGACAGGGGATGGATTTTTTTCCAAGCGGTCATGAATTTTTATGGTTTCCTGTTTTGGTGTAGCATGTGCATTTTCTTTTATTGATCGATCAGTTTTCTAAATTTTTTTGGTAGATGGTTATTTTGTTGGCGCTGCTGCCATGTTTCGAATGCTTCACATTTTCTATTGTTAAATATTTTGATGATAGCTAAAAATTACACGTGCTGCTGATTTTTGTTTTGAGTTCATGCAAAAAAAAGACCTTTTTCTAAGGCTGTTCACGGGTCAGGACGAGCTATGAGTGTAGGTGAAAAGATTTACTGGTGTTCAAAAGTTGGAAATCACACATGGTGAAAGAAATTGAAACATCAATATATGGAAAATCGAAGAAATCATGTTTACGAAAGGTTCCTAGGCACCCTATAGAGGTCTCACAAGGCATCGAACATGCCAATTTAAAAAAAATGGTGCCGAGAAACCCTAGACTACGGATCTTAGACTAGATGTTTAGGCGAAAAGAAAATCTAGTTAACTACTTAACTAAAAGTTAGATGCTACAACCTTTGTAGATCCGGATATCCACTTCCCTAGCTCCACGTAGTGGTCCTCTCGCTGTCCTTTTCCAATCCTAGACTCGTTCATCGGCTTCATCGGGAAAGCGAGCGGAATAGGTCGTCGGCTTCGTGTCAAAGACGATCTGCGTCGAGGCATCACAAGTTCAAGCTCCGACTTCACCAAGTTGTGAAACTTGTGAAGAAAACACCCAAAACAACCTGGCAAGAGGTAGAGGGTGAAGAAATAGGAGGTGGGTAGACTTTAGATTTGGATTTCTCACTTTGGAAGTCAAGTTGCCATTGATGGCATCAAGCTTTTCTTTTTGGAGATGAAGAAGAAGATGATGCTGGAATTATGATAAGTGTTTTAAAAAATGAAAAGAAAAAGCATACTTATCATAATCTAACAAGGGTTAAGTGTAGAGAATAAACCATGGTCATTTGGAGAGTTAGGGTTAAGCATGAGGATAAGAATGGTTGAAAAAGTCAAGGCTTCATGAAGCTTCAACTAATGACAAAAGAAAGCCACCATTCTCTTTAAATCTTTTTCAAATAAATAAATGAATATGCAAAACCCTAATTATCAAATCAACCATGGTTTAATTCTATATACTTAACTAAACAATCAAGTATCATCAAACATGATACAAATGTGTGCACAAAAGTATATCACATATACTTCTTGCACATCAAGTGAGAAAATCCATATAAAGTGAACCAATACTAGCTAATGCAAAGTAATATATCAAATATATATAATTATACATTAAATCATTAAATCAACATTTGATTCAATGATCCGGTCATGTCGCACACAACCGACTAGTATTCAATGTATCGATTTATCGAATCAATGATTCGATAACTAGGTCATATCGAATATAACCAATCGAAACATTTATCGCGAGAATGAAATGCGGTATCACATACACGCATTATTCTCGGTCCCGCACATATCTCATATGCGCTCCTATTTCGTTTCGCTTGAACCAGGAAACCTCTGTGTAGGACTCTAAAGACTCGTCAATACGCCGGTAGCAGATGATGATCATATCAAGCACCCACAAGCCGCAAGCGGTCTGCTAAACGTAACGGCCACCCGGGTATTGAGCGATCAGAAGATCGACGAGCTAGCCCGCTCACACTCCTGTGAATCCAACCAGTAACACTTACCGTACAGTCCGGTCTGTTCGTCTGATACGTCGCATATCAAGTCTAGGGGTGGTAAACGTCAGACCCCAATAACCCGATAAGTCGTGCCGATGTGAGGCTCATAACGGGTCGAGAAACTACTGGTAACACTTACCAGTAAATCTCTGATCAGCCCTGGCCAGGGACTTCCCTGTTACGGCCAATCGAGCACAGCGCAACATCAACTCCCAATACCGGGAGAGACGAAACACCTCCTATCGCTCATTGTCTCCATGTGACTCAGGACTGTACCCAAAGACCACCGTTTTGCACGCCCTCATGGACGTGGTAAGGTGGAGATCAAAGCACAGTGGGAATCACACAAGACTCTATGACGATCTCGGGTCTACAGACTAACCTGTACAAGTGTCACCTGAGAACTGCCATCTGACGTGAGGTATAATACCATCTGGGAGTTCTCGGCGAGTCCGTCCAGTGTACTCAGTCTCCACTGAGCACCCGTATACCATCTCTGATGTCAAACACCAATGGATATGGGATCATCCATCGCCCATCACATGGGTCGAGAAGCGTATACGCTAGTCTATACTGGTATATCGATGCCCCGTCTCGATACACCCACGACTAGGGACCTTGAAAGATGTACTTATGGACTACCATGTCCCCACTAGTATGATCTACATCATAGTCCAGGTAGTCAAGTACACATCCTAAGGGCTTTACCAACATGTAACTATAAGACAGTATAAAGAGACTAGTGTACATGTTAAGATAAAGAGTAACCAGATAGCATACTATCATATCGAGCAAGAAAGTCATCTCTATATATGTCCAAGCATCCAATATAATATACATCATCTGTACAATACTGGCCTCTAGGGCATACATACAACTAACAATCTCCCACTTGCACTAGGGCCAGCTGCTGTAGTATCGCATACCGAGTATCCCGAAGAGTCTCTCAAACCGTATCTGGGGAATGGCCTTCGTGAGTGGATCCGCCGTGTTGTTCTTCGTGTCAACCCTCCTAACCTCGATCTCCCGGCGATCAACTATCTCCCGGATCAGGTGATACCGCCTCAGAATATGCCTGGATCGCTGATGGGACCTGGGTTCCTTGGCCAAAGCCACCGCTCCATTGTTATCGCAATACAAAGGTATTGGACGCTCAATGGATGGAACCACTCCAAGTTCAGTAATGAACTTCTTGATCCAGACAGCCTCTTTGGCAGCATCGTTGGCAGCGATGTATTCAGCCTCCATCGTCGAGTCTGCCACGGTTTCCTGCTTGGAACTCTTCCAGCTAACCGCCCCTCCGTAAAGGGTAAAGACAAAGCCCGACTGCGACTTAGAGTCGTCCTTATCACTCTGGAAGCTCGAATCGGTAAAGGACTCCACTTGGAGCTCTCCGTTACCATACACCAAGAACATATCTCTAGTCCTTCGCAAGTATTTGAGAATGCTCTTCACAGCTGTCCAGTGACTCTCTCCAGGATCAGCTTGATACCTGCTCACTATACTTAGTGAGTATGCTACATCGGGTCTGGTACATAGCATCGCATACATGATAGAGCCTACTGCCGAAGCATAGGGTATCCCTTGCATGCGAGCTCTCTCCAAATCAGTCTTGGGAGACATCTTTTTGGAGAGAGTGACTCCAGAGATCGTGGGTAAGTTCCCACGCTTGGACTCTTCCATACTAAACCACTTTAGTATGGTGTCAATGTACCTGGATTGGGACAATCCCAAAATCCGTTTGGATCTATCTCTATAGATCCTAATTCCCAATATGCAGGAGGCATCACCAAGATCTTTCATTGAGAATCTTTGTGATAAGAAGAGCTTGACCGATTGCAGCATAGGAATATCATTTCCTATCAAGAGTATGTCGTCCACGTACAATACGAGGAAGACAACCTTACTCTCTGCCACCTTCTTGTAGATACAAGGTTCATCTGGATTTTTGACGAAATCAAACTCTTTGATAACGACGTCAAAGCAGATGTTCCAACTCCGCGATGCTTGCTTTAATCCATAAATGGATTTAAGCAGCTTGCATACCTTCCCGCTGCTCCCACTGTCTACGAAGCCCTCTGGCTGAGTCATGTACACGCACTCTTCTAAATCACCATTTAGAAAGGCGGTCTTAACATCCATTTGCCAGATTTCGTAGTCATGATATGCAGCGATGGCAAGCATGATCCGGATGGATTTAAGCATAGCCACTGGAGAAAAGGTCTCGTCATAGTCCACACCTGGTCTTTGACGAAAACCCTTTGCTACAAGTCTAGCTTTGAAAGTCTCCACTTTCCCATCTACACCAAGTTTCTTCTTGAAGATCCACTTGCTCCCAATGGGTTTTACCCCTTCAGGAGCAACTTCCAAAGTCCATACTTTGTTGGTGTACATGGAATCCATCTCAGACCGCATAGCATCCAGCCATTTCGCTGAGTCCCCACTCGTGATGGCCTGCTCGAAGCTAGTTGGGTCATCATCCTCCATGATGCAATCCTCGCTCCCACCATCCATGAGAAAACCGTAGTATCTCTCAGGTGGGCGAGGAACCCTACTAGATCGGCGGAGAGGCTGGGGTTCATCGGGAACTACGGAATCCTCTGGTTCAACCAAATCTTCTGTTGTAGTCTGTATTGCTGGAACCTCTTCCAGTTCTACCTCAATGCCACCTATCTGTTTCATAAGAAAACCTTTTTCTAAGAAAGTGGCATGCCGAGAAACAAACACTTTTTGTTCCTCGGAGTGGTAGAAGATATACCCTCGCGAATGTTTGGGATATCCAACAAACTTACATAGAACAGACCTTGCCTCGAGTTTGTCCGGATTTTGTGTTTTAACATAGGCCGGACAACCCCATATCTGAATAAAATTAAGACATGGTCTCTTGCCATTCCATATCTCATATGGAGTGGTAGGCACTGATTTGGTTGGAACTCTATTCAGTAGGTATGCAGCAGTCTCCAGTGCATATCCCCAGAAGGAGATAGGTAACTCAGCTGTACTCATCATAGAGCGCACCATATCTAATAGGGTGCGATTTCTCCGCTCCGATACACCGTTGTGCTGTGGTGTATATGGAAGAGTCAGCTGAAAGAGAATCCCATTCTCTTTTAGGAAGTTCCGGAATTCATTGCTCAAGTATTCACCTCCTCGATCAGATCGTAGGATTTTAATACTTTTTCCGGTTTGGTTCTCAACTTCTTGTTTATATTCCCTAAATTTCTCAAAAGCTTCTGATTTGTGTTTCATCAGGAACACATACCCGAACCTAGAGAGATCGTCAGTGAATGTAATGAAGTATGAAGAACCATCCCTGGCATGTGTAGACATGGGACCACATACATCACTATGTATAAGTCCCAAGAGTTCGGTAACTCTTTCTCCGTGTCCCGTAAACGGAGTCTTGGTCATCTTGCCTTTGAGACATGAATGGCAAGTGTCATAAGATGAAAACTCAAACGGATTTAAATATCCATCCTTATGCAACTTAGCTAGTCGTGTCGCATTGATGTGACCCAGTCTACAATGCCACAAGAAGGATTCATTGAGTTCAGAACTCTTCCTCTTGTGTGTGTTTGTTATGCTCAGAACTGTTGATTGATTTAGAACATAAATGCCATTGCACAACGTGCCTGATCCAACCAACTTTGGTTAAGGAAGATGTTCATAACATTGTCCTGTAATACAAAATTATATCCCTCTTTACTTAATAAAGAAACCGATATAATGTTGCATATCAGGTTCGGCATGTAATAACATTCGTTCAGAACCAATGTATTACCAGTTGGTAATACAAGGTGATATTCCCCGACAGTCTTAGCTGCAACAATTGCACCATTTCCAACTCTAATGTCTTTATCACCTTCTCCAAGTTCTCTACCTTTCCTTAGCCCATGTAACTGATTACATATATGGGATCCTGACCCGGTATCTAATACCCAGGACGTAGAGCAAATGGAGAAACAGTTCTCAGTAACGAACACACCCGAAGAAAATACATCATCATGTACTTTCTTCATTCGGGTGGCATGGGAATCCTGGTATTCCCCTATATCCTGTTCATTCCTATAACTCTTATAGGAAAGAACGGAACCAACGTTCCCCAGCACAGTATAACATGCGGGTTCGGTCAATACATCCATATTATTATCTTCATTAGGGCATGAAATGGTCGCTACCTGGAGAGAGAGAGAAGAAAACACTTTAGCGTATGCTCGTGCAAGATCAGATTGGTTATTATCTTATCTAATCAGGATGGCTCCCACTGCTTTTTATCAAATCTTCCTCCAAACCCTAAAAGGAAAGACTAGCCGGGATTAATTACACACTACAGGTTCGCCAATCTTTCAGCCAGGCCAGTGTCGGTACTTTGAGGGAGGTCCCCCGTGCTTTCGCACGAACCTAATTAATGTAAACCTCGTTTTCCCAGAGGCGTAACCCCGTTGACACCTTTCTAGACACCTACTTGATCAGCTAATTGCAATGTGTAAAACTCTCCCAGGAGTAACTCTTACTCGCAGTGGGTATCGGGATCCAACTATCTCATAGAAGGTATGCAATCTCATTGCAAATTTCAACACTTGAAATTCCCGATAATGCTTTTGCCCCTAGCGTCCTATGACCTTGACGGAGGCCAAACAACCCATAGTCCGCTAGTCAAGTTCAACCCGTCATTTCCTGATTGAATTAAACTCATCCGCACGACCCTTGACGGAGGCTAAACAACGCCGTACGAATACCCTAATCCAATCGCATCATATGCTAACAGATAAGCACTAGTTAGCTACCGTACACTGCGCCTTGACGGAGGCCAAACTACCGCAGCACGAATACTAACTAATACTTATCTGAAATGACGGAGGGCTACGCAGGTTTTTCATAAAAACCATGAGCGTAAAAGAACTTGATATCGTTGTAGAATCAAATGATGTTTTGAAATGGAGTGATTTTGAGGCTTTTCTAGTTCTGCTAAAGGAGTCACTCCCGGCGAAGGGATCTCGGTCCTTTCCTCGTCGAATGAGGTGCGGGATATATCATATATATCGCTGTGCAAAGCAAAAACTCAAAAGCAGTCAAAAGCAAACCGAGTGTGTAGCATCTGCCAGTTATTGCTAAAGGAGTCACTCCCGGTGAAGGGATCTCGGTCCTTTCCTCATCGAATAAGGTGCAGGATATATCATATATACCGCTGTGCAAAGCAAGAACTGTAGCTACCTGTTTTATTTTAAAATTTGATTCTACAACATCTTAGGTTTCTTATCTTTTATTAATCACATTAATGAAGTCCCATCATTTAAATACCTAAACATCACAGATAGATATGACGTACACTTATGCCATCCGCATTCGCCTCGATGTCCCCTCGTGCACCGTTAGGTTAGGTAACTAACGACAGAGCAGGGCAGGGCTAGCGCGGGTGTAAAACATAAGTAACGTCTATATAATATATCATATATACTATATACTATATCCATCACAGAGTCACAACACAGATATCGCAGCAGAATAAATATATGAAATATTGGATATACTAGGACGTCCGTGTTTTCAATACGAGCCAGTATAAAACACGGATTCCACGGTCGTGATGAATAGCCAATCCCACACCCCTAGACCCCTACGAGAGCGGCAAGCAACCTTGCCAATTCTAGGGTTAGGAGACCCGGACTCGACTCCTCGAGTTGGTCTCCCACTGAACCCCAGAACCCGGTTACTTGTGCTCCCCTCCTTGGGTCTATCCTAATGCGGAAAAGTAAATAATATACAAAGGGTGACAACTTCCGCTACCTGGAAGTGCCCCAAATAAAAGAATATTACATACAAGTTTTTACATGAATGAAAATGAAAAACACTCATCTCACATAAAAACCCCCGGCTATTCAAACACGACGATCCAATATAACATATCCAGCAACACATAACATCACATGTCATCAACGTAAGTAAGTATGCATACCCCAATTGTCGTTGACGTATAGCAACGAAACCGGCGATATGAACATACTACACTTACGGTCACAGAAAAGAAAGTGTAAAACTACAACAATTGGAATCCGTAACTTCTTTAGACATCGTATGCCTAATCAAATGAAATACTTAGACATCACATGCCTAACAGATATAAATCCCGCATTTTAGTCTCATTATCGAAAACTCTTTTCAATATCATGTGGGACCAAACTGCTAGATTTATAACATTCATTCAGTTATCTCATAACTGTTTGTGAATTCCAATTATTGTATCACATTCCAGATAAACAGAAAATGTTAAACTTTCCGATCGAACAGTCCAATACCCAAGTTTTCCCGATACAGTCCAACACATGAAATAAGTTTAACAACATTCAGTTCGTGTCTCAGTACCAATGGTCCAGCCGTAGAAGGGTCAAGCCAACGCCTCGCATGTGGCACGCCGTACTGCCCCAAACCCGAAGGTTCAAAGGGCAGTTCAAGACGGTCACATAATCGAGTTAAGGTTTGTTGTCTTCTAGAGGGTCCATCGCGTTACTTGCACTACTTAGAATGTCGTTAAACTATGGAAAAATCCAACACTTGGAAATTTCCCGACAGGGGAAAAATTGGGTATTTATATCCGGTCGAACTTTTTAACATATTCTAAAAATTATCCGGAAAAACACAAAAGACGAAATTTGATAATCCGGTCGAAACACCGAAGCTCTAAAATAGCCCAGAAAATTAAACTCTGAAATAATTATTAAAAAATACTCATAAAACTCAGCTGCAGAAACTATGAATTACTGTGCAGAGAATATTGGGTAATATGAACAGTTGGCGGCGGAACTGCGGCAGAAGCCATGCTTCTGCCGCGTTTCCGCGGCTGTTTGGAAGCCTCATGATCTCGTGTTTCACCATAATTCTTAGATCTTCCTGCTGAATTTTTTAGGCATTTTTAATCTTGAAAAATCCCAGATTTTAGAAAATGTACAGAGAGCATGTTAAGTTTAGGGTTTCGGGTTCGTTCGGGCTTCAAATTGCGTCTAGACTTCGCCTAAGGCTCTAGCTAGGCTCTGATACCAGTGAAAGGTTCCTAGGCACCCTATAGAGGTCTCACAAGGCATCGAACATGCCAATTTAAAAAAAAATGGTGCCGAGAAACCCTAGACTACGGATCTTAGACTAGATGTTTAGGCGAAAAGAAAATCTAGTTAACTACTTAACTAAAAGTTAGATGCTACAACCTTTGTAGATCCGGATATCCACTTCCCTAGCTCCACGTAGTGGTCCTCTCGCTGTCCTTTTCCAATCCTAGACTCGTTCATCGGCTTCATCGGGAAAGCGAGCGGAATAGGTCGTCGGCTTCGTGTCAAAGACGATCTACGTCGAGGCATCACAAGTTCAAGCTCCGACTTCACCAAGTTGTGAAACTTGTGAAGAAAACACCCAAAACAACCTGGCAAGAGGTAGAGGGTGAAGAAATAGGAGGTGGGTAGACTTTAGATTTGGATTTCTCACTTTGGAAGTCAAGTTGCCATTGATGGCATCAAGTTTTTCTTTTTGGAGATGAAGAAGAAGATGATGCTAGAATTATGATAAGTGTTTTAAAAAATGAAAAGAAAAAGCATACTTATCATAATCTAACAAGGGTTAAGTGTAGAGAATAAATCATGGTCATTTGGAGAGTTAGGGTTAAGCATGAGGATAAGAATGGTTGAAAAAGTCAAGGCTTCATGAAGCTTCAACTAATGACAAAAGAAAGCCACCATTCTCTTTAAATCTTTTTCAAATAAATAAATGAATATGCAAAACCCTAATTATCAAATCAACCATGGTTTAATTCTATATACTTAACTAAACAATCAAGTATCATCAAACATGATACAAATGTGTGCACAAAAGTATATCACATATACTTCTTGCACATCAAGTGAGAAAATCCATATAAAGTGAACCAATACTAGCTAATGCAAAGTAATATATCAAATATATATAATTATACATTAAATCATTAAATCAACATTTGATTCAATGATCCGGTCATGTCGCACACAACCGACTAGTATTCAATGTATCGATTTATCGAATCAATGATTCGATAACTAGGTCATATCGAATATAACCAATCGAAACATTTATCGCGAGAATGAAATGCGGTATCACATACACGCATTATTCTCGGTCCCGCACATATCTCATATGCGCTCCTATTTCGTTTCGCTTGAACCAGGAAACCTCTGTGTAGGACTCTAAAGACTCGTCAATACGCCGGTAGCAGATGATGATCATATCAAGCACCCACAAGCTGCAAGCGTTCTGCTAAACGTAACGGCCACCCGGGTATTGAGCGATCAGAAGATCGACGAGCTAGCCCGCTCACACTCCTGTGAATCCAACCAGTAACACTTACCGTACAGTCCGGTCTGTTCGTCTGATACGTCGCATATCAAGTCTAGGGGTGGTAAACGTCAGACCCCAATAACCCGATAAGTCGTGCCGATGTGAGGCTCATAACGGGTTGAGAAACTACTGGTAACACTTACCAGCAAATCTCTGATCAGCCCTGACCAGGGACTTCCCTGTTACGGCTAATCGAGCACAGCGCAACATCAACTCCCAATACCGGGAGAGACGAAACCCCTCCTATCGCTCATTGTCTCCATGTGATTCGGGACTGTACCCAAAGACCACCGTTTTGCACGCCCTCATGGACGTGGTAAGGTGGAGATCAAAGCACAGTGGGAATCACATAAGACTCTATGACGATCTCGGGTCTACAGACTAACCTGTACAAGTGTCACCTGAGAACTGCCATCTGACGTGAGGTATAATACCATCTGGGAGTTCTCGGCGAGTCCGTCCAGTGTACTCAGTCTCCACTGAGCACCCGTATACCATCTCTGATGTCAAACACCAATGGATATGGGATCATCCATCGCCCATCACATGGGTCGAGAAGCGTATACGCTAGTCTATACTGGTATATTGATGCCCCGTCTCGATACACCCACGACTAGAGACCTTGAAGGATGTACTTATGGACTACCATGTCCCCACTAGTATGATCTACATCATAGTCCAGGTAGTCAAGTACACATCCTAAGGGCTTTACCAACATGTAACTATAAGACAGTATAAAGAGACTAGTGTACATGTTAAGATAAAGAGTAACCAGATAGCATACTATCATATCGAGCAAGAAAGTCATCTCTATATATGTCCAAGCATCCAATATAATATACATCATCTGTACAATACTGACCTCTAGGGCATACATACAACTAACAGTTTATAGTCTTTCGGAGCTAGCGAAGACCTTCATATAGAGGTGTTGAGGCACAATCGAGCTCAAGAACAGCTAAGGCCCATATAGCTGAAACCCTAATCTCTAAGGCCCATATTTGGAGAGCTACGAAAATTCCATCTTTCGAGACATAAAAGGGAGAAGAAAAGGGTTCAATGCACTCATCAAAGATCCAGATTTAAGGGAGATTTTCCATAAAAAACACAAGGCTATTTTGGTGAAATTGTTCTAACTCGTTTATTAAGATTTTATCCTTTTTTAGAACAATTGTATTAAGTTTTGGGATATTTCTAGATTTAGATTTCTTAATCTAATTAGTTTGAATTACCTCATGTTGTTATTAGATGTAGTCATCGATTTAAAGCAGATATTTTTATTTTTATTTGATATTGGCTTGTATAGTTTGTTCACCATCCGGAAGTATGAATAATTTATTTCTTTGGCTAAGAAAATAGATTAGAAATTCTCGAGAGGTGGGCATGGAGACGTAGGCATGGAGGCCGAACTCCTGAATAATTCTCTGTGTTTGTGGTTTGCCTTTTCTGCGTTATTTGCTATTTTTCTGTCTTGTTTTATATTCCGCATTAACTATTAATTAGTTTAATTAAATAAGCAGAAATCGAATAATTTTCAATTCAGCCCCTTCATGTAATCTAGATAATCTGAGTAGGTATCTAGGTTTTTCATATTTTGATGTAAGATTTAATTTTGATTAAATCAATTTTGAAGTGTTTTGAGACAAGTTAACCTCATTGTTTGTTTGCATGTTGATTTTCTTTAATATTTTTTTTTTGGCGGTAGAAGTATTGATTATTGGACTAAATGATGGATAAAATACTAACAGATTAAAAAGAAAATGTATTGTCATTAGAGAAGTGATTGCAAACATGCAGTCTATTTCTGCCATTCTTGTGTGATAAATATCTATATATTTATGGAGGAATTTTACTGATAGATACATGAATTGATGTGGATAGAAAAGGAAAGATGTTGCTATGAAAAAATAACTAAATGTTTACGTGCAATGATTTTTAGTTTTGGCCGCCTCGCCGAAACACCGATGTTTTGATGGGCGTTCTTGCAGGCTGAGCATGCTTTTTATGGACCGAACTATGGCTTTTGTTCGGCAATCTTTTATTTTTTGTTAATCCGCTTTAAAATTCGCTTTGGATTTTACTAATTTGTTGAGAGCCTGAAAATATTTTGGAGTATGGTAAGAGTTGAGGGTTTGGGAAGGACAAGGCTAAGGTAATATATTATTTCTATCTTAAGAATCTAGTCATTTCTCTATTCAAGAGCTGCATATCATATCTTAAGAACGGTGGCTAAAAAATTAAATCAATAAAAATGCGGAAAGAGGTAAAATTGAGAGACAAGAAACTTATCAATCGAGACGTGTCTATACGAGGCTATCCTAACTTGAGGATGGATTTTCACCTCTCGCAACGAAGCATCCTAAACATAGCAGTATAGCCCCAAGTTACAACGAAACCTCCTTCGCGGTCAGTGGCGGATCCAGAAGATTTGGTCAGAGTGGGCGGAAATCTAACGGCCTTAAAATATTATAAATAAGTTTCGAAATTTAAAAAAAGATCATCTAACATACATCAAAATCTGGACAACATTTTCCAAAACTAAGTCAATGGAACTTTACCTGACACTGTCTCTGGTAAATGGATCCGCTACTGTTCTCTAGTAAAACTACCGGTTTTTTTCTTTTCTCCTTCAAATTTTGATAATCAACAAAACTAAACACAACAAATAAGCTCAATCATCACAATCAGTCACCGAAACAAACCGCTAACGTTCAAATCGGCTCAAAATCCTAAAGAAACAGATCGAAACCCTCCCAAGTCTAATATCAAATCTCGCCACGAACCAGCTCAATCACCAAACCCTAACAATCAATAATACAAAATCCAGCACAAATTGGAGAAGTAATCGTGTACCTGAATCGCTGGAGCTGGGGTTTCGATGAACCCTAAGTCGAAGAGGAGGAGAGAGGGAGAGAATTGAGAGAAGAGAAGAGGTGTGAGGGATCCTACTAAAAAATATTCAGGGATGGCGACCGTCCTTTCTGGGCTATGGATGGATCCGTCACTGTTCGCGGTAATTCTTCAACCTCCGCCCTAGGTGATCCGACCGTGGATTCGACCATAGTTTTTGCCCAAAAGAGAATTAAAAAAAAACACAGCGGAAAAGATGGATTTTTGGGAAAGCAAAGGTAGGGAAAATTTCTATGTTCTCTATCTTTTTGTATGTAGAATGCGGCCTTTAATAAATGGACATCAGCACGTCGAAAAGATGAAAACACTCGGAGCAAATTCTCTGTATGTCTCGAACATTATCTTTTTAGATTCGCTCTCCCACAAAATCAGCGAAAAATCAAAATAGAAATTTGAATTCGAAAGTAAATTCAAAAGGAATAGCATATATACATGTCTCTACAATAGATATGCACGTGAGGATCATCTTTAGGATGCAAATATGTATTTATACTCGTATGTCTTTTCAGACAGTAGAGAGATAAATCGATAATTTGCTCACCTTTATATTATATAGTTTGAAGAAAATAAATTTGGTAGTCGGCATTCAGAGGAGATAAAATAGGGTCGGCCTTAAATTTACCATTTTTTCCCTTTTGAATAAGAAGCATATATATAATTTTGTAAAGGAATCTAGTAAATGTTAAGTAATATTTATTGGGCTACTTTTTTCTTTAAAGAATCAGCATATAAATTTTGGCAGTCCTTTTCAAATAGAGAATCTGGAAATGCCTTGCATTTATATTTCACATTTAATTGCACATGTATCATATTAATCTGTGCGTGAGGGAGAAAACTTATTAATAGATGCTGGAAAAAGTTGTGAAATGACTACATATTTATTTATAATTAAGAGGTAAATCAGACCTCTTATTAGGAGTACATATTATTTATTGCTGCTCTAATACCCGACTAAGTGTTATTGATTTTAATTCATTGTCTCATAATTGCTGGTTAACAAACAAATGAGATCATCATAAACGTGCTTGGATAAAGAAATCATCAATTATGAACACCTACTTTTGTTGAAAAGAAAAAAAATAGCACCACACACATATATAAATGAAATTAGTTACATTAGTTACCTTAGATGTTTGCACATGCACCTGTATGTAAATCAAGAAATTATGAATAAAGAGTACGGACTGTATAAAAAAATGCGTGAAATTTTTTTACCTATATAACTTGTACTGAAAGCACATCCAAATTTATTTATGACAAAAAATACTATACTACAAAAAAATAAAAAGCAGGACATTTTAGACCTAATATTCATATGGCCACGTCTATGGCGTTAAGCTTAGCTGGATTAAAAATGCAGCCACCCTTTAATTTACATTCTCGGTTTATTAATTAAAATTCATTGAGAAACAATTGATTATTTATAGACCATCTCAGATCAAATATTCATGGAGACTATATTATTGCTACTGAAAAAAAAGAACCCTTCAAGAATGAGAGAGAAATTTTATGACCGCCAGAATGTGGGGAACAAAGTATTTAACTTGATTATGTTCGCTATTATCATCAGCAAAGAGTTTTTCTCTGAACTAGCACATAGCGCAGCGTGGTGGTACAACATCGAATTGAACAAAAACCATAATCTCTTAATTTTTTTAGACGTCCACAACAAAAAATAAAACAATATGCCCCAGGGCCAATTAATGATGACCCCCACTTTTGCTCTACCAATTCGATCTTCCAAAAAGTGTGAGTCTCACACGCTGTCCAAAACTGTCCGAAACTCTCTCTCTTTCCCTAACCTCCTGCCCGGATGTATTACACACTGCACACCGAATAATTCCACACCACATGTTCATTCAAATTTTACTTAAGCCTTTTCTTTGTCTAACCTATTCCATAGTCGAACTTGAAAGTAGAGAGCAAATGAGCAAGGAAAAAAAGACCCCAAAACAACAATATATATTGCAAAGAATAAATACTTAAGGATACTCAACAATCAGGCTTGTGTTAATAAAATAACAACCTAGAAGGAAAAAAGAATTGCAACAGCTAAGGATTTGATCAAGTACTGCATTAATGGACTAGCAATACAGCATAGAACAAATACAATTTTTATTTGTTTATTTTTTGGCAAGCAACTTGCATCGACTCCAATTACAAAACTTCCAAAATAATGCATTTTATACATCTCGAAGGCCTTTTCTAATTGGGAAAAATAAATAAATGAACGCCTGACCGACATATCAAAAATCTAAAACCTAATCCGTTGAATCCTACGATCATCAACGTAGGGGTACACATACATACATACATACATACATACATATACAAACACGCAAGCAAACACGGATTCTGATAAATATACACCAGGACATATCTCTACTTACAATGCGGGGCTAAAAGTAAGAGGGATTTCACATGAGTTCTCTACAAAAGGACATTCAAAGAAAAATATGAGAAGTGTTTTTTCACTGGCATTAATTTGTATTTTGAAATATTCATGGATTCCAATAATATATACACATAAATGAAATTAGTAGCATTAGCCACATTAGTAGAATTTTTTCACTATTCATTCTTTCTTGCAGTGTTAGTTGGTTGTGCACCTTCAAAAATAAATAGCATGCATATGGTCAAAACACTGGAAAAAATAATTATATTTTGCATTTTATAACTCTATCACTAATTGTGGAGAGATAGTAAATTTTCTTTAATTGCCTCCAAAATCTATCTCTGAAATTAGAATTTGTATTATAGTACCAAAATAAGGGAAATAAGAAAAGAAGAAGAATAAGTATGACATTTAAGACCTTATATTCATAAGGCACATTTAGGAGCAAATTATTGCCCCTATGTGTCTCAATCGTAAGGACATAATTTTATACATTTAAAAAAAAATATTTTAATATCATTTTATACATGTCTTTAAATCTACTAATTCACATTTACACATGCAATAAATAACAAACATTATCTAAATATTTATATCATTTGCCACATTACTTTATATACAAAGATATAACAAATACAAATATACATTCTCCAATGGAATATAACTTTACTGCTACAGTTTGAAGTTTATCTTTTTGGTTAACTCTCAATATTTACTCATCCACACATCCTCGCCGTCGTCATTTTCCTCCTTTCAGTCAACAAACACTAGTGTCTATACATCTGGTTATATATCAACGGACATAGAAATCTACATCTAATAACTCAATAAATAATAACCCTCTAAACATCCAACATATGGTTCAAATAACTCTTATATAGATAACATCAAACAAGTTAAAAAGCATAGTGCGTCGACAACAATGCTGAAGGAAAAAAACATTAAAAGTACTAACCTTAATCGAAGCAATACATCATCCTATCATCTTCTTGATACATCTCGCATCATTATTCATCATTGAAGGTTTGCAAACATGAGCACAAAATATGACATACATGAACATCATGAGCACGAGTACATTATCAATAATGAATTAAAACACCAATTACAAAAATAAAAATAGTAAAGTACTTATCCTGAGATCAAGAATGTGAATGTGTATATGTGTGTCTTATGAGATAAAATAAAAAATAAGCTTCTACACTATCCTAAACATTACGCATAAAAATTGGCATGCAAACAATCCAAATTTCTACAAAACGACGCTTAAAATTTAACAAAACCTTGATCCACTAAGACAGAATAGACAACCACTATTACAATAGGGGGTTGTCCCTACGGATATTGAAATCCGTAGGGGCAGATTTATTTTGGCCCTACGGATTAGTCCGTAGGGCTAGACGGTTGCCCCTACGGTCCTTACATATTTATATAAAAATTATTAAATCTTAAATTGTTGTTTGTCCCTACGGAGCCGCAAACCAAGAACCTACGGACTTATCCGTAGGGGCATCTAAATAGGGATTTAAGTTAAAAGCTCAGATCGATCCCTACGCTCATTATTCCCAATTCTCGCGCGCAAACAAAAAATTCCCAAACCCTTTTTCCCGCCGATCGATCGTCGTTCTCGTCATCGCCAGTGCCGCCGATTCGTCGTAGCCACCGCGTGCTTTCGTCGTAGCCACCACCTGCTTTCGTCGTCGCCAGCGCCGGCTCATCGGAGTTCTCGTCGTCGCCTCTGCACTGGTAAGGAAATCTTCAATTACTCAAATTTTTGATTGGGGGTGGGGTGGGGCTGTGGGCTGGGGCTAGGGCTAGGGTTGGGGCTGGGGCTCGGGTTGCGGCTAGGGCTGTGGTTGGGGTTGGGGCTCGGGCTCGGGCAGCGGCTAGGGCTGTGGTTGGGGTTGGGGCTCGGGCTCGGGCTGCGGTTAGCGTTAGTGTTGGGGCTGGAGCTGGGGCTGCGGTTGGGGTTAGGGTTCGGCAGGGGGTTGGGGTTGGGGTTAGGGTTAGGGTTAGGGTTGGAGTTTTGGATTTCAGGGTCTAAGTTAATTTCCATTCTAATTAGCATTAAGCTCGTTAATTGAAATGTTGATGATAATCATAAGAGGAAAATGTGTCTAGTTTGAGAAGGTGTTGGAAACTGGACTAATAATGTGGGTAAAACCCAGTTTAATTAATAATTTTATTTGTCATTCTCAAATTTTCTTGGAAACGGAGACTGTTTTGTGGAACTTTTAGCCGTTGGGCATGTTTGGGTTTTGTTTTTGGAGTCATCGGACATGGCATTTGGTAGGTATCCAAAGACCCCGTGTCTGATTTTGGATATTTTTGATTGATTTAAACTGTGGGTCTGAGTAGTCCCTTAATTTGATCTGGTTGGGGTTTGAGTATGCAAAGGATTTGTAGTCTGGTGGAAATTTTGTGGGTGTTTTCGGTTGAATATGTTTGCTAATTGCATAAGATACTCATAAGATTCTGGATTTTGAGGATGGGCCGTTGTAATTGGAAATGCTTAGAATTGTAGGACCTTCTTTATTTTAGCTATATATAATTGCAAAAAAAAAGACACATTTCTGATTTGAAGAAAAGGAAGGGCAAAATAGGGATTTAGTTATGGATTTTACTTGGGTGTCTCCTCTTTTAATACATGTCTATCTTTACAAGAATATCGTGTCACATATTCGGTTTTAGCATCTGTACGCAACTGCTTTGATTATCATCGTGTTATTAACATCTTGAACTTCTATCCTTTTTCTAATATGTTTCATAGTTAATATAATAATCATTTGTCTATATTTGTTGACAGTGGCATTTCTTGTGGATGAACATGTTTTTTTATGCATGTTTCAGTCATGTGAATTCATATGTTGCGTATAACGCTTTATGATATCAGTATCCTACATTTGTAGTTTTAATTGTTGATTGTTATAGATGAATGCCATTGCAATAATAGTTTTTGGTTGATGAATGACATTGCAATGTAGGATGATCAGTTTTATCAATCTTGATCTCAATGGTTTAAAATCATGTTACATATACAACACGAATGCACAACAAACGCATAATTAGAGAGTGATTCAAGATGTTCAAGTTAAAACCAATATATGATACTCGATGATAATATGAAAACTTCATATTCTCATCGATACTCATATATGAAACTAAAAGCGCCACTTAGTCCCCGTCTATCGGTTAACATACGTGCGATGCTCGTCGTGACCTAGAACTATACGATGGTTGCTAAATATCGGACAATATAGCTCGATACTGACAACCGTCGTATAGTCTACGCGACGAGAAAATTCAATCGTATGGTAACCCATAGATTTGTCCCGTGTGGACAAGTTAAGAATGTATAAAGCAAACGCCTTCATTCACTTGTGTTTTCATCCGTTTCGAGATATTTCGTCGGTACCTTTCCGCTGATTCTCCGTGTACAAAGATAGATTAGATGTTCATTTCAACGTTGTTTCACAGCTTTGAAATGATTATCTATTCTATTACAGTGTAGTCGGAGAACAGCGGGGAGGTGCTGCCGAAATTTACTCGAAACGGTTGAAAGCACAAGTGATGGGTGTTCGCTCTATACATTCTTAATGGGATAGAAGTGTCACGACCCGAAAGAGCACGTGACTGGCCCTTGAATCATATGAAGTCTATAGGACTCCATCTGATCCAAGTAAGCCAAAAGCCCAGAAATCTAAAACCATTTTAAGAGTAAGTAAAGAAAACTGGTTTAAAGAAATGAAGGAAAACATGTTGAAGTCAAGGGTTTTAAATAACTAAGCCGAATGTGCATTTTTAAAAGGTAAAGTCTTTTCTAAAAATTTCGGCAGAATTTCTTTTGTAAATACTGGCCCCGAACGGGGTACAACAAGAATAATATATATATGCAATGATAAAAGGCATCCCCAAGCGGGAGCTAGCTCTTCGTCAAACGACGGTCACAACCTCACAAGCAATAATAATATACAACGCCGAACGGCGAGGGTCAAACCAAAAGAACTCAATAAGCATGAAAACCGCAATACTACTAAGCGCGACTCTATGGTCGAATAATACTTCACTAATGTCTAAGTCTGAAACAATATACCAGTTTTGGTTGATGGAATTCTAGATACAAAGAATAATACAAGTACAATGGTGGTTCTTGATGCAAAAGAAATCACCTACCAAAAGCAATTCACCCGCAAGGAAGCAATGTGCCAGAAATGCCGCAAAGGAACCTGTACGGAAAAACCTGCAAGAACTGTGGCACAACGGGGGTGAGTTGCCAACTCGTAAATAGAAAAGCAGAAACCGAACGCAAGACATAATCCTAAGTCAATACGATCAGTATATAAAATCCTCAATATATAACATGCAGCCTATAACAAGGCTAGGGTAAATATCTAACCCGAGTGTGATCTCATGTGCCTGTGTCAGTGCCTCAGGTAGCAATATATCATATGAATGAGATATGAATGCATGAAAACAGAATACATGTACATGAAGAAACTGTTTTCATAATTTAGTGAAATTTCCTTTATATTTTTAAAATGAGGTATCATAATGAAATCAGCATAAAACCGTGCCTAGCATCGGCACAAAACGTAATCCCAATATCTCGATATCTCAATGTCTCAACCACAATATCTAGGGCGCCGTCAGTCCAGACCGGCCCCTACCATCCATCTCAAGACCACGACGGTATCCTCCGGATATCCGACGCGTCGGGTAAAATCACCGGTAGGTAGTGCTCCCCTGCCAGGCTCACATCGTCATCATCACGCGCTTCTTGCCCCGGGGTACCTTACCGGGTCCACCATGTACCCGAAACGGTTCATCCGTCTCCTCGAATCGGGTTTCCAAATCTATCAGCAAACTCATGGTGGACGACTCATACATCATGGGAAAACCGCACTTAATACTTTAAAAGAGAGAAAATGTTTATTTGTGTTTTTGCGGTTTTCCTCCAAATCCAGAAAATCTCACGGAAATCCAAATCCAAAACCTCAATAACACGTAAAATAGTGAATATATGCATGAGAATCTATGAATGCGGCATAACAATGAATAACAGTATGCATGAAGTAGCAGGTAATAACTACAATGTCTAACTAACATATATGGAAGGTATACTAATATCATGTCTAAACTATTATCTAATAGGCTATGTCAAGCAATAATATTTTCTAAGGTGTACGTGACATGGCAATTACCGATGAAGATGTGTGTGAGCCGGCAAGTGTACGTGGTACATACGCATCATCGGTAATGGTGCTGGTGTCCTATCAGCATGATATTAATAATGGAGTATGAAACATAATATAAGAATGCGATGCAAGGCGAACCACAAAAATGAGTGGGAGCTGAAACTAGACGCAACTATAACTAATCTGCATAAAACTAATATAAGTCCTACAAATGGTGCCTTTTGAAATAACACGAATCATGGGGTTTTGAAAATAGGGGCTACGGTGTTTTTATGAAAAGATACGCCTTTTGAAATATCCTTAGATCCCATGACCTGTATTTTAAAATACCCACGACCCGCTAGTTTTGAAATAGGTAGGAGTCTAATCTAATCAAACAACTATACTAAACTATACGGCTGAACTAACAAGCCGAGCTACAGGTAAGGAAACCGCCTAACATCTGAGTCGATATATATAGATATAATAGTCGGTGATTCCGCCTCAATAATATCGTGTACGATACAGTATATCATATGACATCCTCAAGTCATGAGTGCGGATCTATCATCAATGTAAAGCTCATACGGTAAATCGCCGTACGGCATCCCAATAGCTGGGTACGGGTTAAATATCACACTATCTCATATCATATAATCTGGGGTACTGATCTAAGTCTAGTACAACTGATACCATCAAGCTACTGCGTGTGCAAGCACACGTCCCAAGGCCCGCTAGAGATCACGTATCGTATCCCCAAATACGAATCATATCAAATCACCGATCTCACGGCACCATGCCCAACATCATCGACTCATCTCCAATGTCATCCAATATCATCAAACACAGTGCAAGTATAATGAATATGCAAGGATGTGCGTGTAGGTGTAAATCTACTCTAGGGTTCGCGACTATGAACTACACTAGTCACTTCTAACCCTACACTATCCATAGTACACATAGCTATCATATATATATACTACGGACTGCGGGGGTGCTATACGCCATCCACCCGACTTCTCCCTGTAGATATAATTTACTCACCTTGCGTCTTTATCTTTCGATGCCACCACGCGTTTGCTTGTCATCCCGAAGTCTTCATGTGGTACCTACACATCAAGTGTCGTATATGCGCATTAAAACCAAATCAAAGCTAAAACGGCACACGAAATCCAAAACGATACGATAAGGGGCCTATAAGTTAGAACCTATGGCACGCCTTCAAAACCATCAATAAATCCTCTATATCGTCGTATAAACGCCAAATAGTCGAGGTAAATCACAAGACACTAATGCAGAATTAAAAATACGGAATACGGAAACACGAATCCAAAACAGCAACTTAGGAAATATGTCCCAGATTTCACCCTAGGTCAATTTATACAAATCTAAATATACCAGGGGTCTAACATAAACATGTAGGAGCTACAGAACAAATACGAGCCAAAATGGTGGGACCCAGGCCGCAATTTGCGGCCAATGGGAATAAATTAGCGGCCGGGAAGAAGAAATGGGGGCTGGGGTCTTGGGGTTAGCTTCCTGGATGCCTGCACATCCCACTGTCCACTCAATTTTATTTTAGGGTGTCTCGGGTGATAGCAGATTCAATATACCCTTCACAGATTCCACAAATTTTCCGATATCGGTTTCTAAATCCGTATTTCGGGTTTCAACTCTCAGGTTAGGGTCTCAATTCATGCACTAGGGTGTTGGTGTAGCCTCTACTGAGCTCAATTTCACATTACAACTCATAATTCTTCACAACCCTAACTAGGTTTTACCTCAAGTCACCAAATCACACAATATCGGTTCAATAACAACATTGGGGTATAAGGAAATGCTAAAACTAAGCTAATGGTTCAGTAAATACCTCATTTGGCAACTCAAGAATTTTCTTGAGTTGCCTCCTAGTGGCCAAAATCCTTGCTTCTTTAGCTCCAAGTGTAGATTTAGGGATTGTGCACACATTTAATGAAATGGAGATTGGGTTTTGGGGTCGTTTTAGAGGTGTTTTGGAGCTTGAAGAGGGAAGGGAGATGAAGGAGGAGGAGCAGCAGGAGAGAGGAGAAGAGGGAGGGAAATGAAGTGAAGAAGAATGGCTAAGTCTTTAGGTCAAATGAAGCCCATACCTCTCTCTCTCACCCACTACCAATTCTTTATTCTTTTCTCTTTTCTTTTTCCTTTTAAAACCCTTCTCACTCATAGTAATCCCAAAACAAACCATGGCAAGAAAATGCACAAGTGTAGGAAAAATGATGTGTGCATGTTTTTCACAAAAACGCCAAAAATCCGATTAGAAATTTTTAATCGCGATTAGCACTAAATTAGCATATAAATGATCATAAAAATCT
This sequence comes from Agapanthus africanus, assembly GCA_030015575.1. Lineage (NCBI taxonomy): Eukaryota > Viridiplantae > Streptophyta > Magnoliopsida > Asparagales > Amaryllidaceae > Agapanthus > Agapanthus africanus. Next base: position 311,185,111 of record JASDDO010000024.1, read on the forward strand.
AAAAATGCCATAATTCCAATAATTACCCAATTTTAGAATTTTCCATTATTTTTCTCAAATTTTTCCTATTTATTTGTATTTAATAATATCAAAATATTAAAATATTCAATAAAATAATATTAAATTATAAAAATTCCCAAAATTAATATTTTATCTTTTTGAAATGTTACAAGAAGCCTACCCCAGACAGCCGGAACACACACATACAACAAGATTACAAAACAAACGCATAATTAGAGAGCGATTCGAGATGTTCGGGTTAAAACCAATATATGATAATATGAAACCTTCATATTCTCATCGATAATCATATATGAAACTAAAAGCGCCACTTAGTCCCCGTCTATCGGTTAACATACGTGCGATGCTCGTCGTGACCTAGAACTATACGAAGGTTGTTAAATATCGGACAGTATAGCTCGATACTAACAACCGTCGTATAGTCTACGCGACGAGAAAATTCAATCGTACGGTAACCCATAGATTTGTCCCGTGTGGACAAGTTAAGAATGTATAAAGCAAACGCCTTCATTCACTTGTGTTTTCATCCGTTTCGAGATATTTCGTCGGTACCTTTCCGCTGGTTCTCCGTGTACAAAGATAGATTAGATGTTCATTTCAACGTTGTTTCACAGCTTTGAAATGATTATCTATTCTATTACAGTGTACTCGGAGAACAGCGGGGAGGTGCTGCCGAAATTTACTCGAAACGGTTGAAAGCACAAGTGATGGGTGTTCGCTCTATACATTCTTAATAGGATAGAAGCCTACCCCCGACAGCCGGAACACACACATACAACAAGAATACACAACAAACGCATAATTAGAGAGCGATTCGAGATGTTCGGGTTAAAACCAATATATGATAATATGAAACCTTCATATTCTCATCGATACTCATATATGAAACTAAAAGCGCCACTTAGTCCCCGTCTATCGGTTAACATACGTGCGATACTCATCGTGACCTAGAACTATACGAAGGTTGTTAAATATCGGACAGTATAGCTCGATACTAACAACCGTCGTATAGTCTACGCGACGAGAAAATTCAATCGTATGGTAATCCATAGATTTGTCCCGTGTGGACAAGTTAAGAATGTATAAAGCAAACGCCTTCATTCACTTGTGTTTTCATCCGTTTCGAGATATTTCGTCGGTACCTTTCCGCTGGTTCTCCGTGTACAAAGATAGATTAGATGTTCATTTCAATGTTGTTTCACAGCTTTGAAATGATTATCTATTCTATTACAGTGTACTCGGAGAACAGCGGGGAGGTGCTGCCGAAATTTACTCGAAACGGTTGAAAGCACAAGTGATGGGTGTTCGCTCTATACATTCTTAATGGGATAGAAGCCTACCCCCGACAGCCGGAACACACACATACAACAAGAATACACAACAAACGCATAATTAGAGATCGATTCGAGATGTTCGGGTTAAAACTAATATATGATAATATGAAACCTTCATATTCTCATCGATACTCATATATGAAACTAAAAGCGCCACTTAGTCCCCGTCTATCGGTTAACATACGTGCGATGCTCGTCGTGACCTAGAACTATACGAAGGTTGTTAAATATCGGACAGTATAGCTCGATACTAACAACCGTCGTATAGTCTACGCGACGAGAAAATTCAATCGTATGGTAACCCATAGATTTGTCCCGTGTGGACAAGTTAAGAATGTATAAAGCAAACGCCTTCATTCACTTATGTTTTCATCCGTTTCGAGATATTTCGTCGGTACCTTTCCGCTGGTTCTCCATGTACAAAGATAGATTAGATGTTCATTTCAACGTTGTTTCACAGCTTTGAAATGATTATCTATTCTATTACAGTGTACTCGGAGAACAGCGGGGAGGTGCTGCCGAAATTTACTCGAAACGGTTGAAAGCCCAAGTGATGGGTGTTCGCTCTATACATTCTTAATAGGATAGAAGCCTACCCCCGACAGCCGGAACACACACATACAACAAGAATACACAACAAACACATAATTAGAGAGCGATTCGAGATGTTCGGGTTAAAACCAATATATGATAATATGAAACCTTCATATTCCCATCGATACTCATATATGAAACTAAAAGCGTCACTTACTCCCCGTCTATCGGTTAACATACGTGCGATAATTTATTCTTTTCAACGACAAACGCACACACAAAGCATATACACGGATTTTCTCCTTTGTCAGTAACTATCCCGTTCTTATATTTCTCAATATAGTCAGCATAACCTACAATTTATATGTTATACAGTCTAACATGGCCAATGAGTACGTCAGAGTTAAGGACTGGATGTATGTGGATTGGAAACAACGTATGCAACCTAAGTTTGTCGCAGGAGTTGCTGCTTTCCTTGAATTTGCACGCGCACATAATAAGAGCATAATAGAGAAGATTCTCTGTCCGTGCGATAGATGTGGCAATAAGTACTGGCAGAAGGTAGAATTGGCAGAGCTTCATATTGTAAAACATGAGTTTACTAGACTTTATACAACTTGGAAATATCACGGGGAAGGAGAAGAATGCAGTACTGCGGCAGAAGAAGAAGGAGAACACGATAATGCGGCAGGAAAAGAAGAAGAATTCGGTAATGCGGCAGGAGACGGAAATTTATTTCCATCAGAAGAAATGGAGGATATGGTAGAGGCTGCCCTAGGTGAATCTATTCATACCGAAGATGACATTCCTTCCGGTCAAGGACCGCGTGCGGATAAATATGAAAATTTCATGAATGATACTAGGAAACCAATTTATGAGAATGCGAAGTATTCCACCCTCTCATGGTTCGTCCAACTTTTCCAGATTAAGTGCCTAAATGGATGGAGCAACAAGTCATTCACAATGCTTCTTTCGTTCTTGAAAGATTCTATGCCTCCGGAAAATAATGTGCCCGACAGATGGTACGAAGCCCAGAAGATGATGTCTGATTTGGGTCTAAAGTGCGAGAAGATTCAAGCATATCCTAAAAATTGCGTGTTGTACCGGAAAGAGAATTCAGATTTGAAAGAGTGTCCAACATGCGGAGAGGCCAGGTATAAGCCGAAAGATTCTGATAAGAAGCCTGATATACCTGTGAAGATAGCACGATACTTTCCCATAACACAGAGGCTATTCAGGTGCAAGAAAACAGCCGAGGCAATGATTTGGCATCACCGTGCTCCTCCAAGCGAAGATGGAAAAATGAGCCATCTAAGAGATTCACCGGCATGGAAGGATTTCGATAGGAGGAACGCAATATTCAGTAGCGATCCTCGCAATGTCCGTCTCAGACTGGCTACTGATGGCTTCTGCCCATTCAACTATATGGCTGGAAGTCACAGCACATGGCCCGTTGTAATGATAATTTATAATCTGTCGCCTTGGTTGGCTATGGACCAATCATACTTTATGATGCCTCTTCTTATCGACAGACCAAACTCACCGGGGAACAATATCGACGTCTATCTCCGACCTCTGATCGAGGAGTTGAAATCTTTGTTCATTGATGGTGTAGAGACATATGATTCAAACACAAATACAACCTTCATACTGCGTGCGGTTGTAATGTGGACAATTAATGACTTTCCTGCGTATGGAATACTATCAGGTTGGTCCGTACATGGTCACAAAGCATGTCCTCATTGCCATGAACACACAACATCAAAATTCTTGAATTTTAGCAGGAAGGTTTGTTATTGCGGCCATCGACGTTTCCTGCCTCCAGACCACCCCTATAGGTTAGACACGGTTCACTTTGATGGTCATCAGGAGCTTCTTGGACCTCCATCCCCATTGTCCGGAGAGGACGTGACTGCTAAATGGGATGGTTACAATAACGTGACCTTCGGGATGGATCCGACGAAACAGGTCAAACCACAATATTGGAACAATTTAAGCATTTTCTTCGAGCTTCCGTACTGGTCTACAAATTCAGTGCGTCATTGTCTGGATGTCATGCATATAGAGAAGGGAGTATCAGAGCACATACTTAACTTGCTTCTTTGTAAATACGGAAAATCGAAAGACAACATGAATGCTCGGATGGATCTATAAGAGTGGGGAATAAGAAGTGAATTGCACCCTAGACCGGTAGCGGGTAAACCGGGCAAGTTTGTACTTCCCAATGCCGCTTATCATATGTCACAACCGGAGAAGAAAAGATTTCTGCAGGTGTTGCATGATTTGAAAGTCCCCACAGGTTTCTCAGGATCATTCAGCAAGAAAATAAAAATTGTGAAGGGCAAGATCGATGGGCCGAAAAGTCATGATCACCATGTTATCGTGGAGCACCTTCTTCCATTAGCCCTCAGGACTTCTCTCCCCGACTCGGTTGGTCTAGTAATCAACGACCTATGTTGTTTTTTCAGGGAGTTGTGTGCTAAAACACTGGAGGTTGCGACGCTGGATAAACTAGAAAATTCTATTGCGTTGATACTTTGAAAGTTTGAGCGTATTTTCCCACCGTCATTCTTCGATATCATAATACACTTGACGGTTCATCTTGCAACTGAGGCGAAGTTAGCCGGACCGGTACAATATCGATGGATGTATCCCGTCGAGAGGTATGTGTAATTTTTCGTTTCGCGCAATTTATAAATTTATTGTTGTCCTGAATGCCCGTATTTATTTATTCAACATATTCTCATTAGGTACATCTACACTCTTAAGAAGTATATACGCAATAAAAATCGACCAGAGGGTTTTATCATGCAAGGTTATCTTCTTGATGAAGCAACCACATTTTGTTCCCGCTATCTGGACGAGAACATTGAGACAAGACTTAACCGACCACGAAGAATTCAAGACGGGCCATATGGTAAAGCCGAGTATAAGAGGGTAGACACTATATTTATCAACAAGATATACCGGTTTATCTTGCTTAATTGCGCATGTCTTGAACAAATTAGAGAGTAAGTTCTTTTGGATTAATTGTTATATCTGTGTTTGTGTGTGTATGAAATGATATAATATTAGTGTCATAATTATTTGTCGAAAACAGAATTCATTTTAACGAGGTACGTGAGGGGCATCCTGATTGGAATGAAGAACGTTTGGAAAAATACCATCAGGATAATTTTTGTGATTGGGTCACAGATCATGTAAGTTATTCGAATAACATTTTATTGCTATCAGTTTTAATCTAAACTTGTATCGTTATGTATTTGTCGTAAAATTTGTTTTGTTAGATCCACGATCCGAACTTGTCTGCATCATTTGAGAGTGATTCAAGATGTTTAGCTCAATTTCCTAGTATGGAGGTTGCATATTACAAAGGATTTGGTGTTCTTGGATACAAATTCGAAGTTAAGGACATAGAAACATCTAGAACCACTCAGAATAGTGGGATTGCGACGGTAGGATCGGACGGTGTGATTTACTATGGGTACTTAAATTGTATACTCGGCATCCACTATCCCGGACGATCAGAACCCTTTTATATATTCCAGTGTACTTGGTACGATCCGCGAACCGATACGGACAGGTGGAGAAGCAATCTTGGGACTTGGAAAGATGAATATGGATTGACCAGTGTGAACACACTTCAATTTTACAGTCAGGACAATCCGTTTATCTTTCCGAACCAAGCGTTCCAAGTATACTACTCACAGTGTTTGAAGCATCCGGGATGGAGTGTTGTATGCCGATGGAAACCCAGAGATGTCTACGATGTCCCAGAATTCGAGGACAGCGATGAGGACGAAGAAGAAATCCGACCGTCTGTTTCGAAGGACGGGTTGTCTTCGACCGATCATGAAGTTACGTGGGTTAGAAATGACATCGACGATGAAATCCAAGTAGATATGTATAATGCGCCCACGAAACGAAAAAGGTTATCAGTAATGTTATATTATTACTTCATATTTTACGTTCTATACATATATAGTCAATACTTTTAATGATTGTCTAATGCGTCCACGAACCGTTTATCTAGATTTGATGACGATGTCGGGAGCAGCGAGGAGCGGCAGGAGCTCCAGCCGCGGCAGAGGCAGAGGCAGAGCAGTTCTGCCGCCCGGAGAGCTCCGTAAGGAGCTTCAGAGGGCCGGTCTTTCACCCAGATCGGAGACCCCTTCGGATGCCTCATTCCGTATGGATTTTGCCACACATCCAGGTATACTGCACGCATATCCATTTTGAATGTAATATTACAGATATTCATGCCTGTTTATGTCAAAATTACTTATATTATCAATGTTTGATTGTCTAGTTGTTGGTGATGCGTCCACATCTGGGACAGAGGCCACTCTCGCTCCTCCAGGTATGTTTATATATCATATAGTGCATGTATATTGATTTAGAATGCTATATCATAAATACACACATTCTTTTTGCTCTTACTTAGCAATTTTTATTATTGTCTAGCTGTAGGTGGTGACACCACCGCACCTGCGGGTATGTTTATATATCCTATAGTGCATGCATATTGATTTAGAACGTTATATCATTGATCTACACATTCTTTTTGCAATTACTTATATAATCTATTTTTAATTGTCAAATTATAGGTGGTGCGTCCACATCTTCCGCAGGGGCCACTCCTGCCGCTTCCATATCATCCGCATCGTCTGCAGGTTAGTATGAATAAATTTAAAATATTTATTCATTTTACATATGCTCTATAGAATAAATATGAATTTCATGGAAATTTAGCGTCGATGCTTATTTTCTAGTTGGAGGGGATGCGTCCGCATCCGGGACCCCGGTTGTTCCTCACCGGAGGAACTATCGTCCCGCTCGTGCTGCTGCCCGGGCCCAGGCTCGTGCGATAGTCACCAGAGGTATTTATCACACTTGAATTTTCGTTTAACCTTGATTTCTTAATACAAATTTGTCTTAATATTGATTGTCTTGATATTTCATGCAGACGCAGGGCCTCCCCATCCCCAGAGGGGGACTCGAGGCCCGAATCAGTCCCATAAGCTGAGGCCTGACAGAGCAAGGGGGAGGCAGCATTCCCCCTTTTTTTTACCCTTTACTATCGCTATACCGGTCCTCATGCCGAGAGGTTCGGCCGGTATATGAGGGACGAGAGCCGGCTCGTGAAGAACTATCCACTTCACGTTGAGTGGGGCGAGCCGCACCAGCGCTCATTCGCCCTCTTCTTTGATCAGGCTCGGGTACGTATTAATATATATTTTCAGTTGATATATCCGCTTATCATATTTATTATTAACACTTGCAATCTAATAACAATATTTTTTTTGTATTTTCAGTTGGATTACGATTTTCAGCCTGTAGCCGATCCTGATCATCCGGGGAGGGTGCTCGACCTTCATGCTCTGTACAATGGCCTGATGAAGAACATGCATGCCAAGGTCCGATACAACAGGAATGAGCTGAAGGCCGACTGCTACTCTCTGTGGATGGCGACCTCCGAGGCAGAGAGAGCGGCCCTCCTATCTACTCCGGCGTTTGCGAGAGTCGACGTAGAGACATGGCCTCTATTGTGCGAATATTTCGACTCCCAGCGCAAACAGGTATGTATTTTAAATGTAATTCATTGTTTAGGATATAATTTATTTTTTGTGTTCCTTAATTAGAAAACTAAATGTTAATGCGTTGTGCAGAAACAGTCCGCTCAGAATACAGAGAGCAGAAAGTCGGCGAAGAGGGGTCGCCCTACTTACACAGGTGGTTCGAGGAACATTACTCGAGCCATGGAGTTATCGGTAAATTACAATAGACCGACCTTTGTGATATTCTGCAATATTAAGAGTTATTTTCTAATATTTCTAATATTAAGAGTTACTTTCTAATATTGCAGACATCTCGGACCGTGGCGTCAGGTGGTACACCGAGCGTGCTGTCCGCATATCTTGCCGTCCACGGCACCTCGACAGATCCCGCCACGGGCGAGCTTCGATATCCCGACGTCGCTACCCAGGAGTATTGCGTAAGTGTTAATATTTTTTCTACCCAAATTTGAAATTTTAGTTTTGGAAGGTTCAAGTTTAAATTTTATACTTATACTTTACTGCTTAATGTGGGTATAGGAGCGGGTGGTTGAGCAGGCCCAGGCCTCGGGGATCGATTTTAACGGACAGAGCGATCCGAGGCTGCTGACCCCAGTTCTGGACGCCGCACACGGAGGGCACCACGGAGGTTGGGAGAGAGGCCGGGGACTAGACCCTAGCAGGGCCCATATGAGGTTGGACTCCACCCCGGCGGTTACTTCCTCCGTCTCCGGTGACCGACGTGTCCATCAGGAACTGGAGAGCTTGAGGGCCACCGTTCAGGAGTTGAAGGAGATGATGGTATGTATACTACTTTATAGTAAAATATCATGTCATATTATATAGATATCAACATATCCATAATTAGTACGTAGCTTGAGCTTATTTGGTTTTAGACTTAAGTTTGATTAATCATACATACATATGTAATTAAAATAAACAACGGTTTTCCAAACTAGATATCCAAACGGGGTTTCGAAATAACTTAATAATGATACGAATTCGAATAATACACAGTTCTTACACGCTTCTTACACACGTTATGTCCAAACGCGACAGGGTATATCGACCGAGCCTCCACATGTATCTCCTTCGGCTGCGGCTCCGCAAGCTACTACATCGGCTGCGGTTCCGCAGACAGCTCCTATAGCTCCACCGCCCGCTCAGACTCCCGCAGCCGCGGCTCCGCAAGCGACTACCTCGACGGCGGCTGCGCAGACCACATCGCCAGCTCCACAGGCCGCTCAGACTCCCGCTCGCACCGAATTGCAGAGTTTATTGACCGAGGAGCAGGCGCGCGTTATTCTATCGTTATTCAGAGGTGGAGCTGGACCGAGCTAGGGTAGCTTTTTGGTTCTTATTTTTTGAAACATGTATTTATTTATATCATACACATTGTACTACATTTTGAAACGATACTGATATTGGTTTATATTTATATCATATTCAGTTTTTGGATTTCTTTTGTATATTATATGCGTGAGATGTGATTATGAATACTGCGATATATGTTGTGTGATGATTAATTTTATATTTGATTGATGTATATATTATTATGCACATGGCGGGAAAAAATCAGGCAGCCCTTTTTTTAAAAAAAATACAGATAATGTGTACCTACGGATTAATCCGTAGGTACACATGTTGCCCCTACGGCTATATCCGTAGGGGCAAAATATTAGCAGTAATTGATATTTCCCCCCTGATCTCAGTACCAGAGGGTTGGGAGTGCCCCTACGGATATGTCTGTAGGGGCCATTGCTTCGTCCCTACGGAGTTATCCGTAGGGGCAAAATATCAGGATTTCTGATATTTTGCCCCTATGGATAGGTACCTACGCAGGTATCCGTAGGGGTAGTACTTGACCCTACGGCTATGTCCGTAGGTACAATTAATATATTTAAAAAAACCGTAAATAATATACCTTTTTTATCCTACGGCCTACTCCGTAGGTGCAACAGGACCTACACAGAAATCCGTAGGGGCAAGATTTTGCCCGTAGGGATAAGTTCAGGGCTTCAACTTGCACCAGCGGCCTTTGCACCTACGGGGTCTTTTTTCGCCCCTACGCACATCTCCGTAGGGGCAACCCTTATTTGTAGTAGTGAACATCCAATATTGATGGGAAAATACTTATTTATTTTCATCCTCTCCTCAAGCATATATATATATATATATGGATATACTTGACTAGCTAAGATCATGTTTAGGATTGACTAGGGTCAAAGAAATCTAGATTGACTAGATTTAGGATAAAATAAGATAATTACATTATAATTATTCATTTAAACCTGACCTAAAATTAAAAAAATCTAAACTTTACGTCGATCACGCGATAGTTTTCATGCATGCATCTGCTCTGTTTTCTCCTTTTCATCGATCTTCGCTCAATTGCTATAGCTACGTTTTTTCCTTTGTTAATTTGATATCTCTTTCTCAAATTCATCTTCTAATCCTACATTAGAATGAAATTGAAGACAACAAACCTGATCGATTGTTAAACTAATACAAAACCGTATTTGTTCTTTGTTTTCTTCTAAATTATTTTTATTCTTCTGTAAGAACCTCAAAAATTCCTATCAATGGGTTATTGTTTATTCTTTTGTTATATACACGCATTCTTACTAATTATGTTTGACCAACGCTAGAGGTATTATGTGCTAATAAAGCAATCACTGATTCTTTTAATTCAAGCTAGGGATTGAGCGGCTATGGTATTTTTTTTTGTAGGATCTAAATTTCCTTTAGTGAACAACATGCATTCTAGGAGATGATAATGTCTTGAGTAGTAAATTAGTAAGTTTTGATTTGTATCCCTTAAACATTAATTTATACTTATTTGATTTCATGTATAATGCTTAATTTCATTAGCAACAATGAATAGTAGAGGGTCTTAAATAAAGAAGCTCTCAATTAGGATGAGGCCGCTCTCAGCGATGCGTTACCATTAGGGGTGGTAATTGAACGAGCCAGCTCGGGTTCGATTAAGGTTCGGTTCGGTATCAGCTCGTTCAAATTCGGTTCATTTATTAATGCGCCGGACATGAGCCAAAAAGCCTGGCTCGTTTATTAAATGAGCCGGACTCGAGTTCAGCCAGGCTCGTTCGGTATTGACTCGGGTTCGGCTGGATTACACAGTTTGAAAAAAACAGTAATATATAGCAGATTCTATACAACTCTCAGAACACTTAATTCAATTAAATGACAGTATATAAAGTGTACCGAGATAAATATAAAACCCAGCACTTAGACCCATTCAATGCCCTAGATGTTAATGTTTTTTAATTTTTCCATATCTCAAAACCCCGAGTTTTAAGCATTATTGTTAATTATGTTTTTTTCTTGGAAGATACTATTAATATGAGTAAATGAGCTGAAAATGAGCCGAGCTCAGTTGAGGTAGGCTCGTTTAGTTAATGGGCCACAAATGAACCGAACACGAGCTGGGCATGTTTAATCGAACTGGACTTGAGCTGAGCATCTCTAGCTCGATTAACTAAACGAGCCGAACTTGGGCCGACAAAAAGAACCACGAGCCGAACTCGAGCCGAGCTTGGCTGGCTCGAGTTCGGCTCGTTTACACCCCTAGTTACCACGCAATCCACGCAAAAAGTCAACACAATCAACCAAACACCCAATCCACAAAATCCTTCAAATTAGCCAAAAAATTATTAATCAAACCTATCGATTTCATTACAAAACCCTATCCAAAATGATCCAATCATTCCCGATCAAGATTCCTCAACCTAATTCTAGTTCCAAACTCATCGATTCAAAATTTACTACAACCAACCAATCTCCATAAAAAATTCGAGAGCATCCAGAATCAAGCCAAAACAAGCACCAATCTATAAACCAAAATCCCTCTTTTGATAGCACATTGTGCTAACCATAACTTCTAACAAGCAATCCAACGAACATCTAACGCAAAGAAAACAAAGAATAACCTAAAATTTCAAAAAACTACGCTCTTTAAACAATGACCTCATCTGCCACCACCACATCTACATCTCCCAAAACACATAACGGCTCATCCAGGTTATCGGATCCGGGTCCAGACAAATTAAACTAATTAACTCATCATCATTATCATCAACAAATTAAACTTAACATTCAAAACTAATTAATTTAAAAACCTTAAAATAATTTCTAACAATTTCAAAAAAAATAAAAAATCACCCACTGTGGTCGACGGGGGGCTCAGCGGTGTGGAACTCGATATGGAGAAGGAGGTCGACGCTGTAGTGGAGGATCGATGGAGGTTCGGCACTTGAGAAGGAGAGGGCTCGACACCGGAGGAGGAGGCTCGACGCTGGAGCTTGACGGCGAGAGGGATCGGTGCTGTCCGAGGGGCCTTGATGAGAGGGATAGGCGCTGGCCGAGGGGGCTCAGCGAGAGGGGATGATGGAGGATGAGGGGGCTCGACGAGAGTGGGATCGGCGCTGGACGAGGGCTCGATTTGGAAGGCTGGAAGACGCGCGTGCTCGATTGAGAGGCAGCGGCCTCAATGGTGGAGGCGATGGAGCTCCTCGAGGATGATGGCGGCGGCAGATTGATGGAGTTTCGGATCTCCTTCAGATGTTGTCCTCCGTCGATCCTGCGATGGCCGTATCGGGCGGCTGAAATTAGGTTTGGGAGTTGTTGAGTGTGGATCTCAATGGGTTGGTGTTGGACGCCGTGCTATCTGCAAAGAAGTCTCGGGGTGGATGACCACCGTAGGACCCTCCGACGATCAAGTTAGAATCGAGGTATATGTGCAGAGTAGGGGTGTATTAGAATAATTCCCTTCATCTGAGTCGTCTGAGAGAGGGGTTTTTATAGTGGTCGCATGGAGCGAGCATATGCGAGATCTTCACTGTCAGTTACGCCCCTGACGTTACACCTGCGTGAATGATGGGATCCCTCCATTAATGACGGGATAAGCTCATTAATGGGGGATGCTCCAGCGTGGGACGCGGGACATGGGACGACGGATATCTCGCCTTAGCGATATACGTCGAGCCGTTGCGGGACGCATGGGATCTGCGCTCCTGGTAGGTCAGGGGAGGCCGAGAAAGCTCGGCACGTCGGAGGCTCGGAGACGAGCCGAGAGGCCGAGGAAGCTCGGCAAGCTAGACGGCTCGGAAACGATCCGGGAGTCTGAGATAGCTCGGAGACGAGCTATTGGTCGTTTCCTGGGTGAAGTTGGAATGTATTTAGGGAGGCCCCTTGGAAGGTCGGACGCGTTCCTCGAGACGAAGTCCCGAGGAATCCTCATAGTGCGACTCATTTATTCAACTCCCGTAGCCTTCGGGGCACGTCATCGGCCACTTGTCGTAATCTTGAGGAGATACCACTCGTGAGCATCATCATTAGCCCCCCACTCTCGTTCCGACCTATCCAAGGGTTGGGACGAGAGTGGTCTGCTCGGTTTTTCTGCTGTTCAATTCGGCGCCAAGGATCATAATGCGGAACACCTCGGAACGACACAACATTTGGTGGTCGCGTCGTTTCGATCTTTTGGGCGCACGTGTCGCCTCATCGTGTGCCTGAATCTTCGCGTGTATCCCCGATGGCGTCAGCGGATTAAATGAAATGATCACGCTTTATAGAGGGGGCGCCGTTTCAGTCGGTCGCCAGTTGGGATACGGACCACGTGTCGAACGTCGGTTGGCGGACGCGACAGGCTGCCGCTGTCACCTGCAACCGAAGGGACGTCCCCCATTGGCCGATCGCCACGTGGAGCTCTAACGGCTGGCGGGTGCGACGTTTAGTTTTGGCGGGAATCGATCTGGGCCGTCGGATGCTTTCTTTGGAGTGTATAAATAGGAGGGGACCCCTCTAGGGCCAACATTTTCACCATAATTCACTCTTGTTGTTAAAGATTCCTCGACGCTCCTTTCCTTTAGATCGGATTGTAGGGTGTTTTTCGTCACCCCATTGAGATGGGAATATGCGTCGCTTGTCAGGCGTACTACAGATTCCCCCTGCCTAGGGTAGACTGGGATTTATTGATTGTAGGGATTCGAATCTCCGGCAGCCGCGGACTAAGCTGTCGTTAATTACCCCTCGTTTTTGGAGCGAGAGAACTTCCGATTGACTGGTCAAACTGGTCATGCGAACTCAATGTGCAGTGTACATGTGTTGTGTCTTGAGGGATTTTGGATATATCGGGGGCCTCACAGAGTTTACGGGGGTCCCGCTATCCGGATAGCGTGCTGGGGGTCAAAGGGGCTAGCAGCCCCCTTGCGGGATGCGGGGTGCGGAGCAGCGCCCCGTTAAATTTTTTTTCTAACGGGGAAGTATGTATGTATATAAAAAAAGGGAAAATAGAGTACAAAGGACGCGTGAGTGCCAGCGTCTCACGTTCCTAGCACGCGGGCACTGGGCGCCAGCGCCCCACATGCTTGGCATACGGACGCTGAACGTCAGCAGGAAAAGGGGCTTAGCCTCTACACTGGGAGTTGTGCTCCCGATTGACTTTTGGAGTTGAACTTTTGACAAAGAGGACAAAGGGCCTTAGCCCCTGCACTGGTGTTGTACCCCAAATAAAAAGATTTATTATATATATATATATATATAGGAGTTAAACTCCTAAGATATTTTTGGAGCTGATGAAAGGGGACTATTTCTTCTCCTTAGAGCCCTGGATCTTCCCCAAAGTGGGGTTTTTGGAGGTGAGTCTCCTTCTTCCTCCTCTCTATTGACTGGATCTTGGAGAAGAGAGGGTGAGATTTTAAAAATCTCCCATTTTAGAGATTTGATGGAAGATCCGCGTTCCCCTTCAAGGTTTTGTGGTGAAAACTATTTCTTTTTGGAAAAAGAATAGTGAAACTCTTGATTTAATTCAAAAAAAGGAAGAAAGTTTAGAATTTTGAGCAAAAAGAAGAAGGCACAAAAAATCTAATTTTTGGGGAGAATGGATTCCTTATCTTTCATTTCATTATCATGTTGCCTTTTATAGGCTTGCAAATTTACATATAGCCTCCTTGGGCTTTACAAAATGGCATTTTGCCCATCCCATATCTCATGTGCTCATTCTTTTTGCACATGAGCCATGGGCTTTACAAAAAATTGGCTTTATGCCCATTTTTCTTACATTCACGTATGAAAATTACATCAAAATTATTTATTACATAATTTTTATTTTGGCATTGGGGAGGCTGGCCGTGAGGCTCGACTTGGGCATGGGCCCACTTGTCCTGGGCTTGGACCCACCTGGCTTGGGGTTGATTTTGACTTTGACTTGGTCAACCGAGGTGTAATTTTTAACCCCGACACGGATCGCCCCGTGATTTTCCCTTGGCGAGCCCCTTTCCTTGAATCAGGTTAGATGTCTCCATATCAGGAGTTTGTAGAGGTAGTTAGGGTAGAGTCGGACGATGAGGCTTCAGTTGTTGGAGCCGAGTCCAGTGGGTCTTCCTCCCCTCCGGCTTTAGATAGCCGAGAGGGTTCTTCTGCTGCGTCATCTGTATCGGGCTTGCCCTTAGAGTCAGGGCTGCCCGTGTCGTTCACCGTCGGGCGGCGACAAGGACCCCTAAGGTGCGCATCGGGAATACCCACGATGCGCCCTCCATCTTGAGGAATATAGACGAGCTTACCAAGATTCGGGCTCGATTCCATATTCCCTCCAACTATTCGCTTCTGTAATACCCAGTTCTTTTGTACAACATTATCCTTATTTTTCATAATATATTATTTGCAGAATCTATTTATTTTATTTATAATCATTTTTATTTCCTTTAAACTCCTTTAAACACCAAACTCTATTTCACCTTATTTCTACTTCCCATTTTTCCAAGCCCGTTTCCCTTTTTATCCAACCCCAGCCCAAAACAAAAATAACAAAGCAAATAATAAAATCCTTATTACCCCCGGCCCAGCCCCTGCTCCTAACCCAAACCCAAACCTTATCTCTTTATTCTCTTAGCCCGTGCCCCAATTTCCTCAGCCCAGCCGAATAGAGAGAACACAATTCATTAATTATTTCTCCCCAAATTATTTCCCCAGCCCAACTGAAAGTTTGAGCTAAATATTTATACAAACCCAGCCCAACACTCCTTAATCCCAAATGAATTAATCTTAAAATATAACTTCGGCCCAAGCTCTTGCCCCGGCCCATTCCCCTTCTCTACAAAATTAAAACCCCAATCCCTTTTTCCCGGCCCAGCGTCCCTGAAGCCCACATCCCTTACCCGCGCCCGCCATCGAACCCGACCCGACCCGACCCGCTTCATACTCCTCCTCCTCCTCCACGTTCATTTTCCAGCTCGTTTCTTTGTCTTCCCCCCCACCCCCCCGCGCACACCAGCATCGCTCGACCCACGTCGCCCACGTCTCCGGGCCCGTCGCCACGACCGTGCGCCTCGCGAGCCCCTCAAACTCCTCATCTCCAACCCCTCTCTCCCTCACACCCTCATCACTCTCGCTATCAAATTTCTCTCACTACAGAAAACTCTCGCTGCACCTCACTCAACCCCCACCGCCGCCGACGACAACGACGACGAGGAAGACCTCGACTCTCCCCTTCCTTCCTTCCTCCTCCTCCATCAACAGAGCCCCTGAATCACCCCCTCACCGAGCCCCTGCAACCTTCAGCCGCCCGAGCTCCCCTGCACCCAAGCTCGGCCACCCCTGTACCCTCGACGCCGGCGAGCCCCACTAACCTGAACTGCCCCGTCGACCTTTGCACCCTCTACATCTCCATCGCCTTCTCCAAAACCCACACCCGAGCCCCACTATCTCTCTCTCTCCAAAACTCATAGCCCGACCCCCGCTACGCCATCGCTGGAGCGACCACCGCCGACATCGTCGACCCCAGCACATCCCAGGAGATCGATAGAGCATTCCACTCCGCATCCGGCGAACGCGAGGCATCCCCGGACAACTCTGACGTCGAACCCGAACGCAAGCCGAGGCCGCGAACCCTAGCCGCGCCGTTCGTCATGCGTTTGTGCCGTTGCCACTGCCGTGCATCGCCAAAACGTCTCCAGGAAAGTACCCTACTTGCTGCATGCTATATTATATCCGTTACATCTCATAATACTATAAATTCCACGTTTTCGTTTCATAAACCTTATATAACATAAGTATTCGATGCAAGATCTGAATGAAAACCTTCATTTAATTTGACGAAACTTAATTGCATATTGTGGCCCGTATTTCAATGAGCACCGCGTAGAAATTTCACTGAAAAATACAATTGTTAATGGCTTAAACGAACACCCCCGATTACACCCGTAAAAACTGGGAATTTCCCGCACCTGAAATTTGTTAAAATCACAATTAAGTGTGTACATATTGAGATGAGGCGTTCGAGGGATCAAATCAAAGCCGACTCGACGACCTGTAACCCTATGAAAGTTTTTAATTGTTTCTATACTGATATTGTGGCGAGAACTGGTCCGGAGAGCGGCTCTGGACTGCAGTCCAGAGCAACTTTGGTTATTGTTTTCTGTCCCGTAATGTTTACTACTTTGTTTTCTGAACTCGTATGTTGCGGAACCCTACACCTTATTGAATATGAATCTATTAGATAAATAACGCAAGTGATTTCACCCCATTTTATCGTCGTTTACTATTTTAACTGCAATTTAAAAGATCGGGACGTATAGCAGACCCAAACAGAACCAGAACTGATACCCTAGTGTTGAACAGTGCATAACTCCTGACGTATAGACGCGATTGAGAATCTATCCATTGCGTTGAAAACCCTATTTAAAACCCTAAATTTCATTCAACTGTAGCATCACTAAATTCTGATCCCAACTGGGCTTAAAACGCGTTACGAAACGGACTTCCGATTCTGAAACCGGATTTCCAGCAGGGAACACTTAAAATGAATTGGTCACATCTAGTGATCCTGAAACCCGATTAACGTGAAACAAATTTTGATGGTTAGATAATCAAACACCCTACTTATCCCTTGTTCATTGTTTCGCTAAATTGTACATGTATGAATTATGAAGAATTATGCAAGTGGTAGGATATCGTGTGATGACATCTTAATCATGCCTTAAATACTGTTTTCTCATCACGTTATATATATGTCATTGCATTGGTAACTTAGTGATCATATGCATTACCCAGTGTTAGGTATTAGTGGTGATTGTGGCAAGTACGTTAGTGGTTGAGCATGATTGGATAAGTGATAGTGACACGTACTTGTACACAATCAGTGAACCCTATTGATGTTTTGCATTGTCGACGTCTGTGGGGCGCGTATAAGTGTGACTATAAGTGGTATGAGACACTTATGGAAGCACTTGTATGGGTGTCACAGGTAAGGCACCAAACAATGTCCATTGACCTTGGATATCAGTCGAGACATGCTTGATGGAGACCCCGTCTTCAGTTCTCGCGTAGACTCGTCATGGACCGACTGATATTTGAGTCTATGGTTGGCATTTGGTGTAGACCATGGGGTGTGGGGTAGTTTGAGTGTGAGTTCAATAGAATCTCGGGAGTCCCATGCCGGCATATATATATGGAGACATATGGAGATTTACAGGGATATTACATGATTATTACCGTACGTTTTATTTAGGCCCGTGGTCCCTTGCCCTTGGGTCCTATCCTTGGGTGGGGGATACTCACGAGTGGTTGACTCTCACACTTGGACTGACGATAGGCTTAGTGACCTGTACAGTGAGACTTAGAGACTGATAGGGATAGTGACATTGACATGCATTGCTTACTGAATCGACACACCTGACATACTATTTTACTGCTTTACTGGTCACCTGCTCTTTAGACACCCGCATTGGCTACTTCATGTTCATATCGTTGCTATCTCGATTTACTGTTATATATTCATTATTACTGTACGAGTTACCACTTGCACCTATGAATTTATTGCTATCGCGTCGCTCTGACGACCTGAGTATGCATACTCAGAGTGAGAAGTGGAGCTAGCTTGGATCACGACCAGACGTACCCCGAAGACATCGCGGATATATTGATCAGCTACTCAGAGCTATACCCTCTTGATTACTTCTGGTTAGTTCCTTTTTATTTGTTTTGATTTAGTTACTGCATTTCTCATTACCTGTGCATTGATTACTGATTACCACGTAAAGCTAAAAGCCGAAGTGTGACTACGGAAGGATATTTCCTCGACCGTAGGAGCATGGCTGGCCTTGTCAACCCCTCGTATTCCGTATTTTGGGAAGCGGGGCGTGACATGGTTTTGTTGGTATCAGAGCCAGGTTTTGCTATGATTGGGATTGCAGTTTCCGAGTAGTGCTTGACAATTTGAGTCGCTCTTTCGGCCCAGATTGTAAACTGTTATCTTTGACTTGAATCTTTATTATTCGTCATGCCATATTTTGACTCCATCCGTTAGAGTTTTGGGTGACTTAGTACAGTTACGTGGTTGTAATTATGAACTGCAGCATAGCTACAATACTGTACTCTATTGGGTAACTTGGAGTTCTGCATTTGTTTTCCGCTCGATTGAGTTTCACCTCACCCGATATTCTTATTTCTTTGTCAATTTTATATCTTGGTCTGATTTTCCCCCCGTATCTTATGCCGTCCTAAAATTGTTATTTCAGGATCATGTCTTCCAACGACTCTTTCCCTATCTCCATTTCCCAGAATCAGACCGTTGAGATTCTGAATGTACTGCAAAGTCTGAAGGAAGCCCATGAGCGAAAAAATGACCTGTTAGCTGAAGGATTGAGAAGGCAGGTGAATCAGGCACCAGCGGAAGTCTCCAATCGTAAAGGGATCCTTGTTAGACGAGAAAAAGAGGGGAAGATGAAGCGCCCACTTGTTTCCCCGCGACAGAAGCAGCAGAAGACCCAATGTTGTGGGTACTGTAAGAGGCCAGGATATCTTCAGAGGGATTGTCGCCGCGCCCAAGGGAAATGCCTGATCTGCGGATCCAGCGAACACTTTGTCAATGGTTTCCCTGAAAGGAAGGAGCTACAAGGAGGAGGTTCGTCCACACTCCCCACTCCTGCTATGTGATGGTGTTCCCCTCCGAACGGCGGCCAAGACGTGAAGACGTCTTGCCTGAGATTCGGGGCAGATGCTATTTGGTTTTATCCATCCACCTCTCCAAAGATGCAAGTTGATTTATGGCACCGTGTATCGGAGTTTTAGATGGATGCGGCCGATGTAGCAGACTTCGTCAGATTCCCCCTCTTTCGAGGGGTTTTTGATTGTGGGGACGCTCTTTTCTGCAGGCCCAAGCCCCTGCAGTTAATTACGCTACCGCGTCGCGGTAACAACTTTCTCCTTCTCCAGAATTTCATTTCGTGTCATGTGTGTTTATTTTATTTGTGGTTGCCCGTGGATTGTATACGGAGACTAATTTATATCGTCGCCCGTAGGACGTGGATTAGTCCAAATCCGTATTTACTTAGATTTGGGTTTGGGGTTTTAGTTTAAGGATACGTTAGCCATGTTTGAGGCTAAGATCAACTTAAACGTTCGTTAAGGATACGTTAGTCCAATTTGAGACTAAGATCAACTTAACAGGATCGTTTAGATCCAACAAAAGAGTATTTGGGCTCTATTGTTCTAGTTTGGGGACATGGTGGTCCATCTCCAGTTTAGGGACATGATGGTCCATCTCCAGTTTAGGGACATGGTGGTCCATAGGATGTATGGCCGTCGGGACCCGTCATCTCTCTGACGTCATTAAAGGATTACAACGATAGGTGTCAGAGGAGTTCAGAGATATACCCTTGAACCGGATGTAAATTGATTTAAGGGAGCAGTCTTGCTCAGTCAATTTAATTTGAGGACTTACGGCCAGGATTGGGCTAAGTCCAGTTGAATATGCTCAACGCTTTATTTATCTTTGGCCTATTAGGCCTATGCTAGGGCTTTGCCCCTGCACTGCATTTTATTTTGGCCTGTAAGGCCTATTTGATTTGGGCTCTGTCCCTTTATTTTATGATGCGGAGCATCTGTCTTTGTTTGGGCTCTGCCCTTTAAAATAATGCATGGCATTTTATCAGGCCTGTTAGGCCTTTTTAAATTGGGCTTAGCCCTTCCTTAAATAATGCAGTGCATTAATCAAACTGAAAGTGACCATGTGGCCTGTCAGGCGCTTTGCGCCAATTATTAAGCGCAAGCGCATGTGGAGGTGACACGTGTCACGCTCGGGTGAGCGCAAGCGCAGTGCGCTGCGCTGTTGCGCTGCTGACACGTGACGCGCTCTGGTGAGTTGCGCTAATTTCAGAGAGCAATGCTCTATCTTAAAAGCGCATAGCGCAAGTTGTTATGGTGCTGACACGTGGCGCTATGGTGGCTTGCGCCAACCCAAGAGCGCAACAGTGCAGATTTTCAAGTGCAAGGCACTGTTTTTATATCTTGATCCAATTTTGGATTCAAGAAAAGAATCTTTTAAGATTCCATAACCAGTGGTTCATAAAAAAGGCAATGCCTTTATTATTATTATTTTTTATTGAAGATCCTTGATCTTGTTCTTAGATCAATGATCTTTTCAGAAGAAATTCTTCTTTTTTATTCAAAGGGTTAACCTTTTTTTTTTCTTTTTTGAGTTCTTCTCAAAATTCTCTAGAGTTCTCTCTCTGTTTCTGTATTTCTCTATTTCTCTCTGTGTTGTTTCTTGAAATTGGGGTCTAGGGGCCTTTATATAGTGCCCATTAATTTGTTAAAGAGATCATTCTCTGAGTGATTTGGGGAATTTTCCCCACCGTTGGATCTTTGATCCAAGGGCTTCTGTTTTACAGAAGACAATTTTCTTGTTTTAACAAGAACAGAAGGATCTTACTGGAATTTTAATTCTGTTTGGTGCAAACGCATCTGCGCTTGACACATGTCGCGCAGCGCGGAGCGCAGCGCAACTGCGCTGACACGTGTCGCGCAGCGCGGAGCGCAGCGCAACTGTGCTGACACGTGTCGCGCAGCGCGGAGCGCAGCGCAACTGCGCTGACACGTGTCACGCAGCGCGGAGCACAGCGCAACTACGCTGACACGTGTAGCGCAGCGCAGAGCGCAAGTCAGCTGAAGCGTTGCTTCTTTTATAGAGCCTTGCTCTGATTGAGTGCGCTGCCTTGGGTACTGCGCTCCCTGCGCTGGCGTGTCTGATTTTGACACGTGGCGCTCTGCGCGCAGCGCAGGGGATCTGAAGCGTTGCTTCATTTATTTTAATTTTAATTTTCACTTTAATTTTCAAAACAGAGCTTTGCTCTGATTGGGGGAAACATAAGCGTTGCTTCGTTTCCCGCCTTGGAATTTGAACAGAGCTTTGCTCTGATTGGGGTAAACAAATACCCCCCCCCACCGTTGCGCTTACGTGGCCCTAAACGTGAGCGCAGCGGTGGCAGAATTCCAACCGTCGCGGCAACTTTTGGAAGTTGAAAGGGCATTTGATGCCTATAAATAGGACCTTTGGTCCTCAACAGATGATTATCATCTTCAAAATTTTTATTTTCAAAACTTCAGAGCCTTGCTCTTCAAGAACTTCAAGCGTTAGAATTCTTAAAACTTTTAGGTAAAAATTTAAATTTAAATTAAATTAAATTAATTTTTATTGACAGAGCCTTGCTCTCACTAGATCCCTGATCTAAAGAAAACCCATTTAGGGTTTCACTTAGCAGAGCTTTGCTCTATAGGTCTAAAGGGATCTAAAGAGAACTAAAGGGAACCCTATTAGGGTTCCATTAATAGAGCTCTGCTCTCTAAAAGATTTTCCTTGTATTTTCTTAATTCATCGATGGAGCTTTGCTCCTTCCAAATCATATAGAAGAACTCTTAAGAATTCTTCATGGATCTCGGAGTTTAAAGATGGCATTTTATTCCTCGATGCATTATATCGTTTTTCTTAATCAGTCTTTCTGATAATTTTGTTGATTCTCTTTCACAGAAACAATGGACGCCCACATGTACGATCTTGACGAGATCATCTCTTACGGGGACATCCGCCGACTTGGCCGTTCTCAAAATCGGGAGTTCACAAACGCGGAGTGTGCTGAAATCATGAGCCGCTTCGACGCATATAACGGTCAACTGCTTCCCCGACGTTCCTCCCTCCTGAAGCTTATCGTGGGAGCCATCTGGGAAGCGCTTCCCCTATTCTGTTCCGGTGTGCCGCTTAGGGCGTTGGATGCCGCCGAGGATAAGGTGCACTCGGTGTACCTGATGAACTTAATCTCGAAGAGACGGCGAGACAATTTTGTCGATCTCTTGTACCAGGCCTTTTAACAGTCCGCCATTCTTGCTGCCTACCGGAGGGTGGAGGACATCAGCGGGGATCCCGAGGCCCGTGCTCACGAAAGGAAGCACACCAGGATGGTTCGCCAAGCTTGGAAAGTTTTGGACAAGGTCACTTTCGAGTTCCTCAATCCCTGTCCAGGATCTGAGGTTTTGCCATTGTAATCATTTGGACAATATCTTTGTTTATTTCTTTATGATTGTAAGAACCCTTTGCAATATGAATGGAAAATTTCTATTTCAGCTTGTCTTATTTCTCGCTCTGAGTCTTTTGCACATGCAT
Organism: Agapanthus africanus; assembly: GCA_030015575.1. Taxonomy (NCBI): domain Eukaryota; kingdom Viridiplantae; phylum Streptophyta; class Magnoliopsida; order Asparagales; family Amaryllidaceae; genus Agapanthus; species Agapanthus africanus. The sequence continues at coordinate 311,208,009 of JASDDO010000024.1, forward strand.
GAATGAATGTGTCTCAAATGCTTGATCGAATGCAAATCGGATGTCCTTTCTTCTTTCTTTGATTATCAGCATGTTGTCTTAGTAAACATGGTTGATAGATGACAGAGCGATCATCCTGTCTTAGCTCCTTCAGGCGGTGGTGATGGCTTGGGCAGCAGGTTCAAATCTGCTGCCTAAGGCTTTTCAACTTTATGAGCCGTGAGGGTCTCACAAAGACTTTTCTCCCTACGGATCGAGAGGATCTCGTAGGTGTATTTTCTACTTAGGAATCGTGAGGATTCCTAAGTGTGTTTTCTCTTACAAGTCGTAAGGATCTTATAAGAGAATTTTCCCTCTTATGAGTCGAGAGGACTCGTGAGCGGTTGTTTCCCTCCTTGTCGAGATTCGACTTTGGAGAGTAAGACCCGTGGATAGTATGCAAGAGACCATTTTGGGCCGACTTGCAGGGTCCTAGTGCTTAAGAAGCAGGTTTTTTAATCCCCGCCGCCTAAGGCTTTGCCTCACGAGTCGAACCGTGTCGAGAAGTTCTCGCAAAGACATCAATTTCCTCACGAGTCGAGACGAATCGAGCATTTCTCGCAAGAATATCCTAACGTCACAGTTAATCTCTGCTCTTTACGACAGATGGCCGTTAGGGTCCGTGGTACTTAGGGTTTTGGCCGTCGTACCGTCGCGTTGGCTGATATATTCCTCGATATGCAATCTTGTTGTTCGAGTAGCCTTGCGATTGTCGTGTCTCTGATCCCTTCGGGGGCTGGACAAGACGTCTTCAAGTAATCTTCCAGGTAGTATTACCGTCGAAAGAGCAAGCGTAGGGATATTCCATGTCACTTTTTACTTGAGGTTAGGCTCATTTTGGAAAGCCCCAATGAGTCATAACCACTCTGCGCTGGTGTGGGATGATTTCCGATAGTCTTTCAGGCTTTATTTGACTTGCCGTCAAGACCCTGAAGCTAGGAATTTGGCATTTGCTTCGTTTGCTGGCATTGTGTCCTCTATATCGAGACGAATGTCGCGGTTGTCTTTAGGTTGTTGGTGAACCGTCGAGGTTTGGAACTAGGGACTTTGTCGTGGCTCCGCTGTTTGATGATGTTGTGTCTGCTATGTCGAGACGAACGTCGAGATAGTGACCATTCCGCACTGGTGTGAGATGATCTCCGGTTGTCTTTCAGGCTTTATATGACTTGCTGTTAAGACCTTGAAGCTAGGAATTTGGCCTTCGCTTCGTTTGCTGGCATTGCGTCCTCTATATCGAGACGAATGTCGCGGTTGTCTCTAGGTTGTTGGTGAACCGTAGAGGTTTGGAACTAGGGACTTTGCCGTGGCTCCGCTGTTTGATGATGTTGCGTCTGCTGTGTCGAGACGAACGTCGAGGTGGTGACTATTCCGCACTGGTGTGAGATGATCTCCGGTTGTCTTTCAGGCTTTATATGACTTGCCGTTAAGACCTTGAAGCTAGGAATTTGGCCTCCGCTTCGTTTGTTTTGTCATATCCAAATCCTGTTGGAGGAAGGACATTGTTGTTGACATTGCGTCTGATGTAACGAGACGAATGCTGAGGTGGAGCTAGGATTTTGCCGTCACTCCGCTTTACTGACCATGGGGTCTTTTGTTGACACTGCATCTACATCCTGCTGGACTGCGAAGGAACGCCGTTGTTGACATCTCATCTGCTGTATCGAGACGAATGTTGAGGTGAAACTGGGATTTTGCCGTCGCTTCGCTTTGTTTCGACCGCGAGGACTTTTGTTGGCGTTGTGTCTGCATCTTGCTGGACTGCGAAGGAACGCCGTTGTTGACATCTCGTCTGCTGTATCGAGACGAATGTTGAGGTGAAGCTGGGATTTTGCCGTCGCTTCGCTTTGTTTCGACCGCGAGGTCTTTTGTTGGCGTTGTATCTGCATCTTGCTGGACTGCGAAGGAACGCCTTTGTTGATTCTTAGGCTGTAGATATTACCATCAAGATTTGGAACCAGGGACTATGCCGTGGCTCCGTTTCATTGCGAATCTGAGTTCGGTTGTTGACGTCATGTCTGCATCTGGTTGGAGTGAGGAGAAACGCCGTTAGCGATCTCTAAGTTGTCGATATCGACGTCGAGACCCTGAAGCTAGGGATCTTCTTTTGATCCGTTTGTTGACATCGTGTCTGAAAGATTGCGACAAATGTCGAGGTTGTCTCTATGTTGTCTGTGAACCGTCAAGATTTGGCTTCGCTTTCTGGTGGAGCCTGTTGGGAAGGTATGGCTCCCTCTTTGTTTGTGCCCCTGGATTGTATACAGGGATCGATGTGATCTCACCTGTAGGGCATTGGTTTCATTCATTTTTTTATACTATTATTTTATTTCCGCGATGCTCTATCATTTCAGCTTTTATATCGTGAAGGTCGCGATTGTCCAATCATTTCGGCTATTTTTCGCGGTGCCCAATCATTTCGGCTATTTATTTTACTTTCACTCGCTGCTTTTTATTGCGAGTTGCCCAATCATTTCGGCTATTTTGCATGCATACTCATTTTTTTTTACTTGCTGATTTTTATTTGCAAGTTGCCCCATCATTTCGGCTATTTCGTATGCATGTATGGCTCACTGATTTTTCTATCGCGAGTGTGGAACTTGGAATCTGATGCCAATCTTAGCATCAACATCGCTACAACTGGAATATTGCCAGGAGCGAATCATCATTTGCCATGAAAGGACTTGGAATTTGATACCGGTTTAGGCATCAGCATCGCTACAACTGGGATATTGCCAGGAGCGAATCATCATTTGCCATGAAAGGACTCGGAATTTTATACCGGTTTAGGCATCAGCATCGCTACAACTGGGATATTGCCAGGAGCGAATCATCATTTTCCTCTGTCGATGTCGAACAAAGGTGGCTTAGCGAACAGGGTTAGGATCCCGTCGACTAAGGCTTTTGACTTCATGAGCCGTAAGGGTCTCACAAAGGTATTTCTCCCTACAAGTCGTGAGGATCTCGTAGGTGTGTTTTCTCCTTAGGGATCGTAAGGATTCCTAAGTGTATGTTCCCCTGTAAGTCGTAAGGATCTTACAAAAGGGTTTTCTCCTTATCAGTCGAGAGGACTTATAAGGGTTATTCACCATATGGACATATCCCTAGCCACGGGTGAGACTTGGTCAGGGAAATGTTTATTCGCGCCCGTGGATTGTATACAAGGGTCAGTATTGAGCCGCCCGTAGGGCAATATCGAAGATTGTGGGAGTTGCTTAAGAACATGTTCAGGTCCCTGTAACTTAAGACTTTCAAATCTTATGAGCCGTGAGGGTCCCATAAGAGAGTTCACCTTACGAGTCGTGAGCATCTCGCAAGTGTAATTTCTCCTTTGGAAACGTGAGGATTCCTAAGTGTGTTGCTTCCCTGTGAGTCGTAAGGTTCTCACGCGGGTGGTTTCTCCTTATAAGGTCGAGAGGACCTTGCAAGTGTCTTTTAACGAGGTTGCGCCCTTTCGGGTTTTCATAAACACTCGCCGGTAGTCCTGCTGTTTTTACTCACGGAGCCCTTTCGGGTTTTCATCCGTGCCCATTTTGCTTATGGACATACCGTTTTTTTTATTCTCTTTTTTTTAACGAGGTCGCGCCCTTTCGGGTTTTCACAAACACTCGCCGGTAGCCCTGCTGTTTTTACTCACGGATCCCTTTCGGGTTTTCATCCGTGCCCATTTCGCTTATGGAGATACCGTTTTTTTCATTATTATTATTTTTATTCTTTATATTTTTTTTTATCTCGTCAGCCTGAGGATGCTGCGGTAGTAGTTTAAAGACGTTTCGGTCGTCAGCTAGTTTTAGGACGTAGTGGTCCGTCGTTAGTTTAAGAATGTTTCGGTCCGTCATTAGTTTAAGGACATTTCGGTTCGCTGTCGCCGTATTCGAGGAGAAACTCTAGTTTACTGACTTTTCGGTCTGTGGGGCTTTCCCTATGAATGAGCATGATGCCTCCGGCGTATCCATCTTTCTTGGAGCGTGCGGTTGTGGCAGGTTCACCTTCCAGTTTTCGGAGATGACGAACTTGCCCTGTTGGTATTGGTCTTCAACCCAGTTTTTGAAGACATAGCAATTCTCGATCAGGTGACTTACCGTTTGGTGGTAAGGGCAATAATTGAGATCGTTGACATCGTTTGGCTGCAACAGACGTTTTGGACTCGGCAGATTGATGAGTCTGTCGCGCACTACCAGCTCGAACAGTCTTCTCGTTTTATTTTGAGGAAACGAGTACGGACGTCCTAGCCTCTCCTCGAGGGATATGCGTGGACGCATATTGTTTTGACGAACAACCGGTCTAGGGGCACTCGACTGTTGTTGAGTGTTGGCGACGAAGGTCATTTTTCCTTTTCCTTTATCCTTTTTGTTTGCTCCGTCGTTTGCGGGTCCGAGATTCTTTCAGGGTAGTATGCCCTTGCACGGATGAATGTTCTCATAATTCTTCAATTCTTCAGAGATGGATTCCTTGAAGAGAGGGTTGAAGGCTGTTTTTTCATCGGGGTCATTCCCAAAGGTGAGAACTCGTGATCCCCCGGGCTCGTCCCTGTGACAATTGCCGGCGACTCTTTTATGCTCATCTGTCGTATTTTTTCGCTGTCTACGAGCTTCCCGCTTTGTTCTGTTGACGTAATGCCTGTGAGTGACATACCCTTGCCACCGACACTTAAAGGAGTCGCAGTCTTCAGTAGCGTGTGCGATCTTCTGATGATATAGGCAATAATTAGGATACATCTCTACTCCGTCGAGAGTGTTTTCTTCAGAGGGTGGTAGCTTCATTCCCATTGATATAGCCTTAGCAAACATTTTCCTCGTCTTGAATTTGTTTTTATCAGCAGCGGATGTCTTTTTATTTGACGGGAGTGCCTCGGCTCTTTCGTCTAATCGCCGGCGTTTAGCTCCTTCCAATATGGCCATCTCACGCTCTTGATTGGCTTTAACTTTCAGACGAATCTCATTCAGGAAGGTATCAATCACCTCGTCTGACGGCCACAGAAGTTCTGGTTCAGGCCCTGCCCTCGGTTTCTCGGTGCAAGGAACATCTTCATCATCTATCAATGAGTGAGAGATCACATGACAAGTTTCCCCCGGTGCGTCCATCTTCTTTGGAGTGTGCGGCTGTGGTGGGTTTATCTTCCACTTTTCAGACAGCACAAACTTGCCTTGTAGGTACTGGTCTTCAATCCATCCCTTAAAGACGAAACAATCCTCGATCGGGTGACTTACCGTTTGGTGGTAAGGGCAATAATTGGGATTATTGAGATCGCCTGGCTGCAACAGACGTTTTGGACTCGGCAGATTGATGAGTCTGTTGCACACTGCCAGCTCGAACAGTCTTCCTGTTTTATTCTGAGGAAACGAGTAAGGACGTTCCAGTCTCTCCTCGAGGGATGGGCGTGGACGCATATTGTTTTGACGAACAACCAGCTTTGAGTTGCTCGGCTGTTGTTGAGTACTGGCGACGACGATCGCTTTTCCTTTCCCCTTCTCATTTCGAGAGTCCGGTTTTGGAGGAGACGGTCCATGGCCCATCTGGTCCATTTGGGCTAATTTGTCGATCAAGGCTTGGAAGGTGGTCGGCCTGAAGAATATCATGAATTGCGAGATGGTTGCTTGCGGATCAAGAGTGCCCACGAACATGCCTACCACAGGTGCTTCTTCGATGCGTTGTTCGCATTTTGACCATAGGTTCCGCCATCGTGTTGCGTATTGGACCCACGTTTCACCTGGCCTTATCCTGGCATTTATTAGTGTTGTTATCGGGGTGCGTTCACTAGCACTCACGAATCTTTCTGTAAACTGTAGCTCCATCTCCGCAAATGTTTTGACAGAGTCGTTAGGTAGCTCCGAATACCATTCGAAGGCCGTTTCCGCTAAGCTGCCGACGAATTGGCGAAGCAACAGTTTATTATCGCCCCCGGTGTTGCCGCATAAGGCTCTGAATTGAGCGACATGTTGATGGGGATTCCCCATTCCTTTATATACATGGAACTTAGGGATCGTATATCCCGGCAGGTAACTTATTCGGTCATACCAGCCCGGATAGGGTCGTCCGGTTCTAACAATTTGCGCACCCGCTTCATTCGCTTGATGAACTCGTATTTGCTGAGCTATATAGTCGTCCAGTGCGGCCTTGGAAATGGTTTCCTCCTTGGCTGCTGAAAAGGATCAGATGTTTCCCCTTCGTCGTTTCCGACAATGATTGGAGGGTCTTCAGCTGGAGGGTCCGGCTGTAACATCATCCCTACCATGTCTTGGAAGTGAAGTGCCATTTGTTTTATGTTAGCCGCTTGTTCTGCGGCTTCTTTGTCCTTCTTTTCGAGGACTCTACGTAAGAAGTCAGCATCGGTTTCTTGTTCGTGACGCTGCTCTGATGATACTTCCGAACTTTCTTTTGGTTCGATAAGTGCAGCCATCGCAGTCATCATTTCCTGAAGCTTCTGTTGCTGCTCTTGGGCTTTCGTCACGGATCGGGTGAGCGGTCGGTGACCCGTCGAAGTACGGCTTTCCTCCTTTCCAGAAGCCATATAAACAGTGTGCACCACCATGCCCCCAGACTTGGGGTGTTTGTGCTCAGCGCGTTTACGGTTCGCCATGTTCACAGGGGCTTTTTGCGGCCTCCTTTTCTTTTGAGTGGTTGAAGTTGAGGGGGCCGTTGTATTGGGCACCCAAGTAGCCATTGCTTTTTATGGCTTGACAGGGGGATTTTCTTCCTGCCGAACCTTCATCTTTTTCTATCGGCGGAGATAGTCTTGATCCATCACGGAGTTTTAGACTTGACGCCAGACCTTGTAAATTTGAGAGGATAACCGTTGAGGAGGTTGCTCCGGCTTCTTCTCTGTAGCATTCTTCACAGGTGAAGAAATTCTCTTTAGCACTGCAGTAGGAGAGTTTCTGCGCACCTCGTTGAGCAGTTCAAAGTTGTTCTCGGTTGGAACAGCAGGATTGATCCCTACCATTGGAGCTGGCGGAGTTATCCCAGAGGGGGAGTTGCCCCCAGCCTTCCTTACTCGGCGCCAGTGGCGACGTCGAGCGTGTCGTGCGGATGAGATCACCTACGTTGTTGGATAAGCTTCTTCATGCCCCCTGCTTTGAGGAGAGACTGTTATTGGTGCTAGCCTGTCGAAGACTGACACCCGTTGAGAAGCAATGTCTAATCTGTCAAAGACAGACCTCTGGGCAGGGGAAGCAGCTTTGAGGACCTCGCCTGGAGCAGCAACCGGAATGGCCAGCCTTGTAAAAACTGACTTCTTGGAAGGAGGAGACTTTCCAATGATTTCGTCCGCTTGAGCCGGGATAGCCATCCGCTTTGGGATGGCAGCTTCGGGTATCGCGGGTTTGCAGACGTTCTGGCCCAGTCTGTTGAAAACTGAGGTATTGAAGCTGGGCGACCCGTTGAGAGGGGTCGCGGCAGTGGTAAGCCGATCAAAGACCGACTTTTTTGGGGCTTCTTGCAACGTCATTATGGCATTGAAGCTCAACGGTGGGAGCATGGTCCCGAAGAATAATCCAGTAGTGGCCTGAGTTACCTGCTCCACTGGCATCTTGAAAAGGGAGGCCGCTTGGGGCCCATAAGTCACTCCTCCAGCAAGGACCGAGTGAGAGTTGCAGTTGCAGGCAGTGCAGTTTGAAGCCATTGATCTTCTGTTTTCTGCACGGAGCAAGACACCAAATCTAAGTATCTCAAATCCACAGGCAACCATAGCAAGCCGCGATTCTTTCGCGAACACGACACACGAAGTGTGGAGTGGAAAGCAGAAAAGGTCCCACCGGGCGTGCCAGAATTTGTTCCCCTCCGAACGACGGCCAAGAAGTGAAGACATCTTGCCTGAGATTCGGGGCAGATGCTATTTGGTTTTATCCGTCCACCTCTCCAAATATGCCAAGTTGATTTATGGCACCGTGTATCGGAGGTTCAGACGGATGCGGCCGATGTAGCAGACTTCGTCGGATTCCCCCTCTTTCGAGGGGTTTTTGATTGTGGGGACGCTCTTCCCTGCAGGCGCAAGCCCATGCAGTTAATTACGCTACCGCGTCGCGGTAACAACTTTCTCCTTCTCCGGAATTTCACTTCGTGTCATGTGTGTTTATTTTATTTGTGATTGCCCGTGGATTGTATACGGAGACTAATTTATATCGTCGCCCGTAGGACGCGGATTAGTCTAAATCCGTATTTACTTAGATTTGGGTTTGGGGTTTTAGTTTAAGGATACGTTAGCCATGTTTGAGGCTAAGTTCAACTTAAACGTTCGTTAAGGATACGTTAGTCCAATTTGAGACTAAGATCAACTTAACAGGAACGTTTAGATCCAACAAAAGAGCATTTGGGCTCTATTATTCCAGTTTAGGGACATGGTGGTCCGTAGGATGTATGGCCGTCGGGACCCGTCACCTCTCTGACTTCGTTGAAGGATTACAACGATAGGTGTCAGAGGAGTACAGAGATGTACCCTTGAACCGGATGTAAATTGATTTAAGGGAGCAGTCTTGCTCAGTCAATTTAATTTGAGGACTTACGGCCAGGATTGGGCTAAGTCCAGTTGAATATGCTCAACGCTTTATTTATCTTTGGCCTATTAGGCCTATGCTAAGGCTTTGCCCCTGCACCGCATTTTATTTTGGCCTGTAAGGCCTATTTGATTTGGGCTCTGTCCCTTTATTTTATGATGCGGAGCATCTGTCTTTGTTTGGGCTCTGCCCTTTAAAATAATGCATGGCATTTTATTAGGCCTGTTAGGCCTTTTTAAATTGGGCTGAGCCCTTCCTTAAATAATGTAGTGCATTAATCAAACTGACAGTGGCCATGTGGCCTGTCAGGCGCTTTGCGCCAATTATTGAGCGCAAGCGCATGTGGAGGTGACACGTGTCACGCTCGGGTGAGCGCAAGCGCAGTGCGCTGCGCTGTTGCGCTGCTGACACGTGGCGCGCTCTGGTGAGTTGCGCCAATTTCAGAGAGCAATGCTCTATCTTAAAAGCGCATAGCGCAAGTTGTTATGGTGCTGACACGTGGCGCTCTCTGGTGGCTTGCGCCAACCCAAGAGCGCAACAGTACAGATTTTCAAGTGCAAGGCACTGTTTTAATATCTTGATCCAATTTTGGATTCAAGAAAAGAATCTTTTAAGATTTCAGAACCAGTGGTTCATAAAAAAGGCAATGCTTTTGTTATTATTATTTTTTTATTGAAGATCCTTGATCTTGTTCTTAGATCAATGATCTTTTCAGAAGAAATTCTCCTTTTTTATTCAAAGGGTTTACCTTTTTTTTTCTTTTTTGAGTTCTTCTCAAAATTCTCTACAGTTCTCTCTCTGTTTCTGTGTTTCTTTATTTCTCTCTGTGTTGTTTCTTGAAATTGGGGTCTAGGGGCCTTTATATAGTGCCCATTAATTTGTTAAATTTGTTAAAGAGATCATTCTCTGAGTGATTTGGGAAATTTTCCCTACCGTTGGATCTTTGATCCAAGAGCTTCTGTTTTACAGAAGACAATCTTCTTGTTTTAACAAGAACAGAAGGATCTTACTGGAATTTTACTTCTGTTTGGCGCAAACGCATCTGCGCTTGACACGTGTCGCGCAGCGCAACTGCCCTGACACGTGTCACGCAGCGCAACTGTGCTAGCGCATCTGCGCAGACACGTGTCGCGCAGCGCGGAGCACAGCGCGACTGCGCTGACACGTGTAGCGCAGCGCAGAGCGCACGTCAGCTGAAGCATTGCTTCTTTTATAGAGCCTTGCTCTGATTGAGTGCGCTGCCTTGGGTGCTGCGCTCCCTGCGCTGGCGTGTCTGATTTTGACACGTGGCGCTCTGCGCGCAGCGCAGGGGATCTGAAGCGTTGCTTCATTTATTTTAATTTTAATTTTCACTTTAATTTTCAAAACAGAGATTTGCTCTGATTGGGGGAAACAGAAGCGTTGCTTCGTTTCCCGCCTTGGAATTTGAACAAAGCTTTGCTCTGATTGGGGTAAACAGATGGTTATTTCGTAGTTCGAGCTTCGAGGATAGTACGGACCCCGCGCTGGATTCAACTCGCGAGACAGGGATGCAGCAGTCCAGAAATCAAAGAAGAATTATCACGTTGTCTACTTTTAATAAAGATGTTGTCACTCTTTTGTAAATATTTCTTTTCGTTTGAATCTTGTATCCGTCGAACTCTTAGCTGAATGCAATAAAACTCTGAGTTGTGATGTATGTATCATCCTCTTGCTTCTCACTTTCTTTATACTATTCATTGCATCAGCATTTTTACATTTTAATTTTTCCGTCCTTGCCTCCAGCATATCCTCCCTGTGCCACCGTATCCTTGGATATCTTCTTAATGTGTCCCACTGCCTAATCATGACTCTCTCTTTTCAGGTCATGGCCCACTTTGGAGAAGCGCCGCCCCTAGATTGAGGACACACGGTCGTGTGTTTCCTCGGACTACACGCTGGTAAGATCAGATGATGAGATCAACGGCCCACAGATTATTTTCGGGAACAACGACTCCGAGGGCGAGGGATTCGCTGCCCCAGAAGTTGACAAGATCAGCGACTCGGACGACGAAGGAGAGGACCTCGGAGAAGACCCAATAGAGGAAGATTTCGAGAAGGACCCGATAGAAGAAAATCCAGAAGAGGAAAAACCTTGGGGAGAAACCAGTGGAAGGAAACCCTATGGAAGAGAATCCAGAAGGAGAGAATCACATGGAAACAGATCTCGATGAAGAAGCTCCAGTCGAGACAGAAGGATCAGAAGAACAAGACCCCGCGGCAGAAGAACCTCCGACGGCGATCCCTGTGAGGCGATGTGGGGATGGACGCCCCTATCTGAGCGCGCGAGCTTACCGTAACCTGCTGGACCTCCACGACCGCGACTGACATGATTGAGCTTTTGTCTCCTCTAGCCAAATAAAATCTGTACATAGTTTAGGGCTATCTTTTTCGCCGTGGATGCCTTGTTCGGACTTTTCTGAAACGAAATAAATTGCTGAGTTCGCAAATCTTTTGATCTTTTTGGTTCACATGATGCTTAATTGTTTCCCTATACATTTATTTCCTCCTGAGATCCCTGACTGTCCACCCCTGCACCTTGGGCTGTCTTGACCCTCGCTGAGATTAAAAAGTACCGCACCCCGATCTTTTGAATAGGCCACCCTTCGTCCTTCGTATGTGCCTTGTTTGAGACCTTTCTGGAGGAGAAATTGATAGTGAAATTTCCGAGTTCGCTAACCCTTCGGAATTTTGATTCGCATGGTGTATCGACCGTTTTCCTTCCCATACATCCCTTCCTCTCTTGAGGTTCATTATTGTTCACCCTTACCCCCTGGCCTGACCCGACCCCAATCTTTTCGACCTTCAGTCTAAAGCTGTCACACTCCGACCTTTTGAGTGAGCCATATTCCATCGTAATCCCTACCCTGGCTAGCTCAATACATCTTTGTGCTATCTCCTATTACCCTAACTATATTCAGGGACATCGTTGTTAAAAAACTTAGCTTTCATTATTTTGTATTATTCAAAAAAAAAGTGCGTGTTATTGACTACTCCGTTTTATGCATTTTCACATATTATTTTGGGCTATGTTTCTTACTTTCACCATGTGGTTTTCTAAGTTATGTTAAGATTGTTTGATTGATACGTTACTCTAAAATGTTTTAACCTATCGACAAATCCTACACTATTTTATTATTGTTACTTTATTTTCCCGGGTATTGTGCTTATCGTTTGCTATATTATATGACTGTGCCTGATACTATTATTTTAGCTACGCTATTTTGATATACGCATGTATGCATATATTTAGGATCTCGATTTTTATCTAGCATGCCTCGGGGGTTATTGTTCGTTATTGCTATTTTTATTCCCTTATACATATAGTTTTCCCTTATAGTTGATTTCTGCCTTATACTTACTTGGACCGTCGATTTTTTCGTTCTAACCGTTTTAAGAAAACCACTTTATGTGAGTGTTTGAGGTCATAGCTTTTCGCATGTTACTTTATATAGCTCATCGCTTGTTTTAAATTTCGAGGTCGAAATTTTTGTAAGGGTGGTATGATGTAATACCCAGTTCTTTTGTACACCATTATCCTTATTTTTCATAATATATTATTTGCAGAATCTATTTATTTTATTTATAATCATTTTTATTTCCTTCAAACCCCTTTAAACCCCAAACTCTATTTCACCTTATTTCTACTTTCCATTTTTCCAAGCCTGTTTCCCTTTTTATCCAACCCCAGCCCAAAACAAAAATAACAAAGCAAATAATAAAATCCCTATTACCCCCGGTCCAGCTCCTGCTCCTAACCCAAACCCAAACCTTATCTCTTTATTCTCTTAGCCCGTGCCCCAATTTCCTCAGCCCAGCCGAATAAAGAGAACACAATTCATTAATTATTTCTCCCCAAATTATTTCCACAGCCCAACTGAAAGTTTGAGCTAAATATTTATACAAACCCAGCCCAACACTCCTTAATCCCAAATGAATTAATCTTAAAATATAACTTCGGCCCAAGCTCTTTCCCCGGCCCACTCCCCTTCTCTACAAAATTAAAACCCCAATCCCTTTTTCCCGGCCCAGCGTCCCTGAAGCCCACATCCCTTACCCGCGCCCGCCATCGAACCCGACCCGACCCGACCCGCTTCGTTACTTCTCCTCCTCCTCCACGTTCATTTTCCCGCTCGTTTCTTTGTCTCCCCCCCCCCCCCGTGCACACCAGCGTCGCTTGACCCACGTCGCCCACGTCTCCGCGCCCGTCGCCACAATCGCGCGCCTCGCGTGCCCCTCAAACTCCTCGTCTCCAACCCCTCTCTCCCTCACACCCTCATCACTCTCGCTCTCAAATTTCTCTCACTACAGAAAATTCCCGCTGCACCTCATTCAACCCCCACCGCCGCCGACGACAACGACGACGAGGAAGACCTCGACTCTCCCCTTCCTTCCTTCCTCCTCCTCCATCAACAGAGCCCCTGACTTACCCCCTCACCGAGCCCCTGCAACCTTCAGTCGCCCGAGCTCCCCTGCACCCGAGCTCGGCCACCCCTGTACCCTCGACGCCGGCGAGCCCCACTAACCTGAACCGCCCCGTCGACCTTTGCACCCTCTACATCTCCATCGCCTTCTCCAAAACCCACACCCGAGCCCTACTATCTCTCTCTCTCTCTCTCCAAAACCCACAGCCCGACCCCCGCTACGCCATCGCCGGAGCGACCACCGCCGACATCGTCGACCCCAGCACATCCCAGGAGATCGACAGAGCATTCCACTCCGCATCCGGCGAACGCGAGGCATCCCCGGACAACTCCGACGTCGAACCCGAACGCGAGTCGAGGCCGCGAACCCTAGCCGCGCCGTTCATCGCGCGTTCGTGCCGTTTCCGCTTCCGTGCATCGCCAAAACGTCTCCAGGCAAGTACCCTACTTGCTGCATGCTATATTATATCCGTTACATCTCATAATACTATAAATTCCACGTTTTCGTTTCATAAACCTTATATAACATAAGTGTTCGATGCAAGATCTGAATGAAAACCTTCATTTAATTTGAAGGAACTTAATTGCATATTGTGGCCCGTGTGTCAATGAGCACCGCGTAGAAATTTCACTGAAAAATACAATTGTTAATGGCTTAAACGAACACCCCCGATTACACCCGTAAAAACTGGGAATTTCCCGCACCTGAAATTTGTTAAAACCACAATTAAGTGTGTACATATTGAAATGAGCCGTTCGAGGGCTCAAATCGAAGACGAATCAACGACCTATAACCCTATGAAAGTTTTTAATTGTTTCTGTACTGATATTGTGGAGAGAACTGGTCCGGAGAGCGGCTCTGGACTGCAGTCCAGAGTAACTCTGGTTATTGTTTTCTGTCCCGTAATGTTTACTACTTTGTTTCCTGAACTTGTCTATTGCGGAACCCTACACCTTATTGAAGATGAATCTGTTAGATAAATAAATCAAGTGATTTCACCCCATTTTATCGTCGTTTACTATTTTAACTGCAATTTAAAAGATCGGGACGTATAGCAGACCCAAACAGAACCAGAACTGATACCCTGTGTTGAACAGTGCATAACTCCTGACGTACAGACGCGATTGAGAATCCGTCCATTGTGTTGAAAACCCTATTTAAAACCCTAATTTTCATTCAACTGTAGCGTCACTAAATTCTGATCCCAACTTGGCTTAAAACGCGTTACGAAACGGACTTTCGATTCTGAAACCGGATTTCCAGCAGGGAACGCTTAAAATGAATTGGTCACATCCAGTGATCCTGAAACCCGATTAACTTGAAACCAATTTTGATGGTTAGATAATCAAACACACTACTTATCCCATGTTCATTGTTTCGCTAAATTGTACATGTATGAAATATGAATAATTATGCAAGTGGTAGGATATCGTGTGATGACATCTTAATCATGCCTTAAATATTGTTTTCTCATCACGTTATATATATGTCATTGCATTGGTAACTTAGTGATCATATGCATTACCCAGTGTTTGGTATTAGTGGTGATTGTGGCAAGCACGTTAATGGTTGAGCATGATTGGATAAGTGATAGTGACACGTACTTGTACACAATCAGTGAACCCTATTGATGTTTTGCATTGTCGACGTCTGTGGGGCGCGTATAAGTGTGACTATAAGTGGTATGGGACACTTATGGAAGCACTTGTATGGGTGTCACAGGTAAGGCACCAAACACTGTCCATTGATCTTGGGCATCAGTCGAGACATGCTTGATGGAGACCCCGTTTTCAGTTCTCATGTAGACTCGTCATGGACCGGCTGGTATTTGAGTCTATGGTTGGCGTTTGATGTAGACCACGGGGTGTGGGGTAGTTTGAGTGTGAGTTCAACAGAATCTAGGGATTCCCATGCCGGCATATATATATGGAGACATATGGAGATTTACAGGGATATTACATGATTATTACCGTGCGTTTTATTTGGGCCCGTGGTCCCTTGCCCTTGGGTCCTACCCTTGGGTGGGGGATACTCACGAGTGGTTGACTCTCACACTTGGACTGACGATAGGCTTAGTGACCTGTACAGTGAGACTTAGAGACTGATAGGGATAGTGACATTGACATGCATTGCTTACTGAATCGACACACCTGACATACTATTCTACTGCTTTACTGTTCACCTGCTCTTTAGACACCCGCATTGGCTACTTCATGTTCATATCGTTGCTATCTCGATTTACTGTTATATATTCATTATTACTGTATGAGTTACCACTTGCACCTATGTATTTATTGCTATCGCGTCGCTCTGACGACCTGAGTATGCATGCTCAGAGTGAGAAGTAGAGCTAGCTTGGATCAGGACCAGACGTACCCCGAAGACATCACGGACATATTGATCAGCTACTCAGAGCTATACCCTCTTGATCTCCTTCTGGTTAGTTCCTTTGTATTTGTTTTGATTTAGTTACTGCATTTCTCATTATCTGCGCATTGATTACTGATTACCACGTAAAGCTAGAAGCCGAAGTGTGACTACGGAAGGATATTTCCTCGACCGTAGGAGCATGGATGGCCTTGTCAACCCCTCGTATTCCGTATTTTGGGAAGCGGGGCGAGACGGCTTCATTTAGCTAGAGAGGATGAGCGGGTGGACCGGGTGCAGGGTAAGGAGATTGCCCTGTATTTGAAAGCATTCTGGACCGGAATGCGTATGCCCTTCTCAACCGAGGTATGTGGGGTGCTCCGTTGCTTCCATTTTGCCCCGGGCCAGCTAGCGCCGAACTCGTGGAGAATCCTCCTCGGATTTCCGGTCCGGTTGAAACTTCAAAACATCCCCTTCAGTTTGACCCTCCTCATTTCCTTCCTCTGTTATAAGAATCATCCTGGCACCAGCAAGGATGAGCCGAGCTGGGTGTATTTTTCCTTCAGAAAACTTAAGGGCGGGGTGGCCGGGTCGGGTGTGGTAGTCCTTTCTTCCATCCATGAATGTAAGGAGAAGTTCTTATTCGTCGGGCCACCTGGGGGCGAGAATTGGCCGGTGCCTACATAGTGGCACAGGGCTGATTGCCCGAGGGCGAAACCGTCATCCTCACCCGAGGCGAGGGTGGTGTCTATGTGGGAGCCAATCTAGCAGGCCGATGTCCTGCTTTCTGAGCAGGCTCTGAGCTGGGCTAGGCTTAGCCCTGCGCATTTTCTGGGTAAGCTAGGGCAATAGACGATCTATTTAGAGTTTGATGAATTTTCTTTTGTTTTTTCCAGCATCACTAACTCTCTTTTGTGTATTCTCCTTTTTTCAGAGCGAATGGACCAATCCAAGTTCTTAGCTGCCATGGCCGCGAAGGCCCAGAAGAAAACTGTGGGCAGAAGTTCGTCCCGACCCGGTTCGAGTTCGGCCTCGAGGCCAACTTCGCCGAGCAGGCCTTCCGCTGTGCCCTGAGCCCTGGAAGACAGCCGCGGGGGGAGCCAGGAGCATGCACGGGACCCGGCGCCCCGGGTGAGGGAGGAAGAGGAACCCACCGTCGTTCCCCTCAAAAGGAAAAAAAGAACGGTCTCTCGGACGCCCTCCACCAATATTCCAGTGCAGGAGGGGGAATTCTACTTCGGGGTGCCCTCGGGGCTCTCCGTTGCCGACAACCTGCTCTCCGACATAGAGCAAGCAGCTGGGGGAAAAGATCCCCCTGGGAACCCTAAAGGCTCAGGTGGCAGCCATTGCTCAGGAGGCTATTCAGGTCGGTATCTGTTTTCCCTTAAGAATTTTCTTAAGTATCAACCCTTTTTTAGTTTGAACTTTTCTAACTCCTTTTGTTGCTTTCCTCATGTCCTCCACCACTGCGCCCTCATTGTTAATATGGAATCCGAGGAGATCTCCACAGTTATGAAGAAGGCGGGAGAATCGTCCTCGTGGGAGGAGGATCTGTGCCTTCGGCTGCAACAGGCGGAGGTGAAGATTGCCGCCCTCGAAACCCGGGTGGTCGCCGAGGAGCTGACGAACTCCAAGTATAAGGAATCTCACTGACTTCTGAGTGAATCCAACCGGGCTATCCAAGCCAAGCTGGAGGAGGTTGGTAACCTGTATAACGCAATGAAGAAGTCGAGGGACGTCAGCAGGAAGGATGCCCGAGTGGCGCTCGAGGCCGTGAAGCTCGCCGAGGTCCGAGCGGTGAAGTCTATGGAGAGGTATAAAACGTCGGACTAGTTCTATGCCGACATCGACGAAGCCTCAGACATCGTTTGGCACAAAACTCTCGACGCCGTCAAGGTGTCAATGCTGGAGTTCGCCGATGGTGAGCTCCGCTCCAAGTACCCACTTTCCGAGGATGTGCCGCAGGGGCGGGCGCCGAACAGGCCGCAAGGGGGAGAAGTCGTCCAAGAGACCGAAGATCCGGCCCCCGAGGGAGGTGTCGAGCAGGGCGAGATCCCTGTAGAGCCCACGGCCTGGGCTTTCTTCGTTGGGGCGCTTTTGTTTTTCTTTTCAAAATCTTGTAAGCCTCCGGGAATTTTTTGTAAGGCCGAGGAACCAGAATACCTTGTAAAATTTCAGAATATAAATAAACTTGAGCTCATTTTCCTCTGCATGAGTACTTTAGCTCGTCAATCTTCTTCTTGTTTGAATTTTCATTCTGCTGCAAGTGTTAGGTCGTAGGCCGTTGCCCGGCTTTTTAGATGACGATCCCCTTTTTAGATGACGATCGCGCGTCGAGTGTAAGTCGAATAATAGCCAAGTGTAGGAAGATCGGTACCCTCCCGCTCCCCGGAGTCGAGGTGGCGATCGTTCATAGATGAATCAAAAGGTATCCCAAAGTTAGGAAGGTCGGTATCAGTCCATACCCCGGAGTCGAGGTGATGACCTCGTGTTTTAGCATGAGTAGAAAATCAGCCAAGTTAGAATAGGTCGGCCATAACTAATTCTCCCTCAATGTGGGTCCTAGATCCATATCTTCGCAGGGTAGGAACCTACCCCTGGGAGTTTAGCCGAGTAGGAATTTGCACGGTGGCCCCTGCAGGAGGGCGTTAGATCTTTAGCGTTGATGAGTAGGAAGCTACCCGCTAGGGATGGGCTTGGGCAACTAAGTCGTGGGGAATGACATCCCCAAATTTAGACCATGCAGGTAAAGTACACGATGGCTTCTGTAGGAGGGCTTTAGATCTTTAGCGTTGATGGGTAGGAAGCTACTTTCTAGGGATGGACCGGGCAAGGGAGCTACTCGGTCGTCTCGCGCGGAGAGCTTTAGATCCCTAATATAGTTGGGCAGGAAGCTACCCGCTAGGGTTTGGCCAGCAGAAAATTGCTCGGTGGACTCTTGATGAGGGCTTTAGATCCTTAGCGTTGATGGGTAGGAAGCTACCTGCTAGGGGATGACCGAGCAGGAAGCTACTCGATCGTCTCGTGAGGAGAGTTTTAGATCCTTAGCGTTGATGGGTAGGAAGCCACCCGCTAGGGATGGGCCAGCAGGAAATTGCTCGGCGGCCTCTTGATGAGGGCTTTTAGCAAAGATTGGTCGTTACATCAACTCGGCGGGCAAGGAACCTGGGGAGTTCGTGGCGTCTAGGGTTCTTGAGTACCGCTGAAGGGAACGGATCGATGCTGCATCATATCGGTTGGAGGGAATTTCCTCGGTATATTTTACACAATTTTTAAAACAAACTTAGGAGTCTCGGAACCGAGAAAAGAAACAAAAGTTGTGCAAAAGGTCTCCTTTATGAATCAATTCAATGTCAATAAGAATTATATTGTTCCAAAAGAAGAAGACACGTTTTTTTTATTTATACAACTTGAGCTTTTCAGCGTTGTATGGCCGGGGGCGACGGTCTCCCCTGTCTTCCCGAACTTGATTCGAGGTAACCGCCATGATGTGGTCGATCGTTACCCCCGGGGCGATCGAGTCTCTTTGTTCTCATTCCGCCTGCCGTTTGTCCCTTAGGTACTTCGCCAAGTGGCCAGAGCGGATCAACTCCTCAATGTAGTCGTGGAGTTGTTTGCATTTCTCGGTCTGGTGCCCTTGCATCCTATGGAAGGCGCAGTAAGGGCCACAGGGACGTTTTCCCGCTCTCTGGGTAACAGGCGGGAGCTTAAAGAACTTTTAGCCCTTCGCTTCCTCCAACAGCCCGGCCTGAGAGATGTTAAGAGGAGTGTACTCCTGAAACTTCGGGGAGTAAGGTTTTGGTTGATCGATCCTCTTTTTCTCTTCTCTGCCCCTCTTCTTTTGGTTGGCTTGGTCGCCTCTGGGCAAATTTGAGTTTACCTCCGATTCGAGTTGGATCTCCCGCTCGATCTAAGTTTTTACTTCGGCCATGGTCTTAGATTGCGCTAATGCAAAAGAGCGGAGCCATTCTTTGTGCCTATTCCCCTCCGAACACAGAGACGCGACCGCGTAGGTTCGTCTTGCCTGAGATTCGGGGCAGATGCTATTTGGTTTTATCCGTCCACCTCTCCAAAGATGCCAAGTTGATTTATGGCACCGTGTATCGGAAGTTTAGACGGATGCGGCCGATGTAGCAGATTTCGTCAGATTCCCCCTCACTGGAGGGGTTTTTGATTATGGGGACACTCTTCCCTGCCGTTAATTACGCTACCGCACCGCGGTAGCAAGTTTCTCCTTCTCCAGAATTTCACTTCGTGTCGTGGGTGTTTGTTTTATTTGTGGTTGCCCGTGGATTGTATACGGAGACTAATTTATGTTGTCGCCCGTAGGACGTGGATTAGTCCAAATCCGTATTTTCTTAGATTTGGGTTTGGGGTTTTGGTTTAAGGATACATTAGCCCTATTTAAGCCTAAGATCAACTTAAACTTTTGTTAAGGATACGTTAGCCTAATCTCCAGACTAAGATCAACTTAACGGGATCATTTGGATCCGACAAGAGAGAAATTGGCTCTATTGTTTAGTTTAATGACATTGCGGTCGATTTTTCAGTTTAGGGACATAGTGGTCCATCATTCCCATTTAGGGACGAACATTAGTTTAAGGACATTTCGGTCCAACATTCCCATTTTGGGACGAACATTAGTTTAAGGACGTTTCGGTCCATGAGTGTAAGGACCCCACAGTCCGTATTGTTGGTTTAATGACGCATAAGTCCATGAGTTTAAGGACCCCACAGTCCGTATCGATGTGTGGTTGTTGGGACCCGTCACCTCTTTGAAGGATTACAACGAAAGATATCAGAGGAGTTCGGAGATGTACCCTTGAACCGGGTATAAATTGATTTAAGAGAGCAGTCGTGCTCAGTCAATTTAATTTGAGGACTTACGGCCAGAATTGGGCTAAGTCCGGTTGAAAAATGTTCAACATTTTTATTTGTAGTTGGCCTGTTAGGCCTTAGCTTGGGCTCTGCCCTTTGTTTAATAATGCATAGCATTAATCTTGGTCTCTGTTGGACCTTTATTTGGGCTCTGCCTCTTTTAAATGATGCACAGCATCTGTTTTGGTCTGACTGACCTTTGTTTGAGCTCTGCCCTTTTTAAATATAATGCATTGCATTTTATTAGGCATGTTAGCCCCTTTTTTTAATTGGGCTTGGCCCTCTTTAAGTAATGCAAAGCATTAATTATCTGACATTGGCCATGTGTAACATTTCAGAAAAATAAAATATTATTTTTGGGAATTTTCATAATTTTTAATTAATATTTTAATAGTCGGTGTAATTAAATACCGATAAATGGTGAAAATTCCGGAGAAAATTTTAGAAATTCTAAAATAGGGTATTTTGTGGAAGTATGTCATTTCTAAGCTTTTATGGTTACGTATGTGTTATTTTGGTAAAAATCGCGATTAATAATCGCTAAGTGGATTTTTGGCTTTTTGTGCAAAAATGTGCACATGGCATTTTCTACACCTGTTTCTTGTTTTGTTCATGGTATCCTAGGGTTGGACCATGTTTAGGTGACCATGGTGGGTGAACCATTTGATTAGAGCTGGGGTTATGTCGACTTGTGTAGGGAGAAGTGAGCCAATGTGGCTTGGTGTCTTGTGAGCATTGTTCCGGAGAAAAAGAGAGATGGTTAGGATGTGCCATGATTCATCCCATATCATTATTCCTTGTGTTTTGTTACCCTCTCTCACATTTCTCCCCACAACATAACACTCCCTTAAGGAAAACCACCAGCAGCAGGTGCTGAAACATTGCAACAGCCTTACATCAGCTCCTGATATACCAAATCAGCCCCCATTCTCTCACATCAACAGTTACATCAGCTCCATAGCTGATATACATCAGCCCCTAGCACATTTCAGCCCCCCATTGCTGACCAAACACCCCCCCATCGAGACTTATCAGCCCCTAGCTGATCTACAATCTCCCATTATCAATTTTCAGCCCCCAATGGCTGACTTTGCTACTAATCAGCCCTGATTTCAGCTGAAAATGAATCTATTAGCCACATACCTTTGCACCCAATGTCAAGCTTCGGCCCCAATGTCAAACATTCAGCCCCCCCTAACCGACCAAACACCCCCCCTAAAGACTTCTCAGCCTACAATGGCTGACTTCAGCTATACCAGCAGCTGAAACCATGCATTTCAGCCCATTGTATCAGCCTTTAACCAACACCACACCCTTATCAGCACAACTTCAGCCCCATTTCTTATCAACATCAGCTGCAACAACAGCAAGGAACAGCCCCAACACCCTAGCACAACACCACCATACCACAACATCACACAAACAACCCAAAGCAAACACAATTCCAAGCAGCAGCAGCAGCCCATGCATCAGCAAATGGAGCAGCAGCTTGAAACAGCAACATCTGTTGCAACAGCAACTTGAACCAGGGAATTCCAGCAACACCAACCCACTCCTCCTTCCCTTGTCTTCCCTTCTCCTTCCTCCTAGGACCCCCTCGAGGTATAATCTCACATCCCAACTCAGTTCTTGCTCAGTTCTGGTGTAATATCTGAAAGTTTACCCTTTTAGTGTGATATTGTGCTAGTTTAGGCAATTTTGAGTGAAACTTGACCTAGTATTGGTTTTGATCGTTAGTATAACCTTATTAGATGTTTTTGAGACCATTGTAACCAATATTACTCTAAAATCCAAGTATTTACCAGAGTTATTCGACTTGGCGTATCTTACCGTTTTTGTCGATTTTGAGGCCTTTATGAAATCTGCTTTCACCCGGGGCCTTCTAGAGAAAAGTAGACATGTCAGTGAGCTGTGCAGGCACCCTGGAACCCCTACCAAAAGCCGTAGCCACTAACTCAAAACCCCGGCCGTAAATTTCACCATTCTGGCCGCAATTTGCGGCCAGACCTGCATAAAAATGCATCGTTTTGCGTGCAAAGGCCCTTTTTCATGTAAAATTGACCCCCGGCATGTCTAGTTTTGACTGGTTCCTGTTAGGATAAAATCTGGGTTCATTTTCGTGAGTTGGCGTATGATTTATGACGTGTTTTTGTATGAATTTTGATATTCGATGATTCGTATCTGTCGGGTGGCGTTCGGACGTCGACAACAGAGGGTATTGGCTGTTTTTGCACACAAGGTCACAGGTTTTTACCTATGGGCGTAGTGTGCACCATTTTGGTTTCCGACATGATTTTCATGAGTTTTAGCGTGTGATATCCTTGTAGGTACCCTACGTGGCATCGAGGCGTTGGAGACGCAAATGACGACATCGGCACCGGAACACATAACTAGGTGAGTAGATTTATATCTACGGGGAGAAGTCGGGTGGATGGCGTATAGCACCCCCGCAGTCCGAGGTGGTGTATACGGATGCGTATACACACCTATAAATATTATTGTTGTTGGGATTATTATTGATTTAAAATGGATATTGGTGAACTTGGATGATTTTGGTTACGAAACCATAGGGTAGTGGGTGCACTACACATACATGCACACATATACATATTTGCATACATCCTCACTTCATATATTCTTATGGGATTCGTTATGGACATGAGTTCACTTGGATATGAGGCTATGTGTGTATTAAGGATTTGAGGATGATACATGGGATTGATATGAGTCGATGAGTTGACCTGAGATTATGATATCGGCGATATAACCTGTTATGATGGTAAAATTCATGATTTAGGTACACTTGATACTTTAGAGGATTTTGGGAATGATGATGCCATAATAATAGCGACATATATATTATGTGATCGACATGTGATTATGATAAACGATGGGATACGATACGATATGATATGACATGATACTTGTGATAGGCCACCTTAGGCGATGTATACACTGGTGATGATATATGAGGATAATATCGATCTATACTAGATTGGCGATCAATAGTTAGATCTTAATTATAGTGATGATGTTAGAATTGTACTAGACATAGGTCAGTACCCAGATGATGATAATTGATAAAGAGAATACTTGATGATTAATATGACAAATGTGATATTGACCCGTACCCAGATTTGGGAGGCCGTACGACGGATTTACGTACGAGCTATATTTTGATGTTTGATCCGCCTATTTGGCTTGGGAATAACCGATTATAGGGATACGGTATCGGATGTGATATGATCGAGGCGGGATCACCGACTATATACGTGTATATATATATGTATCAACTCAGAGATTAGGCGGTTTTCCTTACCTGCAGTTAGCTTATTAGCTCAGCCTTATTGTTGGCATAGTTGTATGACCTTTATGACATTAGATGCAGTTTAGCGATCATGGTGTTCAGTATTTCAGCTCTCGCATATTATTATTGTTGCTCTGCATCGCATACTGTTATGATTCATATTCTATTATTGATATCATGCTGCTAGGACACCAGCACCATTACCGATGATGCGTATGTTCCACATACACTTACTTGCCAGTTCACACACATCTTCATCGGTAATTGCCATGTCACTACACAGTAGTATTATTGCATCAGGATATGACCCTTATATGTGCATACTATTATTCCATGTGGCAGGACATACAGTTACACTTGCATTCTATTTATATGTCACATACATCATGCTTCCTGATTATACGCATTGAGATATGTTGTTTCTATGTTATTCTGGATTTGGGAACCGTGGGTATTTCAAAGAGATTATGTAAATGTTTTAAAAACCCGGTTACCCTTGATATGATATTTCAGTGCGTTCACCATGTGTTTTCTCGGTGCTGAGAGTGACATGTGAAACCCGAATCGAGGAGGCGGATGAGACCGATTGCGGGTACATGGTGGACCCGGTGCGGTACCCCGGGGCAAGAAGATCGCAGATGATGGCGTTGAGCCTGTGCAGGGGAGCACTACCTACCGGTGATATTACCCGACACGTCGGATATCCGGAGGATACCGTCGTAGTCATGAGATTGATGGTAGGGGCCGATCTGGACTGACGGCGCCCTGGATTTTGTGATTGAGACTTTGAGATTTCGAGATATTGAGGTACAGAGATTGTGATACAGAGGTATCGAGATACTGAGACTTATGTTTTGTGCCGATGCTAGGCACTGTTTATGCTGATTTCATTTATGATACCTCATTTTAAAAGTACAGAAATCTCACAAATTATGAAAGCAGTTTTCTTCAGTACATGCATTCTGTTTCATGCATTCATACATCATTCATATGATATATTGCCACCTGATGCACTGGCACAGACATATGGGATTACATTTGGGTTAGATATTTACACTAGCCATGGTTAGAGATTACTGGTTATATATTTGAGGATTATATATCATGATCGTATGACCTAGGTTGCGTCATACATGCGATTTACTGTTCGTAGATCTTTTTCTACTCACGAGTTGGCAACTCACCCCCGTTGTGCCCCAGTTTCTTGCAGGTGTTGCCGTACGGATTTCATTACGGCTTTGCGGGCACAGCTTATTTCAGGTGACTTGCTAGTAGGTGGGTTATTTGTATCGTACCCATCATTATACATTGTATATTATATTCAGTTGTATCTAGAAGTTCCATCAACCAAAACATGTACTTATTTGAGATAGAGACCAGTGATGTTTATTCTTTCGACCTTAGAGTCGCGGGTTATATTTCGATGGGTTCTTGCTGGTTGAGTCTCATTTCTGTTGTGATCCTCGCCTTTAGGCGTTGTATATTATGATGCATACAGGTTGATTTGGTATGGTTTTTCCTACACTCTACTACTTCTCTTGGTTTGGATTTCTGGGTTTCGGCTTACTTAGAATACGTGCGCCTTGAGACGTTCGTAGTCTAAGTGCCGGTCATGATTCGTAATTTCGGGTCGTAACAAAGTTGGTATCAGAGCGTTAGGTTTTACCTTCGGAGTATAGGATGACCCTTGGTTGATGGAATAGGTGACTAAAGTAGAGTGACGTACTGTGGTATGTCCGCGGCATATTTACGATGCGTCACTCCACTTAAGAAGCCTTAGGATGTACATTTCCTTGTTCAGTATCATATTCCTTGCTGATCTAGCCTCATCGGTACCAGTTTTGGTTTTGCTGCCACGATTACGGGCAGGGAGAGCTACGGCTAGAGTTGCGGTCAGCATGAG
Organism: Agapanthus africanus; assembly: GCA_030015575.1. Lineage (NCBI taxonomy): Eukaryota > Viridiplantae > Streptophyta > Magnoliopsida > Asparagales > Amaryllidaceae > Agapanthus > Agapanthus africanus. Next base: position 311,233,411 of record JASDDO010000024.1, read on the forward strand.
CTCGTTATGAACGAGGACTGACCAGGGCGTGAGCCTGGCGACACATTATTGTAGAGATGTGTCTTTTGATTGTGTTTCGCACCACGAGCATGGATGGATTGCTCTATGAGATTACTCGGACGTGCGGATTGGCACTAGAGGATTGAGCCACTGATAGAGGCCAGCCAGATTTTGATGACCGTTGATGTATTGCTTATTCGTGATGACTGAGGCACGGTTCAGCTTGCAGACGAGCGAGCCAGTCTTTCCTGCGAACGACGAGATATCACCCTAGATGTTGGAGCTATTGCAGTACGAGTAGTACTAAGAGATGATAGAAGATCTCTAGTCTCCGAGGATGAATGACTAGGACATGTGGATCATTCGCTACCCCGATGCGAGATCATCAGATAAATTGATTCCAGCTAGAGACAACTTCACGCGGAGACGTTGAGAGTCGACATAGACGATCGAATGATAGTAACCTATTATTCCAAGTTTAAAGTAGTTGGAAAAACATGCATGCAATTCTATGGACCCTCTAGAAGAATGAAACCCTAACTCGACTTAATGACCGTGTGTAAGCCTTTTGACCTTAGGGTTTGCCGCAGTTCTACGACGCCATTAGTGAGGCTTGGGTTTGCCCTTCTACGGCTGGACCACCGATGCTGTGGTATGTACGCGATACTATTATACTATACCCAAGATGTTGAGCTCTTGGGGGATTATGAAGTTTTAACGACTCGATCGGATGGCTCGACTTAATTCGGATGCTAGGTGGTGAGATGCATTTCTTGGGAGACTCCAGATACGAGGATAGCCGTTAGAGCTCAGTCCATGCAGCTACGACGAGACGAGTCCGAAGCAGTCGACATTAGAGAAAAGTGGAGTAAGAGGTTCGTACAAGATCTGGATATGATAACGTTCCACTCCGCCGACACCAGAGATGCGATGCGCATACCGATGCATTGTAACTGGATATACCTTCCAGAAGGAGTCGCAATGAGTATGCAGCCGTTTCGAAACAAGAAGCAGATATGGTAAAGGACGACGACTCCCGGACAATTGGCAGAGATGAGACTGGAAGAGATCTTGAGTAAGATTCCTTCCAGGACACTGCTGCAATGATACTTGCACCCAGGATCAGATGTGTCACGTACATTCAGAGAGCCAGAGGCCGATGCCAGTGACATGTTGCTTTACGAGTAGTCGTGATGATTGCCGAGAGATAACCACAGAAGTGCCAAAAAGGAATCGTCCCCGTTAGCACACCTGAAAGGGGCGATGAGCCGATGGATCGAGAGATTGATAATTCACAGAGGAGACTTGGACCCAGGAGTGGTCATGTTATGCACACCAGCAGGCCAGATTTTAGGATCGTCGACGAGATATACTGTGAGTGATCACGACAGTTGTCCAGAGATTCTTAAGGATGTACTTGAGCGGAACTATTCCGCCATACTTGATTTCGGTATTGTTGGGCGATATATTCGCATGATTTGATTTTGATGATTGAGTAATTACGATTTTCGCAAAGTCGTTGCACTTGATATCGTCTTCGTGCCTTGGTTTCACATGTTTGTGATTTTATGGGGTTTTATACAGTTGAGTTGATTTCGTGCGTATGCACGCACACGATTTGGTTCCTGCACTCTGTATAGTTTATGTATGCTTGCAGTGCAGTGGCACGTATTTTGTGCACTTGGGTGCACTGGACTTCTATTTCGATGGTGATGCTCGATATTTGTTTCGTGCATGATGGATGCACCAGATTTGGATTTTTTGCGCATGTTGGGCGCATGTTAGGAGATGAGATTTGGTGCACACCAGATGCACTAAACCGAGAGTCTTCGTGCATGTAAGATGCACTTGATTTTTTTTCTGTCAGGCACACACGTCGCCTATGACAGATGTTGCGTGCACACCCGTTGCACCTTGATGTCGTTTTGTACACCTGCTTGGCACAGGTATGGATTTTGATTTCCGTGCGCACCGGACGCACAGGGCTTTCCTATGCACTTTTTAGGACTGATTTCTTATGGAGTAGTACATTTTTGTGTTGATGTGATTATTTTCGTACTGAGCAGGACTGATCAGATGGCAGTGCCTGGGTATATTTTGCATACATTGACAGATTTCAAGGGATTTCCAAAAGCGAGCTATAGTCTCATTATTTACATACGTGTCGTTTATGACACAAGACATTTAAAATGAGGAGACCCTTCTAAATCGTTTTCAAAACGGCGGATCGTGCATATTAAACAAAAGATATATATGTATTTGGCTATTTTCTTATAGAGACGTCCGCCGCTGTGCAGTGTTATGCGCATTACACATCGACTTTAAATAATTTGGCATGGATTCCTTCCAGATATTTACATGTACAGATTTGATATTTACATGTATAGTTCCGATTTCTAGCATATCGGTTTTGCTTTGGATTTGGCAGTCGTGTTTTCACCTTGACTCCGATGATTGCAGGATGCTTGACGGAGTTTTGACTTCGAGTTATCTGATTGTTACTCATGCGAATGTATTGCGCTACGATGCCTTTTATATATCGACTATTTCGGAGCCCCATTGGTTTGGACATTTTATTGAAATGTTTTTAGAATTGGGAGGTGTAAATTTAAATTCGGGGACCGAATTTCTTTAAGGGGGGAAGATTGTAACATTTCAGAAAAATAAAATATTATTTTTGGGAATTTTCATAATTTTTAATTAATATTTTAATAGTCGGTGTAATTAAATACCGATAAATGGTGAAAATTCCGGAGAAAATTTTAGAAATTCTAAAATAGGGTATTTTGTGGAAGTATGTCATTTCTAAGCTTTTATGGTTACGTATGTGTTATTTTGGTAAAAATCGCGATTAACAATCGCTAAGTGGATTTTTGGCTTTTTGTGCAAAAATGTGCACATGACATTTTCTACACCTGTTTCTTGTTTTGTTCATGGTATCCTAGGGTTGGACCATGTTTAGGTGACCATGGTGGGTGAACCATTTGATTAGAGCTGGGGTTATGTCGACTTGTGTAGGGAGAAGTGAGCCAATGTGGCTTGGTGTCTTGTGAGCATTGTTCCGGAGAAAAAGAGAGATGGTTAGGATGTGCCATGATTCATCCCATATCATTATTCCTTGTGTTTTGTTACCCTCTCTCACATTTCTCCCCACAACATAACACTCCCTTAAGGAAAACCACCAGCAGCAGGTGCTGAAACATTGCAACAGCCTTACATCAGCTCCTGATATACCAAATCAGCCCCCATTCTCTCACATCAACAGTTACATCAGCTCCATAGCTGATATACATCAGCCCCTAGCACATTTCAGCCCCCCATTGCTGACCAAACACCCCCCATCGAGACTTATCAGCCCCTAGCTGATCTACAATCTCCCATTATCAATTTTCAGCCCCCAATGGCTGACTTTGCTACTAATCAGCCCTGATTTCAGCTGAAAATGAATCTATTAGCCACATACCTTTGCACCCAATGTCAAGCTTCAGCCCCAATGTCAAACATTCAGCCCCCCCTAACCGACCAAACACCCCCCCTAAAGACTTCTCAGCCTACAATGGCTGACTTCAGCTATACCAGCAGCTGAAACCATGCATTTCAGCCCATTGTATCAGCCTTTAACCAACACCACACCCTTATCAGCACAACTTCAGCCCCATTTCTTATCAACATCAGCTGCAACAACAGCAAGGAACAGCCCCAACACCCTAGCACAACACCACCATACCACAACATCACACAAACAACCCAAAGCAAACACAATTCCAAGCAGCAGCAGCAGCCCATGCATCAGCAAATGGAGCAGCAGCTTGAAACAGCAACATCTGTTGCAACAGCAACTTGAACCAGGGAATTCCAGCAACACCAACCCACTCCTCCTTCCCTCGTCTTCCCTTCTCCTTCCTCCTAGGACCCCCTCGAGGTATAATCTCACATCCCAACTCAGTTCTTGCTCAGTTCTGGTGTAATATCTGAAAGTTTACCCTTTTAGTGTGATATTGTGCTAGTTTAGGCAATTTTGAGTGAAACTTGACCTAGTATTGGTTTTGATCGTTAGTATAACCTTATTAGATGTTTTTGAGACCATTGTAACCAATATTACTCTAAAATCCAAGTATTTACCAGAGTTATTCGACTTGGCGTATCTTACCGTTTTTGTCGATTTTGAGGCCTTTATGAAATCTGCTTTCACCCGGGGCCTTCTAGAGAAAAGTAGACATGTCAGTGAGCTGTGCAGGCACCCTGGAACCCCTACCAAAAGCCGTAGCCACTAACTCAAAACCCCGGCCGCAAATTTCACCATTCTGGCCGCAATTTGCGGCCAGACCTGCATAAAAATGCATCGTTTTGCGTGCAAAGGCCCTTTTTCATGTAAAATTGACCCCCGGCATGTCTAGTTTTGACTGGTTCCTGTTAGGATAAAATCTGGGTTCATTTTCGTGAGTTGGCGTATGATTTATGACGTGTTTTTGTATGAATTTTGATATTCGATGATTCGTATCTGTCGGGTGGCGTTCGGACGTCGACAACAGAGGGTATTGGCTGTTTTTGCACACAAGGTCACAGGTTTTTACCTATGGGCGTAGTGTGCACCATTTTGGTTTCCGACATGATTTTCATGAGTTTTAGCGTGTGATATCCTTGTAGGTACCCTACGTGGCATCGAGGCGTTGGAGACGCAAATGACGACATCGGCACCGGAACACATAACTAGGTGAGTAGATTTATATCTACGGGGAGAAGTCGGGTGGATGGCGTATAGCACCCCCGCAGTCCGAGGTGGTGTATACGGATGCGTATACACACCTATAAATATTATTGTTGTTGGGATTATTATTGATTTAAAATGGATATTGGTGAACTTGGATGATTTTGGTTACGAAACCATAGGGTAGTGGGTGCACTACACATACATGCACACATATACATATTTGCATACATCCTCACTTCATATATTCTTATGGGATTCGTTATGGACATGAGTTCACTTGGATATGAGGCTATGTGTGTTGGAGATAGTGCCCTCAGAGTCAATTATTGGATCACAGGCACGTGATTGCAATGATTGAGGGAGGAACTATCCCGGTAGGACAGTCTTACTCGAGATGATAGTATGCTATCTGGTTTACCTCTATCATCGTGTACTGCTTTAGGTGACCTGACAGATCACTATTGCACGTTGATAGAGCCCCTAGGATTCTTGCTTGACTACCGGCAGTATGAGGGCGATCATATACGTGGGAGCTGGTAGTCTATAAGCACATCCTTAAAAGGTCCCTAGTCGTGGGAGTTTCGAGACAGGGCATCGATACTCCAGAGTAGACTAGTGTATACAGTCGAGACCCCGACGAGGGGCGGTGGCCGGTCTCACAAGCCATTGGTGTCAGTTGGTTCACCTAAGATGTATACAGGTGCTCATTGGGTTATGAGTACACCGGACAGGACTCGCCGGGAACATGCTAGTTGGTCTTATACCTGACGTCAGATAGCAGTTCCCAGGTGACATGTGTACAGGTTAGTTCATCGACCTGGGGATCGTCATTTGTCTCGTGTGAGTTCCCACTGTACTTTGATTACTACCCTACCACGGCTCAAAGGAGTCGTGCAAACAGGTTTTAGTTGGGTACAGTCCCGAGCCACATGGAGGCAGTGAGCGGATCTTCGGGGGTTTCGTCTCTCCCGGTATTGGGGGTGAGGTCGCGCTGTGTCTAGGAGAGCCATTACACAAAGACCTTGGCCAAGGCAGGAGATTTACTGGTAGGTATTCCAGTAGTATCTCAGGGTGTTCTGGGCTACACTCCGACACGACTTGTACCGCTTTTGGGGGTCTGACTTTTACCAACCCCCTAGGCCCGCCATGCGATGCTCATAGACGAACGGACCGGACTGTACGGATATTGTCACTGACTGGCTCAGTTGGGTGTCGGGGTGAGCTTCCTCATCGACGTCCCTTTTAGTCAATAGCTGGTGGCCCGTCACGTATTGGCTTATACCTCTGACGTGCTAGTGGTTAAATCCACAGCCATAGTATTGACGAGTCTTTAGAGTCCACCACACTTTCAGTTACTCAAGCTTTCGGGCGAAACGCTGTAGAGGCCGTATGGAGATATGGCAGGGTCCGATCAGATACGTGCGGTATTGCACGGATCAGGATCGGACAGTTTTGTACTAGTGGTCGTATGGATATATGGCAGCGTTCGATCAGATACATGCGGTATTGCACGGATCAGGATCGGACGGATATTACTAGCCGGCTTTGGTTTAAGCCGGTCCTAGTATAGTACAGTGTAGATTTTGTCTCATTGCATTTGTATCCGGACGGAATATAAATGCGGGTGTGTATGCACAGTGTGGGGTTTTTCCTGTAATTTATTACGGGACCAGTTTTCTAGAGTTGCCATTTTGCTTTCCGTTCGGGCCGGTTTTTCTTTGTTCTTTCCCGGCCGGACTTTCACGATGGAGGGGGTTATTTGCATTTGTGCAAATAACATTTGTGGAGGGGTTTTCTTGGAAAAGGTTTTATTATGAGAGCATCTTTTCTTTTGCACCTTTTCTTGCATTTATTGTGAAGAGAAAGGATTTGAAATGGATTTGAGGTTGATGGAGAGTTTAGTGATGATTATGTTTAGGATATAGTCACCTTTCTACTTTTCCTACACTCACCTTCCTTCTATGTTTATGCTATCATATTCATTCCTCCACCCTCTTGCTCTCACTTGATAAAATGGTTGAAGAAAAGAAAAAGAGAGAAAGAAAATGAGAGTTTCATCTTGAGAGTTCATTCTTGATCTCATTTTCTTGCTAGAAAAATGCAAGCACCATTTTTCTATTCTTTGATTCCTCCATCGTGGCAACTACAAACCCCATTGAGACAAAGCGCATTCTACACTGCATTCTACAGCATATCTTGAGCATGTCGAGTAGCCGGCTTCATGCGCGAGTTGCCTCGGTATTGAGGTGGGAGCCCGTAAAAGTACCCGGCTTCGTGGTGCCCTTTCCGACGAGGAGGAGACGGACGGAGATCCCGCGAGGAGATCGGAGTGGAGATGAAGACCGGAGGACTTGGATCGTCGGTATATCTCTAACCCATTCTCTTTAGTTGCTAGAATAAGTTTAATGGCCCGATCCGGTTTTAGTGCGCGGTGGTGCCGTTTTGCCAAGTCCGCAAAATTTTTAAGTTTACCACCGTTTCCGCGTTTGGCCGTCAGGTTGACGGCCGGGGCGCCGCCGTGCACTTACAGTGGTATCAGAGCCTCGCCATTAACATAGTCTAGCTTGGTGTAATGTGTTTTACGTTTCCGATCGAACAAATTTCCAAAAACCGTATTTTTCTAGCACATCAGTTTCTGTCGAAATTTTTTGGAGTCCAAAAATTTTTCTGGTTGTCTCAGAGTGATGTGCAGGGAAATAGAAGCATACTGAAAAAATTTGGCAAAATGATCTCACTATTCCGCCGCGCAAGCGCCGCGAAACCCCACCTCGTGCGGCCCTTCCGCCGCGGATTTTACTGTTCACCCCCCCAAATTTTTCCAGTATGTTCCTGAGTTGAAAATGTGGTTTCTGGAATATTAAAATTGGGCCAATTATTTCTGTGAGTGCTACAGTTTTTGTTTGGGGGCCCACTTGTTAATTTTTGATCGATCGGAAAATTTTAAACACATTTTTCACAGTATTTACATTATATCTGCGACCGTGAATGTCACTCGATCGGTAAATCCGGTCTAACTGCTATAGCCCGGTTAGACGGATTTGCGAACGTGATTTTCACGTTGATGTTCTATGTTTATGCTGTGATGTTGCGGATCGGTCGTGGGGATAGCCTGGATGCAATGCTAGTACTGTTGTGGTGGTATTATGTACTTTTGATATTGCGGGGCGAGCGTCCGACATGTGGACTGCCGTCACTGCCTGATTGTATTATTATTTTGGGGCACGACCTGGTTGCGGTCGATGTACCCGTTGTATGTATATTTTACTTTCTGTACTAGGATTACCCCACGGTGGGGTGCACGGATAGCCGGGTTCTAGAGGGCAACAAGCCCGCATCTCATGGCATTGGGACGGAGGGGGCTTCACTCTAGGATTGGCGGGCTATTCGCCGCACTCGTAGGGGGTACAGGATGACCCAGGAGGGGTGCCCAAGTTACCGGATTCCGTGAAGTGCTGGGTGGTCCATTCACGGCGCTGAAGGGGGCTGCCTCGCTTCAGGTTTTGGCGGGTAACTTGCCGCGCCCGTAGGGGTCTAGGATTTCATTGCACAGGCTATCCACACGACCAGGGGAACGTCGGGTTTCAGTAGTGGCTCTGTGAAACCCGGGGATCCCAGATATCTGTATTGTTCTGTGATGCTGTACATTTCTGTGATGTTGCATTTCTTTCACGCCTTGAGCGAAATATAATATATTGGTATATATATTAGTAGATGTTGTATATGTTTTACATCCGCGCTGGTCCAGTCCCCGCTCTGTCGTTAGTTAGCTAACCTAACGGGTAATGACGGGACCCAGTGGCGAATGCGGATGGCATATACGTACATCAGTATATTTTCGTTCTTTTTGGTGTGATCAAATGATGGGACTGCATTGATTCGGATCAATGCAAGTTTAAAAACAAACCTAATCTGATGTTGTTGGAACACTTTTTCAAAAGCTGTTATTGCAAGGACGTTCACTTTTGTTTTGCATCGTGATATTCAGTTGGAATATCCTGCTCCTCAGTCGACGAGGCAAGGGCCGAGATCCCTTCACCGGGAGTGACCCCTTGGACAAAAAGTTTGCGTCAGGGCAATGACTTCACTATAGCCGATTACTTTTGCTTTGCACCGTGGTATTCATTTGGAATATCCTGCACCCCATTCTACGGGGAAAGAGCCGAGATCCCTTCACCGGGAGTGACCTCTTTAGTAAAGGTTTTCGTCACTATATTTTCTAAAAGCTATCCGTTCCTTCAACGATATCAAGTTCACTACGTTAAAGGTTTTCGCCAGAAACCATTCGTAGCCCTCCGTCGTTTCATATGGGTAGTCAATAGTATTCAAGCTGTGTTTGTTGGCCAAAGTCAAGGCACGGTGTTTGGTAGCTGTTGGTTATTCATATGCAGCATAGATAGATGCGTTGGTTTGGAACAGTCGTATAGCCTTGTTGGCCAAAGTCAAGGGCTTGTGCGGGTGGATTCGAATCAACCTGGAGAATGACGGGTAGAACTTGACATGTGACTTATGATTTGTTGGCCAAAGTCAAGGTCATAAGAGCATGGGGCAGAAATCACATCGGGAGTTTCAAAAGTACTGAAACTTGCCAGATATGCGCATACCTTCTGGAGTGTGATGACGTGAGCGGATTCCGTCACGTTATCATGCGATGAGAGTTGGATCCCGATTCCCACTGATGAGTTAGTTTACTCCTCGGGTGACCCCGACTAATTCTTCTTTCAGGTTTGGAGGAGAATTTGAGGTACAGTGGGAGGTTTCCAGATTAGATAAATTGGTAACCATTCTGATCTAGGATAGAGTGCACGCTGAGTGTTTCTTTTCTCTCTCTCTTTGGCAGCGACCATTGACCCGACCCTAAGACTTTGACTCAGTGACCAAGTTGACCGAACCTTCTTAACACCGGCTTTTGGATTGTCAGAGTTGCAAACCTCATTGCCACTCCTACTTTTACCCTTTTCTCCAGGACACCCCGTATTACTGCGAACGTCCACTTCCATTGGACAAAACCATCGTATGGTTAGATACGAACTCGAAAGAATTTATTCGAGGATGGTTTCCGGTTCTGGAGAAAACGGATAGGATTATTCAGTTGTCTTTTCCTTTTACCCTCTCTCAGGTTACGAGTACTCCTTGGTTTAGGAGTAGTACACCTATTACGCAAATTGGATTGTCTTCTTCCAAACCTTAGGCTGGTGCCGACCGGTAGGGAATGAAGAAAACCAATTAGCATAACGATGGTGTACAGAAGGTATTAAGTTCAGACAAAGCAAGGGATTAGTAAGAGGGCAAAGTAAATTGCAACAGATGTTCACGACCAAACCAAATATTTCGTTACCACTCCCACATCACCTTTGTATTTCTCCAGGACACTCCGTATCACTACGAAGATCCCATTTTATTGGATAATCCATCGTATGGTTATATACGAACTCGAAAGGAACTCGTTCCAGTTCGGGGATGGATCCTGGTTCAGGAGAAATAGGAATAAAGTACATTCAGGTGTCTTTTATCTTCACCTTCTCTCGCGATGCGAGTGCTCCTAGGATTAGGACAGTACACCCTTTATGCTTTTTGGATAGTCTTCTTCCAAACCATAGGCTGGTGCCGAACGGTAGGGAAGGAAGAAAACCATTTGGCCTAAAGGGGTGTACAGAAGGTAAAGACTAAAGACATATGAAGGGATTTGGAGAGGTGGAAAAGAACTATACGGTTACAGTCGTGAATCTGGAAGAGGCATTACTAGGAATACCGGGATACCCCATCGAAACATTTCAATGTTTCAGTCTCACTGTGTAATGTTAAAAGAAAAACTGATTTCCCGATTAGACACTTACTCCAGGGTATGTATTTACCAGGTATGATTCTCACATCTGTATGGTTTTATAGATGATGAGTGGGAGTAAGTTATTGGGAATTGGGTGATCATCCTCATTATATCGGGATTCGTTGTAATCGGTGATATTTGAGGAGATCATCTGGGCTGTTTGCCGGTCGGCAAATATTTGGTTTTGAATATCCGCTGTTGTGCACCAATTTCAAATTGATATATCTGTACGTCTATTTTCATAGAGTGAGATATACCTTTTGATATTATGTCGATGACATTTACCTATATCAGTGGATGGTTAGGTAAGGAGCATTGAACAGCGGTGTAATTCTTCTTAACCAAAAGTACAGTTTTCAACCTACGACACACAGTGAATGAGTCACTAGACTCAAGGGACTTATACAGAGTATTGTATGTTGTCCAGTGTCCATCAGGACAGAGGGGTTGGTCCTCGTACTGTATTCTGTTTACTTTTGACTTCTCTAGTTCTTAGACATGTGTTTCGTAGAAACACAGGGTCTAAGTTTTGAGGAGTTATAGGTATTTGAATAGAGTAGGGAACCAGGTGTAGCAAGTATCGGGATTCTTCAAAGTGATCGAAGATGTAGATACTTGTGTATGGTATTCAGTTGATAGTAATGATAAAGAGAAATTGCTTCTCTTTCAGGTTACTCATAATTGGAAGCATTCCTAAGTTGAGTAACGCTGATCGGCCTCCTTCCATTTAGTTGACATGCACTGGAGATAGCTGCATGATTTGAATCTGGTACAATTAAATCAGTGCCTCTGGTTCTATATTGGATATAGAACAGTTCATATCTTAACGTTGTTAAGGTACGGGGAGTTGTCCGGCTTATGATTAAAACCAGACTCTGGATAACTCAAGGCACGTTTCTGTAATGGCTGTTTGTGGGTTGACCCAAGCTATGACGAGGGTTGATTTTCTACCATCTGGGAGATCAATAGAAATATTGTTCAAGACTCGCCACAGTTTTATTAAAAATGGATTTTTTCAAAAACAGTAGTGGGAGTATGGTAGAACTGGAAGTGATTCCAGAACCGCAAACGATTACTGAAGATTTGATAAGGAACCTAAAGATTCAATCTGATTTGACATTCCATTGGCCACTCCGCAGATAAGGTGGGTAACTTCAGGCACCCGAGAGGTACTTCGGTAGCCTCAAAGACGGTAACAGGGAAGTTCTTGTTTACCCACACTTGCCATTGTTGTTGTTCCAGGCTGCGAGACCCGGCAGGGGGATGAGTATAGCGTCGTTCTGAACTAGCTTCAGAAGTGTACGTGTATATGACTCTGCCAGAGGGTTGTCGTAGTCAGTGGGAGCAGCGGAAGCATTGGTGGACATCAGGCTTATGTCTATTTATAGACTAAAGCACATGTAGCGGAGATAGATCATCTGTTTCTGATGTGGCAGTCATAGGTTTGACGTCATCAGAATAGGGGATGGATCTGTTGAGAAGGTAGTAGGAAGTGACATTCCTATACTACGATCGGTTATACTTTGGTCGTCACACAGTGGTTTCTCCACAAAGGACTTGGACATTATATCAGACATACTGGTTACTAGATCTATGGTTTTAGATCTAGATTTGGGTGGTTTCCTAATCTGGGTACCTTGACAGCATTCTATGAGTATTTAGAATGGACGACTCCTGGCACGGTAGTGTACCTGCAAGTAATGGAGTCACCCTCTCTAAAGGTGTCTTATAGACTAAAATAGAGAGGGATGTGCATAATTGGCAGATCACTTGCTTAGGCAATTGAGTCAATCATGAGATGTCAAGTACCACACCAGATGTTGTTCTTGCACTAGATGCAATAAGTTGACATTGATCCAATCCTGGAAAAACAGTCGGAAGCAGTTTTAGAACATAAGTGGCTGTTCTAGGGATATGATAACGAAAGCCCCATTCGGGAAACAGTTATCATTCCAGGCTTCCAAGGTGACCTGGACGACAAGGAGGTTGTCAGAGTTATAGTTTTCCTTCTGACGAGGGGCAGTATTTTGGACAGGTGATCCAAGGCAATACTGAGGGTGGCATGGCGCAGGATACTGATTAAGTTCAGTTGAAGATACAGTCTAAGAAGTTTGGATTTGGAGTTCATTTATGAGCTACGTCCCATCAGACATCCAGACATTCTAAGGCAGGTATTGCTCATTTCGGGAGATGGTTTTCTCCGCGAACTTGAGATATAGAGAGATATAGAAAGAAACTTCTAGGCGGATCCACTCACTGAGGCTATTCCTCGACCGCAATAGTTTCACAAACGGGATTTGTGAGACTGACTAGTAGAGGAGTTGGGTGTTCGGTATCACATGGGCTGTGAGTATGCGACATCGCAATAATTAGCCTTGAGTGCAAGTGGGAGATTGTTGGAGATAGTGCCCTCAGAGTCAATTATTGGATCACAGGCACGTGATTGCAATGATTGAGGGAGGAACTATCCCGGTAGGACAGTCTTACTCGAGATGATAGTATGCTATCTGGTTTACCTCTATCATCGTGTACTGCTTTAGGTGACCTGACAGATCACTATTGCACGTTGATAGAGCCCCTAGGATTCTTGCTTGACTACCGGCAGTATGAGGGCGATCATATACGTGGGAGCTGGTAGTCTATAAGCACATCCTTAAAAGGTCCCTAGTCGTGGGAGTTTCGAGACAGGGCATCGATACTCCAGAGTAGACTAGTGTATACAGTCGAGACCCCGACGAGGGGCGGTGGCCGGTCTCACAAGCCATTGGTGTCAGTTGGTTCACCTAAGATGTATACAGGTGCTCATTGGGTTATGAGTACACCGGACAGGACTCGCCGGGAACATGCTAGTTGGTCTTATACCTGACGTCAGATAGCAGTTCCCAGGTGACATGTGTACAGGTTAGTTCATCGACCTGGGGATCGTCATTTGTCTCGTGTGAGTTCCCACTGTACTTTGATTACTACCCTACCACGGCTCAAAGGAGTCGTGCAAACAGGTTTTAGTTGGGTACAGTCCCGAGCCACATGGAGGCAGTGAGCGGATCTTCGGGGGTTTCGTCTCTCCCGGTATTGGGGGTGAGGTCGCGCTGTGTCTAGGAGAGCCATTACACAAAGACCTTGGCCAAGGCAGGAGATTTACTGGTAGGTATTCCAGTAGTATCTCAGGGTGTTCTGGGCTACACTCCGACACGACTTGTACCGCTTTTGGGGGTCTGACTTTTACCAACCCCCTAGGCCCGCCATGCGATGCTCATAGACGAACGGACCGGACTGTACGGATATTGTCACTGACTGGCTCAGTTGGGTGTCGGGGTGAGCTTCCTCATCGACGTCCCTTTTAGTCAATAGCTGGTGGCCCGTCACGTATTGGCTTATACCTCTGACGTGCTAGTGGTTAAATCCACAGCCATAGTATTGACGAGTCTTTAGTGTCCACCACACTTTCAGTTACTCAAGCTTTCGGGCGAAACGCTGTAGAGGCCGTATGGAGATATGGCAGGGTCCGATCAGATACGTGCGGTATTGCACGGATCAGGATCGGACAGTTTTGTACTAGTGGTCGTATGGATATATGGCAGCGTTCGATCAGATACATGCGGTATTGCACGGATCAGGATCGGACGGATATTACTAGCCGGCTTTGGTTTAAGCCGGTCCTAGTATAGTACAGTGTAGATTTTGTCTCATTGCATTTGTATCCGGACGGAATATAAATGCGGGTGTGTATGCACAGTGTGGGGTTTTTCCTGTAATTTATTACGGGACCAGTTTTCTAGAGTTGCCATTTTGCTTTCCGTTCGGGCCGGTTTTTCTTTGTTCTTTCCCGGCCGGACTTTCACGATGGAGGGGGTTATTTGCATTTGTGCAAATAACATTTGTGGAGGGGTTTTCTTGGAAAAGGTTTTATTATGAGAGCATCTTTTCTTTTGCACCTTTTCTTGCATTTATTGTGAAGAGAAAGGATTTGAAATGGATTTGAGGTTGATGGAGAGTTTAGTGATGATTATGTTTAGGATATAGTCACCTTTCTACTTTTCCTACACTCACCTTCCTTCTATGTTTATGCTATCATATTCATTCCTCCACCCTCTTGCTCTCACTTGATAAAATGGTTGAAGAAAAGAAAAAGAGAGAAAGAAAATGAGAGTTTCATCTTGAGAGTTCATTCTTGATCTCATTTTCTTGCTAGAAAAATGCAAGCACCATTTTTCTATTCTTTGATTCCTCCATCGTGGCAACTACAAACCCCATTGAGACAAAGCGCATTCTACACTGCATTCTACAGCATATCTTGAGCATGTCGAGTAGCCGGCTTCATGCGCGAGTTGCCTCGGTATTGAGGTGGGAGCCCGTAAAAGTACCCGGCTTCGTGGTGCCCTTTCCGACGAGGAGGAGACGGACGGAGATCCCGCGAGGAGATCGGAGTGGAGATGAAGACCGGAGGACTTGGATCGTCGGTATATCTCTAACCCATTCTCTTTAGTTGCTAGAATAAGTTTAATGGCCCGATCCGGTTTTAGTGCGCGGTGGTGCCGTTTTGCCAAGTCCGCAAAATTTTTAAGTTTACCACCGTTTCCGCGTTTGGCCGTCAGGTTGACGGCCGGGGCGCCGCCGTGCACTTACAATGTGTGTATTAAGGATTTGAGGATGATACATGGGATTGATATGAGTCGATGAGTTGACCTGAGATTATGATATCGGCGATATAACCTGTTATGATGGTAAAATTCATGATTTAGGTACACTTGATACTTTAGAGGATTTTGGGAATGATGATGCCATAATAATAGCGACATATATATTATGTGATCGACATGTGATTATGATAAACGATGGGATACGATACGATATGATATGACATGATACTTGTGATAGGCCACCTTAGGCGATGTATACACTGGTGATGATATATGAGGATAATATCGATCTATACTAGATTGGCGATCAGTAGTTAGATCTTAATTATAGTGATGATGTTAGAATTGTACTAGACATAGGTCAGTACCCAGATGATGATAATTGTTAAAGAGAATACTTGATGATTAATATGACAAATGTGATATTGACCCGTACCCAGATTTGGGAGGCCGTACGACGGATTTACGTACGAGCTATATTTTGATGTTTGATCCGCCTATTTGGCTTGGGAATAACCGATTGCAGGGATACGGTATCGGATGTGATATGATCGAGGCGGGATCACCGACTATATACGTGTATATATATATGTATCAACTCAGAGATTAGGCGGTTTTCCTTACCTGCAGTTAGCTTATTAGCTCAGCCTTATTGTTGGCATAGTTGTATGACCTTTATGACATTAGATGCAGTTTAGCGATCATGGTGTTCAGTATTTCAGCTCTCGCATATTATTATTGTTGCTCTGCATCGCATACTGTTATGATTCATATTCTATTATTGATATCATGCTGCTAGGACACCAGCACCATTACCGATGATGCGTATGTTCCACATACACTTACTTGCCAGTTCATACACATCTTCATCGGTAATTGCCATGTCACTACACAGTAGTATTATTGCATCAGGATATGACCCTTGTATGTGCATACTATTATTCCATGTGGCAGGACATACAGTTACACTTGCATTCTATTTATATGTCACATACATCATGCTTCCTGATTATACGCATTGAGATATGTTGTTTCTATGTTATTCTGGATTTGGGAACCGTGGGTATTTCAAAGAGATTATGTAAATGTTTTAAAAACCCGGTTACCCTTGATATGATATTTCAGTGCGTTCACCATGTGTTTTCTCGGTGCTGAGAGTGACATGTGAAACCCGAATCGAGGAGGCGGATGAGACCGATTGCGGGTACATGGTGGACCCGGTGCGGTACCCCGGGGCAAGAAGATCGCAGATGATGGCGTTGAGCCTATGCAGGGGAGCACTACCTACCGGTGATATTACCCGACACGTCGGATATCCGGAGGATACCGTCGTAGTCATGAGATTGATGGTAGGGGCCGATCTGGACTGACGGCGCCCTGGATTTTGTGATTGAGACTTTGAGATTTCGAGATATTGAGGTACAGAGATTGTGATACAGAGGTATCGAGATACTGAGACTTATGTTTTGTGCCGATGCTAGGCACTGTTTATGCTGATTTCATTTATGATACCTCATTTTAAAAGTACAGAAATCTCACAAATTATGAAAGCAGTTTTCTTCAGTACATGCATTCTGTTTCATGCATTCATACATCATTCATATGATATATTGCCACCTGATGCACTGGCACAGACATATGGGATTACATTTGGGTTAGATATTTACACTAGCCATGGTTAGAGATTACTGGTTATATATTTGAGGATTATATATCATGATCGTATGACCTAGGTTGCGTCATACATGCGATTTACTGTTCGTAGATCTTTTTCTACTCACGAGTTGGCAACTCACCCCCGTTGTGCCCCAGTTTCTTGCAGGTGTTGCCGTACGGATTTCATTACGGCTTTGCGGGCACAGCTTATTTCAGGTGACTTGCTAGTAGGTGGGTTATTTGTATCGTACCCATCATTATACATTGTATATTATATTCAGTTGTATCTAGAAGTTCCATCAACCAAAACATGTACTTATTTGAGATAGAGACCAGTGATATTTATTCTTTCGACCTTAGAGTCGCGGGTTATATTTCGATGGGTTCTTGCTGGTTGAGTCTCATTTCTGTTGTGATCCTCGCCTTTAGGCGTTGTATATTATGATGCATACAGGTTGATTTGGTATGGTTTTTCCTACACTCTACTACTTCTCTTGGTTTGGATTTCTGGGTTTCGGCTTACTTAGAATACGTGCGCCTTGAGACGTTCGTAGTCTAAGTGCCGGTCATGATTCGTAATTTCGGGTCGTGACACCATGTGGCCTGTCAGGCGCTTTGCGCCAATTAATGAGCGCAAGCGCATATGGAGGTGACACGTGTCACGCTCTGGTGAGCTCAAGAGCAGTGCGCCGCGCTGTTGCGCTGCTGACACGTGGCGCGCTCTGGTGTTGCACCAGTTTAAGAGAGCAGTGCTCTATTTTAAAAGCGCATAGCGCAAGTTGTTCTGGAGCTGACACGTTGCGCTCTCTGGTGGCTTGCGCCAACCCAAGAGCGCAACAGTGCAGATTTACAAGTGCAAGACACTGTTAATTATCTTGATCCAATTTTGGATCAAAGAAAAGAATCTTTAAAGATTCCAGGACCAAGGGTTCAACAAAAGGCAATGCCTTTATTTAGATCCAATGATCTGTGAAGTAATACTTCTTTTTATCTTTTTGTAATTGGATCTTCTTGATCTTTTTTCCTTTTCTATTGAAGATCTTGATCTTGTTCTTAGATCATTGATCTTTATAGAAGAAAATTCTTCTTTTTTTTAAGGTTTTTACCTCTCTCTTTTTTCTCTGAGTTCTTCTCAAAATTTTCTTTAGAGGAGTTCTCTGTTTTTCTCTCTGTTTTTTTTTATCTCAATGTCTTTTAGACTTGGAGTCTATGGGCCTTTTTATAGTGCCATTTGATTTGTTAAATCAGTTGAAGAGATCTTTCTCTGAGTGATTTAGGGATTTTTTCCCACCGTTGGATATTTGATCCAAGGGCTTCTGTTTTACAGAAGATAATTTTCTTGTTTTAACAAGATCAGAAAGATCTTTCAGAATTTTTCTGTTTGGCGCAAGCGCGCCTACGTTTGACACGTGTCGCGCAGCGCAACTGCGCTGGCGCAACTGCGCTGCCACGTGTCGCGCAACGCAGAGCGCAGCGCAACTGAAGCGTTGCTTCCTTTATTTTCATTTTAAATAGAGCCTTGCTCTGATTGGGTGCGCTGCCTTGGGCGCTGCGCTGGCGTGTCAGCTTTTAACACGTGGCGCGTTGCGCGCAGCACAAGGAATCTGAAGCGTTGCTTCAATTTTTGAATTTTTGAAATTCAAACAGAGCTTTGCTCTGATTGGGGGAAACAAATGCCCCCCCACCGTTGCGCTCACGTGGCGCATACGTGAGTGCAGCGGTGGCAAGATCCTGGCCGTTGGATCAACCGAGGAGTTGAAGGGGCGCAAGCGCTTATAAATAGGACCCTTGGTCCTCAACAGATGTTCACCATCTTCAAGAATTTTAATTCTCAGAACTTCAGAGCCTTGTTCTTGCTTTCAAGAACTCCAGAGCCTTGCTTTCATTTCCAAAGTTAGAACCATTAGAAAAACTTTAGGTAAAATTAATTTTAAATTAAATTAATTTTAATTAATCTTAACCAACAGAGCCTTGCTCTCATAGATCTTTTGATCTAAAGAAAACCCCTTTGGGGTTTCACCAACAGAGCCTTGCTCTCATGAATCCATAGACCTAAAGGGATCTTGTATCAGGGTTTTTAACCCATGAATCGGAGCTTGCTCATGGACAAACTATAGATCTTTTTGATCTAAAGATGAGGAACTCTTAAAAATTTTCATGGATCTTTAAGATCCCGGAATTTTTTAATTCTTTTTTAGGAGTTAAATTTTCCTTTTGATGGATTTTTCCATCATTATTACAGAGCTAGGCTCTTTTAGGGAATTTTATCCCTTTGAGACCAGAGTTTGACAAGTGTCACTCTGTGACAGAGCTTTGCTCTGAAAGAGGAGATTTTCTCATTGCCTCTAGGGATTTCTCATTAATGAGAATATTCTTTTGGGGATCTCCTCATTAATTGATAGTCTCATCCAATGATGGGGCTGTCTTATTAACTGATGAATTGTCACCTAGATTTTATGGGTCCTCCTTTGGTCCCCTACCCACTGTATTGCAGTGTGGTATAAATCTTGAAGTTCCAAGTGTCAGGTCCCCCTTTTTTAAAAAAAAATTAAATTAAGATACTGACGGCTGATTTCTGTCCCTTTGCAGGAAACATGTCTGCTGATTTGTCATTCGCTTTCGTTCGCTCAGAGGAAGGATTCCCTGAAGCGCCAGTGGATCAGGTGGTGCTCGCCCTCATTAAGAATCATGACCCCGAGCACAAGAACCTTCACCAGTGGGGCAGGTGGTATAATGATATCATCATGGGTCGCCGAAGCTTCGGTTCCACGACGCCGTCTGAGCCCATCTCGTCGATCCCTTATGCTGACGAACCCCCGGTGAAGTATGCCGTGGAGGTCAAGAACTGGAATTCGGAGGATCTTCTCCAGCCTTCGATCACTGCCATTCCCGTGCAGCAGCAGCCAGCCGTAGACATCTTGTGGCGGCGTATATATCTGGGTGAGGCACGCCCTTGGGGACAGGCATACAACATTGGATTGACCCCGCGACAACCGGCCGGATATCTGTAGTGGGCCAGGTACATCCTATCGGCGAAGAGGACTCATTTATTGAAGATTGGTCTGTACTCGGAAATCTACGTCTCGCTTTTTGAGTACTCCGCTCCCCCGACGTGGTGGGTTAAGGCCTTCATCGAACAATGGAACATCCCCACCCACACCTTCCTTATGACGGACAGGGAAGTCTCCATCTCCCTAGAAGAGTTCGTCAAAATCTTGGGTTTGCCGGTGGGGGGAGCATTACGAGGAGCTGCTTCCTCCTGACGAATACGTCTTCGCCACCAAGCCGCTGGTGTTTGATTTGACGCCGGAGAATGCTATTCAGCACCAGTTTCTGGGCTTGGTGAAGGTGCTGAACATATACGAAGGTCTCTATCTGGAATCAGGAGTCCAGGGAGTCAGTTTCGCAGATTTTATCGCCCGCTTCCTTCTACCGGAGATTCTATCAGAGCAGAGTGAAAAGTTCGCCAAGCTCGATGACCCTTTCGGCTTCGGCTTGGACCGTCGACCAATATCGGAAGACGATCAGAAGGATTTCTATCTCCCCAACGCTGCCATCATTCCCTTGTCAGAAATCGCCGCCCCGGGCATTGATGAGAAGACCTTCTTTTTAGGGTTCCTGGGATTGTGGCTGTGCAGCTTTGCGGCCGTCCGTTTTCTACCCAGCGTATTGGATGGTGGCTGGCCTGCAGTTATCAATAGGAATCGCCGGGTTGGCTCACATATATAATGGACTTAGCGTGGCGGCGGACGCTAATGAACCTGGGGCGCAGCCTTCTAATTTCCCGATGCACTACTTCACCTCGTGGATGAAAATGCACGTGCACGGGTTATTCGGCGTCCATAAGAGCCCTTCGTTTTTTGAGAGGTGCAGGCTCCCAAGAGTCATGCAGCTGATCGGCGCCTCGATCGTGAATGCACCTCCACGGGAGGCTAGGGGGTTGCTCCTTTGTCCACACCTGGTCGGAGCGAGGATTTCTTTTGTGGATAAAGTTATAACTATCGGCTCAGAAACCTCCAAGTCGGTGGTGGTGCTGCGTGACGACTTCAAGGACGGGGCCTCTGTACTGAAAGCCCGGGAGATTCTTCATCTCTACTCCATTCGGCCGGGCTACCTGGTGTTCAGGCAGAACGAGATGGCGCTCTTGATGAGGTATAACCCCCACCGGTTCGCCCAACAATCCAGCTATAACCAGGGTGTCCCGCTGGAGGCGTTCTTGGAAGAGCCCGTGGCCAGCAGGGAGGGGATACGGAGCGCAATGCACCATTTCACGCGGCTGAATACGGGCTCTCACTTTTTCATCAGTGAGCCGAGCTGCGCCCCCTGGGTCCTCCACGCATATGTGGCTTGGTACGCGCACGCAATGGGTCCAGCTATCTATGAGGAGAAGCGCATGTTGGTTGACCGCAAGAGCGCGCCTCCCGGCGGCGACCGCAAGGCTCCCCTGAAGCCGAGGACCTCGGTCATTCCTCCACTGAAAGATGTTGGAGTTGGACCAACGCGCGTGTTGAGCCCTCCGCACGGATTGCCGCTTCGCGATACTGTGGATGCGCCACCAGCCCCCCGTGCTTCAGTGGATACGGTAAATGTGGTTTCGCCGGAGTCCGGCGTGAGCGCGGATATCGGGACCCGCCGCCCTAAGGTGCCTGCAAAGCGCAAGTCGATCTTGGGTGCGACTGGGGCTTGCACGCAGAAGAGGAAGAAGAAGTCGATCCTCGCTGCTGATGTTGCGTTCGGTCAGGAACCTCATGCTCCCTATAGCGAGGGCTTAGACGAATACGGGACCAACAAAGGATTAGTTATGCCGCCAGACGACACTGATCTGGCAGCCTCCATCGCAGCTTCAGAGCGATTGGCGAGGTGCGACGCGTGGCTCGCTAAGCTTGCGCAATCGGGTAATTACTAGTCGCATTTTTTTTATTGCATCGTACCTTTATTATTGTCTTTGACTAATGCTTTTCCCCTCTTTTCTTTAAACATGCATCACCACTGAAGAAGCTATTGCTGCTTCCCTCAAAACCTTTCAAGAGGAGGAACGACTCAGGGCATCCTTAGGGCTCGGTATATTTCGATTCATTAAGTCTTTATTCTTCTTTGTCATGGTCAATCTAACCTTTTCTTTGTCTTATTGCAGGGACTGCGGGACCTATTTTGCAAGCCGATGCGGGGACTCTCCCCGGGCCAACTACTGAAGTCCCGGCCTCATCAGGGCCGCTGCAAGAAACCCGGCTTGAGACGCCGATGAGAGATGCCTTGAAGGATCTGGAGGCAACTCTATACGAGGACGAAGACGCTTTGATGAAAGAAGCATCGAAGAGGTCCGTTATGACGGCCCGGGAAGAGAGGAAGCGGTTAAGGCGCGAGGAGAAGTAGCGCAGAGCCGCTTTGGCCGTGGGAGCGTCCCCAGCACCATTATTCCCGCTGCTTCTCCTTCCGAAGAGCCCCCGGTCGGCCTGTCTACCGCTCATAGACAGGCGACGTGTGCGGTTCGGGAGGCCAATGGTCGGTCTACCTCAGGTAATGTGTCTTTAAAGATTTTGTTGTAAGAATTGTAAACCTATCGGTTCTTACATATCTTATCCTGCAGGGCCAAGTCCAACCGTGGGGGAGGTGGAAACCGTCGAGCCTAAGGGGACAGAGGAAGAGGCACCGGCTGAACTCGAGCCGACGGTGGGCGATGTCGCCGGGGTTGCTGGACCCGAGCTAAGGGCTGAGGAAACTGTGCCAGAGAAGGCCATCGATGCCGAGCCCGAGGTAGCGGCAAATGAGACGGTTGTTATAACTGAGTCTGGGGCAACAACGGACAGAGCTCCTGAGACCGGCGACCCCATGGCGACGGTGGACGAGACAGCAGCGACCGCCGAGCCCGAAGAAGTAGCGGGTGAGACGGGCATGACTCCCGAGGACAAGCCAGCCGCTCTTTCTCAAGAGTCTGGCAATGCTCCAATCATCGCTCTCCCTGTCTACGGTCCTCCGCCGTCTCCTGGCCGCGCGAGCACGACGACAGCCACCATAGAGTCGGGTGATGAGGCCACGGGAGGTGGACTCATGTCGATGGAGGAGGGAGACGCCTCCGTTTCGGCTGGCGGCTCATCAGGTAAATTTCGAATTACTGTCCTTTTTTCTTTATCTTGCAATCCTTCCTGACAGGTGTATCTTTGTTTTTAACGCAGGTGCGGCCAGTGCCGACGCTCTATTGCTCGAGGGGGCGTCGTCAGCTACTGCCTTGGCGGTGGCCACCTCTCAGCCTTCTCTCGTACTATCGCAGATGCTGGAAGGTATGGATTCGTGACCCATCAATTTCATCTTTCGGCCGCATGATCTATGTACTAATGTTGTACTACTGCGTCTTTGCAGGAGTGCTTTTTGATCACCTCTACCAGATGTTGCACCCGCACTTCTCCATCCCGTCTGAACTCGCCTCCTCCAGTGGCGCTGGTGAGCATAGTTTCCAATTGATGCCTTTCTTTTTGAATAATGGAATTATTTCTGACTCTTCCTCATCCTGATTGTAGTGCTACAAATCGAAGGAGAAGATGAAAGATCGGTCGCGCCACCGGTCCTCCCGGCTTTGCCGCCTGCTGCAGCCGGTATAGTACACTATCCCATCGATGACTTTCTGATATTTATTGAACCGTCATCTGATCGTATTTTGTTTTTCAGCTGTCGTTCTGGTTCCGGCGTCCTTCAAGTCTCGCATCGTAATGCCGGGGTGCCTCTTCTTGAGATGTCCATCTTCAAAGGGTGCCGTGATAAGCTTGGGCATGCTGAGCGGATACGTCGAAGAGCTTGACGCAGACGCTCCCCCATCTGCTGCAGATTTCCTGCAGAGGTTAACCCAATGTTGGCGGTATTTGTTCAATTGATAAAACTGCACATTTGTATTACATTTTTCCTACCATTTTCATATTAAAAAAGGACTTTATTATAATATATCATACATATGAGGGTTTATGTGTAAAAACACTATTTTCCATGTGTTAATATATTTTAATTAGCATTTGGTAGGAAAATGTATGCAAATAAATTCATTGACCTAATCCTAGTAGAACAAAGTCTACTAAATCTTATTTGAGTTGTTGTGCAGAATTTTTCCAAGTGTGCAGAATTTTTCAAAGACTAGAATCAAGCAAATCAAGTTGTTGTAGAAAACTTGCCTAATTAAGAATCAAAACTTAGGGACCAAGTCTGGCAGCAACCACGAGAAGATTTCCAAATTCTGAAGATTCCAAGGATCGCCAAATGTCACAAATACAGAGCCCAAGAAAAATGATGAAGGGAAGAAATTGAATGGCCACGGATCCGCGGCCATACCCCCCCTTGGGCCGCGGATCCGCAGCAGGATATTGGAGATAGAGGTTGAGGATTTTTGGGGTGAATCTCTTCTATATTTTACCAACTTTTGAAGCAAATGATTCTGGCTTTGGACTATAAAAAGGCACCGAGAGCCTCTTGGAAAATTCATCAAGCCGACGCGATCACGAAGTCCCAGACGGCTCACGCATCCACGCTGATCATCAACGGTTCATCTACCTCCTTGGTAGAGATCGAGAAGCAACTAGTTTTGTAATCATTTTCTAAGGAATAAAGTGTAGATTGTTCAAGTTGATTAATAAAGGTAGTTATTTTATTTAATTCTTTTGCATTTTACATTATGTTTTCTCTCTCTGTCTTTTCATCTTCTTCTCCCAACATGCGCGAGTAATTCTCCGCTTGTTAGGGTTCGTAGGATTAGGGTAGGCTAATGGACGATGAACATCCCTAAACCCTTTTTAAGTCCTATAAAGTTTATGAACTTTATCAAAAGAATCATTAACATCCTAATCGGGCGCGCTAACAATTCTTTGCTAGTTTCGACCGTGATTAGAGATTAGATTAATAATTGTTTTGGTAAAGGCTAGATATGAACGGAGTTTCGTGTCGAGATAAGGGTTAAGAGTGGGATTCCTTTTCCCTCCAGAAACCCTAATCTACACGCATCACCGTCGTTCTAGTTATAAATCTATTAAAGGATAAAAATGGTAACTTTTAATTAATCGTCCATGACTACTAAATCCTAACGAACCCTACAAGCCCTCTTATTATATTGTCTACATATCTAAAATAATCTAGATCTATATTTTTGCATTCTTGCTTAACGTAGATCTAGAAACTTTTCACAAAATTCTTTATTCCTCCTCTCTTTTTCAACACATCTAAAGTAAGAGTAAAAGATTCAACGTTTCCTTGAGGACGGCCCGTACTCATCTCGGTCTGGCTACGCGCGACACCGTTATTGATTGCGGTTATTCTACAAACAATTTTTCACATCAATCAAGTGGCGCCGTTGCCGGGGATCGAACCCGGGTCACTGATTGAAAGAATTAAAGTTAACCGCAATCAAGACGGTGTCGCTATGCAGCTAGCCGGTTGAGCACGGGTCGATCCACAGGGAGATGGTTGTATTTCCGTTCTTATTTTAGACGAGTCAATAAAGAATGAGTATATGTTTGTTCAAGCTAACCTATGTGTATTATTTGCATGTATAAAGTTGTTAAGAAAAGATACGAAAATGTAAGCTAAAGAAATCCGTACTCAAAACCTTTGAGCCGAGTCTTGACCAATTGAAGCTAGAGCAATCGGCAACAATGTGGATTAGGGGATTTAAGCGCGGTATTCGTGAAATCCGGCTTATTTACCCTTGTCCTTCCGTTCTTGTCTCTTGCTTTCGCCTTCGGCCAAACCGAACGCAACCGGTCGCGGTTAGGAATCACCGTTACCTTGTTAGGGTAGGGTGCCTAACGGAGCGCTTGCGTATGGTTTGGGCGGAGTTCAATGGAAAATAACGGGAAAAGGAAATGAGCAAGGAAGTATTAACTTACAATACCGTATTGATTCTTAACAACAACAATAATTACAACCATTCACAAAAAGAACAAAAGAGAGAGAACAAAAAGAACAAAGAAAAGAAAAGATTACAAGAAAGTAAGTGCATGAATTAAATTGCAAGTAAGTAAAGCAAGGTAATAAAAAGCAAGTAATAAATAAGCAATAAAAAGAACAATAAACTAGAACTCAAGACAAGCATGGGATCAATAGCCAACCCTTAAACTTGCAAGCTCAATCAAGAGGTTGCAAGATCAAGAGAAGGGTAAAGAACTCATGTGAAATGAAGCACTAAAGAGAGAACAAAATGATACAACCCCTTGAGACCAATGACCAAAGCTTAAACTTGCAAGCTCACTTAAGAGGTTGCAAGATCAAGTTAAGGTAGAGAGCTCAAGGGGGAAGCTAAGCAAAAAGAATAATACAAAAACCCTCATCTTCATTTCATCATCCACTCAAAAAGCTCTCACTACAATTTTTATGGAGGAAAGAATGAAGAAGAAGAAGAAGACTAAAACCTAACAAAAAGAGGCTAAAGAAATTAACACCTTGGTTTGGCTCAGTTCTGGGGTATTTATAGGAAGGGAACTGGAAACCTAGGGCAAGAATCTGCCCCTAAAGGAAAAGACCAAATAGCCCCTGAAAATTCATCACCCGAGGAGCCAGTACGGCCGCGTTTCCGCGGCCTAAGCAGGCTTATGCCGCGGAAACGCGGCGGTTTAGAGGAGTTGGCTCCTCGGGTGTTGGGTGCTTCCCTGGTTTGCTGTCTTATGCTGTTATACATATACCAAATTTCAAATTGCTTTCATAATTGCTTCAGATCTGCAATGGTCCAAAATGGCATCAAAGATAATACTTTTGACATTTTCTCCCTCGAGCTCCGCGCACCCATTGATTCTTGTGCTGCCCCCCTCGTGCTCTGTGCTTGTCCGAGACACGAATGACCACTGTCATATGTCTTGTCTCTGGAACTGGTAAGCGGCACTGGACGGATACGGATGACCGGAAGCCGGCTTTTATCTGCTGTCAACAGATGTTCTGTATTTTGGCGTAGCATTGGAGATTTTGTATCAATTGCGTTATTTTGGACTAGAAAACTGTGGCCTGTAAATATATAGCAAACACGGATTAAAAGCACATACCTATAAACAACCGAGCGTAAGAATGGACGGTATAAAATGCAGTATTCTGTTATGAACAAATACCCCCAAACTTAACTTTTGGTCGTCCCGAGCAAAACCAATTATTCACAAAAATAAAATCCTAACCGCACTTTCGCAGGGAACGCGATTGCACTGAGCATGTGCAACAAGCCGTTAAACCTCTAGGTGTCCCTAGTAGGAGGAGTGTTGTCTCCTGAGGGTTTTCAGCGGATACTACCCACAAAATCCTGTCAAGCTAGTGTCATAAGTTAACATTGATTCTACTCCTACAGTTCAGTATTTACGTTAGAAATTCTATCATCCTAAGTTAGAAATATCCAACCCTTATTTTTCACACCTCATATCTATTTAACCTTAGGTCTTATACGTTCCAAAAAAGTTTAGAAAGATATTGGTTCTCCTGAGTTTTCCTTCTAAAGTGCGGCCTCAAATCAGGGATTTTTATCAACTTTACAGAAAACACAAGTCTTATTCTTTATTTCTATCTTTTATCCAAACATCGATTGTACACCCCTACGTGTGTGTACATTTGCACCCCTACACTCAAGAATTCAATTCAAGCTATAATACCCTTGCCCTAATACCTAATACTACTTCTTTTCATTAAGGATGGACGGATTTGCTCACACACCTTTCATGCGACTATTAATGCTTCTTGAGCCACTAACGGCCGATTACTGAATATGTGAACTTAAAGCGTAAATAGCAGTTTCCAGGTCTTGACTTTATTCTATTTTTTCTTTTTCTTTTTCTTTTTCTTTTTCAAGACCGGATATATTTTTCAACATGCTCTTTTGGTGTTTAGCTTTAAATACCGTTTTTTCTTTCATACTAGGCTTTCAGGCAAGAGTATTTTTAGGTATCCTCTACTATCCCAAGTTTCAAGGTGCGTGTAAGTGCAGTTTGTAGGGTATATACTTTCTAAATTTGAACTTGAGAAAAGAAACTATTTTTCAGACTTATCCTTCAGTAAAGTATCAATACTTTCCCTTCAGCTTGACTTAACTAAAGAACTGAACTCAAGATTACCTATTTCTCAAAAAAACTGTAAGGACGTATACTTACCAAGTTTAAACAGAATGAGGGTTATTTTTAGGGTTTTCAATTCCTAAGCCTAGAATTTAGTTATTTC
This sequence comes from Agapanthus africanus, assembly GCA_030015575.1. Taxonomy (NCBI): domain Eukaryota; kingdom Viridiplantae; phylum Streptophyta; class Magnoliopsida; order Asparagales; family Amaryllidaceae; genus Agapanthus; species Agapanthus africanus. The sequence goes on from JASDDO010000024.1 coordinate 311,261,402, forward strand.
TATCATATCAACTAAACTTTAGGAATAAAGATCTAAGTTACCTTATTAGCTAACTTGACGAAAAAGTTTTTATATTTTTGGTAAAATTTTTCGATTTTTGTGGGTTTTTAATAAGGTATGCAAATGCAAAATATACAAATGAATGCGAAGGAAGAAAGCTTACCGAGCACACCCCCAAACTTAAACTTGACAGTGCCCTCACTGTCAGGCTATACCAAGAGGGTCAAAATTGTCGGTGCTTTCCTAAAAACAAATTATATACAAAAAAAGGAAAACAAAAATATATACAAAAAAAGTGTCCCCCCCCAAACTTAAGTAAAACAGTGTTTCCACTGTTAAGCGTTGAAGTTCAGGATTAGGGGGGAAAGAACAGTGTCAAGCTATACAAGGCCTTACACAGGCCAAAAGTTAACACCAACCATTCAAAGATCTTATCGTGATAAAGCAGTGGCTGGTGAAAGAAGGCGTAGAGAAAAGAGATGGAGAATACGCGAGACCATATGCGGAGAGAAGCGGGATACGGTCTCGGTATATGAGAGGAAGAAGAATGGCGGAAGGGAAAAAGATGTGGAATACGAACTTGAGGGTGGAAATGGATTGAATAAATTAGTACAATCTGCGATGATCGATGTGAAAAGATGGATTGTACTAATCTATCAATATGGCGAGAAATGGGGTCAAATCCCTCAAGATTCGTGAGAAACCATGGGTAAGCCGAACTTGGTAAACCAGACATATGAAATGAGAGCGAGACGGGTTCTTGCAAGGTCGGAACGATGGAAAGGATGGAGGGAAGTGGTTGAGGAAGGTTATTGGTTAAAGGTTCAGGAGGGTGTACACAGTCAGTGGAAGGGATAGGATGAATTGGAAAATCCGACTCATCAATTATAACTGGTTCATCCTCAAAATTATCCTCAGAATTCTCCTCAAAGTTAAGCTCATCCATGCCTTTATCATCAATATCGAGACGCATATGAAGTTCGGGAAAAACATTTAATGACTCGGGATGATGATTTGAAGAGAAAAACTCAGCCAAATCTATGGGTTCATCATCCAAAATATTCCCAGCGTCAATATCCTCAATCAAGTGAAAATCAATATTCTCAGACACCTCATCAAAAGCATGGATTTCAATCAATTCAGGTTCTAAGATGGAGGTGTAGAGGTCAAAAGGATTGGGTGTGGTTTCACTTGGCAAGGTCCCTTCACAATCTGGCAAATCAAACACTACAAAGTCGCACAACTCATTAAACATTCTATCTTGAACTGATAATTCATTTGGGACACTTGATAGACTTTCAACACAGGAGTTGTGGGATTCAATTTGAGACGGGTAGGTTTGATTTGGAAGGGTATACAACTCACTTTCTCCACTCAAATTCTCAGCCTGTCCTACCGCCTCATCATACATTGGAAAATTTGGAGCTAGCTGGAAACTAGCTACCGGGTCAGTAGGTTGTATGAGAGCGGCCATGGACGCATTCAAATCCATCATCTGTTGGCTTGACGCTGCCCTAAAGTCTTCCAACGACTGTTCCAGACTAGACATGGGCTGTGAAGGGGTTTCAGTAAAAGATTCGAACTTGTTTGGATACTGGAAACTCCCAAAAGGCTGTGTAGAAGCAATGTCTAGGGAAGGTGCAAAAGTTGGGTAGGATGGATAGGAATTGAATGGTTGGACAGGAGTAGGATCAACATTTGGATACGAAGGTGAATGGAATTGTTGATCAAAAGAATTCGCAGTGGTGAAAGGAGTGAAAGATCGGCTACGGGATTGTTCAATTTGTTCAGCAAGAGACATAGGTCTTGTGGCTACAACTGGACTTTCAAAAGGGGTATCAACGCAAGAAGGGGTGAATGTTTGAAACGGTTGATACGAAGTGGATTGCAGGGTCCATTTGTTCGTCCTAGACGCGTCTATCCGTTCTTTCAAAGAAATTTTGGGCATGGAGGAGTCGTTCGAAGTTCGACCAAAACAAGAACCGTAGGAAGTTATGTCTGGTTGTGGGTACCAAAGTTCGGCAAGGGTTTTTCGAGGTGGGGTACCCATGATATGAAAAGAGAAAGGAAGAAACGAAGAGAAAAGGAGGGGAAAAAGAATGTGATTTTTTTTTTAGTTATATATTAACAAAAGAATGAAATATACACACAAAAAGAATATGGACAAAAACAATCACGACACAAAATTACCACACACCTAATCGTTCTAGGGTTCACCTAGGTCAACTAGACCTGCTCCAGAACTTGATTGTCGAAATAAAACTGTGTCGAGAAACGGGCTCAAGATACACTGATCACGAGGCCAGGTAAGTGCAGAGATAAGGGGAGGTTTTCCAACGCTTTCGCGAAGTTCCTTAATTAAATAACCCTTTCTCTTTTAAAGGTTTCGCCGTTAACACTTCCCTAGACACCCCGTAAACAATATACCGTTAAGCGAGGTTCTAAACACAGTTAACTTCTCCTAGTGAGCGCGAAGTCCTTAAGGCTTAAAGTCTAGTTTCTTTTAAATTTTGTGCGGGTAAACGTTATGCTCAAGTCCGTGATTTGTGGGCCACGGAAAAGGTGATGAAATTCTTTACCGTATATTGTGGGGTTCGCTTGCCCTTAATCATTTGCTTCCATATTAGGTAAAATGTAGAAAAGATTTTCCCCAAAAATCCTCAGCCTCCATCTCTTCTTAACCGCGGCGGATCCGCGGCATCAAGGAGCTAATGCCGTGGATCTGTGGCCTTCTTATCTCAGCCCTTGATCAATTTTTAGGGGCTGGCTCTCTTTGACATTTGGCGATCCTAGGAATCTTCAGAATTTGGAAATCTTCTCGTGGTTGCTGCCAGACTTGGTCCCCAAGTTTTGATTCTTAATTAGGCAAGTCTTCTTCAACAATTTGATTTGCTTGATTCTAGTCTTTGAAAAATTCTGCACACTTGGAAATCTTTTGCACAACAACTCAAATAATATTTAGTAGACTTTGTTCTACTAGGATTTGGTCAATGAATTTATTTGCATACATTTTCCTACCAAATGCTAATTATAATATATCAACACATGGAAAATAGTATTTTTACACATAAACCCTCATATGTATGATATATTATAATAAAGTCCTTCTTTAATATGAAAACAGTAGGAAAAATGTAATACAAATGTGCAGTTTTATCAACTGAACAAATACCCCCAAACTTATCTTTGATCGTCCCGAGCAAACTAGTTTATTCAAGAGGAGATAAGGAAAGGAGAAAACTAAGCATATTTTCGTAGGCAGACACGATTGCACTGAGCACGTGCAACAAGCCGTTAAACCTCTAGGTGTCCCTAGTAGGAGGAGTGTTGTCTCCTGAGGGTTTTCAGCGGATTACACCCACAAAATCCAATAACAAAAGAAAGATGGTGACATTTACATATAAAGATAAGAACCATGAAAGAAAGACTTTGAAAATGAGAGTTTCCAACTACACTAGCTTTTCAGTTGTCATGAGCCCTATCTTAATAGTCATGAAAAAATGTTAGAAATCACATTATCCCTCAATAAAACATCGTCTTTATTCTTCATTCCTACATTTCGTCCAAACATTGATCATATACCCCTACGTGTGTGAATAGAACATCCCTACACTCGGAGAATTCAATTCAAGCTTTCATACTCTTGTCCATTTGCCTTAGTACTTTTTAATTTGATGAATATTTAGATTTGCTCACACATTTTCATGCGACCGTTAATACTTCTTGAGGTACTAACAGACCGATTACTCGTGTGCTTGCTGATTTGGTGGCTCGTCTTGCACCACCTAAGGCTTAGCAGTGACTCCCAGACCAGTTGGCCTTAGGGCACTAGGTGAAGAGGCACCCTCGCTATATTTTTTTATTGCTGCCTTTGCGATAACAAAACCAGTGTTCATTTTTCTCTTTTCACCATTTTTATATTTTCTTCATTTTTTTATTTCCTTCATACTTTGGCTTTTAGACAAGAGCATTTCAAGGTATCATCTACTATCCCGAGTTTCAAGACGTGTGTAAGTGCATATAGTAGGGTATCAACATTCAAATGTTTGGCTTCCAGAATAGAAACTATTTTTCAGACTTATTTTTATCCTCAGATTAGTGATTTCCTTCATCTTACTAACCCTTGGGACAACAGCTCATAACTACTTATTACTAGTTCGTTTAAGAAAACTTCTAATTTTCTTGGTTTTCTTAAACTATTCCTATCTTTTGGATGTAATTTTTCACTTTCTACTCTTTTGTTATAATTTTTTTTTAAATTTTTGAAAGTGTTGTGCTTATGCAAAATATGATGCAAATTGATATGTAAATAAGCACAAACCTCCCCTAAATCTGTTTACAGCAGTGTCCTCACTGATGTCATCCGTTAAGCTCAAAAACCTGTAGACTTAGGAGGAAATTATTAATGGGGGCAAGAATATATGAAAGTGAAAATCCTCCCCCAAACTTATTTTTAGCTCATAATGTTGTAAAAATCATTTTCTTTCAAGAGCCAAAATATACCACCACCACCACCCCCAAACTTGAGTTAAACAATTTTAATCTTTTAAAATCACACGAGGGGGTCAAGGTTATTGGTCAATGCCAAGCTTTGCAAAGACCGAAGGTCAACACCAACCATTCAAAAATTTTATCGATGAAGCACCAAGGTTGGTGGAAGAACATGTCACCTTTCGACGTGAAGAAGTGGGGAGGTGATAAGAGGTGTAATGGAAAATGATTGCGTCTCAATTTGGAGAGACGACACAGTGATAGTAATGATGGATTACTCGCATTATCATGATTGTCCAAAAGAAGGGGTGGAGGTCCAATTTCTTCATCTTGGAGTTGATTTATCTCAACACCCGTATCTTTTAAAAATGCGAGTGTAAGTCCATGCTACCCTTCCCCGGTACTTACGGGGTTGCGGAAGTGGTGAAAAACGATTTTCTTAAGAGGGTGGTAACATAGACTACCAATACGGATCTTTGTTAAACGACTAACTAACAACCTAACAAGAGTTTACCTACTCGGTTAAGGGGGCTATACCTTTCTTGAACTCCTTCGTCTTCAACTCCTCCCGGTGTTCGGATCGGCCTCACCTCGTCGTCTCCTTGCGCCGAAGATGGATCCACCCGAAAGTTTCTACCTTTGGCTTCTTCTTCGAACTTTGAAGAAACTAGATCACTTGGCTTGCTAGGCCTTGTGAACTAGAATGAGTAGAGGAATGTTTTGGTATCTTTTTATCTCTAAGGCAATGGGTCTCAACACATGAGAATGGTTTGCCTTGAGCTAGAGAGAGCAAGAGGAAGAGGGAGAGCTTGAGAATGAGAGAGCTAAAGAGAGAGAAAGCAAATGATAGAATGAACCATACTCTTCTCATTCTCACCTCTCATAATCCAAAAGCCATCATAACCATAATAGTAATCAAGTATTGTGTGATGGTTTAAGTCAAAATGGCTATATCATTTCATGCACTCATTTTGCATAAATAAACAAGCAAGCAAAAGTCTTTGCCATGGAATGATAGCCATTGTCATGATGATGGTCAACTAGTCCAACCTAGTCAACCGGTCAACAAAGTCAACAAGTCAACAATGTCAACCCCTCAACAACCATGTCACTATAATACTTAATTAATATTAATGTTAATCATATATCTTATTCTTATTAGGGTTAAGCAAAAGTCAACTGTCAACAGTCAACAGTCAACAACCCCAATGAGAATACTCTGCCTCTGTCTCTCTGTCAACTGTGCATACACACCCGCATCTGCGTTCCGAAGAACACGAGTACAAACGAGATAAAACCAATCCCAAAACGTACACTAGGATCTGGCTTAAACCAAAGCCCGCTAGTGTTAACTGTCCGGACACTGTACGTGAACAAGTGCATGGATGTGACCGAACCCTGTCGCAAAACCATGCGACCTCTACTCTTTTGCCTAAAGGCGAATAGCTTTCTGTGTGGGACTCTAAAGACTCGACACTATGCTGGCAGTGGGTTTAACCACAGACCGCAAGCGGCACTAGCTATGCGTAACGGTCCCCAGGTAGATGCCGACAAGAAGACTGACGAGGTGAAACCCATCTGAACTCCTACTGAGTCTGACTGTGACAATCTCCATACAGTCCGGTCTGTTCGTCTGATACATCGCATGGCGGGCCTAGGGGGCGGTAAACGCCAGTCCCCTAATAGCGGTACAAGTCGTGTCGGAGTGAAGCCCCACCCTGAGATAACACTGGAAACCTACCAGTATATCTCACTTGCCCTGGCCAGGGACTACTCGTGTAATGGCTCTCCTAGACACAGCGCGATGTCAACCCCCAATACCGGGAGAGATGAATCCTGTCTAACCGTCACTGCCTCCAAGTGCTTCGGGACTGCACCCAACTACTACCTGTTTGCACGACTCCTTTGAACCGTGGTAGGGTAGTAATCTAAGTACAGTGGGAACACGCTCGAGGCGAAGTGACAGTGTCAAGTCAGCGGACTAAGCTGTACTCATGTCACCTGGGAACTGATAACTGACGATAGGTATAGTACCAACCAACAGTTCCCGACGAGTCCTGTCCAGTGTACTCGTAACCCAACGAGCACCCGCATACTATCTCAAGTACGACGTACTGACGGCTGTGGGACAGACCGTCTCCCATACTGGGATGAGAAGCGCATACGCTAGTCTACTCCGGAGTATCGATGCCCAGTCTCGATAGTCCTGCGACTAGGGACCTGCATAAGGATGTGCTTATAGATTACCCAGCCCCCACTAGTGTGACTGCCATCACAACGCTGGTAATCAAGCAAAGATCCTAAGGGCTCCACTAATGTGTATAGGTGATATACTAAAATAAATACATGTACACATTGAAGTAGAAACAAACCAAGTAGCATACTACTATATTGAGCAAGATTGTTTATACAAGGTGAATATCCCAAGCTTCCATTAAGTAATATACAAACTAGTATGATACAGTAATGGCCTCTAGGGCATATACACTAACAGCGAGTTCATCAGCGAAAATTTCCTCAAAGCTTTCATCGATACCCCGAAGAATAATGTCATCAGAAAAAATGGGGTGATCGTCAGACTCTATAAAAAGTTCCTCATCAGCGTTAGATGTTGACCCGGATAACTCGGTGGAAGAGTACATGGTTGGGTCAAACAACAACATATGAAAAGTGTCAGTATCATAAGGTTGATCAAATTCGCTGCTGTCGACATCCATTAATTCGACAGAACACACATGAGCATAGGGTTCGGAAGGTTCACTTCCCAACTTGTAAATATTAAGCTCAATTGACTTCTTTCCAAAGGATAGGGTCATAGAGCCGTTTCTACAATTAATTACTGCGTTGGAAGTGGCCAAAAAGGGTCGACCGTGTATCACCGGGATTTGATTGCGTGGGTTTGCCACAGGTTGTGTATCTATAACGATAAAGTCTACAGGGAATATGAATTCCCCGACTTTGATCAACACATCCTCTAGCTCACCCCTTGGTTGGGTGATAGATCGATCGGCCATCTGAAGAGTGCAATGCGCAGGTTTTAACTCTCCGATCCCTAATTGCTCATAAACAGAATACGGAAGCAAGTTAACACTAGCACCTAGATCGAGTAGAGCACGATTGATATTTTTACCCCCAATGGAAATAGAAATTGTAGGACTTCCGGGGTCCTTTCGTTTCTTGGGTAGTTGTTGTGTAAAAGCAGTGCTCACATTACTTGCAAGGAAAACTTTTTTAGGTACTTGAACTTTTCTCTTCCTAGTGCACAAGTCCTTTAGGATTTTCGCATATGACGGAACGTGTTGAATATCATCTAGGAGAGGAATGTTTATGTTAACTTGCTTAAAAATTTCCACAATCTTTTCCATTTGCGGGTTAGGTCTGTTGGCCCTTAATCTGTTTGGAAATGGAGCTCGATCAATAAGTTTTGGGTCCAACGTTTGTGGAGAAGACTGTGGGGACGGATTTGATCCCAAAATTGGAGTGGGAATCGACTTAGATAGATTTGGCGAAATGTTCGAGCCTTGGGGAAAACGGAGAATAGGCTCGGATGAAGATGGGAGACTAGACGAATTAGGGGAAGAAGAAGAAGAAGCTGGGGTATCAATGGTGTCACTATCATCACATTGCTCACCCACTCGGTTATTCGGCACTTTTCCCGATCTCAACGTAGTAACGACACTCATATTATAACTTTGTGAGTGACCAGGATTAGGTATGGGTTGAGATGGGAGTTTCCCTTTCTCTCTCGCACTCATTGCGGCGTTTAACTGTGCGAGTTGGTTTTCTATTGATTTAATACTCTCGCCGTGGGAGGCGGAGTCTTTCTGTATGGTATTAATAGAAGACTTCATCTTAGCCGACAATTGCATGGAATGTTTCATGAACATATCCAAAGTTTGTGCGGGTGAAGAGTTATCAGTACCGGCCACTTGTGGTGTAGAAGTGTTGGCCGGATTTTGGAAATTTTGTGACTGAAAGGGGGGCTGATTCTGTGGTTGTGGTTGCTGTGGAGGAGGTCTTTGATAATTGCTTTGTTGGTTTTGGTTCTAAGCAAAGTTAGGATGATTCCTCCATCCTTGATTATACGTGGAAGAATAAGGATCGTTTCTAGGTCGCTGCTGAAAAGCAGCATTAGTTTGAACCGATGCATTCATAGGACATTCTTCCGTTAAGTGTGAAGTATCTGAACAGCAACCACAGACGGTCTTGGGAAGCGTGACCTGATTTAGGGAGAATGATGAGAACTTGTTCTCAACAGCGTCGAGTTTCTTCTGTATCGCTGTCATTTCGGCTTTTACTGCGATAGAAACATCGAGCTGGTGAATACCTCCCTTAGTTGAAGGCGGTCTTACGCTTTCCCACTGCAAAGTGTTTTCTGCGAGATCTTCCAGATATTTCCATACTTCACCGTCATCTTTAGACATGAAATTGCATTGACATATTGTTTCAAGCATCTGCTTTGTCGCTGAATTAATGCCCTCATATATAATCCGACATAAATCCCATCTTTGTATTCCATGATGAGGACATTGGACAAGCAGATCCTTGAAACGTTCAAGGCATTTCTAAAATGGTTCATTGGTAAGCTGGGTGAACTGATTGATCTCGCTCCTAATATGGGCAGTCTTATGGTTTGGGTAAAACTTCTTAAGAAATGCTATGACGAATTCATCCCAATTAGTGATAGAGTGTGCGGCAGTATTATAAAGCCATTTTTCTGCCAAGTCGCACAGTGTGAATGGGAGAAGACGTAAGCGCATAGCATCTAAAGTCAATTGTGAAGTACCCATCATTGCGCATACGTTTTCGAATTTGGTGATGAAAACGCACGCGTCTTCCGACTCAATCCCGTGAAATTTGGGCAGCAGATTGATGTAGTGGGGTTTAATTTCGAAATTATCCCCGTTAGGTGGTGGAAGAGATAGACAAGTGGAAAGAGAACCACGGATAGGATAGCATCTCTCTTGGAGAGAAATGCGCGGTGGATTCTGCTCACCTTCGGGCGGTGGCAGCGTGGTGTTATAATTTGATGGAGTGCCGTCCATCTCGGTCGTGGTGTGTGGTGGGGGAAAAGAAGATGAAGAAGTACCGACTTCGGCGTCGATAGCAGGAACGCGGACAAGACGGGCACTAGGATCCCGTGTCCAGCCAAGCATGCACTAAGCGGGTTTAGTGCAAGTGGCAGCGTGTGTGTGATTTAAAATTGGCTTGTTTTGAAAAAGTAGGACTCAAGACAAATCTCCCTAGAATGCATAAGCAACCCTAGAACTAAGTTCACCTAGGTCCAGTCTCTATACCGCTCCTAGACTTCCAAAGGACAAGCCGTATGATCAATCCTCTACCGCCTCCGTGCTACCCTTGTAGCCAGGTAAGTGCCACGTAAGTGGGAAGGAACCACAGTAGTGGGCCTAATTAAAAACCACCAGCCTTTGACACACTTGCCTAGGCACTACAAAAGTAATGCGGATAAACGATAGATTACCCACGACCTTCCTCTGTCCTTAATGAGCGCGACAGTTCTTAGAGTCTGGTCTAGATAATTTTTTAAATTAATGAAGGGTTGATCTAGATGCTCGGTTTGTGATTTGTGGGGCTAAGGAAGGGTGATGAAATCCCCACCTAATCTTGATTTGGTCTTTGCCTCTTAAAGTCCGTATTAAAATATGCAAAACAAAACCAATCACAAAACTTTTGCAAAAAGATTTTTGAGCGGCGCTATTTTGCAAAGAATCCTGCAGAAAATAGATTTAATTGGATTTTAGAGGAGAGAGAAAGAGTTAAGAAAGATACCAGAGAAGTGTGAAACCCTAGATCTCCTGTTTCCTCAAGGCCGTGACTCCAGATTCCCTCGCAAAATTCACACACAAATCGTTAAATATGCAATTTGCAGTTTTGTTTTAATAATGATATGAATCGTCTAAGAATTCAACACAAATAGTAAGAATAAAAAATTACGCACGCATCCCCGGCAACGGCGCCATTTGATTGTTGTATGAAAGTGTGTTTGTAGAATAACCGCAATCAATAACGATGTCGCGTGTAGCTAGACCGAGATGAGTACGGGTCGTCCTCAGGGAAACGTTGAACCTTTTACTCTTACTTTAGATGTGTTGAAAAAGAGAGGAGAGATAAAGAATATTGTAGAATAGTTTCTAGATCTACGTTAAGCACTAATGCAAAATATAGATCTAGATTATTTATGAATGTGAGTTTATATAAGAAGAGAGCTTGTAAGGTTCATTAGGATTTAGTAGTTATGGACGATTAATTAGAAATTACTCTTTTTATCCTTTAATAGATTTAAAATTAGAACGACAGAGATGCATGTAGATTAGGGTTTCTGGAGGGAAAAGGGTTTCCACTCTTAACCCCTATCTCGGTATGGAACTCCGTTCATATCTAGCCTTTACCAAAACAATCATTAATCTAATCTCTAATCGCGGTCGAGACTAACAATAAATTGGTAGCGCGCCCGATTAGGATGTTAATGATTCTTTTAGTAAAGTTTATAAACTTTATATGATGTAAAAAGAGTTTAAGGATCTTCATCATCCATTAATCTACCCTAATCCTATGAACCCTAACAAGCGGAGAATTACTCGCGCATGTTGGGAAAAGAAGATGAAAAGACAGAGAGAGAAAACATAATGTAAAATGCAAAAGAATTAAATAAAACAACTACCTTTATTAATCAACTTGAACAATCTACACTTTATTCCTTAGAAAATGATTACAAAAACTTGGTTTGCTTCTCGAACTCTTCCGAAGGAGGTAGATGAACAGTTGATGATCAGCCTGGATGCGTGAGCCGTCTTGGACTTCGTGATCTTTTTGGCTTGATAAATTTTCCAAGAGGCTCTCGGTGCCTTTTTATAGTGCAAAGCCAGAATCATTTGATTCCATATTAGGTAAAATGTAGAAAAGATTTTCCCCAAAAATCCTCAGCCTCCATCTCTTCTTAACCGCGGCGGATCCGCGGCATCAAGGAGCTAATGCCGCGGATCCGCGGCCTTCTTATCTCAGCCGTTGATCAATTTTTAGGGGCTGGCTCTCTTTGACATTTGGCGATCCTAGGAATCTTCAGAATTTGGAAATCTTCTCATGGTTGCTGCCAGACTTGGTCCCCAAGTTTTGATTCTTAATTAGGCAAGTCTTCTTCAACAACTTGATTTGCTTGATTCTAGTCTTTGAAAAATTCTGCACACTTGGAAATCTTTTGCACAACAACTCAAATAATATTTAGTAGACTTTGTTCTACTAGGATTGGTCAATGAATTTATTTGCATACATTTTCCTACCAAATGCTAATTATAATATATCAACACATGGAAAATAGTATTTTTACACATAAACCCTCATATGTATGATATATTATAATAAAGTCCTTCTTTAATATGAAAATAGTAGGAAAAATGTAATACAAATGTGCAGTTTTATCAACTGAACACGGCGCTTGTAAATTTTCATAATGAAAGCATCGTCGAGTTCTGGGTTAATCACTGCAGGGAAATCGAGACCCGCCTGCATCAACTGGAGTTTATGCGTCCTGCCCCCGAGATCTTGACCGCGAGCGCTCAACGGGCGGCATGGATCGAGCAGAGTGCTCCTTACTTCCGCCATCTCGAACAAGAAGTTACTTCAAGGCGTATGGAGCGCGGCGAGACTTCGAGCAAATCTGCCCAACTGCATGCTCGGGTGGAGGCAAACGCTGCACAGCTGAAGGTTATCTTTGAAGGCCTTCTGCGATGCCTCTCCGAAGGGTTAACACTGAGGCAGAAACTTGACGTCGTCGAGCGGGATGCACCTAATCAGGAGGCAGCCCAGCAGGCAGCTGAGGAGCAACTTTCATCCTACCTGTAGCAGCGGGCCCAGGTGGAAGCGGAAGTGGCGGCAGCAGCCACTCAAGAGGAGGAGCTGAAGGAAGTGCGAGAGCAGCTCGCGGATTTGTTAAAGACACTTCCTTCTCAGTAGCTACTTTTTGTATCATTTGTACTTGTAAATAAAAATGTATATTTTTTTATTCTTTAACACAATGTATCTTGTACTCAATCAAGTTTATGAATAAAAGATATACATTCTTTGTAATGTCTTGTGTCATTCCCGCTCTTTCTTCCTTCTTTTATTATCAGTATGATGTCTTAGTAAACATAGTTGACAAGTGATTGAGCGAACACCCTGTCTCGGTCTCTTCAAGAGGTAGCGATGGCTTAGGCCTCAGGTTCAGATCTGCTGCCTAAGACTTTTCAACTTTATGAGCCGTGAGGGTCTCACAAAGACTTTTCTCCCTACGGATCGAGAGGATCTCGTAGGTGCATTTTCTCCTTAGGAATCGTGAGGATTCCTAAGTGTGTTTTCTCTTATAAGTCGTAAGGATCTTATAAGAGAATTTTCCCTCTTACGAGTCGAGAGGACTCGTAAGCGGTTGTTTCCCTCCTTGTCGAGATTCGACTTCAGAGAGTGAGACCCTTGGATAGTATGCAAGAGACCGTTTTAGACCGACTTGCAGGGTCCCGGTGCTTAGGAAACAAGTTTTTCAATCCCTACTGCCTAAGTCTTTATCTTGCAATTCGAGACGAATCGGGAAGTCCTCACGAAGACACTAATTTCCTCACGAGTCGAGACGAATCGAGCAGCTCTCGTCAAGGACACTAATTTCCCTGAGTCGGGGTATTTTGCCGAGGACACTGGTTTCCTTGAAGTTGAAACGAATCGATGTATTCCTGCAAAGATACTGGTTTCTCTGCGGGTCGACGCGAATCAAGAAGCTCTCATCAAGGACGCTAGTTTCCCTGAGTCGAGGAGGTTGCCAAGGACACTGATTTCCCAGGGGTTGAAATGAATCGGAGTATTCCTGCAAAGACGCTAGTTTCTCTGCGGGCCGACGCGAATCAAGAAGATTTCATCAAGGACACTGGTTTCCCTGAGTCAAAGTATTTTGCCGAGGACACTGGTTTCCTCAGAGTTGAAACGAATCGGGGTATTCCTGCAAAGACGCTAGTTTCTCTGCGGGCCGACGCGAATCGAGGTGCTCTCGTCAAGGACACTGGTTTCCCTGAGGCGAGGAGGTTGCCAAGGACACTGATTTCCCTGAGGTTGAAATGAATCGGAGTATTCCTGCAAAGACGCTAGTTTCTCTGCGGGCCGACGCGAATCAAGAAGCTCTCATCAAGGACACTGGTTTCCCTGAGTCGAAGTATTTGACCGAGGACATTGGTTTTCTCGGGGTTGAAACGAATCGAGGTATTCCTGCAAAGACGCTAGTTTCTCTGTGGGTCGACGCGAATCGAGATGCTCTCGTCAAGGATACTGGTTTCCCTGAGGCGAGGAGGTATGTCTTTCGGGTTTTATATGAGTTACCGTCAAGACTTGGCTCCGTTTTCTGATGGAGCACGGGGAGGAAAGGTGTGATTCCTTCTTTGTTTGGCTCCTGGATTGTATACAGGGATTGCTGTGATATCACCTGTAGGGCAAAAGTTTCATTCATTTTTTTTATGTTATTATTTTATTTCCGCGATGTTCTATCATTTCAGCTTTTATATCGTGAAGGTTGCGATTGCCCAATCATTTCGGCTATTTTTCGCGGTGCCCAATCATTTCGGCTATTTATTTTATTTTCACTCGCTGCTTTTTATTGCGAGTTGCCCTATCATTTCGGCTATTTATTTTATTTTCACTCGCTGCTTTTTATTGCGAGTTGCCCCATCATTTCGGCTATTTCATATGCATTTTTAGCTCGCTGATTTTTTATCGCGAGTGTGGAACTTGGAATTTGGTGCCAATCTCAGCATCAGCACCGTTACAACTGGAATATTGCCAGGAGCTAATCATTATTTGCCATGAAAGGACTTAGAATTTGATACCGGTTTAGGCATCAACATCGCTACAACTGGGATATTGCCAGGAGCGAATCATCATTTGCCTCCGTCGATGTCGAACAAAGGTAGCTTAACGAACAGGGTTAGGATGCTGTCGACTAAGGCTTTTGACATCATGAGCCGTAAGGGTCCCACAAAGGTATTTCTACCTACAAGTCTTGAGGATCTCGTAGGTGTGTTTTCTCCTTAGGGATCATGAGGATTCCTAAGTGTATGTTCCCCTGTAAGTCGTAAGGATCTTACAAAAGGGTTTTCTCCTTATAAGTCAAGAGGACTTACAAGGGTTGTTCACCGTACGGACATATCCCTAGTCACGGATGGGACTCGGTTAGAGAAATGTTTATTCGCGCCTGTGGATTGTATACAAGGGTCAATATTGAGCCGCTTGTAGGGCCATATCGAAGGTTGTGGGGGTTGCTTAAGAACAGGTTAAGGTTTCTGTAACTTAAGACTTTCAAATCTTATGAGCCGTGAGGGTCCCATAAGAGAGTTCTCCTTACGAGTCGTGAGGATCTCGCAAGTGTAATTCTCCTTAGGAATCGTGAGGATTCCTAAGTGTGTTGCTTCCTTGTGAGTCGTAAGGATCTTACGCGGGTAGTTTCTCTTTACAAGGTCGAGAGGATCTTGTAAGTATCCTTTAACGAGGTTGCGCCTTTTCGGGTTTTCACAAACACTCGCCGGTAGCCCTGTTGTTTTTACTCACGGAGCCCTTTCGGGTTTTTATCCGTGCCCACTTTGCTTATGGACATACCTTTTTTTTTATTTTTATTTTTTTATTCTTTTTTCTAACGAGGTTGCGCCCTTTCAGGTTTTCACAAACACTCACCGGTAGCCCTGCTGTTTTTACTCACGGAGCCCTTTCGGGTTTTCATCCATGCTCATTTTGCTTATGGACATACCTTTTTTTATTATTATATTTTTTAAATATTTTTTTATATTTATTTTTTTTATCTCGTCAGCCTGAGGATGCTGCGGTAGTAGTTTAAAGACGTTTCGGTCGTCAGCCAGTTTTAGGACGTAGTGGTCCGTCATTAGTTTAAGGACGTTTCGGTCCATTGGCCAGCTACTACTTATAGAGTTTTAGGCTTGGGAAGATAAAGAGCGGACATAATCGTTGTCATCTATCATTGACCTAGGCCGTAACTCATTAGGCGTAGTATTTCTTCAGGAAGCGACCGTTTATGGGCCTGAAAGGTCTTTCACCGTGCATATCCATGAGTAGATAGGCTCCACCCCGGTAGACCTTGTCTATGATGTACGGGCCTTCATAATTCGGCTCGAATTTTCTCCGCTTGGCGTGATTGGGGATCATAGGTCTTTTGACCACTAGCACGAGTTCTCCATGGCGGAATGTCCTTGGCCTGGTCAATCTTTCATATGAACGCGTCATCTTTGCTTTATAAGCCTCCAGATTTTGTTGCGCTATGAGCCAGGTTTCATCAAGGGCATTAAGCTCCTCAAGCCGAAGATGAGCATTTTCTTCGTCCGTCAGCTCGTAGTGGACTGCCACTCGTAGAGAAGGTAATTCTATTTCGAGGGAGAGTACTGCTTCTGTACCGAAGACTAACGCGTACGGCGTTGTGTTCGTGGCCGTCTTGAACATTGTTCGATATGCCCAGAGAGCTTCTTGCAGCATCTCGTGCCAGTCCTTCTTACTTCGGGACACCGTCTTCTTTACGATCTTCGTTAAGGTCTTGTTGAAGGCCTCAGCTAGACCGTTAGCCCTGGGATTATAGACCGAAGAGTATCTCCAGTCTATGTTATGTTGTTGTGCGAAGCGGCTGATCTTGTGACTTCTGTAGGCTGGCCCGTTATCGGAGATGATCCGTCGCGGAGTTCCAAACCGATAAATGACGTGCGTCTTGAAGAAATGGAGGATATTCTCCGTCTTTACTTCTCGCAGCGGTACTTCTTCTGCCCATTTGGAGAAGTAGTCAGTCGTCGCCAAGATGAACCGATGTCCCCTGGACGATGCTGGTTCGATGGGGCCGATTACGTCAGTCCCCCACATTTTGAACGGCCAGCTAGCCACCGTTGGATGTAGAGAATTTGGGTGTTGATGGATGAAGTCCCCATGAATTTGGCATGAGTGGCATTGTTTCGCATACTCGAGGCAGTCCTGAATCATCGTTGGCCAATAATAGCCCATCTGTTTAATCTTCAACTTCATCTTCGGGCCTGCTTGGTGAGAACCGCAGAGTCCGTCGTGAACTTCCTGAACAACTCTTTTCTCCTCCTCAGGTCCCAGACATCTCAACCACAGAGAATCAAACGACCTCTTGTACAGAGTATCATTGACGAAGGCGAAAGACAGAGCTCATTTCATAAGCTGATGTCTTGAGGACGCATCTTCAGGCGTTCGACGGGATTTGAAGTAGTCTATAAATACTTCTCTCCAATCCTCAGCCTTTTCCCGATCTTTTATTTGCATAGCCATTTGCTCAGTCGCTCCCTTCTCTTCGGGTGATTCCAGAGATATTTCCGCTGGGGCGAGCACCCGACGGCTTTGTACCACGATTCTGACGTCATCGAGGTTCTTATCAGCCAGTTCTTTAGCGATCTTGGCTAACGTGTCCGCCTTGCTATTCTCTGCACGCGGTATGTTTTCCAAAATGTAGGAAGGAATTTGGGTCAACAGTTGTTGCACCTTTTCGCCGTACTTCACCAGTTCTGGCTTGCATGTCTGGTAGTCGCCGTTTACTTGACTAACGACCAGTTGAGAATATCCATATATGAGGAGGTTTTCAATTCCCATGTCGATGGCGATCTCGAGGCTTGCTATTAAAGCTTCGTATTCAGCTTCATTGTTTGTCCTCGGCTCTGTTAAGGAGAAAGCAAAGCGCATTATCCCTCCTTGTGGAGTTACGAAGATGAGACCCACCCCTGATTTGATTATAGGGATGCTTTGTTTGCGCTTCTTCATGGAAGACGCCCCGTCAAAATAGAGTTCCCACCGGGCATCACTACCATCGATTGCATCAAACGCATGTTTGTCTGGCAGTTCGCAATTCAGAGGGGAATCAGCCGGTATTGGGTGCTCAGCGAGGAAGTCGGCGATGGCATGGCCTTTCACTGCTTTGAGAGGCTGATAGGTTATTGAAAACTCCATTAAGAGCAAGGCCCATTTAGCGAGTCTCCCTGTCAATATGGCCTTCGACATTAAATATTTAAAGGGGTCCACCTTCGAAATGAGACGGACTTCATGTGCCAACGCATAATGCCGGAGTTTCGTTATTGCGAATATCAACGCCAGGCAGTGTTTTTCGATGGGGGGGTAGTTGCTTTCTGCCCCCAGGAGAACTCGACTTAAGTAATAGAGAGCTCTTTCTTTCCCTTGGTCATTCTCTAGTGCCCATAATGCGCCTAAGGAACCTTTGAGGGCGGTTGTATAAAGAATGAGAGGTTTTCCCTTGACCGGAGCAGCCAACACTGGCGGATTCTGCAGATATTGCTTGATCTCGTCCAGCGCGCTCTGGCATTTGTGATCCCAGACGAACGAGGTTCCCTTCTTCATCAGGTGGCTGTAAGGACGACATTTGCCTGAGAGATTAGCTATAAATCGCCGAATATATGCGAGCTTCCCTTGGAGAGACCGCAATTGCTTAAGGGTCCTTGGCGAAGGCATTTCCATGATCGCCTTAATCTTTGACGGATCTATCTCAATACATCGGTGTCGGACGATGAATCCTAGGAATTTGCCCGAGGAAACTCCGAATGCGCACTTGAGAGGGTTCATCTTCAAGTTGTATTGCCGAAGGCGTTGAAATACGGTCTTCAGATGCTCTAAATGCTCTTCGTATGATTTGCTTTTAACCACGAGGTCGTCGATATAGCATTCGACGATTTCATGTATAAGGTCATCGAAGATCTTCGTCATGGCCCTCTGATAGGTGGCACCGGCGTTCTTTAGACCGAAAGGCATCACTTTGTAGCAGAATATACCGAGCGGGGTCCGGAAAGCGGTGTGCTTCTGGTCTTCAGGGTGCATCTTTATCTGATTATATCCTGATGAGCCGTCCATGAAAGAGAAAACCTCGTGAGTGGACGTGTTATCTATCATCAGCTCGGTGACCGGTACTAGGAAATCATCCTTCGGGCAAGCTTTATTGAGATCCCGAAAGTCTACACAAATGCGCAACAGTCCCATTTTTCTTCATCACCGGAACGATGTTGGCGATCCAGTCGGGATACTGAACCTCCTGGGTGAAGCCAGAGTCGATTAACTTCTTGATCTCGGCGTTGATGCTCATTTCAAGCTCGAGCCGCATTCTCCTCGGCGCCTGTTTGATCGGCTTAACGTCCGGGGATATCGCCAATTTATGCACAGCAATTTCTGGATCTAGCCCTGGCATCTCGGAATAGTTCCATGCAAAGCAATCTTTATACTGCATAAGCGCGTCTTTTAATGAAGCCACCCTTTTTTCAGACAGTAGTTCACTAACGAACGTCGGTCGCGGGTCGTTTGTCGTCCCCAACTCAATTTTCTTGAGGTTATCCGCTGTGGTATGTATTCCATCTTCCAGCTCTTTCGGCGCTGGTGGGAATTCTGAGATCACCTCGTCATTGCTATTTTCGAAGCACCAGGGAAGGTCATCCATATTCTCGGGCCCTTCTTTTGATATTGTTATCATATGACAAGTACGAGCTCGCTTCCAAGACCGATGTGTATTAGGTTCTACTCTCATAGCCTTGGGTTCATGCTTCTGTGGCGGCGTCACCCTCCAGCTGTCAGATAGAGCAAACTTGCCGAGCTGATACTGATCTTCGACCCAATTTTTGAAGGTGAAGCAATCTTCGAGAGGGTGCCCTATTACCTTGTGATAAGAGCAATAGTTCGGGTGTGAGACTTCGCCTGCTTGTTCAGGGTGCTTGGACTCCGGAAGGGTAAGCATTTGGCACTTTATAGCTAGGTCAAGTATCTTCTTTGTCTTGTCTTGAGGAAAAGAGTATGCTCGACTCATTTTCTTCATAAAGGACAAATCCGGACCGCTCGATTCCCGACTGCGTGGCTTCTTGGTTCCTCTTTGTCGTTGCTGCATGCCTTTTCCGCTTTTTGACTTGTTTCTGCCTCTATGTCGCGCCTTTTTTACAACAGGTTGACAGGGAGCGACATTTTCGTCTTTCACAGCCTGTTGAAGGAGGCGTTGCGTTTTGGCTTTCTCGTAGATGGCCATTTCGCGGTTGTGTCCGTCTCGAATTTTTTGACCAGCTTCCCTTTTAAGCTTGTCCATTTGTTCTTCGAACGACGGACTGGGCATTTTTACGTCGGGGACTTTTTCTGGATTAGGATTAACGTTTTCCCATTGAGCATCCCCTTCTTCATCAAAGTTATGCACAACATAGCAGTCGCGGAGTAGCTCCCGTTTCTTAGACCAAACATATCCAAGCCCGATTGCTTCCATTTTCCCATTGGGAAATTTGTGCTGAGTCCCGGGAACGTTCCAGACCCTGTCATAGAATTTGGCTTTTCGAGCGGTCTGTTTGAAGGGTATCCCTTGGCGCTTCAATAGCCTTTTCAAGCCTTCTGTATAATATCTAGGCAGACGGATGGGCTGAAGCCTGTCAAGCGTAGAATCCGTACTGTGCCAGATTTCTTTTTCCACCTTGGTTTCCCCGGAACGGTAGAATAGAATCGCCTTTTCGCCTTCTCGCCTGGGAGGGATATAGAACGTCCGCAGCTCTTCTACACTGTAGGTATCGAGCGCATCCAGTTCTTTATGATGTTTGGGCAGAACCATAGCAACTTGCAAACTTTGCTCTTCATCAGCGAGTGTTCATATTGAAGGCCGAGCGGAGAATACAGCATGGACTTCATCTTCCGAATCGCTGCCAAAGACCAACAGAGGAGCGGACGGTCCCGGTTTGTTGTGTTGGGGTGGCACGGAATAGACTATCTCTTCGTCCTCCTCGGTATCGCTCCCGAAGACAGGGATTGTGGTGATAGCTTTGTTCTCCGGCTTGTGACACCTCTCCGTGTCTTCGAAATCCGGTAAGAAGTATTTTGCGTCTTCATATTTGCGGACTTCGTTCACGGAGAAT
This sequence comes from Agapanthus africanus, assembly GCA_030015575.1. NCBI lineage: Eukaryota > Viridiplantae > Streptophyta > Magnoliopsida > Asparagales > Amaryllidaceae > Agapanthus > Agapanthus africanus. The sequence goes on from JASDDO010000024.1 coordinate 311,281,807, forward strand.
GAGTTCAACTCTCCTGTTACGGTATACTCGAGACTATCCTTAAAATATTTCATACACTGATGCTGTGAAGAAGGGATGATGTTGTACTCATGTAACCAGAGTCTGCCGAGCAAAGCATTATAGCATGTCTTAGCGTCTATGACGTGGAATTTAATGTCCGTGACGAGTATCCCAAAGCGTAACGTCAGTATCACAGACCTAAGAGTCCGTGATGATTGAGAGTCAAAACCAGAGATGGTGATCTTATCACGAGCGAGATGCTGGACACTCATGCAGATTTCCTTCAACACTCGCACATTGAGGAGATTGACGGAAGACCCATTGTCAACCAAGATTTTGCCTATCTTTATATCGTGGCAATATCCTGAGACATAGAGGGGGCGATTGTGTTCGCACGTCCCAAGGAGGAGGTCTTCATCACCGAAAGTGACATCAGCTGTGTGCACTTCTTCCAGCTCATCCTTCATCTTTTCTTCGGCGAGAAAAGCTTGGAATTGCTATGGGTCCTGTAGCGCTTTGATCAACGAATCTCTTGCTTCTTTTGACAGTAGAAGGGCGTCAAGAATGCTGAGCTGTGAAGGTAGCTTCCTCAAGTGTGCCAGAACGTTGTAGTCCACCTTATTTCTCTTTGGCGGGTCCTTGGCGATTAGCTCTTCCACAACTTGGTCATCTAGGGCGATATCCTCAGAGACCTTCTCTTTTCCCTTATCTTTTTTATTTGAGGGTCCAAGATTCTTTTCGGGTAGCGTACGATTACGCAGCCGGATATTTTCGCAGGCTTTCGGCTTTTCCTCTTTTCCCGAGGTGGATTCTTTAAAGAGATGGCTAAGCTCCGTTTCTTCGTCAGAGTCGCTCCCGAATGTGAGAACTTGCGCTTCCCCGATGTTAACCATGCGACAGTCGCCGGCAGTTCATCTAAGCTCTTCGGTCGTACTTTTCCGCTCCCGACGAGTTTTGCGCTTTTCCCGCTTAAAATGTTGCCGGTGAGCGACATATCCCTGCCACCATTTATTGAAAGCTTTGCACTCTTCGGTGGGGTACGAAACCTTCCGATGATATAAGCAATAGAAAGGGTGCATTTCCGCTTTGCCGGCAATGTTTCCTTCAAAGGGTGGCAGCTTCATCCCCATCGACATGGCTTTAGAAAACCTCTTCCTCGTCTTGAATTTGATTTTGTTCGCAATGGATGTACTTTGATTTGACGGGAGTGTCTCGGCCTTTTCGTCTAGTCGCCGGCGCTTGGCCCTTTCAAATATGACCGTCTCGCGTTCCCGATCAGCTTTACTTTTCAACAGAGCTTCGTTGAGGAATGCATCAATTGCTTCATCTGATAGCCCCGGAAGTTCCGGTTTAGGATCTGCCCCCAGCTTCTCAGTGCAAGGAGTTTTATCATCGTCTGTAAACGAGTAGGAGACCATATGACAACTCGACACGTAACCCTCAGATTCATCCGACGAGCTTTCTCCATCATCTTCCTCCTGAAAGACGTGGCTGAGGAACTCTTGGAGCGTGATGGGAGTCCGTGCCTTCTGATTATACTCCTCCAGCGCGTCAATTTTTTTCTGTAAGTCCGTGCGCTTGTCACTAGGCTTCACGGGCTTTCTGGATCTCTTCTTCTTCTTCTTTGAAGATTTCGACGGCTGGGTATGAATGCTTGGGCCATTACCACCGATCCTTGGAGTTGGGCGCGGCTTCAACATCCCTTCAATGATCTGGGGTTCTAGCGGGTTCTTCCACCTGACCGCTGGGCATGTCTTGAGATCATTCAGCATCCTTTTGGTTTTGGCTGATAACACAACCTCCCATGGAGCTTCTTCAACAAAGGAGCACGTTGCCCTCGGCGTATTCACCTTTCTAGAAGTATAAGGTTGCGGCGGGTTCACCTTCCATCTTTCGGATAATGCGAACTTGCCTTGCTGATATTGATCTTCAATCCAGTTTTTGAAGACATAGCAATCTTCAATCAGATGACCCAATACTCGGTGATAGGGACAGTAATTGGGATCATTAACGTCGTTTGGCTGCGACGGACGTCTTGACTCCGGTAGATTAATGATTCTGTTACGCAATGCCAGTTCAAACAGTCTTCTGGTTTTATTTTGAGGAAACGAGTAAGGACGCCCCAGCCTCTTCTCGAGGGACAGGTGTGGATGCATATTGTTTTGACGAACAACCGGCTTGAAGTTGCTCGGCTGTTGTTAAGCATTGGCGACGACGATCGCTTTCCCTTTCCCCTTCTCATTTCGAGGGTCCGGCTTTGGAGGAGACGGTCTGTGACCCATCTGATCCATCTGGGCTAACTTATCGATCAAGGCTTGGAACGTGGTTGGTTTAAAGAACATCATGAACTGTGAGATAGTTGCTTAAGGATCTAGGGTGCCCACGAACATGCCCACCGCCGGCGCTTCTTCAATGCGTTGTTCGCACTTTGACCACAAGTTCCGCCATCGGATTGCATATTGAACCCAAGTCTCGCCCGGATTTACTCTCGCATTAATCAAAGCTGTTATTGGAGTACGCTCACTGGTACTTGTGAAGCGCTGGGTAAACAACAACTCCATTTCAGCGAAGGTCTTGACGGAGTCATTTGGGAGTTCGGAGTACCACTCAAATGCCGTCTCCGATAAGCTACCGACGAACTGGCGAAGCAACAATTTATCATCACCGCCGGTGTTACCGCAAAGAGCCCTGAACTGGGCAACATGCTGATGGGGATTGCCAGTCCCCTTATAGACATGAAATTTCGGTATTGTATAGCCCGGCGGGTACTTGATCTGATCATACCAGCTCGGATATGGTCGCCCCGTTCTGACAACTTGACTGGCTGCCTCCGTTGCCTGATGAACCCGTATTTGCTGAGCTATATATTCGTCCAGTTCGGCTTTAGAAATTGTCTCCTCCTTGGCTATTGACAGAGCCGGTGGAAGATTCGACGTTTCTCCTCTGTCGTCTTCAAGGACGATCAGAGGATCTTCAGCAGGAGGATCTTGCTGGATCTTCATACCCACCATGTCCTGGAACAGAAGGGCCATTCATTTTATATTGGCTGCTTGTTCTGCAGCCTCTTTGTCCTTCTTTTCCAGTATCCTGCGAAGGAACTCGGCGTCGGTTTCTTGCTCCTGGCGTTGATCCGAGGACGTTTCAGGGCTTTCTTTTGGCTCAGTGAGTGCGGCCATCGCATTCATCATTTCTTGGAGCTTCTGTTGCTGCTCCTAAGCTTTAGTCACCGATCGCGTAAGCGGTCTATGACATGTGGATATACGACTGTCCTCTTTCCCAGACGTCATGTAGACGGTGTGTACCACAATGCCCCCAGACTTAGGGCGTTTGGGCTCACTACCTTTGCCATTCTCCGCAGGCGTGGGGACTTTCTTCGGCCTTCTTCTCTTGTGGGCCGTCGAAGTTGAGGGGGTCGTTGCTTTGGGCACCCAGGTGGTCGTCGTCTTTCGTTGCTTGACAGGGGGATTTTCTTCCTACTGAACTTTCGACTGCTTATGCTGGTGAGAGAAATTCGGATCAATTACCGATTCTCGGACTCGTCGCCAAGTCTTGTAGATCCTGGAGGACAGTCGTGGAGGAAACTGCTCCGGCTTTTCTGGTTCTGCTTCCACGGCGGTCTCTACCGGTGGAGGAGATCTTTTGAGCATGGCGGTAAGAGAGTTCATGCGCACCTTGTTTAGCAGTTCAAAGCTGTTCCCGGTTGGAACAGCAGTATTGACTTCCACCGTTGGGGCTGGTGGAGTTAGCCCAGAGGGGGAGTTGCCCCCAGTCTTTCTTATCCGGCGCCAGAGGCGACGTCGGGCGTGACAAGTTGTTGGGATTGGTTCAGCGACGGCTTCGTCTTGCCCCTTGTTCTGGGGATGGGCTGCTGCTGGTGTCAGCCTCTTGAAGACTGACGTTCGTTGAGAAGCTACGTCCAACCGGTCAAAAACAGATTTCTGAGCGGGAGTGGGAACGGGAGCAGGGATAGTCAGCCTTGAAAAGACCGACTCTTTAACACGAGAAGCCGTCTTGACGACTTCAGGAATAGAGATGGCTGTCTTCTTTGCAATGGCCATGTTAGGGGTCATGGGCTCCTTGGCAAGCCCATCAGAGTTCAGGTTTAGCCTGGTAAAGACCGAGGCTGCCGGCTTGATATTGGACGACCCGTTGAGAGGGGACGTGGTAGTAGTGAGCCGATCGAAGACCGATTTCTTTTGCGCTTCCGGTACGGGCACTGGAATGGTGAAGCTTGCTGGCGGGAGCATAGCCTCGAAAAACAGACCGGTGATGGCCTGAGTCACTTGTTCCACCGGCATAGCAAGGATGGAGGCCGCTTGAGGCCCATAGGCTACACCTGTTAGATATAGTGCCCTCAGAGTCAATTATTGGATCACAGGCACGTGATTGCAATGATTGAAGGAGGACCTATGCCGGTAGGACAGTCTTACTCAAGATGATAGTATGCTATCTGGTTTATCTTTATCATCGTGTACTGTTTTAGGTGACCTTACAGGTCGCTATTACACGTTGATAGAGCCCCTAGAATTCTTTCTTGACTGCCAGCAGTATGAGGGCGATCATATACGTGGGAGCTGGGGTCTATAAGCACATCCTTAAAAGGTCCCTAGTCATGGGAGTTTCGAGACAGGGCATCGATACTCCAGAGTAGACTAGTGTATACAGTCGAGACCCCGACGAGGGGCGGTGGCCGGTCTCACAATCCACTGATGTCAGTTGGTTCACCTAAGATGTATACATGTGCTCATTGGGTTATGAGTACACCAGACAGGACTCGCCGGGAACATGCTAGTTGGTCTTATACCTGACGTCAGATAGCAGTTCCCTGGTGACATGTGTACAGGTTAGTTCATCGACCTGAGATCGTCATTTGTCTCGTGTGAGTTCCCACTGTACTTTGATTACTATCCTACCACGCTCAAAGGAGACGTGCAAACAGGTTTTAGTTGGGTGCAGTTCCGAACCACATGGAGGCAGTGAGCGGATCTTCAGGGGTTCGTCTCTCCCGGTATTCGGGGTGAGGTCGCGCTGTGTCTAGGAGAGGCCTTACACGAAGTCCTTGGCCAAGGCAGGAGATTTACTGGTAGGTATTCCAGTAATATCTCAGGGTATTCTGGGCTACACTCTGACACGACTTGTACCGCTTTTGGGGGTCTGACTTTTACCAACCCCCTAGGCCCGCCTTGCGATGCTCATAGACGAACGGACCGGACTGTACGGATATTGTCACTGACAGGCTCAGTAGGGTGTTAGGATGAGTTCGCTCATCGACATCCCTTTTGGTCAATACCTGAAAGCCCGTCACGTATGGCTAATACCTCTGACGTGCTAGTGGTTAAATCCACAACCAAAGTATTGACGAGTCTTTAGAGTCCCCCACAGACCGTTTTCTCAAGTTTCGGGCGAAACGATGTAGAGGCCGTATGGAGATATGGCAGGGTTCGATCTTGTGAGTGCGGTATTGCACGGATCATGATCGGACGGATAATACTAGCTGGCTTTGGTTTAAGCCGGATCCTAGTATTGTACAGTGTAGATTTTGTCTCTTTGCATTTGTATTCAGTGGGAATACAAATGCAGGTATGTATATACAGTCGCGGGGTTTTCCTGTAATTTATTACGGGATCAGTTTTTTGAAGTTGTCAGTTTGTATTCCGTTCCGGCCAGTTTTCCTTTGTTCCTTCACAGCCGGATTTTTCTGATGGGAGGGGCTAATTTGCAATTGTGCAAATTAGTATTATGGAGGGGGTTTCTTGTGAAAGGAGAGATTATGATATTTCTAGCATCATTATATTCCTTTTGCTTCATGATGGCTAGCATTTATGGTGATGGATTATGATGGGATTTAGATTGGAAATGAGGGAGACATAATTTCCTCTTTATCACTCATTTCCCCTCTAGCTTTTATACTTGGATTTTTTCCCTTCTCCTTTAGTCTTTGGCCGGCCACATTTTGGAGGAGGCATGAGAGAAAATTATTTTGGTGTGGCAAAAATCATTCATCTCACTTTTCTTGCTTGCTACAAAATTCTAGTTCATCTCAATATCTCCTTCTTCCATCAATATGGCAACTTCACATAACCGCATGAGATAAACGATTCTACACTAGCCTACAGCATTTCTTGGACACGTCGGCTCGCCAACTTCGTGTCCGAGTTGCCTCGGTCCAGAAGTGGGAGCCCGTAAAAGAACCCGGCGATGTGGTGCCCGTTCCGACGAGCAGCTGAAGACCGGAGATTCCGCGAGGAGATCGGAGCTGAGGCCGAAGACCGAAGGACACGGATCGCTCGGTATAGCTTCCTTCCCATTTTCTGGTTTGCTAGAGTTAGGTTAATGGCCCGATCCGAGATTTTAGTGCGCGGTGGTGCCGGTTTCTAGTTTTTAGAAAAGTTTCGTTTCCGCATTCCGGCGTCGGATTGACGGCCGGAGCGCCGCCGTGCACTTACAACACCTCCAGGTGAGGCGGAGCGTCGGTTGCATTTGCATCTGGAGCAGCTCGAGCAATTGGATGCCATTGATGCTTGATTTCTATGCCAGGCAAAAGACCAAATCTTAGTAACCTGAAATCCAAAGGCAACCATTAACAAACCGCGATTCATTCGCGAAGACAACACACGAAGTGTGGAGTGGAAAGAGGAAAAGGTCCCACCGGGCATGCCAGAATCTGTTCCCCTCCGAACACAGAGACGCGACCGCGTAGGTTCGTCTTGCCTGAGATTCGGGGCAGATACTATTTGGTTTTATCCGTCCACCTCTCCGAAGATGCCAAGTTGATTTATGGCACCATGTATCGGAAGTTTAGACGGATGCGGCCGATGTAGCAGACTTCGTCAGATTCCCCCTCGCTGGAGGGGTTTTTGATTGTGGAGACGCTCTTCCCTGTAGGCGCAAGCCCCTGCAGTTAATTATGCTACCGCACCGCGGTAGCAACTTTCTCCTTCTCCAGAATTTCACTTCGTGTCGTGGGTGTTTGTTTTGTTTGTGGTTGCCCGTGGATTGTATACGGAGACTAATTTATGTCGTCGCCCGTAGGACGTGGATTAGTCCAAATCCGTATTTTCTTAGATTTGGGTTTGGGGTTTTGGTTTAAGGATACGTTAGCCCTATTTAAGGCTAAGATCAACTTAAACTTTTGTTAAGGATACGTTAGCCTAATCTCCAGACTAAGATCAACTAACGGGATTGTTTGGATCCGACAAGAGAGAAATTGGCTCTATTGTTTAGTTTAATGACATTGCGGTCGATTTCCAGTTTAGAGACATAGTGGTCTATCATTCCTATTTGGGGACGAACATTAGTTTAAGGACATTTCGGTCCAACATTCCCATTTTGGGACGAACATTAGTTTAAGGACGTTTCGGTCCATGAGTTTAAGGACCCCACAGTCCGTATTATTGGTTTAAGGACGCATAAGTCCATGAGTTTAAGGACCCCACAGTCCGTATCGATGTGTGGTTGTCGGGACCCGTCACCTCTCTGACGACGTTGAAGGATTACAACGACAGATATCAGAGGAGTTCGGAGATGTACCCTTGAACCGGGTGTAAATTGATTTAAGATAGCAGTCGTGCTCAGTCAATTTAATTTGAGGACTTACGGCCAGAATTGGGCTAAGTCCAGTTGAAAAATGTTCAACATTTTTATTTGTAGTTGGCCTGTTAGGTCTTGGCTTGGGCTCTGCCCTTTGTTTAATAATGCATAGCATTAATCTTGGTCTCTGTTGGATCTTTATTTGGGCTTTGCCTCTTTTAAATGATGCACAGCATCTGTTTTGGTCTGACAGACCTTTGTTTGAGCTCTGCCCTTTTTAAATATAATGCATTGCATTTTATTAGGCTTGTTAGCCCCTTTTTTTTAATTGGGCTTGGCCCTCTTTAAGTAATGCAAAGCATTAATTATCTGACACTGGCCATGTGGCCTGTCAGGCGCTTTGCGCCAATTAATGAGCCAAGCGCATATGGGGGTGACTGTTCAGACCATAATATTGCATTTATCATTCCCCTATTCTTATCCTTTTTATAAATAAACAGGTACTCTTGACGCACGTTTGTTGCATATTACAGGTTACAGGTTTCTGGAGCAAATACAGTGAAAAAGACACAAAGCAACAGAAAAGGGACTTTTGACCAACAATTAGACGGATCCTAGTCAAGCCCAGTTCACATAGGTGCAAGGCAACGAATGTCAAGGTGAAACGGTTAAAAAGCCCAATACAAGTTTTCACTGAAATATCTGGAGAAGAATAAGAAGCCCAACAGAGAAACCATATATAAAAAGACACAGCCCAAGAATCCAGGAAAATAACCCCAAACATTGACAAGTCAACTCCACAGTTTGGCCGCGGAACCGCGGCCAAACCTAGCCTGGTGCCGCGGTTCCGCGGCCGTACAGAGAGCTTGTCGGTGTAATTTTGGTGCGTCGGTGCGTCGGTGCAGATGTTAGGATTCTTAGGGGGCAAATCAGTAATTGCGCATGTGCGAGACTCTGAAACCCTAATTCTCCTGTTTACTTATAAATTGTAATTTAGATCTGTAAAAAGTCATGCCTCTTTTCAATAAATAAAATTCAGAAATTCTGGAAGTGACATTCAGATCTGTTCTTTATCGCTTGGAGGGAGCCATCACCATTAGTAAGTATTTTATTCTTTTAATTATAATGTCTTCTCATTCCCTAATGAGCGAGTAGTCTCCTCGCTTGTTAGGGTTAGCCTTAGGGAAAGGGTTGAGAGATGAGATCTCTCACCCCTTTCAATGCCATATTAAATTAACCCATTAAGAACTCCATGCATGCGCGCACAACCGCTCCCTGCGGCACCCTACCTCTCGAAACGGTGAACCGCAGTATAAAGGGCCGGTTGCGCGCGTTTTCCATGGGGGTTAGGGTAATTAACGATAAAGGAAGGATACGAATCTAGAGGAAGAAAACAAACATCTTCCCAAAAGATTCGTATCCACTTTATCGATAATTACTATAACACCTAATGGATCTAAAATACGGCATTGAAAGCGGTGAGGAAACATCAATCTCCAAAACTTCCTCTAAGCCTAACCCTAGCAAGAATTTAAATTAGATTAATTAAGTTTTAGATCTAGATTTTTGTAAAACCAAAACGACAAATAGAATCAACTCGTTAAGACACACTAAAGGAATTTACCCGTCTCTGTGGATCGACCCGTACTCACCGGCTAGCTGCGAAGCGACGCCGTTTCTGATTGCGGTAATTACATGTTTTTGACACTAATCAAATGGTGCCGTTGCCGGGGACGGCGTAATCTTTCTTTTTGTGAATTTTCGGGTTGATATAAATTTTAAAAATTATAAAAATCTGAAAATATAAAAAAATAAAAAAAATTATCAAATTTGATCTGTTTGAAGGGTGTATCTTTTGGATCTTGCAGGAACAGCGAAGAATCACGGATCTGGAATTTTACAGAGGGTAAATTATAAAAGTACATATCAGAACAGAAGGGAAAATCCACAACAGAGACACTCAAAATTTTTGAAACACTGTTCTTCTCATACAGCCGCCCTTCCGTGGCCTTAACCTTATAACTGCCGCGGTTCCGCGCTCTGAAGGACACGTCAGCAATTGAAACTTTGTGGGTTTGCTCTCTTTTCCTCCCCTCTGCAACCTCCATATCTCTGTCTGTGAAAATTTTCTGCAGGGTTATTTGCGTAAAGAGTCTTTCTCCCCCTTCTCGATAACAGATTTTCTGCAGGTTTCTTTGCGCCGCGCTAAAAAAAATTGATTGCAAGTGAAATTTTATTGTTTTGCATAATTTAACCGGACTCTAAGGGGCTATTTGACCAAAATCAGATTGGGTGGGGATTTCATCACCCTTCCCAGGACCCCAGAAAACACCTAAAGCATTTTGCATCGACCGCAATTAATTAAAAAAAGATTAGACTCAGACCTAAGGACAGCGAGCTCAATAGGAAAAGGACTAGGGTAGGCATCGGCCGTTTATCCTAACCGACATTGCGGTGTCTAGGCTAGTGGTTATTAATTAGGCCCACTGTAGTGGTGGTTCCTTCCCACTTACCTGGCCGTACTTGTCCGTGAAGAGGCGGTTTGAGGTCTATTTCTAGCCCTAGTTAGGAGCTGTCTAGTAGACCTAGGCAACCCTAGATCTAGGCCTGATTGTGCATGTGTGGTTGATTCAGTTGTGTCACGAGTCCGTCTTCAAAAAAAAAACCTTTTTGCAAAACTCACACATAAATAAAAAAAAATAAAGAAAAATCTTTTCAAAACTTGCAACTTGCCGCTAAGAAAACTTGCACCTCACTTCCGCCATCTCTCCTTCATTGACGTTATCTTACCCCCACATTCTATTTTTCTCTTTTTTCTGACTGCACTACCCTTTAGTGTATGTCATCTTGGACTAGGGATACTAACGCCCGATTAGTCCGTGTTTCGTTGGTACCGACCAACGAACCCTTCGACGAACCCTTCGTCGACATTCCGTCCACTTCCTTACCTCCACATTCAAATTCTTCTTTCGAAGGTATGTCGGGACACGACCCCAACTATACCTTACCGACGGGAATGATTCCACCTCCGCCAGGTGCGAATAACCCGAATCTTCCGCCTGTTGTAGCGCCCGCACGAGTTGCGCTCCAGGATCTCTTCTACCCCGTCCGCACTTCCTTACCAACATGTCTTTCACCCCCACCGGCAAATGGGGACAACTTTGAAATAAAACCACACTTCATCAATATGCTGCCTAAGTTCCATGGTTTGGAATCCGAAGATGCATATATTTTTATTAATAAATTCCAAAATATTTGCGGCATGATGAAGACAACCCAATTAAGTGATGACGCAATAAGGCTAAGGGTCATTCCTTTTACCTTATGTGACCTAGCCGAGAAGTGGCTATACAGCACCGCATCACACTCTATTAGAAATTGGGACGAGTTTGTAAGAGCTTTTCTAAAAAAATTCTATCCTCACCACAAAACTGCTAGAATCCGAAACGAGATTATACAATTTTCACAGCTTCCTTCCGAACCATTTTGGAAGTGCTTCGAGAGATTTAAAGACCTACTTGTTCAATGCCCTCATCATGGGATAGAAAATTGGCAACTTTGCCAAACATTATACGAGGGATTGAATGCAGCAACGAAGCAGTTGCTAGAAACAATATGTCAAGGTCATTTTCTTTCCAAGTCTAGCGACGAAGCTTGGCAGTTTCTTGAGGACCTAAGTGAGCAAACAATTCAGTGGGAGAGTACCAAGACCACATCATCTTCTTCAGTTGGTCAATCTAGGGCAGGCATACATCAAATAGATATATCGATTGCTATGAAGGCCGAGATGGCCTCACTTATGAAAAAGCTAGAAGCCATTGAGACAAAAATCTCATCGTCTTCTCCTGCCCCTACTCTAACCACAAGAACTGTTTGTGCTTGTTGTTCTAATCCATCACATTTAACCGAAGAGTGCCCTTATAATGCACCTATTCAAGGGCAGGATCAAGTCAATGCTGCATTCCAGCAAAGACAAATAAATGATCCGTACTCTTCGGCATACAATCAGGGGTGGAGGAGTCACCCAAATCAACAGTTCCAAGGGAATAACAATTTTCAAAGAGCTCCTCCACAACAACAATAAGCACCCTTACAAACTCAAAACCAGCAACCTTTCCAACAACAACCTTATACAAATCAAACGAACAATTTAGTTCAACCAAATGATGATAAGGTTAGCTCGCTCGAGAAAAGTCTAGATGCATTTCTCAAGCAATCTACAGAATCCGCAGCAAGATTTGAAAGTTATGTTCAGTTTTTAATGAATAACAATGCCTCACACGATCAAAGTATCAAATCTATTGAGGCACAAATTGCACAATTAACTGCTGCGTTGAGCGAGAGAGAAAAGGGAAAGCTCCCATCTCAACCATTGCCCAATCCCGGTCACCCACAAAACGCATATAACAATCACAATGTGAATGCGGTGACCACGTTGAGATCCGGAAGAGAGTTGCAAAATAATGTGGGATCTAGTGATGACATCCCCGCCGGTGGTTCTTCTTCCCCTTCTTCATTTTCTTCACTTCCTTCTTCACCTTTTTCTTTAGAGCCTATTCTCCACCCTTCACATGGCTCTACTTCTTCTGACTCGAACGGACCCATTTCTCACGACACGAACACATCTACACCGGGATCCGTTCCTACTCCACATTCTACTCCACAGACTTTTGACTCAACAAAATTTCAGAATGCTCCATTCCCAAACAGGTTGAGTCCTAATAAACCAAATACACAAGTGGAGAAGATTGTGGAGATATTTAAGCAGGTTAGCATAAATATACCTCTCTTGGATGCTATCCAACAAGTCCCTTCATATGCGAAAATCTTAAAGGGCTTGTGCACCTCGAAGAGAAAGGCATCTCAAGTACCCAAGAAAGTGCTAGTGGCTAGTGCAGTGAGCAATGCTATTAACCACCATCAAACCTTACCCCAAAAACGAAAAGACCCCGGCTGTCCTACTATTTCAATCACAATTGGGGATAAGAAAATTAATCGAGCACTTTTATATCTTGGGTCTAGTGTTAACCTGATTCCTTACTCCGTGTACGAACAATTAGGGGTTGGAGAGTTGAAACCCACTCGTTGCACTCTCCAAATGGCTGATCGATCAATCACCTATCCAAGGGGTCAACTAGAGGATGTGTTGATCAAAGTCGGGGAATTAATATTCCCCGTTGATTTTATCGTTATGGATACACAACCTGTTGCCAACCCAATAAACCAAATTCCGGTGATTCTTGGTCGACCATTTTTGGCCACTTCCAATGCAGTAATAAATTGTCGCAATGGCTCCATGACTCTATCCTTCGGAAAGAGGTCTAGTGAGTTCAATATTTATAAGATGGGAAGTCTGCCCCACGTTCCTAAAACAAGTACACGAGAAGTTTGCTCTATTCACGAAATCACGCAGGAGGACTGCGAGCTTGAAAGATTTCTATTTGTTGAAAGCAGTTTTGACGCCACTAGTGCGTCCCTCCTTGAGCCTAATATCGTTGACACAACCGATGTTGATTATGAATGTTTCACTTTTTTGGATGATGACGACTCACAGCCCGAATATGAGTCGTTTGAATTTTTGGATGAGTCAGTCGAACCATCCGAATCGGTAGTTTGCAGTGATTTCGAACCTGTGTTAGAGTCCTTTGAGTTCGAGGTAGATTCCGCAATGGTTCTTTCGCCTCAGAAATTCGAACTCATGCCCTTGCCATCTCACCGTAGATATGCTTACATAGGTGAGAATGCTATTTTAAAAGTCTTACAAGATAGGCGGCAAGTTTTCAGTTGTACTATGGTGGACATCGAGGAGATCAGTTCCCTCATAAGTGAATATCATACACAATTGATGGATGATGCCATGTCAATAGAGGACCCATAGGAACATCTTGGGGGTATTATGGTGAGTCAACTTCCTCCCTTAGAAGTTGAAATACCCCCATTTCTTTTAATAAGGTACGAGAATGCCAACACTCCACTGATTGCTGATCATTTACATTCTCGTTTCGATGCATCACCATCACCTGTATATTTACCTCCACACCTCCCATACCACTACTTCTATCTTCCCAAATTCTTTGCGGACCACCACAACTTATTTTTCCACCAACCAATATTCTTTACTGATAAATTTTTCAAATGGTTGGTGTTGACTTTTGGCCGATGCAAAGTTTGGCAGTAATGTCTAACATAGTTTAAATGAAGTTTGGGGGGGGGTCTTTTTGTATATATTTTTGTTTTTCTTAACAATAAAAATAAAAATTCAAAACATTAAAAAAAAATTATAAATAAATAAACAGGGAAGTATTCGTGTTTTGACCCTCTTGGTTTAGCATGACAGTGAGGACACTGTCAAGTTCAAGTTTGGGGGTATGCTCGGTACGTCTTCTTCCTTCGCATTCATTTGTACATATCTTGGCATTTGCATATTTATTTGAAAACCATAAAAATTTGAAAATTTTCAAAAATTATAAAAATTATTCTATTCAATCTTGGCTATAATTGACTTGAGTTTGACAAATAGGTTAACTGGTTAGGAACAACTAGATCTTAGACTTAGTAAATTAAAAACCCTAAAAATAACATTCCTTAAAGTTTAACGGTAGAAAGTATATGCCTTGTAGTTTATTTAGAAATAGGCATATTTTGGGTTCACTTCTTGGGCTAAGTCGAAACAAGGGAAGAGTATTGATGTTCTTATTAGAGTATAAGTTTGAAAAATAGTTCCTAGCTTAAGTCTAGATTCTGAAAATGTATACCCTACAATTTGCACAATCACGCACCTTGAAACTTGGAATAGTAGAAGAGACCTTGAAGTGCTCTTATCTTAAGTCCTTAGTCCGATGAAAATAAAAGAAAAAATATAAAAAATGGACACTGGTTTTTGTGATTACTTAAGGCTGCAAAAATAGAAAAATATTTAGCGAGGGTGCTTCATCACCTAGTGCCTTAGGCCAACTGGTTTGGGAGTCACTGCTAAAGCCTTGGGTGTTGCAAAGACTAGGAAGTACGCTTTAAAGTGCAAACGCATTTTGTAATCGGTCGTTGGTACCTCAAGAAGTATTAACGGTCGCATGAAGGATGTGTAAGCAAATTTCATTAGTACTTTGGACAATGGACAAGAGTATGATTGCTTGATTTGAATTTCCAAGTGTAGGGGTGATATATACACACACGTAGGGATATGTGATTGGAATTTAGATAAGAGAAAGGAATGAAGAATAGAACTTGTATCTTTAATAGAGTTGATAAAAATTCCTAAGTGGAGATGTAACCCTAGAAGGAAAACTTAAGAAATGCCGAAAGCTAAGTAGATCTGCAGGATATATATAATCTTAAGTTAAATGATAAGGAAGTGTGAAGAATGTGGGTGGATAATTTACAAGTTAAGATAATAGAATTCCTTGTTAGAAAACCTAATTGGAGAACAAAAGTCAATGGGCCAAGTTGATAGGATTTTGTGGGTGTAATCCGCTGAAAACCCTCAGGAGACAACACTCCTCCTACTAGGGACACCTAGAGGTTTAACGGCTTGTTGCACGAGCTCAGTGCAATCGCGTTTCCCTGTGAAAGTGCGGTTAGGTTTTTTTGTAGTGAATAAAAAAATAAGTTTGCTCGAGGACGAGCAAAAGGTAAGTTTGGGGGTATTTGTTCAGACCATAATATTGCATTTATCATTTCCCTATTCTTATCCTTTTTATAAATAAACAGGTACTCTTGACGCACGTTTGTTGCATATTACAGGTTACAGGTTTCTGAAGCAAATACAGTGAAAAAGACACAAAGCAACAGAAAAGGGACTTTTGACCAACAATTAGACGGATCCTAGTCAAGCCCAGTTCACATAGGTGCAAGGCAACGAATGTCAAGATGAAACGGTTAAAAAGCCCAATACAAGTTTTCACTGAAATATCTGGAGAAGAATAAGAAGCCCAACAGAGAAACCACATATAAAAAGACACAGCCCAAGAATCCAGGAAAATAACCCCAAACATTGACAAGTCAACTCCACAGTTTGGCCGCGGAACCGCGGCCAAACCTAGCCTGGTGCCGCGGTTCCGCGGCCGTACAGAGAGCTTGTCGGTGTAATTTTGGTGCGTCGGTGCGTCAGTGCAGATGTTAGGATTCTTAGGGGGCAAATCAGTAATTGCGCATGTGCGAGACTCTGAAACCCTAATTCTCCTGTTTACTTATAAATTGTAATTTAGATCTGTAAAAAGTCATGCCTCTTTTCAATAAATAAAATTCAGAAATTCTGGAAGTGACATTCAGATCTGTTCTTTATCGCTTGGAGGGAGCCATCACCATTAGTAAGTATTTTATTCTTTTAATTATAATGTCTTCTCATCCCCTAATGAGCGAGTAGTCTCCTCGCTTGTTAGGGTTAGCCTTAGGGAAAGGGTTGAGAGATGAGATCTCTCACCCCTTTCAATGCCATATTAAATTAACCCATTAAGAACTCCATGCATGCGCGCACAACCGCTCCCTGCGGCACCCTACCCCTCGAGGTAACGGTGAACCGCAGTATAAAGGGCCGGTTGCGCGCGTTTTCCATAGGGGTTAGGGTAATTAACGATAAAGGAAGGATACGAATCTAGAGGAAGAAAACAAACATCTTCCCAAAAGATTCGTATCCACTTTATCGATAATTACTATAACACCTAATGGATCTAAAATACGGCATTGAAAGCGGTGAGGAAACATCAATCTCCAAAACTTCCACTAAGCCTAACCCTAGCAAGAATTTAAATTAGATTAATTAAGTTTTAGATCTAGATTTTTGTAAAACCAAAACGACAAATAGAATCAACTCGTTAAGACACACTAAAGGAATTTACCCGTCTCTGTGGATCGACCCGTACTCACCGGCTAGCTGCGAAGCGACGTCGTTCTGATTGCGGTAAAACTCATGTTTTTGACACTAATCAAATGGTCAAAAACATGTAATTACCGCAATCAGAAACGGCGTCGCTTCGCAGCTAGCCGGTGAGTACGGGTCGATCCACAGAGACTGGTAAATTCCTTTAGTGTGTCTTAACGAGTTGATTCTATTTGTCGTTTTGGTTTTACAAAAATCTAGATCTAAAACTTAATTAATCTAATTTAAATTCTTGCTAAGGTTAGGCTTAGAG
This sequence comes from Agapanthus africanus, assembly GCA_030015575.1. NCBI lineage: Eukaryota > Viridiplantae > Streptophyta > Magnoliopsida > Asparagales > Amaryllidaceae > Agapanthus > Agapanthus africanus. Next base: position 311,298,465 of record JASDDO010000024.1, read on the forward strand.
GAAGTTTTGGAGATTGATGTTTCCTCACCGCTTTCAATGCCGTATTTTAGATCCATTAGGTGTTATAGTAATTATCGATAAAGTGGATACGACTCTTTTGGGAAGAGTGACACGTGTCACGCTCTGGTGAGCACAAGCGCAGTGCGCTGGGCCAGTGCGCTGCGCTGTTGCGCTGCTGACACGTGGCGCGCTCTGGTGAGTTGCGCCAGTTTAAGAGAGTAGTGCTCTATTTTAAAAGTGCATAGCGCAAGTTGTTCTGGAGCTGACACGTGACACTCTCTGGTGACTTGCGCCAACCCAAGAGCGCAACAGTGCAGATTTACAAGTGCAAGGCACTGTTAATTATCTTGATCCAATTTTGGATCAAAGAAAAGAATCTTTTAAGTATCCAGAACCAAGGGCTCAACAAAAAGCAATGCCTTTATGTAGATCCAATGATCTGTGAAGTAATACTTCTTTTTATCTTTTTGTGATTGGATCTTCTTGATCTTTTTTCCTTTTTTATTGAAGATCTTAATCTTGTTCTTAGATCATTGATCTTTATAGAAGAAAATTCTTCTTTTTTTTAAGGTTTTTACCTCTCTCTTTTTTCTCTGAGTTCTTCTCAAAATTTTCTTTAGAAGAGTTCTCTGTTTTTCTCTCTGTGTTTTTTTTTATCTCTATGTCTTTTAGACCTGGAGTCTAGGGGCCTTTTTATAGTGCCATTTGATTTGTTAAATCAGTTGAAAAGATCTTTCTCTGAGTGATTTAGGGATTTTCCCCACCGTTGGATATTTGATCCAAGGGCTTCTGTTTTACAGAAGATAATCTTCTTGTTTTAACAAGATCAGAAAGATCTTTCAGAATTTTTCTGTTTGGCGCAAGCGCACCTGCGTTTGACACGTGTCGTGCAGCGCAGAGCGCAGCGCAACTGCGCTGCCACGTGTCGCGCAACGCAGAGCGCAACCCAGCTGAAGCGTTGCTTCCTTTATTTTCATTTTAAATAGAGTCTTGCTCTGATTGGGTGCGCTACCTTTGGGCGCTGCGCTGGCGTGTCAGCTTTTGACACGTGGCGCGTTGTGCGCAGCGCAAGGAATCTGAAGCGTTGCTTCAATTTTTGAATTTTTGAAATTCAAACAGAGCTTTGCTCTGATTGGGGGAAACAGTGCCGAAGACCCGAACTTAGTGCGGTGATAACCGTCTCATCGCAGTGCTCGGGGACCTCGAGGAAAGCATTGTAGAAGCGAGTGACATATCCCTTAAAGGCTTCTTTGTCCCTGCTCTTTATGGTGAAGAGGTAATCGACCGTCTTCTTCTGTCTTCTGTTCTCGACGAAGTGACCGAGGAACTGGGTGGCCAGCTCATCAAAGATCGAGATGGAGCGTGGCGGGAGTCCCCGGAACCAATCTCGGCCAGCCCGGATGAGGGTGGTGGGGAAAGCTCGGCATTGAGCTGTGTCCGAGTTATCTTGGAAGCTCATGCCCGCTGTAAATGCATCCAAGTGATCTTTTGGTTCGGACTTCCTGTCAAAGAGCGCCACCTTGGCCGACTTGTTCTTGGATGAGACACGTTCGGCCAGCAATTTCTCGGTGAAGGGCTTCGTGAGAGAATCCGCGGAATACCTATCCCCTTCGTCGGAGGGATGGCCGTCTCGCCGTATACCCTCGGTCTTCTTTTAAAGGGCCTCGAGTCGGTAGTGGTAACCCGAGGATTCTGCACTGTCGGAGTGGCGGTTGTCCTCACTCCGGGTCTGCGCCACGGTACAGCTTCGATTCCGCTCTATCAGGTGTCTCAGATCCTCGGGCGAGGCCCTTCTCGAGTAGTCCCTGCGCTCGTCGTTCGCGCGATCCTGGCGAGAGTGGGGGCGTCGGTCATGCCTGGAAGCAGACGAGCTGACCGACATCTCCTCAGGAGGAGAGAACGGGTGACGGGCATTAGGGCGACGGCCCAGTTTTCCCTAGAACAGCGGCGTGGAGCTATCCGACGCCCAGCGATCATGGAATTAATTGCCGCGTGTAGGTTAAGGTGGCCAGAATCGGCCCACCGGCGCTCAGTGGCGCTGAAATGAGGGTGAGGTAGATTGAGGGCTAGGGCTTGAGTGTGCCCGTCCGCCCTTCGGCGGACATCGTTATCCCGGGAAGGGGGAACCGCGCTTTGGTGAGTAGGGCCCGCCGCTTGAACACGGACGAGAGCATCTACCAGCGTCGTAAGCCGGTCTATCCGGACGGAAAAGGCATGGATGGCATTAGGAGGGGGAGGCGAGTCGCTCCCGCCTCCGTTGTGGCGGCTCGTATTTGGATCGTTGCGGTCGTCGCTCGGCATTGGACCGAGGGCGGGAGATCAACTTTTTTTGGTGGAACAAGATAAGTTTTTCATTCCCATAGACGACGCCAACTGATGGAGCTTCGGATCTTCTTCAGATGCTGTCCTCCGTCGATACTGCGATGGCCGTATCGGGTGGCTGAGATTAGGTTTGGGAGTTGTTGAGTGTGGATCTCAATGGGTTGATGTTGGACGCCGAGCTACCTGCAAAAAATTCCCGGGATGGGTGACCACCGTAGGACCCTCCGACGATCAAGTTAGAGCCGAGGTATATGTGCAGAGTAGCGGCGTATTGGAATAATTCCCCTCACCTGAGACGTCTGAGAGATGGTTTTTTATGGTGGTCACATGGAGCGAGCAGGTGCGCGATCTTCGCCGTCAGTTACGCCCCTGACGTTACGCCTGCGTGAATGATGGGATCCCTCCATTAATAACGAGATACGCTCATTAATGGGGGGATGCGCCAGCGTGGGACGCGTGACGTAGGGCGGTGGATATCTCGCCCTGGCAATATACGCGGAGCCGTTGTGGAACGCATGGGATCTGCGCTCCTGGTAGGTCGGGGAGGCCGAGGAAGCTCGGCACGTCGGAGGCTCGGAGATGATCCGGGAGGTTGAGGAAGCTCGGCACGCAGACGGTTCGAAGAAGAGCCGAGATAGCTCGAAGACGAGCCGTTGGTAGTTTCCTGAGTGAAGATGGAATGTATTTAGGAAGGCCCTCTGGAAGGTCGAAAACGTTCCTCAAGACGAAGTCCCGAGGAATTCTCATAGTGCGACTCATTTATTCCGCCCATGTAGCCTTCAGGATATGTCATCGGCCACGTGTCGTAATTTTGAGGAGATACCACTCGTGAGCATCATCACGGATCGAAAGAGAAAGAGGAAGAAGGCGCTTGGATTTTTTGGAACTGATCGACTGAGTGAGAGAGAGAGGAATGAGATGAGGAAATATGTTTTATTTTTAAGAATTTCGTGTTTTATTTTTTCTTTAAAAAAAATTCCGACATTGCCCCGGCTGCTTTAGGGGTTTCTCTGCCGACCACAAAGGGGGAACTTAAGCTTGCCACGAAAGTTAATTTTGTCTATACAAATACTCCTGCGGTGTGCACCGTAAAGACATTGTTTGCCGCTATGGAGGGGACCGTACGGTTTTCCTGAATTGTAGAAGCAAGCCATCTTTATATTAGTGGCATGTACCTTGCTGCCCTCTTGAATAGACAATAATGTGGCAGCATTGGAAAGACAATTTTCTGAATTTTTATTTTTTTTCATAATTTGTACCGTACATCTTAATGTCATTACAAGAAGTATGAATACACAAAGTTTGTATCGGATGATTGCAAATTGAACGGATTTTCAACAGCATAACATTTTATAACTTTAGATTGATGTGTAAATGGTATTCCACTCATGAAAATTGAAGAGAAAATAAAAACGCCAAAACCAAAAAGTCTTGTGCTGATAATATCCAACTTAGTTACACTCTGGAAGGATTTATTTAGGTCCCTTGATCTTGAAAAAAAAATGTAAAAGTAAATCTCTTGGCAACATGGCTGGAAAAACTTGATCAACAAGATATCTTAATGCGAATATCATAGAGCAGTGATATGACCTCAGAGTAAATCCTGAAAATTTTCTTGTAATGATTCCTTGATTGATATAAGAACAAAAATCATATTAATAAATACACTTAGATACTCTTGCAAAATTTAAACGTTAGACATCCGGAAAGAATAAACTACCAAATTAACATATCACTACGTCAACAAAATCTTTCTAACTTAATTTTCGACTGCTCATCGCCGTCTCCTTTCTCTACGTCTACCGCTACCACTTCCTCTACCACTACCTCTACTCCGATTTGTCCTGCTTCAACCTAGCGATTGGATCCCCCTCCGTATCGCTCCACCAGATTCCTCATCAGAGTTGTATTCTTCGAGTTTTTTGATATGAATGTGATTTCTCTGGACCCACCAGGGCCCAACTTGACATTGCTGGAGTGGCGTGCAGATGCCTTCTGCCGCTCTTGGAGAACCCTCTCGCCAACAGGAAGAGCGTCCTCTTCTGCAAGAGAATGGCGCTCTGCTCCTCACCCTCCATTACTGGTTCAAAGTGTTCCTCAAGGAAAGAAGGCTACTTCTTGCTAGATTGAGGATGCGATGAAAGAAACTCTGTGGACTGCTCCTTCAAAGTCCTGCATAAAAGATCACTTTTTAATATTGTTACCGACAAAAATAGATAAAAGAAAGTGCATGTTAGCAATGACATAAACCAAGAAATTACGAAAAATCATATGCAATTAACTATTGGCAACAATGATCTTCAGTATGTTCACTGAAACTACAATCTGAAGCATGATGACAGGAGAGCCTAAAATCAGTGTCAATTTTAAACAGCAAAGTATATATTCACAAAAATATTATATGCAAGCACCATAGTAAATGAGGCGATTTTGTAAACATGATGTTTATGAAACAGATAGCAATAAGTGAAACTAGGAAAAGGATGTGTGCATAAAGGAACAACAGTCTCTTTTATCCATATCAAAAGCCAGAATGGACAAGAGTAATATAATTTGTCTTTTTGGTAGAGTGTCTTTGTTTCTTCAAGTTATGGCATGATAATTGTTCAAATTAGACTTGGGCATGAAGAAGACATGGGTGATGATGATGATGATGATGATGATGATAGATCATTATTTAAACTGAACTATAATTATAAAGATTATGAAACATCTTGCAAAATTTGAGTTTGTTCGGAGCTTTGGAATACAAAGAACTTGTAATCAATGTTGTAAAATCCGGAATATTCGGATCCGCTCCCAAAACGAACAAGAAACACAAAATCCGGTCTTAGATCTGGTCAAATCGGATATCCGGTCGAATAACGGATATGCAATCCGTATTGGATCAAATAATTAACTTTTAACCCGTCTCAAAGCCCATAATATAAATCGCCTTTTTCTATCATTTCTCTTAACAAATTCCTAGATTAGGGTTTTCTCCGGTGACTTCTCCAGCTACTTTCCTTTCTTCTTGTTCTAATTTCATTTTGTATATTAGAGTTTTCTCAGAAATGCTATCCTCCCATTCTCTAGATATGCTTTTGTGGATATTTGATTGGATGATTTTTCATCATATTTTGTAATCTATTTATACCATATGGATTACTGTAATATATAAGTTTCATAATTTACAATGTTCATCAAGAATTTGTGAAATTGTTTCTTTGAAAATGTGAACCATAAAATGAAAGTTGTGTATTATTTTAACTTTGTTGTTTATTTTAGGACTCGAACCCATAATTTTCCAAATTAACTCGAACAACTGATAAAGTAAAGGACAACTACAGCAATAACCGATGCGCGGAAGGAAAGAAAGTAGTAGATCGAGGCTCGCTAAGGGAATCTCAGTGACGAGAATTGGTTGGTAACCGATTCACATCCCAAAAGAAGAAGGGTTGTGATAAGAAACGCTCAATTTTTTATGCTCTTGCGGTTATATTCAGGTAAACGATCTTCTTCGGATAATTCGTCCAACCCCAGGATAGCTATAATGTCCTGAAATTCTTTGTAACGTTGTAAAGTTTGCTTAACTCTTTGTGCGGTTTCATAATATTCCTTGCCAACGATCCGAGGTTGTATCGCCTAATGAACTAAGTTCGTATCCAACCCATCTGGACTGCTTTACATCATATCATGGATGAGCTACTCAACTAGGTGGATATGGTTCGGGCTCACCGGCCGGACAGGAAAATTTTAACAGACAGAGGAGCTCCCCCACAATCGCCGGGGGCTCACATCCACTTGTTCCATTCCGCTGCGCTCCACTAGTTCAACGGAAGCTTCTATCGTTCGTGGTTTTCCAGTAGGAATCACTCACTTGTCTGGTTGGAGTCCTCAAGACTCCATACGGTATCAGGAGGTGAAGCTGGGTATAGTAATGGACTGAAAATCCTTGTGGTCTATTAAGTAATTATATATTTATATTAGTTATATATAAAGTAATAAACTATATATATTATAAAATATATTAAATATGTATATTAAAATATTAATGGGCGAATAAACCAAATAACCACCGAATAATCCGGTTATTCTTTATCCGCCAGCCAAATGAATGGATACCGAATCCGGATTTTTACAACCTTGTTTGTAATATTCCGGACATAAACCATATTTAGTATGTATAAAATTTGACTTCACCAAAATTACAAGAAGAAATGGCATTGCAGTTCATGTTGATGGCCAGGAATTACATATTGATATGGTAATACCGGTACTTAGTAATAATCATTCAACATGAGATAGAGGATATACCCATAGGATTAAAGTGAATAAATGTAACCATATAACACACATGAACACAGGAAGGAGATTTTACAAGACTCCTATTTGACCGGCTATATTTGGTCAGAATGAGAAATAAGATACAAACTGTACAGTGCACGTGTGGATACTCGTGTGCGCGTGAGCAGCTGGGTGTATGTGTCAGGAATTCAAGCGATGACAAGATTAAAAATTCTGTGTTATCCCTAACTAAAAGTCCATTTATTACACAGTTCTGTGTAAGGATGTTATAAGATACAGAAACGTCTGAAATTTGTCCTTCATTGGTTCTTGACCAGCACTTCAAAATATAATACTAAACTTAAAGATCCTCGCTACATAACTTGTAGGAAACTCAAGCAAAATTTTGTCGCAGAAACCTTTGGCAATATTCATAGAACATTAGAACGCCATAAAATTTAGTGAATGTGCATGCGTCATTGCAATAGGAAAGCTTTTTACATCCTAGACATAATGATATAAGTTGACACATGTTAAATAATTTTTATAAAAGACATAAAACAGATGATGCGGAACTCTCATCTTAAGGCAAGTTCAAGGAATGCACGTGAATGTGTGCATGTCAATCCTCACAAGCAGAAGCAAGGCAGTGCTAAAGCCACTGTTACAACCAATGGTTAAAAAACAAAAAGAATCTGCCTTCAGAAGAAGCTATGGAATTTAGCTCGCTAAACAGCTTTTTCCTTGCCAGCTTAGTCTCTTTCAAAGGTCGACGAAAGACCTACACATCTATATTCAATGATTATTTCTCCTTCAACCTTGGACTTTGTTTGTTAACGCTCAACAATATTTGATGTTATTGCAATATCAACGTGTTGAAGGCCGCGCATAATTAATGTAAGTAGTGGTATATGACAAATACTAAAAGGAGAAATTCTACTGTAGGAAACAAGTCAATTTGTGGTGCCTTATTTTCAAACATGGCTTTAAAGCGACGTCTTTCAAGAAATCGCTGGTTAAACCTATGCTTTTCTTTGATGATTTCTTTTTCGTGTTAACATCATCCACATTTTTCATCACAATTGTCTTCTTCTTCTTCTTCATTCTCAAGACGGCGGGCTGCAAGATCCATATTAACTTTTGGCAATTTCCTCTTGATCTGCAAGACAGAAATAACATTAGGCATGAATTTGTTGAAGCATAAGGAATAGCCACCTTAACCAGCAATCCACAAAAGAAGCAACATACAGCAATACGAGAAGCATGGTCTGCCTTTCTTTTCTTGTTTCTGCTTCTCCATATAGGCTTCATACACAAACGGATTAGATACAGCTTGTGCCTGCATCATAAACAATAACATAGCTGATGGAAAAAGCCATTGGAGATCTGAAAATGGCCTCATAAAATGGAGAATCCAAAATTGACAATAAATACACAGTTTATAGTCTCTAATGCTAAATTGGAAGGATGTTAGCAAATATTGCAAGCATCTTCTTTGCTTCCTTTCATGCTAATCCAATTTGAAATTCTATAAAGGATACTTTTACTGTTTTACACACTAGTTGTAGATAATGCTAAACAAAGATAAATAAGATGCAGAATCAAACGGAAAGGTTTATTCAATTTGGTTGGTCGCCTTTTGGATGCATGGACTTAAACTGCATGATGATAAAAGATAGATCACCATATCTTCCGATGTCCAACTGAAATAACCATATTTTTGGCTTAAATATTTGATTCGACAAGGATTTGGTACTTGCTCGTAGTCATGGATGATCTGACCTCATGTTTCCAATTGTAGAATGTATGTTAAATTTTTTTTGTGAGCTTCCTGAATCTCAAGGTGGCAAATGGGTCGCGCGGCCCATGGCCCGGCCCGAGTGCGACTTGGCGGTCCGGGCCGGGCCGGCTGACCGAAGAGCCCGGCTTGGGGGCTGGACTTCGGCAGCCCGAAGACCCGGCCCGAGTGCCACATGGCAGGCCCGGGATGGCCCGGCTGACCGAAGAGCCCGGCTTGGGGGCTGGACTTCGGCAGCCCGAAGACCCGGCCCGAGTGCCACTTGGCGGGCCCGGCTGACCGAAGAGCCCGGCTTGGGCTGGGCCGGGCCGGGCCGGACTGAAGGCCTGGCCCGAGCGCTAGCCCGAGCCCGGTTCGGCCCGAGCCTATCTATAATAACCATTGTATCCAATGCTCTGAAATATCAAATTGCCAAAATCAATTACCATGTTTTCCTTGTTGACCACAATTAATTACCATGTTCACCCAAAAAAGATCCCCAACCCAAGAAGAAAAAAATACCAGTGGGATTGCAGCCATTGGTGGTGTCCCCAAATGGATGGATGTGGAATCCATGAAGGCCAGGGGAGAGCCCAGCTATTTTGCCCCACTTGGGTATAACCTGCAACAAAACTTTTCAAGATCAAAGGTGATGATGCTCAATATTGGTGATCTCCAAGATCAGGACACGTGGCAGATGACGTGTCCCAGAACTCAGAAAAAAGGGCCCACAGGAACCGACCAGGCCACCCCTGTACCCGACCTGTAAGCACAAGCTGGCTCTCCTCAGAGCCCCTGCAAATTGGCCTCCTCGGCCTCTCAGCTCGCCCCGGGCTGCCACAAGATCGAAACTCCTCGGCCCTCGCGCTCGTTCCCGAACTCCTTTGCCGAGGCCATCTTCCTCGGTTCCTCCGACCGACCAACTCCACCACTCGCAGGCGTAACCGCCGCTCCGCAAATCTCGTCACTCGCAGATTCTCCGCCAGCAACATCCCACGTTCCACGCCATCACGATCCCCATTAATGGGCGACCCGCTCTTTACGCGGGCATGACGTCGGGAGCGTAACTGCCGGCGAGATTCTCGCGCCTGCTGTTGCGTGCTACCGCCACTATATAAACCCCCATCACAGAGGGGTCAAGTAAGCCATTTTTACTCCACTTAGCCGTTACTCTGCTCGGATCTCGTACTAACTTGATCGTCGGAGGGTCCTCGGTGGTACCAAACCACCCGGGACTTCCTTGCAGATACTCAGCGCTACACTCCTCAAAGTCACCAATCTCCTCAAAACCCATTGAGACCCACACGCAACAGGAGATCACCTCCGAGATCCACCGGAAGATCGACGGAAAACAACATCTGAAGGAGACCCGAAAAGGATCTCCATCAGTTGGCGCCATCTGTGGGAAACTAAACTCCACAAAACACAAAGTTGGCCTTCCGATCTCCATCCATATGACAAGCGACCACCGTGAAGATCCAGGTACCAGCCGCCGCCTCCCCCTCACCTGAGGCGTGGATGAACCTCCCCCGGCGACCATCATCAACGCCCTCGCCAGCCGAATAGATCGGCCGCAGTCCCTCGTGGAGGCGCTCGTCCGCGTCCAAGCGGCTGGGCCAGGGGCCCAGCCGCTCCACCGCCTCCAAAAGGCTCTGCCCTTGTCGGCACGGCTGACCGCCGGCAGGCTACGACTCCCGGCCACAGATCTCACGGGCCGATACTCCCTGAGTCCCGCTGGGTGCCCCACGGCTCCACACCAAGATCCGCCGCCAAAGCGCCTCGTCTCGAGCCTCCTCGCGACCCTTACTCCCTGAGGAGATCTCGGTCACCTCGCCTGTCCACAGGCACGATCGACACCCCTCCCCCGACGGGGTCGCACAGAGGGGGCTCGCCACGACGGCTCGAGAGCCACCTCGCCCGGGGATCTGAGGGACCGCATCGAGAGGAACCGAGGCCGCGCCCAGACGCATGCCTCCCACAGCAGAGGCCAGGGATCACAAGGTGTCGAATCCTCGGGTTACCACGGCCGACTCGACGTCCTCGAGAAGAAGATCGAGGGCATGCGCCGGTAAGGTCGCCTCTCGGACGACGGGGCTAAGTACGCCGCCGACTCACTCATCAAGCCGTTTACCGAGGGACTGCTCGCTGTCCACGTCTCCTCGCGCAACAAACCCCCGAAGGTCTCTCTGTTCGACGGAAAAATCGACCCGAAAGACCATTTGGATGCTTTCACCACGGGAATGAGCTTCAGGACCATTCCGACGCCGCCCAGTGCAGGGCATTCCCAGCCACCTTCATTCGCTCTGGTCGGGACTGGTTCTGAGGACTCGAGCCTTGCTCAATCTCGACCTTTGACAAGCTGGCTACTCAGTTCCTCGGCCACTTCGTTGGGAACCGTCGGCAGAAGCGCACGGTCGACTATCTCTTCACAATTAAGAGCGGGGACAAGGAGACGTTCAAGGTTTACATCACCCGCTTCTACAATGCCCTACTCCAGGTTCACGAGCACCGAGACGAGACCGTCATCACGGCGCTCAGATCTGGTCTTAGGCACAAGGAGTGGTTGCGCTCCTTTGTGTTGGCACAGCCTAAGACCATGGCCGAGGTCAAGGCATGGACCGAGCGCGAGGTTCAGCTGGAGTCCGAGGTGAACGCGAGCCTCCCTCGAGCAGAACGGTCCGACCAGAAGAAGAGGGCTCGGGAAGAGAGGCCGGAGCATCAGCAGCCCTATCACCCCAAGTTCCAGGAGTACACCCGGCTCAACGTCTCTCTCGCAGTCTTGCTAGAGGAGGCCCAGGGCGAGGGGTTCTTCAAGTTCCCTCCAATCCCGCGTCAGGCCTCGAAGCGAACCCGGGGCCCTTACTGTGCCTTCCACCGGACGCTGGGCCATGCCACGGAGGATTGTAAGCAACTCCGGGACTACACCGAGGAGCTCATCCGATCGGGGCACTTCGCCGCCTACTTGAGGGACAAACGGCAGGCCGACCGCGAGCAGGAGCAGCGTCCCCTCCCGCCAAGCTGACTATCGGCCAGATCATGCTCGTTTCGGCAGATGACCAGTCCGGCGCTCAGGGAGCCCCGTACCCGGTGCCGAGCACGGAGACTAACAAGCCTCCGGGGAGCTCGGGCCACGCTAATAAGGTCATCTACTAGCATGTACTTTTCTTTTGGGGCAATGTAAACTCTTCTTAGGGTCTGTTGTTAATTTAATAAAGATCAATGAAACATTGCAAAAAAGGAAAGGTCTCATTTATTCCAAAAGGGTATTATGGGCTCCTCAGCCATACATACAAAAAGAAAAAGAAAATTACAACAGCGGGGGAAAGGGGTGCAGAGAGCACTGCTCGGTGATGATCTCCGCCAGCCGAGGCCTCGCGAGATCCAACCTCAGCCCTCGACTCCCCCGCGCACGTTGACCCCGAGCCTCAGTTCGTAGCACTCACGGACGTGCGCCACTGAGCGTGCCAGCCTACTCGCGGAGATCAGGCCGAAGCGCCTAAGGGACCGCAGCTTGCCCACGGCCTCGTCGTAGAGCTGCTCGGACAAGGGGTTGTAAAGCCCCGGCGACGCCCTCCAGATGGAGTATATCAGCAGCTGCAGCAGGAAGGAGCGCCGGGGGAGCAACCGGCCGAAGTGGTCTTCGATGCTCCCATAGACCAACTGCACCGTGTTCTCGGTGCAGTTCTGGTCATAGAGGTATACGTCTTCGAAGTGGATGATTTCGGAGATGGTAAAGGGGAAGTCCTGCATTCTCAAAGATTTGTTTGCGAGGAAATGAAGGACCAGTGCTCCTTCAGCCTTATATAGCACACTGCCCCCCAACGGAACTCAACAGCCGTCTGCTTTCGCCCCAAAAGTCGCCGCCACGCGGCGATCATCGAGCCTTCTTTGGCGGAATCGAAACGACGCGACCCTGGCGCTTTGCCTCCCCCCACATATAATGCGCATGCTACACGCACGACCGCCGCGACCGTCCCTGTTTCCCATACCTGCAACTAGATGGTCGGGCGAAACCTCATGAAGAATCAGCCGAGCAGCTACTCTGCTCGGTTATCCATGGCCGGTAGCTTCCCTACTCGCAACGCCAGGGGTCAAAAGCCCTCGCCACGAGGCAACCACGCAGCTTCACTGCCCGGACATCCTTAGTAGGCCTCATACGGCCCCTCCAACGCTAAGGATCAAAGTCCTCCGCGGAGGCAGTCGAGCGGCTTCCCTGCTCGACTATCCCTGGCCGGTAACTTCCCTACTCGCAACGCCAGGGATCAAAACCCTCGCTAAGAGGCAATCGCGCAGCTTCACTGCCCGGATATCCTTAGCAGGCCTCATACGGCCCTTCCAACGCTAAGGATCCAAGCCCTCCTTAGAGGCAACTCAGTAGCTACCCTGCTCGGCTATCCCCGGCCGGTAGCTTCCTACCACGACCGACAGGGATCAAAAGCCCTCCCAGAGGCAGTCGAGCCCGAGGATCCCTCGCTCGGCTATCCTTCAGGACAAAAGCCCTCGTCAAGAGGCACCGGGCAGTAACCCTGCCCGGCCAAAGGTCCTTGGTAGGCTTCTTACAGCCCTTCCCGCGCTAAGGACCAAAGTCCTCCCAAAGGCAGTCGAGTCCTTGCTCGGCTATCCCCGGCTGGTAGCTTCCTACCACAACCGACAGGGATCAAAATCCTCGCCAAGAGGCACTAGACAGTAACCCTGCTCGGTCCCCGTCCTGGAGGATCAAAGCCCTCGCAAGAGGCAACCGAGCAGCTACCATGCTCGGTCATCTCCGACTGGTAGCTCCCTACCCATAACGCCGGGGATCGAAGCCCTCGCAAGAGGGATCCGAGCGGCTACCCCACTCGGTCATCCCAGGCTGGTAGTTGCCTACCCACGACCCCAGAGATCAAAGCCCTCGCCAAGAGGCAACTGCGCAGCTTCACCGTCCGGTCATCCTTAGTGGGCTTCTTACAGCCCTACCAACGCTAAGGATCAAAGCCCTCATAAGAGGCAACCGAGCAACTACCCTGCTCGGTCATCTCCGACTGGTAGATCCCTACCCACGACGCCAGAGATCAAAGCCCTCACCAAGAGGCAGCCGCGCAGCTTCACTGCCTGGTCACCCTTAGTGGGCTTCTTACGGCCCCTCCAACGCTAAGGACCCAAAGTCCTCCCAGAGACAGTCGAGCCCGACCCTCGCTCGACCATCCCCAGCTAGTGGTCGTTACTCGCAACGCCAGAAGTGAAAGGTCCTCGCCAAGGGACAACCGAGCAGCTTCCCATTCATGCTCGGCACAAATACGGCAGACAGCCCTCTGCCCGTCACATGCAGAGGATCCGAGGCCCCAACAGGGGGCATCAGGTCTATCCAAGTCTGAGCGATCCCCCCTCGACTTCGGGGCCATGGAGACGCTTCCTTCCCAGCAGCGCTTGGCACGCTTGGCAAGTGATCGAAATCAACTCGACGAACGATCGCTAAACAGATAGCCGACCTGACATGGAAGCCCAACAGTGCAAACAGAGATATCTTACGAGCATTCTTCACGAACAGAAGATAAAGTGCAAACCGATGAAACCAAAGAAAAAAGCTTTATTACCAAAGGTAAGGTCTTTACAAAGGGTATTTTGGGCTCCCAGCCTTACAAACTGCCTGAAGGCTTACAAAAAATTCCAAAAGCAACAAAATGAAAGGAGGAAGATGGGGGCTTTAGGCCTTGGGGCCGGACGCGACCTCGAGGTCTTCGACATCCACCACGGGACGAGCAGGGTCCTCGGCGACTTCCTCGTCAGGAATCTCTTTCCCCTGCTCCTCTGCGTCCGCGAGGGGGTATTTAGCCCGGAGCTCTTCGTCGACGAGCTCCGGCATCCGAGCCTTAACGGCGTCGAGGGCCTCGTGCCAGATGAGGGTTGTGGCCACAGCCAGGTCATCATAGAAGTCCTTCGACTTCTTGTAGCCCTCCATCGCCTTCGCTGCCGAGAGGTCAGCCAACTTCGCTGCTCTCAGGTCTGCCGACTTCGCCGACTCGGCCGCCGCACCCAGCTCCTTTCGGAGGGTCTTCACCGTCTTCTTCAGGTTGCCGGCGAGCACCTGAGCGTCCTCAAGCTTGGCTTCGGCAACCACGGCGGCCTCGCGGTCCCGGGCAACCTCCCGTTTCCCGGCCTCCATCTCGCCCTCCAGGGCGGCAACCCTCACCATCACCGCCTCCAGCTCCCGCTTGGAGCTCTCTTCCAGCGAGGCGAGCTGGCCCGCAGCCTTCATCACCGGGGCTATCACCTCGGCCTCCATGCGTAAGACGGGGGCAACGTGCTGGAGAACCTGAAAGATAGGAAAGAGATCAGAAAGATGAAAGAGGCACCGAATCTCACAAAAAACCAAACACTTACCTGCACGGACTCCTGAGCGATGGACGCCATCTGGGCCCTGAAGGTCCCCGGGGACCCTACCCCCCGCCGATTTCTCTATCTAATGAAGCAGGCTATCCGCGATGGATAGTCCCGAAGGCACCGCGAACTGGAGGCCTCCTTCCCCCACCATGATCGGCGAGGGCGGGCCCCGGGAAGACCTCCGAGAACCCCTCTTGAGCGGCTTCGATGGAGAGCCGATCTCCTCCTCCGAGGCCGGGTCTTCCAGAATTCGAGCCCGCTTCCGGCCCGGCGCTCTACTGGGTCCCGGGGCAGGATCCGTCCCAGAACGCTCACGGGACGCGACCACCGGAGGAGCCGGGGCGGGCTTCGAGCGGGAAGGGCCGACGCCTCCGGCCTTCGTGGCCCTCCTCGGCTGGCGCATGGAGGCTTTGAACACGTCCATATCCATGGGTCCTGCGCAAAACCAAATGCAAAGAAGTAAGCGACACAAGCAATATACAAACCAAAAAGCAAGCCTAACTTACCGACAAACTCAACGGGACTGAGCCCGGCCCAACTCAGAATCCTCTTAGACAGCAGCACGTCGAATCGGGAGATGGGCTCCCACGACGCTACTCTCACCGCAGCAGGGTCATTGGACTGGTTCCCCGGCAGGCATTTTTCCCTCGACCACTTGGTAGGCACGGGCCAGTCCTCACCCTCGGGAGGGGAAACGAAGAACTTCTTCCAATCGTGAATGGAAGAAGGCAAAACCACAACCCCTGTCCCGGCGGCGCCCCCTGTCGCTTTCTAAAAGAGAGGTAGACCCACCTCGGGTCACCTGCTCGACTCCCAGGATGATTTTTGAAAACGAGGGAAGAATCGAGGAGAGAGGCTGAAAGGAACCGCCTGTAACTTCAGGCGGATCAGGAACCCAAGGAGAATCCTCCATGAGTTCGGCACTGACTGGCCTGGGGCTAACCCGAAAAATTTCAGCGCTTCGACGACCTCGGGAGAGAAGGGCAGGCGCATTCCACCCCAAAAAGCTTCCAAGTACAGGGCGATCTCCCTACCCCGTACTTGGTCTGCCCTCTCTCCCTTCCTGACCAGACGAAGCGTATAACGTGAGGGGATGTGGAAGCGAGCCCGAGCATTGGCGAGCTCGTCCTCATGCCTCACCCAACACGAGGCGCCAGGGGCAGCATCTACCGCCGCCTCCCTGGGGCTGCCCCCACCGCACGATCCCAAGAAGAGGGTCTGATCCCTACCCCGAGAAGACTCAGGCTCAACTAAAGGGACCCTAGAACCTACCCCTACGACATCTACAGATTCCCTGAAAGAAGACATCTAACCTAAAGAAAATGGATCCTTGGGAAACGAAAGCAGAAGTAAGGAGAAGAACGCCGAGCAGCCAAGACTTAGAAGAAAGGAAATATGAAAGAGTAGGGACCCTGGAATGGGCCCCGCCTCTACTTATCACCGCAAACGTCCTCATCCAACGGCGCCCATCATCTCCCGCCAAAACGCTTTCTCGCGTCCAACGGCTCCGATTGCTCCACTTGTCGTTCCCACACTGAACCGCACCCCATCAGGCGTCGCAGGTATGCACACGTCGCGTCGGCCAACCGATGCTTGACACGTGGACCGTCACTTCAGTGGCAGGATGCACAAACCGGCGCACTTTCCTTAAATGCAGATATCTCGCATTGATTCACTAACAGAAAAGACAGCCGACAGCCCGGGGACGCGTCCCGACGAAACCTTAGTAGGGAGCTCACCCCGGACGGCCCGACAGTCCACTTCTGACCCGGCCCGCTAGCTGGTCGGGACAAGAGTGGGGGGCTAATGATGATGCTCAATATTGGCGATCTCCAAGATCAGGACACGTGGCAGATAACGTGTCCCAGAACTCAGAAGAAAGGGCCCACAGGGACCGACCAGGCCATCCCTCTACCCGACCTGCAAGCACAAGCTTTCTCTCCTCAGAGCCCCCTGCAAATTGGCCTCCTCGGCCTCTCAGCTCGCCCCGGGCTGCCACAAGACCGAAACTCCTCGGCCCTCGCGCTCGTTCCCGAGCTCCTTTGCCGAGGCCATCTTCCTCGGTTCCTCCGACCGACCAACTCCACCACTCGCAGGCATAACCGCCGCTCCGCAAATCTCGCCACGCGCAGATTCTCCGCCAGCAACATCCCACGTTCCACGCCATCACGATCCCCATTAATAGGCGATCCGCTTTTTACGCGGGCATAACGTCGGGAGTGTAACTGCCGGCGAGATTCTCGCGCCTGCTGCTGCGTGCTGCCGCCACTATATAAACCCCCATCACAGAGGGGTCAAGTAAGCCATTTTTACTCGACTTAGTCGTTACTCTGCTCGGATCTCGTACTAACTTGATCGTCGGAGGGTCCTCGGTGATACCAAACCACTCCGGGACTTCCTTGCAGGAACTCGGCGCTACACTCCTCAAAGTCACCAATCTCTTCAAAACTCATTGAGACCCACACGCAACAGGAGATCACCTCCACCTGGAGATTAACGAAAGACAGCATCTGAAGGAGACCCGAAAAGGACCTCCATCAAAAGGGCTTTTCTGATTAAATTGCTCATCTATTTTAATTTTAATTTTAATTTAGTTCACTCACCAGTGGCAGTGTCGTGAATAAAGTGAAGAGAGCCTATGACAGCGTTGTTTCTGTCGCCGCCAGCGATGAGGGCCACACCCTTGAGACTGCCTCTAGTCGCCATGGATGCTGCTGCTTCTTCCTCCTCGATTCTATAGGCTAAGGTTACTCTAGCCTTTATCTTTGGTTTTCTTGTAATTTTTTTTGGGTTCATCTTCGATGCGGGGTGGCAATCAGGCCGGCCCGGTTGAGCCTGCCCTATAGGCCCAGCCCGACCCAAGCCGGGCCTAGGGCTGGGCTCCAAGAAGGAGCTCTTGGGCCGGCCCGAGGCCCGGCCTGAGAGCGGTCAAACCGAGCTTGGCCCTGCCGAACACCGGGAAAGCCCGGTGGGCTTAGGGTCAGGCCGGGCCTGCCCGGCCCGATTGCCATCCTGACTTAGATCTGTAGTACATTTCTTATGGAAACAATTGGACGAGATGAAAGCATAACTATAATGGCTGATTGGGGTAAACATATACTATAACAAATAAAGCTAAATCAAGGATATCCTGTGCAGCCTGAACACGAACACAGACTCAGACACAGGAAGTTTGTAAAAAGGAGGACACGGGGACACGCTTATATTATTTATCCATATATTTAATTATATATATTAAACAAAATATAGTAAACTATAAGAAATAATATGTATTAATACAACCTTAATAGCATAATAAAAATAAAACAAAGGTTATAAGTTTATCCAAAACCGAAAGTTTTTTTAGCACAAACAAATACCTATATAAAACTAAAAGTAAAACACATAAGAATACAATCCATAAAAATGTAAACATGTAAAATATTAACCCTTTTTAATTGGAGCCAACTATCATATACCGAGCATCAATATTGACATTTACTTTTGTGGTCGGTTATGAAAGAAATTTAGTCGCTTACACTATTTAAAAGTGGCATTTACTCTTTCTGGTAGTCCGTCATGAAAGAGATTTAACTCCCAGACTATTTAGAAGTGTCGAGCACGTCCAATATGAGCGGACATGGCCTGAATGTGTCCGCAAGTGTGTCCGGCGGAGTGTTCAAGTGTCCATGTTGGAGTGCCGAACAAGGCCACGGCAAGCAAATAGAAGTGTCCGTGCTATAGGGACCTATCAATCAGACTTCCGTCAAAAATGCCTACTATGATTTGCACTGATGTTAGACCGTGACAGTAGCACCCGTTTCTACAGCAGTGCTCATGTTATAGTTTTATAGTTTGAAGCCTACTATTTAAAGTTCAGTCCTATTCGAACTCAAACTCAAGTGTTTTAATTTCTTTTTTTCCTTTTTTTTTTGTGAGATTTTTTTTTGTGAGCCTACTATTTAAGGTTTAGGATTATAATGAAAGCCAGATTGACGGATCTTGGGCATCCAACAAGCCTTTAACAACAAAATATCAAACATTTATAAATAAAGCGAAACCTTCTTATATAGGTGATAGTCAATAAAGAAACCGTGCATATAAGCTCTCAGTAGATTTGTGCCAATCAAACTTGTCAAATTTAGCCACTCAAGATCTTCCTTGGTTAGGAATTTGTAATCATCATAGATGACACTTTGAGCTCCTTCTTCCATTTCTTCCTGAAATATGGAAAAAGCAAGCAACATAATCTAACTGAATATGTCTCAAAGGTGCATGGTCACATAATTATGTGAGAATAAATTGACCCAAGTCACAATCATTTATACCGTTAGATTATCAAGATGTGAGCACCACTTTAGAGCGGGCCCTAGAGCAGGTATGAAGTAGTCTGGTGTCTGGCTGCAATCTAGAGCCAATAACATCAAGCCACTGTCACGGAAAATACATGTATCATTGATAGCTCCAGTAGTCGGTTCAATACCGGTCATATTATCCCCCTGAGTGTAATAGGGAAACAAAGTTATCAGATAGTAAACTAATAGACAAACAGATGGAAAACAGACATGGCGTGTGCACGAATTGAAAAGAAAGTACTCTGCTTTACTTTGTGTACTAGATTTTTCGGGTTAGTCACACGCACGCACGCAAACACAGCAAGGGGTATGAGGGGTAACAGAGGAATTATTATACAATTTAAGTGTTCTGATATTGATATGTGGGAGCAACTAGTGCAAAAATATTTGAAGATATATCTCCACATTCTCATGGTTTTCTATAACCACCAGGAACCTGTACACATAAAGCATAGGCCAATTCCTCATTTCAAATATATAAGCGAGTCAACGAGGAAGCAAAGCATCTTTCCACTCCTCTGAACAATAAATGTGATCATTTGTATAAATCGATGCGCATACATGTCTATGTAATAACAACATTCATATCAGTCCCATACAATAAAGAACAATGTATATGAAAGAGTAACGCTCACCGTATTAGGATCCCAAACGCAAACAATATGTTTATCAGTACTGACTACTTTTGGTCTGCAGAGTTGAGTGTCTGGTGCCACTTGATGTTCAATATTGGGCTACCATACCTATAAAAATATCATAATGTTTACAAAGCACCATAGTTAGCCAACAAACTAAATATGGAAACATGTAGTGCACTCTCATTGTTATCCATTTGAACAAATGACATGAATATTAAATGTGAAAATAGTGCTTATATATGATCCTTGACTCAAAGATGGTCAGATTTACACAAGTCATAAATTAATATCTGCATATTAAACCAATATACGTGTTATGAATAAAATTAGCCAGCAAGAGTCGAGAGATACAAAAGATTAATGTTTAGTAGTGCTGTTACAGATTTTTAAAAATAATGCAACAAAAATATATGAGTAACATGTCATATTCATGGAAAATGGTTTCACTTTCACAATCATATAGGTAAAATAACTCGCCAACTATCTTAAAAGGAAAAAGAAATACGTTTACTGAATAAGCTACTCAATAGCGTTAAGTCACACCACTAGGACATCATTCATGCAGCTTTGTTTAACTAATGATTCCAATCAGCATCCCCAAACAAAACCATCAATAATAACAATAACAATAATAAAAATAATACTATAACTATCGCATGAAATTAAAAATTGGTTAAAGGCTTGATTCCAAAAAACTACCAAATGCTTTGGCCTAATTATGAGAAACTGCCGAATTCTTGTTAAATACACAATAAACTACCATAAAACTTTCAAAAACTACATGAAACTACAACAATACTTTCAAAAACTACGAAAAACTACCATAAATAAGGTGTCATGTCAGCAATAATTGCAAGGAATTACCACAAAATTTTCGAAGCATGGTTGTTTCTCATAATTTTAAGAGAATTTAGTAGTTTCTCGTAATTGAGGCAAAGAATTTGGTATTTTTTTTTTGGAATTAAGCCTAAGTTAAAACCTTTTAACATTATTTCTTTTATTATAACTTCATGTAATTTTTGGCGATAGCTTGTGAAACTGCATTAATTTTTGAAATGACATGATTAGAATTTTTCATGCTTCATTCATCAGGCAGCCCACAATTATTATGGCCCCAACCGCTCTGCAATACATTCAAAGAAATAAATGTTATGCAGAAGAAAAAATTCCATAACAGAAGAATTGAATGTCTCCCCGAGAACACCACCAAACCTGTGTGATACTCGCTTTACAATCAAGTCAAACCTTGATCCTCTTCACAACACCATACATTCCCAGCAACCAAGTGGCTAAACGAGTTATAAAGGGATTATGAACCTCTAGCTATAGAATCATTCTTGAAAGTGTTGCCATTTGGGCAATCTTACTTAACAATTGTCCACAAGTTCACAAGTTACCACTGAGGTTTAAATTAAAATTAAAAAAAAAACTAGCAAATATCAGTGTTTGGGCACAAAAATCCAACTTTTGAGCCCACCACTGAATTTTAGTTCACAAGTTACATGTCAAACTTTTGGGTTCATGCTTCATAGTATAATCTCCTCATATCATTAAATATTAGAACTACTCCCTCTAAGAACCAAATTTCAATTGGCTAAAAACTCTGCACACGACAAGGACCCGACTTGCAAGTGCTTGCATGTTAAATGACCTCCTAAAATTTTATCGTTAAATGTGTGTGTGTGTGTGTGTGTGGGTGGGGGGGGGGGGGAGGCAACTCAAAAAAGCTCCAGTAAAGTGATCTTATAAGACAGCTTAATGTAGAGTTGTCGACACTAGACAATGCTAAAGAGAGACGAAAAATACTAATAAAAATAACACACACAAAAAAGACTACACGGTTTCAAAAAGTGAGAGATACACGGCCTTATTTAACAAAAAAGATATGCAAAATGATTAAAGGATCATGTAAGATTAGTTTGATATAATCATGCCTTCCCAGCACTAGTCCCGACAGCCATGAAGTACCCATGAAGTTCATTGAACTGGATTGCAGTGACCTTCTGTAAATGAAGACAATATGAATTTTTTTATTTCTTCTATTTATTTAATTAATTGTTTTTTTGCATACTCAACATATAGCCTGAAGACCCACCTAATCAACATCACCAGTAGGTATAACGGCATTAATTGTACCAACCGACGATTTCTTTCTTCTATCAAAACATTCTACAGCCCCATCATCACCACCAGTAGCAACAAGCCCAACGATTGTGTGGTGTATATAAAATAAAATAAAGATTATACAGCCAATTTTCAGAAAATCCAGAAACTTTCCAATGTAAAATGCTATATTTGCCACCGATTGAAGAAGCGCTTAGGCAACCATTATTAGTATCTTTGTATCACCTTCACGAAACTACATTTACAGCAGGTGATTGAGTGCTGAGGGATGAAAGAAACCGCACCTGCCTGCAAATATTGAGAAATTAGGACATGTGGAATGACAAATATATCAGCGTAGATAGTTATTTTAAAAGCTGTAAGTGGAGAAAAAAGATAAGTTGTTCTATCTAGAAATAAAGGATGGCGTGTACTATAGATTCCCAAGAAACAATGCCAAGAAATTCATAAGGCAGTACTTCTGAACCTGTTCCAAGTTGATTCTGTAAAGATCTGGAGATGATGCAGCACAAAGCAAGTCACAGGACCAGCTGTCATACGCAATATCTCTTCCCATCCTGATAGAATTATAACCATATATCACGTTGATGTAATCTACTTAGGCTGAATATCAGAGAGATAATAGGTAATCTTCATGATGATTATGACGATTGATTATATCTATATGTTCCAAGCTAGTCCTATCCAGGGTCGTCTCCATTTATAAAATTGCCGACTTGAAAGTTTTCCTCTAGAGCTGTGTTGACAAAGACATAAGAAACAGATGAAAATGAAGATAAACCTTGGAATACACAAGCTGTAGTGGCTTCTATATTTTGCATGAAGGCAAACAGAGCGGTCAGAACATAAAAATGCAATCTTGGAATAATCATCAGCAAGCACCTACAATCAATAGTAATTGCTGTCATCATTCTGTTCAAGATGTAAACTATATGAATATGGAGGAACACGGGACAAAAAAGAAGGCCATAGAGTTCTAATATACACACCGAAGAAAATGCATTTTAGAGAAAATCTTATCGAATATGTAGGTCCTTTTACAATACAGCTCTAAGAACATATTAAATAACATATGACTGGAGTTCATCAAACAATCAAGTTATAAACTTCACTACAATATGTATAGATGCAGTAGTTTCTAGTTACATAAACAAAGGTAAAGAATTTTGCTGGTAATTTACCTGAAAGTTATGATTTCTGAAAACAGGAGCCTTTCAAACTTCAATGACAATTGCCTTAACTCATATACTTTTACTTGCGGAGGATAAATACCTGGTGTGAAGATTAACCGAATATCAAAAAACAAGTTTCAAATTTCAATATAACAATCCACTTTATGTATCACAAAGTACATGTTGGAAAGAGTGCTTGAAGCTCTTGGACTTCGCATTAATCGATTCTATGAACAACCTGTATAGTTTATACATAATACAGCAATTCCAAAATCAAAGTTATTGAAAGTAACATTCTCCAGAGAGAAAAATCAAAGTTATTGAGAGCGGCATTCTCCGAAGCATGGCCTACACAATAGATTAGCCACTTAAACAAAAACTTGCAATGCAATTTTTGTGGCGCCTTTCTTGCTAGTAGCACTGTGACATTAATCTAGCTAATTACATATTTACATCCATGATGATAGTGATTTCGGTGTACTCTTGGACCATCATATATTTTTGGTGTCGTTCTGGCCCTTTACTCTTGGAGGTTTAGTATTTCGTTTTTTCTCCTTTCCCCTCACTAAGTCAGGCCTGTTTAATTGTTAATACTTAATAGCTTCAGGGTAAACTGCTTTCTATAAAACTTTCAATGTAAATTTCACTTTCAATCAATAAACTGTGTTTGCTTTCCAGTGGTCTCACGTAAATTTCATAAACTGGTACAAATTCTCAAGCCTTGCCAAACACTGCCGGTAAAATTTTCATAATTTTCATGATTGAAGCCATAGAGGGCAAAATAAAGATAAATTCTTTCCATGTTAACAAGAAGATGTTAACAAAAAATGCGGGGACATCAATAAAATTGGCATTTTGATTCATGCAACGCTCGTTTGAGCTACTTAAGATCGCTTTTTAAATTTTCAAGTAATCTAACCTGTAACTGCAAAAGATGAAACTTGAGATACCTGATGCGATAACTTATTCGCCATCAGGGGTCCCCTTAATTTTGGTCATCGCGGTCTTCAAATTCAACTCTTGGATTAAATCCACCCTTCGCTGATAATCTAATCGCCATGAATGGAACAAACAAGTTCAGTGATGAAAACAGATCAAAAATAAAAGCGAGAGAGATCGAAGAAGAGAGAAGAGAAGGACCTATGTCTTTTCTAAGGGCTTTGAGCTTTTTGGGAGCGAGCCAAGCGGCGAGAGATGGGGTAGATCTTCACGCCATTGATGGAAGTCGATTTGATGCTGCCTCCTTTGCTCTCCATCTCTTGAAATCGACGACGGCGATAAAAACCCTAATTTTCTCTCTCTCCTCTCTCCTCTCTCCTCATCTCTCCGCAAAAGATGAGAAATTTATTTTTAGGGTTTAAGCGATGCCGGCAGAAGGAGAAACGGGTTCCGGGGTTGGGTAACAACTTACAATCCAATACTTCCCATTTAATTTTTCTTTTTAAATCCCATGGGCATGAACCAACACCGCGGATGTAAAATTAGATATTAAAATTTTCGGATTGGGTATGCATAAGATCTGCACGTCTGAACCTTAAATTTGGATCCAGCCAAACCCGTTTTCTGTATTCAGGGTAATCAAAATCAAAATGTATAACAAAAACACATCAATTATAAATGGTAAAATATAAGCATGGTAAATTATTGTATTATATTTAGCAGCCGTGGCATTTAGGATATATAATATAATATTGTTTGGTCAAATTATAAATTTTACACCTACATAGTTGGCAGAAGTCACCACAAATTTTACATATTATGATTGTCCAAGTTTAAGCCCTACGAATCCCAACTGGTTTTCCTATACCCGAAACCCACCAATGCAATCCGAAGACCAAAATTACTTGTGTTGGCATCATGCATTGTAAATGCGTCGGGTTTAGATGGGTTTTAGACTTGGGTTCTAAATTTAGGATCAAATAAAAAACAGTTAAACCCCATCCGACACGATCCGTTTTCAACCCTAAATTGGGTATTTCAATTTTTGGATTCGACCGTGAGAGGAGCAAGGATACGGCCCAAATCCTAAGTTTTGTGGAGTCCAAACAATTTTAAATCATTACCTCCATAACAATTTTCTGCTTTAACACCATATTTACATTAGGATGGCTAAGTTTATTGGTGCTGTGAAACTTATAAGTGTGCCGATTGCTCAAACACACTATACATAATTTCTCATGCAGGGATTGAACTCGATATAAAATCGAAAATGCTAGTAGTTCGTGGTCTTTTAGTAAAAATCCACACGTAAGATATTAGTGATTAATCCTAAATTGATTAATGCATGATTTCAGTTAATGTTTGTGATTTAGAAAGTAGATGTATCTTTTTCTTATGTTCTCTTTCATACGTCGTGTAAAGCAATCATTGCATTGGGGACAAGTAAGATATTATTTCGTTCCCTTTTGTTTATAAACTCTTTGCTATTCCAGTAATTGCTGTAAAAAATTATTCCAAAGGGCCCTTTTTCTACCCTTGTACCCTTTCATTTGTCCTTCTTTTAAAATTCTTTTTGGAATAATAAGCCGTAGATAGTAAGAGGGCGAGTGGGTTTGACACCAAATATCTTGATCGTCTTCGAAAGCTGTATCTTTAAGCTACAACATCGCCTGCAATTAGAGAGACATTTTAATATCAATAAACATCGATAAGAGAATAATAGACAAATTATGACATGCCAAGGGGTTGTTAGCTAAATGCATGCTATCTTGGATATTTTATTAATTGGAGGGTTTTTTTGGTAAAAACATGGAGTTCGTGGGCAGTAGTTGCATGGTGTTCCTTTGGGGGCGCCGGCAGTTGACTTCGACACCACTGTAGGGTTAGTAGGCACACTAACAAGGCTCTACAATCCATCGACCATGCCAAAATTAAATTTTCATGTGCCGAATAACACTAAGCAAGATCGTATACTAGAGTTAAGGCGAAACTAAAAGCAAGTAAACAACTTTACTCTAAAGGGAATTCGAATTACAACCTTTGTAGATCGGTCATTCACTTCTTTAGCTCCTTGATGAAGTCCCTTCGCTGCGATCGTGGTTCTCCCGGGCCCTTGCATGGCTTCACGAGGCGAAAGGTGCGACCTTGCTTGAAGTCTCCGAGGCCTAAGATGATCTACGTCGAGGGAATTCCGACTCAAGCTCCTACTTCACTAACTAGAGAATTAGTGAAGTAAACACTCTAAACTAAAGTGCTAGTCTAGTAGAGAATGGAGAAATAAAAAGTGGGTTCTCTTTAGAATTTTATTTCTCACAAGCTTTCTCACTTTTTTCAAAACCCTAGCATGTTTTTTTCTCTTGCTCAATGAAGAAGAAGATGAACTAAAGAAAGAAAAGAGGATAATGATCAAGTGAGAAGGCTAACAATGGTGAGTGAGTATCATATACTAACTCTTGTAGAGCCATAACCATAGCTAATTGTGTGATGGTTAGGTTAAAGTCCAAAGTAAAAACAAACCTAATGGACTTTAGTCAATGCATTCACAAGCTTCCACAAGCTTCATGCATTTTCTAATTTTCCACTAATTTTGTAATTACTTTTAAACATTAAACCCAATCATAACAAATAGGATGGTGTATGTCTCATACACACATGAATGTTGTATCATCAACCATGATACAATATGATAACACATTTTAACATATATCATATATATGTTAAAGTAGTGTACAAGTGAGAAAAAACCCTAAGTGAACAAGTGTTAGCAAGTGTAAATTAGTATATCTAATATACAATTATACACTTAATTATTAAATCAACACTTGACTTAATAATCCGGTCATATCTCATATAACCGGCTAACATCCATTATATCGACTTATCGAATCAACACATGATTCGATAACCCGGTCATATCATATATAACCGACCGATACAAAAAGTCGCGAGAATAAAATACGGTATCACATACACGTATTTATTCTCGGTCTCGCACATATCACATACGTGCTCCTATTTCGTTTTGCCTGAGCCAGTAAAACCTCTATGTAGGACTCTAAAGACTCGTCAAAACGCCGGCAGTAGGTAATGATCACATCACGCACCCATAAGCCGTCAGCGGTACTAGCTGGACGTAACGGCTACCCGGGTATTGAGCAATCAGAAGATCAGCAAGCAAGCCCGCTCCAACTCCTGTAAAAGCCTGCCGGTAACACTTCCCGTATAGTCCGGTCTCCTCATCTGATATGTCGCATATCAAGTCTAGGGGTGGTAAACGTCAGACCCCAATAACCGATAAATCGTGCCGATGTGAGACTCATAACGGGTCGAGAAAATACTGGTAACACTTACCAGCAAATCTCTAAATCAGCCCTGGCCAGGGACTTCCCTGTTATAGCCAATCGAGCACAGCGCAACATCAACCCCCAATACCGGAAGAGACGAAACCCCTCCTATCGCTCATTGCCTCCATTCGACTCGGGACTGTACCCAAAAACTACCGTTTTGCACGCCCTCATGGACGTGGTAAGGTGGAAATCAAAGCACAGTGGGAATCACACAAGACTCTATGACGATCTCGGGTTTACAGACTAACCTGCACAAGTGTCACCAGAGAACTGCCATCTGACGTAAGGTATAATACCATCTGGGAGTTCTCGGCGAGTCCGTCCAGTATACCCAGTCTCCACTGAGCACCCGTATACCATCTCTGATGTCAAACACCAATGGATATGGGATCATCCATCGCCCATCTCATGGGTCGAGAAGCGTATACGCTAGTCTACACTGGTATATCGATGCCCCGTCTCGATACACCCATGACTAGTGACCTTGAAGGATGTACTTATGAACTACCATGTCCCCACTAGTATGATCCGCATTATAGTCCAGGTAGTCAGGTACACATCCTAAGGGCTTTACCAACATGTAACGATAAGACAGTATAAAGAGACAAGTATACATGTTAAAGTAAAGTGCAACCAGATAGCATACTATCATATCGAGCAAGAAAGTCCTCTCTATATATGTCCAAGCATCCGATATAATATACATCATCTGTACAATACTGGCCTCTAGGGCATACATACAACTAACAATCTCTCACTTGCACTGGGGCCAGCTGCTGTAGTATCGCATACCAAGCATCCCAAAGAGTCTCTCAAACTGTATCTGGGGAATGGCCTTCGTGAGTGGATCTGCAGTGTTGTTCTTCGTGTCAACCCTCCTGACCTCGATCTCCCGGCGATCAACTATCTCCCGGATCAGGTGATACCGCCTCAGAATATGCCTGGATCGCTGATGGGACCTGGGTTCCTTGGCCAAAGCCACCGCTCCATTGTTATCGCAATACAAAAGTATTGGATGCTCAATGGATGGAACCACTCCAAGTTCAGTGATGAACTTCTTGATCCAGACAGCCTCTTTGGCAGCATCGTTGGCAGCGATGTATTCAGACTCCATCGTCGAGTCTGCCACGGTTTCCTGCTTGGAACTCTTCCAGCTAACCGCCCCTCCGTAAAGGGTAAAGACAAATCCCTACTGCGACTTAGAGTCATCCTTATCACTCTGGAAGCTCGAATCGGTAAAGGACTCCACTTGGAGTTCTCCATTACCATACACCAAGAGCATCTCTTTAGTCCTTCGTAAGTACTTGAGAATGCTCTTCACAGCCGTCCAGTGACTCTCTCCAGGATCAGCTTGATACCTACTCACTATACTTAGTGAGTATGCTACATCATGTCTGGTACATAGCATCGCGTACATGATAGAGCCTACTGCCGAAGCATAGGGTATCCCTTGCATGCGAGCTCTCTCCAAATCAGTCTTGGGAGACATCTCTTTGGAGAGAGTGAGCCCTGAGATCGTGGGTAAAAACCCACGTTTGGACTCTTCCATACTAAACCTCTTTAGTATGGTGTCAATGTACCTGGATTAGGACAATCCCAATATCCTTTTAGATCTATCTCTATAGATCATAATTCCCAATATGCAGGAGGCATCACCAAGATCTTTCATTGAGAATCTTTGTGATAAGAAGAGCTTCACCGATTGCAGCATAGGAATGTCATTTCCTATCAAGAGTATGTCGTCCACGTACAATACGAGGAAGACAACCTTACTCTCTGCCACCTTCTTATAGATACAAGGTTCATCTACGTTTTTGACGAAATCAAACTCTTTGATAACGACGTCAAAGCAGATGTTCCAACTCCGCGATGCTTGCTTCAATCCATAAATGGATTTAAGCAGATTGCACACCTTCCCGCTACCCCCACTATCTACGAAGCCCTCTAGCTGAGTCATGTACACGCACTCTTTTAAATGGTCCAAGTTCTCTACCTTTCCTAAGCCCATGTAACTGATTACATATATGGGATCCTGACCCGGTATCTAATACCCAGGACATAGAGCAAATGGAGAAACAGTTCTCTGTAACGAACACACCCGAAGAAAATGCATCAACATGTACTTTCTTCATTCGGGTGGCATGGGAATCCTGGTATTCCCCTATATCCTGTTCAGTCGTATAACTCTTATAAGAAAGAACGGAACCAACGTTCCCCAGCATGTTATTGACCGAACCCGCATGTTATACTGTGCTGGGGAACGTTGGTTCCGTTCTTTCTTATAAGAGTTATAAGACTGAACAGGATATAGGGGAATACCAGGATTCCCATGCCACCCGAATGAAGAAAGTACATGTTGATGCATTTTCTTCGGGTGTGTTCATTACAGAGAACTGCTTCTCCATTTGCTCTACGTCCTGGGTATTAGATACCGGGTCAGGATCCCATATATGTAATCAGTTACATGGGCTTAGGAAAGGTAGAGAACTTGGAGAAGGTGATAAAGACATAAGAGTTGGAAATGGTGCAATTGTTGCAGCTAAAACCGTCGGGGAATATCACCTTGTATTACCAACTGGTAATACATTGATTCTGAACGAATGTTATTTCATGCCGAACCTGATATGCAACATTATATCGGTTTCTTTGTTGAGTAAAGAGGGATATAATTTTGTATTACAGGATAATGTTATGAACATTTTTCTAAACCAAAAGTTGGTTGGATCAGGCACGATGTGCAATGGCATTTATGTTCTAAATCAATCAACAGTTCTGAGCATAACAAACACACACAAGAGGAAGAGTTCAGAAATGAACGAATCCTTCTTGTGGCATTGTAGACTGGGTCACATCAATGCGACACGACTAGATATGTTGCATAAAGATGGATATTTGAATCCGTTTGAATTTTCATCTTATGACACTTGCCAGTCATGTCTCAAAGGCAAGATGACCAAAACTCCGTTTACGGGACACGGAGAGAGAGTTACGGAACTCTTGGGACTGGTACATAGTGATGTATGCGGCCCCATGTCTACACATGCTAGGAATGGTTCTGCGTACTTCATTACATTCACTGACGATCTCTCTAGATTCGGATATGTGTTTCTGATGAAACACAAATCAGAAGCTTTTGAGAAATTTAGAGAATATAAACAAGAAGTAGAGAACCAAACCGGGAAAAGTATTAAAATCCTTCGATCTGATCGAGGAGGTGAATACTTGAGCAATGAATTCCTGGACTTCCTAAAAGAGAATGGGATTCTCTCTCAGCTGACTCCTCCATATACACCACAACACAACGGTGTATCTAAACGGAGGAACCGCACCCTATTAGATATGGTGCGCTCTATGATGAGCACAGCTGAGTTACCTATTTCCTTCTGGGGGTATGCGCTGGAGACAGCGGCATACCTATTGAATCAAGTTCCATCTAAATCTGTACCCACCATACCATATGAGATATGGAGTGGGAAGAGACCATGTCTTAAACGTGTTAAGATATGGGGTTGTCCGGCGAGCATTAGGCGATGCGTTAACGAAGTTAAAACCCCGATCGAACCCGACAATGTCAAAGTTAACCCTCTCTCTGTACAATTTTTAAAAACTGGGTTTTTTCAGAATTAAAAATACCTAAAAAATTCAGCAGGGTTTTATAAGAATTGTGGTGAAATACGACAGCATGCGCCGTACATTCCACCGCGGAACCGCGGCAGTACCCTGCTTGGGCCGCGGTTCCGCGGCCGTACAGAAGATACATGCTATTATTTTTCCACAGTAATTATTTATTCTGTTATTAGTATTTTCTTGGTATTTTTAAATTAACTCAATTGTTGATTATTTTGGGGTTTATTTTGTAATCGTCAATTCGATCGAAGAATTTAATTTTTGTTATGTTATTCCGGATAATTTAGAAAGTACTAAAATGTTCGAACGGATATCATTAACTCAATTTTTCCCGGCACGAAAAACATTCAAGTGTTGAATTTTTCTCGGATTTAAATCTTTCGGAAAAACGTACATGTGATGCGATGGACCCTCTAGAAGACAACAAACCTTAACTCGATTATGTGACCGTCTTGAACTGCCCTTTGAACCTTAGGGTTTGGGGCAGTATGGCGTGCCACATGTGAGGCGTTGGCTTGACCCTTCTACGGCTAGACCGTTGCTACTGTTACGTATTCTGGAATTTTTGAACTCCACTCAAGTGTTGAGCTATTATGGAAATCTTGGGTATTTGATTAGTCGATCGGAAAGTTTAATATTGTCTATATATCTGGAATGTGATACAATATGTGGAATTCATTCAGTTAGGCATGAAATGCGAAGTATGTGATATTTCGGATTTACGATGTCTAAAGTGATTGTGGATTCCAAATGTTGTAGTTTTACACTTTCTTTTTTGTGACCGTAAGTGTAATATGTGATATCGCCGGTTTCGTTGCTATATGTCAACGACAATTGGGATGCGCATATTTACTTACGTTGATGACATGTGATGTTATGTGTTGCTGGATATGTTATATTGGATCGTCGCGTTTTGAATAGCCGGGGGTTTTATGTGAGATGAGAGTTTTTATTTTCATTCATGTAAATTTAAATGTATGTAATATTCTTTTATTGAGGCACTTCCGGGATGAGGTCGATGTCACCATTTGTATATTATTTACTTTTCTGCACTAGGACAGACCCAAGGAGGGGAGCACAAGTAACCGGGTTCTAGGGTCCAGAGGGAGACCAACTCGAGGAGTCGAGTCCGGTCTCCTAACCCTAGAATTGGTAGGGTTGCTTGCCGCTCTCGTAGGGGTCTAGGGGTGTGGGTTTGGCTATTCGTCGCGACCGTGGAATCCGTGTTTTATAGAGGCTCAAAATAAAACACGGACGTCCTAGTATATCCAATGTTTCATATGTTTCTTCTGCTGCGATATCTGTGTTGTGATCATTTGATGTTCTGTGATAAATACTGTATATAGTATATATGATATATTATATAGACGTTACTTATGTTTTACACCCGCGCTAGCCCTGCCCTGCTCTGCCGTTAGTTACCTAACCAAACGGTGCACAAGGGGACATCGAGGCGAATGCGGATGGCATAAGTGTACGTCGTATTTATCTGTGATGTTTAGGTGAATTAAATGATGGGACTTCATTAATGTGATTAATGAAAGAAAAGAAACCTAAAAGATGTTGTAGAATCAAATTTTCAAATAAAAAGGGTAGCTACAGTTTTGCTTTGCATAGCGGTATATATGATATACCATGCACCTTATTCGATGAGGAAAGAGCCGAGATCCCTTCACCGGGAGTGACCTCTTTAGTAAAACTGGCAGATGCTACAACACCCGGTTTGCTTTTGATTGCTTTTGGAGTTTTGCTTTGCATAGTGATGTATATGATATATCCTGCACCTTATTCCATAAGGAAAGAGCCGAGATCCCTTCACCGGGAGTGACCTCTTTAGCAAAACTAATGAAAGCCTCAAAATCACTCCATTTCAAAATTCACTTGATTCTACAACGATATCAAGTTCATTATGCAATAGGTTTTCAGAAAAACCTGTCGTAGCCCTCCGTCATTTCAGATAAGAACTATTTAGTATTCGTGCTGCGTTTGTTGGCCTTTGTCAAGGCGTAGTGTGCGGTAGCTAAATGATGCTTATCTGTTTATGCATATGATGCAGATTGTTTTGGGGGTAGTCGTACGACCTTGTTGGCCTTTGTCAAGGGTCGTGCGAGTGGGTTTGATTCAATCAAGAAATGACGGGTTGAACTTGTTGGAGATAGTGCCCTCATAGTCAATTATTGGATCGCAGGTACGTGATTGCAATGATTGCGGAGGACCTATCCCGGTAGGACAGTCTTACTCGAGATGATAGTATGCTATCTGGTTTGCCTTTATCAGTCGTGTACATGTTCAGGTGACTGATTGCATGTTACACTTTGATAGAGCCCTTAGGATCTTGCTTTACTCCCAACAGTATGATGGCGATCATATACGTGAGAGTTGGGTAGTTTATATGCATATCCTTAATTGTGGTCCCTAGTCGTGGGAGTTTCGAGACAGGGCATCGATACTCCGGAGTAGACTAGTGTGTACAGTCGAGACCCCGACGAGGGGCGGTGGCCGGTCTCACAAGCCACTGGTGTCAGTTGGATCACTTAAGATGTATACAGGTGCTCATTGGGTTATGAGTACACCGGACAGGACTCGCCGGGAATCTGCTAGTTAGTACTATACCTATCGTCAGATAGCAATTCCCTGGTGACATGTGTACAGGTTAGTTCATCGACCTGAGGTCGTCATTTGTCTCGTGTGAGTTCCCACTGTGCTTTGATTTCTACCCTACCACGGCTCAAAGGAGTCGTGCAAACAGGTAGCTTTTGGGTACAGTCCCGAGCCATATGGAGGCACGTGAGCGGATCGGCAGGGGATTCGTCTCTCCCGGTATTGGGGGCGAGGTCGTGCTGTGTCTAGGAGAGCCATTACACAAATCCATGGCCATGGTAGGAGATTTACTGGTAGGTACTCCAGTAGTATCTCAGGGTGTATTGAGGCTTCACTCCGACACGACTTATACTGCTATTGGGGGTCTGACGTTACTAGCCCCCTAGGCAGATATGCGATACTCATAGATGAACGGACCGGACTGTATATACATTGTCACTGTTAGGCTCAGTAGGGTTTCTGGATGAGTTCACTCATCGGCCTCCCTTGAGTTCACTCATCAGCCTCCCTTGAGGTCAGTCCATGGGCAGCCGTTACGCATAGCTAGTGCCGCTGACGGTTTGTGGTTAAACCCACTGCCAGGGTACTGACGAGTCATTAGAGTCCCCCACAGACAGTTTCCCAAGTTCGGGCGAAACGTTGTAGAGGCCGTATGGTTTTATGGCAGGGTTCGGAAAATGCACGTGCGTTTACGCACGTGTTATTTTTCGGGCAGATGATACTGGTCGGTTTTGGTTTAAGCCGGATCCGAGTATTATATTGAGTAGGTATAATATCTTTGTCTCAGTTGCATTTGTATTCGGTCGTAATACAAATGCGGGTATATTTATACAGTTTCGGGGTTATCCTGAAAGTTGTTTCAGGATCACTTTTGGAAGTTGCCAGTTTCCAGTTTTCTATCAGCCGTCTTTTAACATTCGGTTAAAGATGGATTTATCTTTTCTTCAGATGAGGTGAGTCGTGCTTCTAGAAGGTTCTAGAATTTGGTGACTAGGTTTATTGGTGTTGTGTTCTAATTGGTTGCTTTTAATGATAGGATGACTAAGGATATGAGTCATTGTTTTCATTACGGTTTTTTGTTAAGCTTAAGATATTTGTTCATGATATTTTGGCTTAAGGTTACTCTCCCCTTCTCCTACGGTCACCCCCTCTCCATATATGAGGCCGGCCCCCCCTCTCTCTCTCACAACTTGATGTTTTATTTTGTAGAAAAAGATATGATAGTATTTGGGGTGCATGGAATTTTACAGTTCACTTCATTCCATCACCCAATTCCCTCGGCAACTTCATTAACCGATCGTCCACGGATTTGGACGAAGTGAGACAAATTCATCTACTCATTCTCTACATCATTCTTGGTCGTCTCTTTTAGCAAACTTGGCGATCGAGTTGCCTCAAGTCAGAGGCGGGAGCCCGTTTAAAGAATCGATCATGTGGTGCCACCTCGACGAAGGAATCGGAGATCGACGAGATCGGAGCAGCCGCAACGGAGCGTGGGATGATGGTTGAAGAACGAAGGACTCGGATCGTTCGGTATAACCTTTCTACACTCTTTACAGTTTGTTAGTTTAGCAATAATGGCAGATCCAGGTTAAAGTATACGATAGCGCCAGTTAAAAAGTTTTTGTTCCGCATTTGGCGTCTGTAGACGGCCGGGGCGCTAGCGTAGACTTACATTGGTATCAGAGCCTCACCATTTTGCTATACTAACTTGTGCTAACGCGTTTAAAACATCGATCCGACCGGAAATCAAAAATCACAAAATTACAACTTGACAGTTTCTGTTGTTTTTAAACGGTGTCCTAAAATTTTTCTACACATCTCAGAATACTGTGCAGGCTTTTATTAGAACGACGACAAAATTTAGGCTCGTGACCCCACCAAAGCGCCGCGGAAACGCGGTCAAACCCATGGTTTGACCGCGCATCCGCGGCCATGTGGTGAGCTCGTGCTCCCAAATTTGGTCAGTGGGTTCTCTGTTAGATTTTGTGGTTTTTGGTAAATATCGTTTTGGCCCAGATT
Organism: Agapanthus africanus; assembly: GCA_030015575.1. Classification (NCBI taxonomy): domain Eukaryota; kingdom Viridiplantae; phylum Streptophyta; class Magnoliopsida; order Asparagales; family Amaryllidaceae; genus Agapanthus; species Agapanthus africanus. The sequence goes on from JASDDO010000024.1 coordinate 311,333,994, forward strand.
TTGTTACTGTTCACCAGTAAGTCGTGGGGCCCACTTTTTGATATTTGGTCTTTGGTCGATCGAAATTTGAACACGTTAGTTTACAATGCTTACATTATATCTCCGACCGGGAATGTCATTTGATCGGTAAACCGCGTCTGATTGCTATAGTTCTTTTAGACGGGTTTGCGAACGTGACATTCGCGTTGATGTTCTGTGTTGTGCTGTGATGTTGCGGATTTGTCGTGGTGGATAGCAGTGTGCAATGGTAGTACAGTTTGTGTTTATTTGTACATTTGATATTGCGGGGCGAGCGTCCAACTTGTGGACTGCCGTCACTGCCTGTTGTATAATATTCTTTTGGGGCACGACCAGGTTGCGGTCGATGTACCTATTGTACTATTTTTCATTACTGTACTAGGTTTTGCCCCGCGACGAAGTGCACGGATAGCCGGGTTCTGAGAAGCAACGGGTCCGCATCTCATGGCTTTGAGAGGCAGAGGGGCCCCACTCTAGAATTGGCAGACTATTCGCCGCACTCGTAGGGGGTACAGGTTGACCCAAGGAGGGGTGCCCAAGATTACCGGATTCCGTGGAGTGCTGAGTGGTCCATTCATTATGCTGTAGGGGGCTGCCTCGCTTCAGGTTTTGGCGGGTAACTTGCCGCGCCCGTAGGGGTCTAGGTTTCATTGCACAGGCTATCCACACGACAGGGGAACGTCAGGTTTCAGCAGCGGCTCTGTGAAACCCGGGGATCCCAGATATCTGTATTGTTCTGTGATGCTTATTACTTTTCTGTAATGTTGCATATTATCACGCCTGGAGCGATTATTGTATATTGGTTTATATACTATTAGATGTTGTATATGTTTTATACCCGCGCTAGTCCAGTCCCCGCTCTGTCGTTAGTTAAGTAACCTAACGGGTGATGACGGGACCCAGTGACGAATGCGGATGGCATATACGTACATTTTATTTTCGTTCTTTTCTGGTGTGATCGATTGATGGGACTGCATTGATTCTGATCAATGCAAAGTAAAACAAACCAATTTACAGTTGTTGGAACAATTTAAAAAGTGTTATTGTAAAGACGTTTTCTTTTGTTATGCATAGCGGTATTCAGTGGAATATCCTGCACCTCATTCGACGGGGCAAGGGCCGATATCCCTTCACCGGGACTGACCCCTTGGGCAGAAGTTTGCGTCAGGATAATAACTTTACTATAGTCGATTACAAGTTGCTTTGCATAGCGGTATTCAGTGGAATATCCTGCACCTCATTCCACGAGGAAAGAGCCGAGATCCCTTTACTGGGAGTGACCTCTTTAGCAAAAGGTTTTCGCCACTATATTTTAAAAAGCTATCAGGTTCCTTCATCGATATCAAGTTCACTACGCTAAAGGTTTTTCGCCAAAAACCAGTCGTAGCTCTCCGTCACTTCTTTTGGGTATTTAGTAGTATTCAAGCTATGCATTTTAGCCAAAGTTAAGGCATAGTGTTTGGTAGCTGCTGGGTATTCAATTGTTGCATAGATAGATGAGTTAGTTTGGGACAGTCGTTCTGCCGATTGGCCAACGTCAGGGGCATGTGCGGGTGGGTTCAAATTGGCAAGATAGTGACGGGTAGAACTTGGCATGTGACTTATGACATTTTGACCAACGCCAAGGTTATAAAAGCATGGGGCAAAAATAATATCGGGAGTTTCTAAAGAAAATGAAACTTGCCAAGTATGCGCATACCTTCTGGAGTATGAGTAACGTGGATGCATTCCATCACGTTATCATGCGATGAGAGTTGGATCTCGATTCCCACTGATGAGTTGGTTTACTCTTCGGGTGACCCCGATTGATTCTTCTTTAGGTTTGGAGGAGAATTTGACAGGACAGTGGGAGGTTTCCAGATTAGATAAAATGATGACGATTCTGATCTAGGTTAGAGTGCACGCAGAGTGTTTCTTTTCTCTCTCTCTTTGGCAGCGACCTTTGACCGACCCTAGACTATGACTCAGTGACCAGGTTGACCGAACCTTCTTAAAATACTGGCTTTTGGATTGTCTGAGTTGCATAAGTCATTGCCACTCCTTCTTTTACCCTTTGAATTTCTCAGAACACCCGTATTACTACGGATATCCACTTCCATTGGATAGATCCATCGTATGGTTATATACGAACTCGAAGGGACTTCTTCGAGGATGGATCCAGGTTCAGGAGAAATAGAATTGGTTTATTCAGTTGTCTTTTATTATCACCTTCTCTCAGGTTGCGAGGGCTCCTTGGTTTAGGAGAGTACACCTATTACGCTTATTGGATAGTCTTATTCCAAACCATAGGCTGGTGCCGAAAGGTAGGGAATGAAGAAAACCAATTAGCCTAAGTAGGGTGTGCAGAAGGTAATATGTAAAGACAAAATAAAAGGATTAGAAAGAGGGCAAAGTAAATTGCGACTGATATCATTCACGACCAAAACCGCGTACTTCATCGCCGCTCCTATTTCACCTTTAAAAAGAATAAGGTATTATTCAGTTGTCTTTTATCATCACCTTCTCTCAGTTGCGAGTACTCCTTAGTTTAGGAGGGTATACCTATTATGCTTACTGGATAGTCTTCTTCCAAACCATAGGCTGGTGCCGAACGGTAGGGAAGGAAGAAAACCATTTAGCCTAACGAAGGTGTACAGAAGGTAACGACTAAAGACAAATAAAGGGATTTGGAGAGATGGCAATAAAATATACGGTTGAAGTCATGAATTGGATTATGGAAGAGGCATTGCTATGAATACCAGGATACCCCTACGAAACATTTTCATGTTTCAGTGCATCGTTAAAGAAAAACTGTTTTCCCGATTAGACACTTACTCCAAGGGTATGTATTTACCAGGTTTCATTCTCATATCTGTATGGTTTTACAGATGATGAGTGGGAGTAAGATATTGGGAATTAGGTGATCATCCTCATTATATCGGAATTCGTTGTAATTGGTGATATTTGAGGAAATCGCCAGGGTACAGTTTTCAACCTACGACGCATAGGTTTTGAGTTGTTTAAACTCAGCGGACTTATACAGAGTATTGTATGTTGTCCAGTGTCCATCAGGACAAAGGGGTAGGTCCTCGTACTATGTTCTGTTTACTTATAACTTCTCTAGTATTTAGACAAGTGTTTCGTAGAAATACAAGGTCTAAGTTTTGAGAAGTTATGGGTATAAGAATAAAATAGAGAACCAGGTGTTACAAGTATCGGGATTCTTCAAAGAGATCGAAGATGTAGATTCTTGTGATTGGTATTCAGATGATAGTGATAGTTTTGAGAAACGTGTTTCTCTTTCAGGTTACTCATAATTGGATGGATTCTTAAGTTGAGTAATGCTGATTAGCCTCTTTCCATTAAGTTGATATGCACTGGAGACAGTTGCATGGATTGAATCTGGTTCTAATTAAATAAGTGCCAAAGTTTCTGTATTGGATATAGAATGGATCGTACCTTAAAAGATATTAAGGTACGGGGAGTTGTCCAGCTTATGCTTAAAACCAGACACTGGATAACTCAGGGCACGTTTCTGTAATGGCTGTTTGTGGGTTGACCCCGGCTATGACGAGGGTTGATATTCTACCATTTGGAAGATCAATAGTGATATTGTTCTTGACTCGCCACAGTTTTAGTAAAATGGATCTTTTTCAGAAAACAGTAGTGGGAGTATGGTAGAACTGGAAGTGATTCCAGAATCGCAAACGATTACGGAAAATTTAATAGGACCTATACATTCAATCAGGTTTGACATTCCAATAGCCACTCCGCAGGTATGGTAGGTAACCTCAGACGCCCGAGAGATACTTCGGTAGCCTCAGAGACGGTGACAGGGAGGTTCTTATCTACCAAGACTTGACACTACTGTTGTTCCAGGATATGAGACCCGGTAGGAGGGTTGTCGTAGTCAGTGGGAGCAGCGGAAGCATAGTGGGCAAGATGCTTATATCTATTTATAGACTTGAGCAGTTATAGCGGAGATAGATCATCTAATTTTGATATGACAGTCATGGTTTTGACTTCAATCAGAATAGGGGATGGATCAGTTAAGAAGGTAGTAGGGTGTGATGTCATGGTATCTGGATGACATACACAGAGTAGGAAGTAAAATTCCTATACTACGATCGGTTGTACTGTGGTCGTCACACAGTTGTTTCTCCAGACAGGATATGGATATAATATTTGACATTCTGGTTTCTAGATCTATGGTTTTAGATCTGGATTTGGGTAGTTTCCCAATGTGGATACTTTGACAGATATTCTAATGGTTTTTGGAATAGTTGACTCCTAGCATAGTGGTGTACCTGCAGGAGATGGAGTCACCCTCTCTGAAGGTGTCTTACAGACTAAAGGGGAGAGGGATGTGCATGATTGGCAGATCACTTGCTTAGGCAATTGAGTCAATCATGAGATGTCAAGTACCACACCAAATGTTGGTTTTGCACTAGATGCAATAAGTTTGTATTAATCCAATCCTGGAGAAACATAAGGAAGCAGTTTTAGAACATAAGTACATGTTCTACGGATTTGATGACGGCAGCCTCTTTCGGGAGACGGTTATCATTCCAGGCTTCAAAGGTGACATGGTTGACAGAGTGATTGTCAGAGTTATAGTTTTTCCCTTTGACGAAGAGGGACAGTATTATGGACAGGTGGTCCAAAAGGATACTGTGGGAGGCTTGGTGCCGGATACTGATTAGGTTCAGTGATCGATACAGTCTAAGAAGTTTGGATTTGGAGTTCATTTATGAACTAGGTCCCATCAGGTATCCAGACATATTCTAAGACAGGTATTACTCAATTCGGGAGATGGCTTTCTCCGCGAACTTGAGATTAAGAGAGATATAGAAAGAAACATCTAGGCGGATCCACTCACTGAGGCTATTTCTCGAACACAATAGTTTTACAAACGGGCTTTGTGAAACTGATTAGTAGAGGAGTTGGATGTTCGGTTTCACACGGGCTGTGAGTAGTCGACATCGCAATATTAGCCTTGAGTGCAAGTGGGAGATTGTTGGAGATAGTGCCCTCATAGTCAATTATTGGATCGCAGGTACGTGATTGCAATGATTGCGGATGACCTATCCCGGTAGGACAGTCTTACTCGAGATGATAGTATGCTATCTGGTTTGCCTTTATCAGTCGTGTACATGTTCAGGTGACTGATTGCATGTTACACTTTGATAGAGCCCTTAGGATCTTGCTTTACTACCAACAGTATGATGGCGATCATATACGTGAGAGTTGGGTAGTTTATATGCATATCCTTAATTGTGGTCCCTAGTCGTGGGAGTTTCGAGACAGGGCATCGATACTCCGGAGTAGACTAGTGTGTACAGTCGAGACCCCGACGAGGGGCGGTGGCCGGTCTCACAAGCCACTGGTGTCAGTTGGATCACCTAAGATGTATACAGGTGCTCATTGGGTTATGAGTACACCGGACAGGACTCGCCGGGAATCTGCTAGTTAGTACTATACCTATCGTCAGATAGCAGTTCCCTGGTGACATGTGTACAGGTTAGTTCATCGACCTGAGGTCGTCATTTGTCTCGTGTGAGTTCCCACTGTGCTTTGATTTCTACCCTACCACGGCTCAAAGGAGTCGTGCAAACAGGTAGCTTTTGGGTACAGTCCCGAGCCATATGGAGGCACGTGAGCGGATCGGCAGGGGATTCGTCTCTCCCGGTATTGGGGGCGAGGTCGTGCTGTGTCTAGGAGAACCATTACACAAATCCATGGCCATGGTAGGAGATTTACTGGTAGGTACTCCAGTAGTATCTCAGGGTGTATTGAGGCTTCACTCCGACACGACTTATACTGCTATTGGGGGTCTGACGTTACTAGCCCCCTAGGCAGATATGCGATACTCATAGACGAACGGACCGGACTGTATATACATTGTCACTGTTAGGCTCAGTAGGGTTTCTGGATGAGTTCGCTCATCGGCCTCCCTTGAGTTCGCTCATCAGCTTCCTTTGAGGTCAGTCCATGGGCAGCCGTTACGCATAGCTAGTGCCGCTGACGGTTTGTGGTTAAACCCACTGCCAGGGTACTGACGAGTCATTAGAGTCCCCCACAGACAGTTTCCCAAGTTCGGGCGAAACGTTGTAGAGGCCGTATGGTTTTATGACAGGGTTCGGAAAATGCACGTGCGTTTACGCACGTGTTATTTTTCGGGCAGATGATACTGGTCGGCTTTGGTTTAAGCCGGATCCGAGTATTATATTGAGTAGGTATAATATCTTTGTCTCAGTTGCATTTGTATTCGGTCGTAATACAAATGCGGGTATATTTATACAATTTCGGGGTTATCCTGAAAGTTGTTTCAGGATCACTTTTGGAAGTTGCCAGTTTCCAGTTTTCTATCAGCCGTCTTTTAACATTCGGTTAAAGACGGATTTATCTTTTCTTCAGATGAGGTGAGTCGTGCTTGTAGAAGGTTCTAGAATTTGGTGACTAGGTTTATTGGTGTTGTGTTCTAATTGGTTGCTTTTAATGATAGGATGACTAAGGATATGAGTCATTGTTTTCATTATGGTTTTTTGTTAAGCTTAAGATATTTGTTTATGATATTTTGGCTTAAGGTTACTCTCCCCTTCTCCTACGGTCACCCCCTCTCCATATATGAGGCCGGCCCCCTCTCTCTCTCTCACAACTTGATGTTTCATTTTGTAGAAAAAGATATGATAGTATTTGGGGTGCATGGAATTTTACAGTTCACTTCATTCCATCACCCAATTCCCTCGGCAACTTCATTAACCGATCGTCCACGGATTTGGACGAAGTGAGACAAAGTCATCTACTCATTCTCTACATCATTCTTGGTCGTCTCTTTTAGCAAACTTGGCGATCGAGTTGCCTCAAGTCAGAGGCAGGAGCCCGTTTAAAGAATCGATCATGTGGTGCCACCTCGACGAAGGAATCGGAGATCGACGAGATCGGAGCAGCCGCAACGGAGCGTGGGATGATGGTTGAAGAACGAAGGACTCGGATCGTTCGGTATAACCTTTCTACACTCTTTACAGTTTGTTAGTTTAGCAATAATGGCAGATCCGGGTTAAAGTATACGATAGCGCCAGTTAAAAAGTTTTTGTTCCGCATTTGGCGTCTGTAGACGGCCGGGGCGCTAGCGTAGACTTACAGAACTTGACTAACATCCTATGATTTGTTGGCCTTTGTCAAGGTCATAGGGGTTAGGGGCAAAATATTATCGGGAATTTCAAGTGTTGAGATTTGCAATGAGATTGCATACCTTCTATGAGATAGTTGGATCCCGATACCCACTGCGAGTAATTGTTACTTCCGGGAGAGTTTTACACAGGACAATTAGCCGATCAAGTAGGTGTCTAGAAAGGTGTCAACGGGGTTACGCCTCTGGAAAAACGAGGTTTACTTTAATTAGGTCCGTGCGAAAGCACGGGGAACCTCCCTCAAAGTACCGACACTGGCCTGGCTGAAAGATTGGCGAAGTTGTAGGGTGTAATTAATCCCGGCTAGTCTTTCCTTTTAGGGTTTGAAGGAAGATTTGATAAAAACACTGGGAGTTATCCTGATTAGATAAAATAATAATCAATCTGATCTTGCAAGAGCATATGCTAAAGTGTTTTCTTCTCTCTCTCTCCAGGTAGCGACCATATAATGCCTTAATAAAGATAATAATATGGATGTATTGACCAAACCCGCATGTTATACTGTGCTGGGGAACGTTGGTTCCGTTCTTTCTTATAAGAGTTATAAGACTGAACATGATATAGGGGAATACCAGGATTCCCATGCCAACCGAATGTAGAAAGTACATGTTGATACATTTTCTTCGGGTGTGTTCATTACAGAGAACTGTTTCTCCATTTGCTCTACGTCCTGGGTATTAGATACCTGGTCAGGATCCCATATATGTAATCAGTTACATGGGCTTAGGAAAGGTAGAGAACTTGGAGAAGGTGATAAAGACATAAGAGTTGGAAATGGTGCAATTGTTGCAGCTAAAACCGTCGGGGAATATCATCTTGTATTGCCAACTGGTAATACATTGATTCTGAACGAATGTTATTTCATGCCGAACCTGATATGCAACATTATATCGGTTTCTTTGTTGAGTAAAGAGGGATATAATTTTATATTACAGGATAATGTTATGAACATTTTTCTAAACCAAAAGTTGGTTGGATCAGGCATGATGTGCAATGGCATTTATGTTCTAAATCAATCAACAGTTCTGAGCATAACAAACACACACAAGAGGAAGAGTTCAGAAATGAACGAATCCTTCTTGTGGCATTGTAGACTGGGTCACATCAATGCGACACGACTAGATAAATTGCATAAAGATGGATATTTGAATCCGTTTGAATTTTCATCTTATGACACTTGCCAGTCATGTTTCAAAGGTAAGATGACCAAAACTCCGTTTACGGGACACGGAGAGAGAGTTACGGAACTCTTGGGACTGGTACATAGTGATGTATGCGGCCCCATGTCTACACATGCCAGGAATGGTTCTGCGTACTTCATTACATTCACTGACGATCTCTCCAGATTCGGATATGTGTTCCTGATGAAAAACAAATCAGAAGCTTTTGAGAAATTTAGAGAATATAAACAAGAAGTCGAGAACCAAACCGGGAAAAGTATTAAAATCCTTCGATCTGATCGAGGAGGTGAATACTTGAGCAATGAATTCCTGGACTTCCTAAAAGAGAATGAGATTCTCTCTCAGCTGACTCCTCCATATACACCACAGCACAACGGTGTATTTGAACGGAGGAACCGCACCCTATTAGATATGGTGCGCTCTATGATGAGCACAGCTGAGTTACCTATTTCCTTCTGGGGGTATGCGCTCGAGACAGCGGCATACCTATTGAATCAAGTTCCATCTAAATCTGTACCTACCACACCATATGAGATATGGAGTGGGAAGAGACCATGTCTTAAACGCGTTAAGATATGGGGTTGTCCGGCCTATGTTAAAACGCAAAATCCGGACAAACTCGAGGCACGGTCAGTTCTATGCAAGTTTATGGGATATCCCAAACATTCACATGGATATCTTTTCTACCATACTGAGGAACAAAAAGTGTTTGTTTCTCGACATGCCACCTTTTTAGAAAAGGAATTTCTTACAAAAGAAATTAGTGGCGACCAGGTAGAACTGGAAGAAATTCCGGCTACACAAACTCAAACTGAAGATTTAGTGGAACCAGAGGATTCGGTAGTTCCCAACGAACCTCAGCCTCTCCGCTGATCTAGTAGGGTTCCTCACCCACCTGAGAGATACTACGGTTTTCTCATGGATGGTGGGAGCGAGGATTGCATCATGGTTGATGATGACCAAACTAGCTTCGAGCAGGCCATCACGAGTGGGGACTCAGTGAAATGGCTGGATGCAATGCGGTCCGAGATGGAATCCATGTACACCAACAAAGTATGGACTTTGGAAGTTGCTCCTGAAGGGGTAAAACCCATTGGGAGCAAGTGGATCTTCAAGAAAAAACTTGGTGTAGATGGGAAAGTGGAGACTTTCAAAGCTAGACTTGTTGCAAAAGGTTTTCGTCAAAGACCAGGTGTGGACTATGATGAAACATTTTCTCCAGTGGCTATGCTTAAATCCATCCGGATCATGCTTGCCATCGCTGCATATCATGACTACGAAATCTGGCAAATGGATGTTAAGACCGCCTTTCTAAACGGTGATTTAGAAGAGTTCGTGTACATGACTCAGCCAGAGGGCTTCATAGATAGTGGGAGCAGCGGGAAGGTGTGCAAGCTGCTTAAATCCATTTATGGATTGAAGCAAGCATCGCGGAGTTGGAACATCTGCTTTGACGTCGTTATTAAAGAGTTTGATTTCGTCAAAAACGTAGATGAACCTTGTATCTACAAGAAGGTGGCAGAGAGTAAGGTTGTCTTCCTCGTATTGTACGTGGACGGCATACTCTTTATAGGAAATGTCATTCCTATGCTGCAATCGGTGAAGCTCTTCTTATCACAAAGATTCTCAATGAAAGATCTTGGTGATGCCTCCTGCATATTGGGAATTATGATCTATAGAGATAGATCTAAAAGGATATTGGGATTGTCCCAATCCAGGTACATTTACACCATACTAAAGAGGTTTAGTATGGAAGAGTCCAAACGTGGGTTTTTACCCACGATCTCAGGGCTCACTCTCTCCAAAGAGATGTCTCCCAAGACTGATTTGGAGAGAGCTCGCATGCAAGGGATACCCTATGCTTCGGCAGTAGGCTCTATCATGTACGCGATGCTATGTACCAGACCCGATGTAGCATACTCACTAAGTATAGTGAGTAGGTATCAAGCTGATCCTGGAGAGAGTCACTGGACAGCTGTGAATAACATTCTCAAGTACTTACGAAGGACTAAAGAGATGCTCTTGGTGTATGGTAATGGAGAACTCCAAGTGGAGTCCTTTACCGATTCGAGCATCCAGAGTGATAAGAACGACTCTAAGTCGCAGTAGGGATTTGTCTTTACCCTTTACGGATGGGCGGTTAGCTGGAAGAGTTCCAAGCAGGAAACCGTGGCAGACTCGACGATGGAAGCTGAATACATCGCTGCCAAAGAGGCTGTCTGGATCAAGAAGTTCATCACTGAACTTGGAGTGGTTCCATCCATTGAGCATCCAATACCTTTGTATTGCGATAACAATGGAGCGGTGGCTTTGGCCAAGGAACCCAGGTCCCATCAGCGATCCAGGCATATTCTGAGGCGGTATCACCTGATCCGGGAGATAGTTGATCGCCGGGAGATCGAGGTCAGGAGGGTTGACACGAAGAACAATACTGCGGATCCACTCATGAAGGCCATTCCCCAGATACAGTTTGAGAGACTCTTCGGGATGCTTGGTATGCGATACTACAGCAGCTGGCCCTAGTGCAAGTGGGAGATTGTTAGTTGTATGTATGCCCTAGAGGTCAGTATTGTACAGATGATGTATATTATATCGGATGCTTGGACATATATAGAGAGGACTTTCTTGCTCGATATGATAGTATGCTATCTGGTTGTACTTTACTTTAACATGTATACTTGTCTCTTTATACTGTCTTATCGTTACATGTTGGTAAAACCCTTAGGATGTGTACCTGACTACCTGGACTATAATGCAGATCATACTAGTGAGGACATGGTAGTCTATAAGTACATCCTTCAAGGTCCCAAGTCATGGGTGTATCGAGACGGGGCATCGATATACCAGTGTAGACTAGCGTATACGCTTCTCGACCCATGAGATGAGCGATGGATGATCCTATATCCATTGGTGTTTGACATCAGAGATGGTATACGGGTACTCAGTGGAGACTGGGTACACTGGACGGACTCACCGAGAACTCCCAGATGGTATTATACCTTACGTCAGATGGCAGTTCTCTGGTGACACTGGTGCAGGTTAGTCTGTAGACCCGAGATCGTCATAGAGTCTTGTGTGATTCCCACTGTGCTTTGATTTCCACCTTACCACGTCCATGAGGGCGTGCAAAACGGTGGTTTTTGGGTACAGTCCCGAGTCACATGGAGGCAATGAGCGATAGGAGGGGTTTCGTCTCTCCCGGTATTGGGGGTTGATGTTGCGCTGTGCTCGATTAGCTATAACAGGGAAGCCCTGGCCAGGGCTGATTTAGAGATTTGCTGGTAAGTGTTACCAGTAGTTTCTCGACCCGTTATGAGCCTCGCATCGGCACGACTTATCGGTTATTGGGGTCTGACGTTTACCACCCATAGACTTGATATGCGACATATCAGACGAGGAGACCGGACTGTACGGGAAGTGTTACCGGCAGGCTTTTACAGGAGTTGGAGCGGGCTTGCTTGCTGATCTTCTGATCGCTCAATACCCGGGTAGACGTTACTTCCAGCTAGTACCGCTGACGGCTTGTGGGTGCGTGATGTGATCATCATCTACTGCCGGCGTATTGATGAGTCTTTAGAGTCCTACATAGAGGTTTTACTGGCTCAGGCAAAACGAAATAGGAGCACGTATGTGATATGTGCGAGACCGAGAATAAATACGTGTATGTGATACCGTATTCTATTCTCGCAACTTTTTGTATCGGTCGGTTATATATGATATGACCGGGTTATCGAATCAAGTGTTGATTCGATAAGTCGATACAATGGATGTTAGCCGGTTATATGAGATATGACCGGATTATTAAGTCAAGTGTTGATTTAATAATTAAGTGTATAATTGTATATTAGATATACTAATTTACACTTGCTAACACTTGTTCACTTAGGGTTTTTTCTCACTTGTACACTACTTTAACATATATATGATATATGTTAAAATGTGTTATCATATTGTATCATGGTTGATGATACAACATTCATGTGTGTATGAGACATACACCATCCTATTTGTTATGATTGGGTTTAATGTTTAAAAGTAATTACAAAATTAGTGGAAAATTAGAAAATGCATGAAGCTTGTGGAAGCTTGTGGATGCATTGACTAAAGTCCACTAGGTTTGTTTTTACTTTGGACTTTAACCTAACCATCACACAATTAGCTATGGTTATGGCTCTACAAGAGTTACTATATGATACTAACTCACCATGGTTAGCCTTCTCACTTGATCATTATCCTCTTTTCTTTCTTTAGTCCATCTTCTTCTTCATTGAGCAAGAGAAAAAAAACATGCTAGGGTTTTGAAAAAAGTGAGAAAGCTTGTGAGAAATAAAATTCTAAAGAGAACCCACTTCCTATTTCTCCATCCTCTACGAGACTAGCACTTTAGTTTAGGGTGTTTACTTCACTAATTCTCTAGTTAGTGAAGTAGGAGCTTGAGTCGGAATTCCCTCGACGTAGATCATCTTCGGCCTCGGAGACTTAAAGTAAGGTCGCACCTTTCGCCTCGTGAAGCCATGCAAGGGTCCGGGAGAACCACGATCGCAGCGAAGGGACTTCATCAAGGAGCTAAAGAAGTGAAGGACCGATCTACAAAGGTTTTATTTCGAATTCCATTTAGAGTAAAGTTGTTTACTTGCTTTTAGTTTCGCCTAAACACTAGTATACGATCTTGCTTAGTGTTATTCGGCACATAAAAATTTAATTTTGGCATGGTCGATGCCTTGTAGAGCCTTGTTAGTGTGCCTAGTAACCCTACAGTTTTCTAGAGGGTCCATCACATCACATGTACGCTTTACGTCGGGTTATCCGTATATTGATCTCTATGCGGGTGATGGCAGCCTGTAAATAGTCGAATTCAACCTTATGTTCTTAATTATATCAATAACCAACTAGTAAATACCTCATGCAAACATGGATTGTTAATCCACATATGGATACATAAACATGAAAAGGTTTTTTACTTAAACCCCGCAAAAATTGAGCTAATTACTGAACACCCTCAAAACTTCGTAATTACCCAAAACATTTAAATTGCATTATTTTTAAAACCCCCCCACAAATTAACCCTTTCGCTTCCCTCCGTTAGTCAATTAACGGAGAAAGTCGGATTAGAGTTATTAAACCTCTCAAACAATTTGTATACGCTCTTCTTCATCTAAAATTTCAATTCGAAACCCCTATTCAAAATTTTAGGGTTTCAGAATTAGGGCTTCAAATATTCAATTGGAAATGGAATATGGTTTCTCTTTCTCAACATAATTTTTAATACAACCTCTAGTTTGGAATTTTAAATGAAAAAGAGTGAATACGAGTGGTTTGGGGGTTTAATAACCTGGCTCGACTTCCTCCGTTAATTGACTGACAGAGTAAAGCGAAAGGGCTAATGGGGGTAAGGTGATAAAACTTAAACGTTTTGGGTAATAAGTAATTACTAAGTTTTGGGGTTTAGTAATTTGCTCAGTTTTGAAGGGGTTTTAAATAAAAAAATCCTTTTATTAAATACCGTCGAATTTTCTAGATTTGAGACAGCACCATTGAACTTTTAAAATGCCATGAAACCTCTTTAACTGAAAGCGTTAGTTTTATTAAAACGTTTAACTTATGTATGAAACACGTTACCCCAAAACAATCTTATAAGTGGATTGAATATTGTTGGGAAGTATTTGAAATTTATTGACTCGTCTTTCTTGCAAATTATTGTCCCTAATATATTTTTTAACATTTCAAATTCCTTTAGTTTTTGCATCTTATCATGTGGACAATGTTGGATTTCTAATTGATTGGGTCTAGATGTGTGAATTGTATTATGTTATATAATTTGGTGGTAAATCAGAGAAATCCTTATGGATGAAACTTACAATGATTTGCCACTTGTGCATGTAGGTTTTGCCGAAGCATGTTAAATCCTCGTCTCACATTTTCTCTCATCTTAAACATATTTTATTTCATAGTATCAGAGCGAATTTCGATCATACTCATTTAATTTCTTGATCAAGATCAACAATCCAATTTTCTATAAATCAAGGTTTTCGATCTTGTGGTGTCAAGTTTGTCGCACCATATTTTTATTCATTACTCATTAGAGGTGAGATCGTTCTTTTTTTGATGAATTTAAATACTCATATGTCTAATAATTGCTTGCATGATAAGAACTCTCAAGATTTATTGTTTAACCTAAATCAAGTTGTGCAATAATTTTTTAAAGGATATGGATTAATCAAGCAACACCCCCATTCATCTCATATTTTATATAATCCATATGTCTTTCAATTGAATTCAAATTCAAATGATTTTTCTGTTTGGATAATAGATTCAGAAGCTACAGATCATATGATGGGAAATATTAAATGTTTATCTAATTTTCATAAGGCCTATAATAATTGTTTTGTTTACATTGCAAATGGATCATCTATCCGTATAGACGGAATATATGAGACTAATTTTTTCTGCAACTCGAATAATTCTCAAGTATTGCATGTACCCAGTTTTCCTTCAATTTTTTTATCTATTAGCATACCTGCTCAAATTTTAAATTGCAATATCACTTTTTTCTGCTAAGAGCGTTATATTTCAAGACAAGGCTACAGGAAAGAAGATTGGAGAAAGAAAAATCTTAAATGGTGTTTATCCTTTTCAGCCAAAAAATGAAGCATTAAGTGCAAGTTTTGTAAACTCTAATTTATGGCATTTGAGGATGGACATCCATCTGATAGAATTTTAAAAGTTTTGATGCCTTCAATGGATATAAATTCTGATGCATGTGATAGTTGCAAATTTTCAAAACAAACTAGATTACCATTTCAACTTTCTACTCATATTTCTGAAAATCCATTTGATTTGGTTTATTCTGATATCCGGGGCCAGCTCCTGTTGATTCATATAATTGTTTTAAATATTTTGTAATATTCATTGATGATAAATCAAATGCTACTTGTACCTTTTTATTGAAAATGAAAAGTGAGATTTTAAATATTTTTAAGGAATTCATAAATACAATTTTAATTCAGTTCAATACAAAATTAAAGATTTTGATAACCGACGGTAGTAAAGAATATGATAATGAATTATTTTCATAATATCTTCATAATCTTGGTATTATTCATCAAATTATATGTGTCGATACACCGCAACAAAATGGTATCACTGAAAGAAAAAATAGCCATTTACTTGAAGTTACTAGATCTATAATGTTTTAAATAAATGTTCTTAAAATATATTGGTCTGATACTGTTTTGACTTCTTGCTTCCTTATTAATAGGCTTTCAAATAAAGTTTTGATAAATAAATCTCCTTTTGAAATTTTTATGAAAAGAATTATTAATTTATCAATTTTGAGAGATTTTGGTTGTTAATGTTATGTGCATGCTTCCGAAAATAATAGAGAAAAACTTGATCGCCGTACACTAAAATATGTTTTTCTTGGATATTGTGCTAACAAAAAGGATATAAATATTATGATTCTTAACTAAAGAAATTATATATTTCAAAAGATGTTCATTTTGTTGAAAACGCATCATATTTTTAAAACTTTTCTCAAGATAAATTTCAAGCTCATATTTAGGGGGTGGATTCATCAAATTCTACTCCTTCGTCTATAATTGATTTTGATGATTTGCTAGTTTAAGATGTGAGAAATGAACAGATTCATGATGATACCAATGATGGGGAGAATTTTCAAGTAGAAAATCAAGATAACATACAATAACAAATTCTTACTGCACAAAATCAATATGAAGGACAAGAAAATTCTATAGCTCCAATCGAACCAAATAATTCAATAGCCTCGGCCTAAGCAGATTTGCACAGGTCTACTCATACAGTTTCTCCTCCCAGTTAGGGGTGTAACTGAGCCGAGCTTGAACGGGCTGACTCTTGTCCAAGCTCGGCTCGGCTTTGTTTATGCTAGCTCAAGCTTGGCTCGAGTTCGTCTTGAGCTGAGCATGTCTGGCTCATGTTCAGCTTGTTAGCTTACCGAGTCTTAAACGAGCTAAAATCGAGCTCGAATGAATCTTCTATTAAGCGATTTTTGAAAGAAAAACGACAAGAGGCGTTTGGTGGATACCGAGAATAGGTCAATGGCCATTACAAGTGTTTCAGAAGAAAACATGAAAGTATTTTGTAAAACATTAGGCTGGGGATAACAATCATAGAATCTAAGACCCAGGGCTTTAAAATATGGAAAGATTAAAAAAATCAACATCTAGAGTAAGGAATAGGTCTAAATGCTGGGTTTTATATTCACCTCAGTTGTACTTTATATGCTGTCACTTAATTGAATTAAGTATCCTGAGAATTGTATAGAATCTGCTCTATATTATATATTACCGTGTTTTTTCAAACTGTGTAATCGAGCCAAACTCGAGTCAATACCGAACGAGCCTAGCTAAGCTCGAGTTCGGCTCATTTAATAAATGGGCCAGCCTTTCTGGCTCATGTCTGGCTCATTAATAAATGAGCCGATCTTGAACGAGCTGATACCGAGTTGAACTCTAATCAAACCCGAGCTGGCTCGTTCAATTACCATCCCTACTCCCAGTAGGTTTGTAAATTTCCATCTATATAATGCTATATCTTTTCCTATTGAAAAATAGGTGTGCTGTAAAAAAAAATCTCAAACTTATTTTGCATGTTTGAGTTCAATATCTTATAAAAATGAGCTTCCTAATTTTAATGATGCTAACTCTCCACATGTGTGGTGAGAAGTTATAAAAGAAGAATTTCGGGATATGCATGAAAATCATACATGGGATATTGTTAAATTATCGGAAGGTAAAAAATATGTTGGAAGTCGTTGGATATATAAAATTAAGTATAATATTGATGGAACACTTGAAAGATATAAGACTAGATTAGTAGCCAAAAGATTTACTCAAAATTATGGTATCTATTATAAAGAAACATTTGCACATGTTACTAAAATGAATACTTTTTGTGTTTTATTATCTATTGCAACTAACTACTGCTGGACTTTATATCAATTAGATGTAAAGAATGTTTTTTGCAAGGTGATCTTCAAAAGGAGGTATATATGGAGTTGCCTTCGGGTCATCCATTGGAACATCAAAAAGAACTATCTTGCAGACTTTGTAAAGCCATATATGGTTTGAATCAATCCTCCCGTGCTTGGTACTCTAAACTCAGTCGTGCTCTTATTGGTATTGGTTTTAAAAGAAATTTTGTTGATTTTTCTCTATTTACCGATCAAAGAAAATTTGGAACCATTATTGTGTTAATATATGTAGACGATATTGTTATAACTGGTAACAATGAAATGATATAGCTAAGCTTAAAAATTTTCTTCAAAATAAGTTTGATATCAATGATCTTGGAAAATTAAAATATTTTTTAGGTATATAAATTGCTCATTCAAAACAAGGTTTTTTTATGTCTTAACGAAAATATGTTTTGGATTTAGTAAAAGAAATTGGAAATGGCAGTAAAACCAATTACATGTTGATTACAATTGTATGCTTAGCAATGCCGATGGTGAACCTCTTGCTGATATAAGCTATTTTCAAAGACTGGTTACAAGTTGATTATTTAACTATTATAAGGCCTGATATTATTTATGATGTGAGTCGTGTGTGTCAGTTTATGCATGCGCCAAGAACAAGTCATATGATCGCAGTGACTGAATTCCGAGATATCTTAAATTTTCGCATGGAAGAGGAATTTGAAAGAAAAATAATGGCAATGCAAATATTGTTGGATATAGCGATGTAGATTAAGCTGGTGATCCAGTCGATAGACGATCCACAACCGGATATTGCACTTTCATTGGAGATAATTTGGTCACATAGAAAAGCAAAAAGCAAATCGTGGTTGCAAGATCGAGCACTGAGGCAGAATATTGTGCTATGACATCTACTACAAGTGAATTTGTGTGGCTGAAGGATCTTTTATGTAATATGGGTAAACAAGTATCGTTTCCAATAGATATGTTCGGCGATAATCAAGCGTCGATACGTATAGCATCTAATCCAGTTTTCCATGAAAAAACTAAACATATAGAAGTTGATTGCCATTTCGTTCGAGAAAAAGTGGAGGAAAAGATAGTGTGCACTAATATGTTCGAAGTGAAGATCAACTTGCATATATTTTAACCAAAGGGGTTACAATATCAAGATTCCATCAGATTTTGTCCAAGTTGGGATTGATTGATATCTTTTTCCCAACTTGAGAGGGAGTGTTGGAAAGTATTTAAAATTAATTGATAAATATATTTCCTTGTCTTTATTGGAAAATATTGTTTCTTATATATTTGTTAATATTCCAAATACCTTTTGTTTTAATATTTTGTCATGTGGATAGGGTGAGATTTCTCATTGATTGGGTTGAGATACATGAGCTATATTAGATTATATAATATGGTGGTAAATCGGAGAAAACCCTATAAATGAAACTTATAATGATTTACCATCCGTGCATGTAGGTTTTGCCGGAGCACTTTATATTTTCTCTCATCTCACGTTATATAATCTTATAAGTGGATTGAATATCTCCAAAATGAGTTGAATATAGTATTCTTTTACAAAAATACTATCATCAAAGAGGGTAAATTGAAATTTTAATTTTCAATCATATAATATTAAAAACCTTGAAAACTCAGAGATGCTTTGCATTAACTATGTTTGAGAGGAGTTGGAATAAAAAAATTTGTCTCGATTCATTTTATTTCATTAGACAGTTTCGAAACTGATGTAGACCATGATGACATCACCTCAGAAAATCTTTGTTGATTGTAAGTTCCTTTTTAATTGGAAATTTTAAGCTTTGATGATCCTATCTCAAAACCCTTGAAAATGCTATAGTGCTTTATTATATTCACCTTTTAAACAATGACCATGTATGAGAGGAATCAGAATGCCAATTCATTCTATTTCATCACGCGCGTACACTTTCAGAACCGATTTCGACTTGGAGAAAATCAACTCGAGAAAGCTCTTTCGGTTTAGGTTTTTCCATCAGCGCGCGTGTATTAAGATGGAGTTTTCACTCTTCGGCCCTATGGTACCCGGACCCTTTTTGATAGGTGTCAAACTCTATACTTAGCATAATCCAAAACTCTATATGGTAGGTCATCTCTAGTAAAATCCTCCAGTATCTATAATCTATCGTTCGTTACATCTACATCATGAAAATATATAGCACTTGAAAGTCACAAAATTCATTTTACTTACCTGCCATGGTACAATTTTGATCACAACAGTCAAAATATGTTGTTGTTTTTCTGTAAGTGGACATAAAATTTCATTTCATGTTTGGGCTTTTGTACTTAACCCCCCAACCAAGCTAATTACTAACCCCCAAAGCTTGGTAATTACTTACGGAGAAAACGGGGCATGTAGGGACTCTGCAAACCTCAAGTACAGTGGTCTTTTGCATGGACCAGTGGGGTTCAGGAGCTTAACTACAAAATAGCCAGCGAGCCCTATTGGCCCCATACGGGAGGCCAATGTAGTGTGGGCCTGTAGGGTCCTCTGTTGTAACAGCCCAATTTGGATGTAGTAGTTCAAGATTTATCAAGATTCTTTTTCCATAAATTTTTGAAGATTTAGTTGGCCGCTAATATATTTTATTTTGAATTTTACTGTAAACAATTTTGATATGGAAAAATCTTCAGTTTTTATATTATATATAATAATTTCTTAGTGGCAGCAAAATAATATTTTGCGTATCTGTTTACTGTTAATATGAGAACAAGAAAATCTATACCGAATCTCTAAATACGATTAATTGAAGATGTGTATTTATGTATGTATATTTATAAAATTTCTTTATATATATATACAAACAAAATCTCTCTCTCTATCATACTCACATCTCTCTCTCTCCCCGCTTCCTCAAAACCCTCACCTTCGCTCTCATCTCACCGCCGCCTTCGCCCTCGCGAAACCCTAACCCACGCCTTCGCCGAGCCTCCTCGTCGTCGCCTCCACCCTCGATCCTGCCTCTCCTCTTTCCCTCCTCGACCTCCTCATCCCCCCCCTCTCTCACATCTCCTCTGCAACCCATCACCACACGATCCATCCCTCGTCGCCACCATCACCGCCGCCGCAACCCTCGCCTCCTTCTCCTTCCCCCTATCGCCCTCGTCCTCATTACTGCCACCACAACTCCGTCGACCTGCGTCGAACCCTCCCCGTCGCTGCAGCCCTCGTCTTCGCCTCGCAGGTGCACCCATCTCCTGATCCGAGCTCCACCTCGAATCGCCCACGACCCATCTCGTCTTCGTCATCTGCTCTCATCACCGAGTGTCCTCGACTCGACCCAGGACTCATCCAAACCCTAGCAACTGCCACGATCATCCTCTGTAAGTTTTTCCCTGATCCCTGTTTTTTTTCATAGAAAAATAAAAATATGAATAAAATAAAATGATATGAAACCAGTGAACATCAAAAGGGGAAAATTAGTATTAAAACCCTAAGTTGATATAATTGTGTTTGGTTGTGTGACAATATTTTTGAAGATATTTATGGTTAACCGATGATAAATTTATCTAGGCGGAGCATATAACTCAGATCCCAAGTCGAACTTTAGCTGAGATCGTGCTCCGCATTTTCGTACACCGTTTTCCGTGATCGTTATCCTCAGGCAAGTACTCTTGCTTTACTTTTGGTCGATGTACATCGGCATTCTTTTCTGGTCATATGTATATATATATATATATATATATATATATATATATATATATATATTTCCTGCACTATTAGAACGAAAGGGAAATGTGTTAGTATCTATTTTTCGTTATATCATACAAAAATATATATAGGTAAACTTTTATGTAGCGAGTGAGAATAATTAGCGAGTGTGGTTTTAAAATGAGATTTATTTTAACTACAAATAAAGTTCAAAAGTTGTTAACCTATCTCATATTTATATATTTCTAGTCAGTTTGTGATTAATATACCCATATTAAGGTTAACGGTAAAGATAACAATTGTGACTCATACCAGCTTGTACACCATCTTTATGCAGTTATTATTACCTGATAACTATTACCACTGACAAGTCCTGACTATTCACTACTCTAGTCTCTATGAACGTGATCGCTGATTAGGATGCTGAACAACATGATATGACACACTACTATTTACCAGTTTCATCTCTATACAATTACCATACCACAATTCTAGTCTTTTCAGCATTCTTAATTAGTGCTCTAGTCATTACCATAGTAGCTATAAATACGCGGGTGTTGGGGTAGTTTGAGTGTGCGTTCGTACAACAGGATCTCAGGAGTCCCATGCCGGCAGCTCGTACCGGGCTATATCGGTCTCATGTTTACAGCTTGTACCGGGCTATATCGGTCTCGTGTTTACAGCTCGTACCGGGCTATATCGGTCTCGTGTTTACAGCTCGTACCGGGTTATATCGGTCTCCTGTTTACAGCTCGTACCGGGCTATATCGGTCTCTTGTTCATTCCACAGTTGGGCCCGTGTTTCCTAGCCCCTGGGGCACCACTCTTGAGTTAGGAATACTCTTGCAGAGGTTGACGCACACACTCGAGCTTACGATAGGATAGTTTACCTTTTAGTGACCAGTTAGATTATGACTTGACCTCTTACATACATATTTCATAATGTTAATGCATCTAATTATTTATATATCTGTTTTTCTTGCGCACCGGGCTTCACTATTTTCATATATTCATGTTATTATACTACACACACACCTTATACGTTGAGTACTTGCTGGGATGTTCTGACATCCCTGAGATTTGCCATGTCAGGTTTAGAGACAGATTTTCAGGCCGAGCAGGACCGCGGCGACTACCAGGACTTTGCCGAAGATCAGTAACCGTAGGTTTATTTCCCTATTCTGTTAGTTTTTAGCTTGTGCACCCTTATGGGACATTAGGACTTATGTATCTCTTTTAGATCTTATTTTATTTCCGAATTTATTGTATTGGATCTTTAATTGCACCAATTATCTAGTGGACCCACTTTTAGGATTTCTTGTGGTTTCATTGTAGCATGATTATCAGTATTATTCCTTTTTGGTATTAGATTTTATCTTTGACAGGTTAATCTAGACAGCCTTATGTGACTATGGAGGGATTTTTCCTTACCGTATGTAACACGGCTGGCCTTCGTCGCTTCCGTATTCCGTATTTTGGGAAGCGGGGCGTGATAAGGTTTTGTTGGTATCAGAGCCAGGCTGACGTCAAAAGTTAGTCTGGGTTCTGCCGACTTTTTAGGTTAGAATCAAATGTCTAGGTTTTCCCCAGTATGTCATGCTGCAGATTCCGTTGATTCTGACCGTAGGATTCGGGCGACTTACATAGAGTTACGATATTGTGCCCATGTACCACGGCATGGATACAATATGGTATTCTGTATGAGTAATTTAGAGTTCTACACTTAATCCATATTCTTTGAATTGATTGTTACATTATCTCTTTGCTTCGCTCAGTTTTAATATTTTGAATTTAAATCTCGTTTTCGTTGCTAAACCTCGTCGTTCATTTTGACTTCAGAATCATGGCAGAAGAGAATTTGCGAGTATATGGGAGACGTGACAACAATACTGCACTACTTGGAGTTATACGTGACATGCTGGAGAGTCAACAACAGCAGACCGAATTGCTACAGGAGGGCTTACTTGCTTCTCAGCAGACCGCTACTGCAGCCTTGAACAAGGTGGCTGAGGTTAGTGAAGGTAGACGTCCGGGCAGCGTCGCCGATTTTAGGAGACTACAGCCGGCAGTTTTCACTGGCGTGGGCGGACCACTGGATGCTGAGCAGTGGATTGTCGATATGGAGAATTTGCTGTCAGTCGCCCGGGTTCCTGAAGAGGACAGAGTGGATATAGTCAAGATTCAGCTGCAAGATGTGGCTAGAATTTGGTGGCTCGCAGAAGAGAACAGGTTGAAGAAACCAATTGCATGGACTGATTTCTCTACGACTTTTCTTGAGAAATTCTTTCCCAAATCGGCCAGGATCGAGATGGAACAACAATTTATCAGTCTTCGTCAGAGAGATCGCACAGTGGACGAGGTGGCGGCTGAGTTTATCCGACTCAGTCGTTTCGCTCCTTCAATGGTAGCCCAGGAAGAGGATAGAGCTAGAAAATTCTTACAGTGTCTCACTCTGGAAATACAGGAGAAACTAGCTTCACATGATCTGGGGACTTATTCAGAGGTATTAAATGCAACCCGCAGAATTGAGACAGTTATGGATAAGAGGAAGAAATTTCAGAGTGGAGGATTCAAACGTCCGGAGAATCAAATTTCAGGGAGGATTCCAGTTAGACAGCATGGAGGAGTTCAGATGAAACGTACAGCAGCCCCACCACAATGAGAACCTCCGGTTTGTGGATACTGTCAGATATCGGGACACGTCGAGAGAAATTGCCGCCGCGCTAAGAGTCTATGGCTGATTTGTGGTGCTAGTGACCATCAGATTGGGAGTTGTCCTAGGAGAGCTGAGCGCAACCAACCTCAGAAAGGACTTGTCCCTCAGAAGCAACTTTTTGATCAGAGATGAGGAAACACAGGTCGTGGACAGGGGCGAGCCTTTACCCTGACAGCTGAGCAGTCAGAGGTGTCGGAAGATGTCGTTTCAGGTACCATTCTAATTTGTTCTGTTCCCGCTAGAGCACTTTTCTATTCCGGGGCTTCACACTGTTTTATGTCTTTGGGTTTTGTCTCAACACATTCTATTACACACAAAACACTGACTAAAGGTTGGGACATTCACACTGGAAATGGAGTAGTTACCACCAACCTAGAGTGCAAGCTTTGTCCGGTAGTGAAATGGAGTAGTTACCACCAACCGAAATGGAGTCCATGTACACCAATAAAGTATGGACTTTGGACTTTGTTCCAGAAGGGGTAAAACCCATAGGCTGCAAATGGATCTTCAAAAAGAAGATTGGTGTAGATGAACAGGTTGAAACCTATAAGGCTGGACTTGTTGCAAAAGGTTTTCTTTAAAAACCCGGTTTGGACTATGATGAAACATTTTCTCCAGTGGTTATGCTCAAATCCATTCGGATCCTTCTTGCTATTGCTGCCTTCCACGACTATGAAATCTGGCAGATGGACTTAAAGACCGCTTTTCTGAATGGAAATTTAGAAGAGTGCGTCTATATGGATCAGCCGGAAGGTTTCATTCAGAGTGGGAGCAGTGGAAAAGTGTGCAAGTTGCTTAAGTCCATTTATGGGCTAAGTAGGCATCGCGGAGTTGGAACATCTATTTTGATGAGACGGTCAAGAAATTCGAATTTATCAAAAATTCAGATGGACCATACATATATAGTAAAATTGTAGCGAGAAGTGTGGTGTTCCTCGTCCTGTATGTGGATGATATTCTCTTGATAGGAAATGACATTCCTATACTACAATCAGTCAAGGGATTCTTGTCACAGAGGTTCTCCATGAAGGACTTGGGTGATGCCTCCTACATTCTGGGGATACAGATCTATCGTGATAGATCTAAACGGATGTTGGGACTTTCATAGTCAAGGTACATCGACACCATACTGAAACGATTCAGTATGGAAGATTCTAAACGCGGTAATCTACCGGCTTGTCACGGAATCACCCTCTCCAAAGAGATGTCTCTTAAGACTGATTTGGAAAGGGCTCGCATATTTATTATACTCTACGCTTCAGCGGTGAGCTCTATAATGTATGCGATGTTGTGTACCAGACCAGATGTAGCATACGCCCTGAGCGTTGTAAGCCGGTATCAGTTAAACCCAGAGGAGAAGCACTGGACAATGAAGAACATTCTCAAGTACCTAAGAAGGACTAAGGAGATGTTCTTGGTGTACGGTAGGGAAGACCTCCAGATCGAGGCCTTCGCCGACTCCAGCTTCCAGAGTGACAAGGATGACTCCAAGTCCATGTCGGGTCATCTCTTTACCCTCAATGGAGGGGCGGTTGTTTGAAAGAGCTCCAAGCAGGACACCGTTGCTGACTCGACTATGGAAGCGGAGTATATTGCTGCCTGTGATGCCACGAAGGAAGCAGTCTGGATCAGGAAGTCCGTGACAGACCTTCAGGTGGTTCCATCCATTATTGATCTAATACCGATGTATTGTGACAACAACGGCACTATAGCTTTGGCAAAGGAACCAAGGTCCCATCATAAGTCTAGACACATCCTGTGGCGGTTCTACCTGATCAGGGAGACCATTGATCGACGGGAGATCGAGGTATGGAGAGTAGAGACAGAGAACAACACTGCAGATCCGCTCACAAAGGCCATCCCTCAGACACAGTTCGAGTGGCTAATCGAGATGATAGGTCTGCGATATATGCCCTAGAGGCCATTATTGTATCATACTGGATTGTATATTACATATTGGATGCTTGGGATATTTCACAGTTATATTAACAGTCTTGCTCAAAATGGTAGTATACTACCTGGTTTGATTCTACCTCAATATGTGCATATGTTTCTTTTAGCATATCGCTTATACATATTGGTAGAGCTCTTAGGATCTTTGCTTGACTACCAGCGTTGTGATGGCAGTCACACTTGTGGGGGCTAGGTAGTCTATAAGCACATCCTTATACAGGTCTCTAGTCGTTGGATTATCAAGACGGGGCATCGATACTCCGGAGTAGATTAGTGTATACGCTTCTCATCCTAGAAGGGGATATGGTCTGTCCCACAGCCATTAGTACGCCGTACTGGAGTTGGTATGCAGGTGCTCATTAGGTTATGAGTTACACTGGATAGGACTCGTCAGGAACATCTGGTTGGTACTATACCTATCGTCAGGTAGCAGTTCTCAGGTGGCATGAGTACAGCTTAGTCCGTTGACTTGCCATTGCTACTTCGTCTCGAGTATTTTCCAACTGCACTTAGATTACTACCCTACCACGCTTAAAGGAGTCGTGCAAACAGGTGGTAGTTGGGTGTAGTCTCGAACCATTTGGAGACAGTAGCGATCGGATATGATCCGTCTCTCCCAGTATTGGGGATTGATATCGCGTAGTGTTCAGAAAGTCATTACACAAAGTCCCTGGCCAGGGCAGTCGAGAAATACTGGTAAGGTACTCCAGTAGTTTCTCAAGGTGTATTGGGCTCTCCTTCGGCACGACTTATCATGTTATTAGGGGTCTGACATTTACCATCCACCTAGGCGGATATGCGAGTACCTCAGACGAACAGATCGGACTGTACGGAGATTGTCACAGATAGGCTCAGTAGGAGTTCGGGTGAGCTTACTCATCGTCCTTCTTATCGACAGATACCTAGGTAGCCGTTATGTGCATCTAGTACCGCTGACGGCTTATGGTTAAACCCACTGCCAGCGTACTGTCGAGTCTTTAGAGTCCCACACAGAGGGTTTCCCTGCTTCAGGCAATTGATGTAGACGCCGTATGGTTTTACAGCAGGGCCTCGATCACGTATGTGTACTTGTACACGGATGCTGATCGGGCAGACAATACTAGTGGGCTTTAGTTTAAGCCGGATCCTAATATTGTATTATTGGATTGTTATCGTCTCAGTGTATCCGTATTTTTCGAAATACGGATACGGGTATGTATATACGGTGAGGGGCGTTCTTGTTATTTGGCAAGACATGCTTCTAGAAGGAGCCACCTCATATTGGTTTTATCCATTTACTTAAATGGATTAATGAGGTGGAAATGAAGGAGATTTTGGTGGCATAGTGCATAGCATGGCTCTTGAATTTATTTATTCTTCTTGACTCACTATTGAAGTATGGGTGCTATATTGTATTGATTTTTATTCCATGACTCAATAAGTGGGATAAGAAAATATATATGAGCCATTCTCTATACTTAGCTTTCTTGATGGTCCATTTTCTTCTTCTCATTCTCTCTCTTAGGTTTCTCCATCTCCTTCTACCTCAAGACTAAACCTTAATCCTTCATATGTGTTGTGAGCCATAGGGTTTAGTGAGACTAAACAATCCATTGGATTATCTACATCTCCTACGCTAGTTGGATTAGCGAACCATCTACCCTAGTTACCTCATTTAGAGGTTGGAGCTTGGAGCACATTCTCTCGCGGTGGATCATCTTTGACGCAAGAAGGCCTATGGAGCTTTCATCATCCGATCACCGAGGAGCCTTGGAGAGGAGCACTAGAAGACCCGAAGGACTCGATCTTGGAGGTATAACCATTCTAACAGAGTAGTTAAACCTCTTAGATTGTTTAGCTAATTAAGGCTTTAGTAAAGATCTTGGAGTTTAGCCGGTGTTGCGTAGTCAAATATTTATCGTTTTTAAAAATTCTGCCTCCCCGCGAACCGCGGGGTGTGCGACATCGGCTTACAAAATTTGTACAGGGATTTCAGAGTTGTTACACCTTGGGCGGCTTGTTTCAAAACGAGACGCGCTCACGTAGTAACTGCTCTGTGAAGGGTCTCGTGAGAGAATCCACGGAGTATTTCGCCGACCCTCCGGGCGAGCGGGTGGCGAGCCGCATGTTCTCAATCTTCTTCTTGAGAACTTCGATTCACTGTTGGTACCCCGAGGATTCTCCAAAGTCGGAGTGCCTGCTATCTCTGCTCCGGACTTGCGCGATGGAGTGGTTTCAGCTTTGTTCTATCACGTTCCTCAGATTCTCGGGGTGGACCCTTTATAGTTGGCCTCGACGTTCGCCGTGTGTGCGGTCTCATTGAGTGTGGTGACGTCATTCTTGCCTGGAATCAGGTGACCTGACTGATGTCTCTTCAGGGGTGAGAGAGCGCGGCGAGCATTGAAGCGGTAGTCTAGTCGCTCCTAAGATCTCGTGTCGAACTGTTTGGCACCCAACGTGTCATAGAACCATTCCTCGTGTGGGGGTCCTGACTGCCGGAATCGGCACGCCGGTGTTCCGTGACATCGAGATGGGCATGAGCGAGGTCGAAGGCCTGAATGCGCCCCTCCGTCTCTCTACGCACGCCGTCGTTTCGGGGAGTGGGGACGGCGGTTTGGCGGGCATGGCGGCCGTTTGAACACGAGCGAGCGCGTCCACCATCACCGTGAGCCTGTTGATCCGCACAGATAAGACATCGACGATATTAGGAGGTGGAGTAGAACTGCCCCCGCCTCTATTGTGGAGGACGGGACAGCTCGTCCTGGGATCGTTGCAATTATCGCTGGCCATCGAATCGAAGATGGAAGATCAACTTTCTTAGATAGGAAAGTTGTTTCCCACAGACGGCGCCAACTGAAGGAGGTCGGAATCTCTCTCTCAGATATTGTCCTCCATTGATCTTGTTGTCAGCGGGGCTGAACAGTTGAGATTTGATATGAGGGCTGAGTGTGTGGATCTCAATGAGTTGTTATTGACGCCGAGCTACCTGCAAAGGAAGTCTCGGGGTGGGAAACCACCGTAGGATCCTCCGACGATCAAGTAAGTACCGAGGAATAATGAGGCAGAGTAGCGGCGTATTGGATTGAGTTCCAGTTACCCGAGTCGTCTGGAAGAGGGGGTTTATATAACGGTCGCATGGAGCGAACCGGCGCGAGATTCTCGCCGTTCGTTACGCCTCCGCCTCACGTTAGCGTTGATAGCGGGGTACGTCCATTAATGGCAGGATACGCCCATTTATGGAGAGACACGCCAGCGTAGGTGTCACGCCCCGCTTCCCAGAGTGCGCTAAGATCGGCACGTGACAGAGCCAACCATGCTACCTGTGGCTAGGAAATATCCCTCCACAGTCACATTACGGCTGTGTAGAAGATATCAAGAACAGTAGAAATAAAATAAACTATCTAGTACATGTCCATAAGCCAAAATAAACGAGTAAAGAAATAATATGTGGAAGTAATAGATCCAATAAACAATAACATCTGGAAAGTAACATAACTAAACTGGATACTAACTGGATACTAACAGGATCCTCACTGCTCGGCCTAACGGCGGAAGTACTCCTGATCAGCCTGCGACAAGGTAGAGGATCTGGGCCATGCAAAACCCAGACGTCAGTGCGTCATAATATCAAACAATAATAAATGAACAGGAGGTAACAAGACATGCATGCATGAATTATAAAAGGGTACATGAATGTAATAAGTGAGCAGGGATATAGAACAGTGAAGTGTAACGGTATATGTGAAGTGCAACGGTGAAACTAAACTGTGCTACTGGGTTAATTACTCTCAAGTCTGTGAAATCAATTTGATGAATCATCGATGTAACTCAATAGTATCCCGTGCATGCCCGGGACCACGGTCCAGATTCTCGGGCCGAAACCGAGACATGCCGCTAGGCACTAAACAGGAAACATGCACAGATGAATGATGTCAGCATCATCATCCCAGGGCTGGCCTAGCCCCTAAAACTGATCAGTATAAGCATCGACTGTCGAGATACAAGTCAGGTTTCATCATTGATTTCCCCATACCCCCAAGTTATGTGTTCAAGTCAGGTATTGATAAATCTGAGACTAATGCCAACACAGGATCAAGCAGGAACATGTTTGTCTATACAGACAACAGGATATGTCCATCGGGACAACATGTCAGGATTGTCGGCATTAGAAACAGGATCAGGTAACATGTTAAGCAATGATATATCAGGTCATGTCAGGTAGTGCACAGGTATCAAGCGGATGCCTAACAGTAAAATGTAGCAAGTATCGAATCACGGTAAAGGTATGGATGTACGGTGAAAGCATGGATGTATAAACATCTATCAGGAGTTACATCATGACTATGTAGGATTCACATTATCAAGCATAGTGCACTAATACAACAGTAACATGAAATAATATGGTCTCGGCGTGCAACTAGATATGTAATAAACCGTACGGATACAGACGGATACTATAAAACTATAAATCGGTAAAATTTGCTGAATATTAAAACACAAGCACTATTATTTATTAAATAGATATTGATATAATAATATTAACATGGATAATATATTCAAACCGATTAATAACTATAAAAGTGGTATTGATTAACCATGCACAAGAAAGTTCCGTTCAGAAATTCAGCGTCACCGTGATTTGTAAAATAGCTTAAAAATAACAAACGTTCTCCAAAAGGGACGTGTTTTATACCAAAACAAATATAATTCAATAAGGTTTTCATTTTTATAAGTTGAAGTATCTCAGGTTGTTCCTACAAAAATCTATGAACATTCGAAGTTGAAAGTTTGCTGCTGGAATTTTCCTGGACAGCAGCTTAGAGATATTTTCATTTGCATTTTACGTTATTTAAACAATTTATTTTGTAAGTAAATATTTCATATAGTTATAGTATTCTGAGTTAGCTTCGTAACGAACTAAAGAACGTATACTAATAATTTTTCTATGATTTATAATGAATTTTATAAGGTAAGGTGTACAGTAAATTTCAGATTTGTCGTATCCGCTTTGCAACGACGTTTCATGTGTAAACTATAATATTTTCAAACTATATTTTGTATAACATTATAAAATGCAGATTATAAACTAATTAAAGATAATAATAAGAAATATTACGACGATATATATTTTAAATGATATGGATGCAAGCGGGTATCCGAAAACGGTAAAACTTTAATATGGATGTACAGTGCAATCAACATATGATATTTTTATTCATATGGATGCAAAATAAGATACATAGCATGTAGTAAGGTAAACTTGCCTCAATCGAATCACGCGAAGGATACGCACGGCACGCCCGACGTCGGTAAATCGTCGCAACGCACACGCGGCACGCGGGACGGGTCCAGGCAAGGCAAGAGGGTGATCACACAGGCAATGTACGTTTACTGGATCACTCAGATCGTCAGCGACGAGCACGGCTCCGGCGGTGATCACCGGAATCTAGAAAAAGAAAGAAGGAAGAAGAAGAAGTAAGAAGAAGAGACTGTGTATTAAATAAGGAAAGAAAATAAATAAATAAATAAAATATATATAAATATATATATGCAGAGGAGAGAGAGAGAAAGGGGTTGTTAGTTTGTTAGGAAATTAGTTTAGATTTAAATTTAATAAATCTTTTATTAGTTAACTAAATATTAATTTATATCAGTTTATAAAATTATTATTATATAAATAAAATTTGATATTCTGGTAAATACAAATATAGTCCAAAACATGCCCGGGTCGGGTCTAAAATTCAGTTTTGAAATACGAAAAATATACATGTCGACCAAAATTAAAATTGGATATCCGGGTAACGAAAATACATATCCCCAAGAACGGATGCACGTACGTGTGCGTAGCCATCCAAACAAGTCCGTTTCACTGAATGGGACGGGAACAAGATGCGTGAATGCTACCACGGGGTTAGGGGTATCATGCAGGCCATACAATGTATTTTTAAAATATTTTACGTGACTTACAAATGTTATATATAAAAATGCAGATGCCAGATATAATGCAAGTATGCAATGTATAAATAAATGAAAGTGCACGAGTCCATGTATCAAGTCAGGATAAATCATAAACATGAATCAAGACAGGTTTCAAGTAAGCGGGTCGGGTAAAATGCAAATACAAATGTCAAAATACTATTCGCACCCAAAACACAGTAAACCAAGAAACTACCATAAATAAGTAAATACTTGAACTGGAATTGGTATAAATAAACTAGGGTGTTACATTATACCCAACTACAAAAAGAATTTCGTCCTCGAAATTCCCAAGACAGGAAAAGGTAAACAATCAAGAATCTATAAGAATAGGTGTGGAAACTTTTGTCGAATCTCGTCTTCTCGTTCCCAAGTCGATTCTCCGTGCGAGCGATTCCCCCAAGAAACAAGTACGGGAGGGATAACCTTGTTCTTAAGGACCTTTTCTCTTCGATCAACAATCGATATCGGTCGTTCCTCAAAGGACAAATCCTCTCTTACAGTCAGCTCCGAATGATCTAGCACGTGTGTTTCATCTCGAACATTCTTACGGAGTTGAGATACATGAAACACGTCATGAACATTCGCCAAAGATTGTGGTAAAGCCAATCGATAAGTCACTTCTCCAACACGCTCCATAAACTCGAAAGGCCCCATGAATCGAGGACTAAGCTTGCCTCGGCTCCCAAAACGAATCACTCATCGAGTCGGTGATATCTTCAAGAATATCAAATCACCAACAGCAAACTCTAGAGGTCTTCTCGATGTGTCGACCCAACTCTTCTGCCGATCTTGTGCTACCTTCATGTGATTCCGGATAGTATTAACTTTCTCAACTGTTTGCACGATCAAATTCGGTCCCAACAATTTTTGTTCTCCCACATCGTCCCAATAAACGGATGAACGACACTTGCGACCATACAATGCTTCGAATGGAGCCATCTGAATAGTCGTCTGAAAACTGTTGTTGTACGAAAACTCCACCAAGTGTATGTGATCCTCCCACGAACCCTTGAAGTCCAACATGCAAGCTCTCAACATATCTTCAAGAGTTTGGATCGTTCTCTTCGACAGGCCATCGGTCTGAGGATGATAAGCCGTGCTAAACTTCAATCGCGTCCCCAAACTTTCCTGTAAACTCCTCCAGAAATGCGATAAGAATCGGGTGTCACGGTTGGACACGATGCTCACAGGTACTCCATGCAATCTCACAATCTCCTGCATGTACCATTCTGCTAACGCTTCCGTTGACTGACCAACTCGAAACGGTATGAAGTGAGCTGCCTTGGTCAATCGATCAACAATCACCCAAACTGCATTGTTGCCCTTTGGACTCCGCGGTAAAGCTGTCACGAAATCCATGGTTATATGTTCCCACTTCCATTGAGGAATCGGAAGTGGTTGCAATAAACCAGCTACCCTTTGATGTTCAGCCTTGACTTGCTGACACACCAAACACTTTGCTACAAAGCGAGCAATCTCCCTTTTAAAACCTTCCCACCAGAAATGCTGTCTTAGATCGCGGTACATCTTCGTGCCTTCTGGATGTCCGGAATATGCGGAACTGTGTGCCTCCTTCATAACTTCTTCGCTAATGTCTCTGTAACAACCGAGTTCAATTATACCAATTTCTGTTGCCGTATGTGTTGTTTGTGTTGTTTGTTTTATTTACCATGTTTGGTTGTGAATAGCAGTTTACTTTATATTCGACCCGCTTACTTGAGTTTGTTGTTTTCCTAACATTACATATTTTGCATATAACAATTTAAGTTACTTAAAATAATTTAAAATACATGACATGGCCTGCATGGTACCCCTAACCCTGTGGTAGCGTCCTTGCATCGTGTTCTCGTCCCGTTCAGTAAAACGGACGCGTTTGGATGGCTACGCGCACGTACGTGCGTCCGTTCTTGGGGGTATGTATTTCTGTTACAAAATCCTTCATTTTAATTTTTTGAACTTGCTAATAATTTTCATATTTCAAATCCAAATTTTTGGACCCGACCCGGACGCAATTCTGAAATATTTTGTATCCGCCTAAATTCAAATTTATTAAGTTTTATTTTAAATCTTTCCTTTAATCACCTCATAACTGAACGAATAATTTTAGTTTAAAATATAAAATCTTTTAAATTTTATTAACCAACCACTGCTTCTCCCTTTCTTTCAGCCAATCAAAATTCCTCTTTTTATTGCGCCGGCCCCACTCTCTCCCCTCGCTCTTTCTTTCCCCTTCTCCTTCTCTCTCCTTCTCACAGCCACCGATCTCTTTCTCTCCCCATCTCATAACTCCTTCTCTCTTCTCTCTTTCTCCCTCTTTCAGAAAACGTCAGTTTTCTTTCTCCTCCCTCCCTCTCTCCTCTCGCTCTCTCCCTATCTCTCTCTTCTCGCGCCCCTCTCTCTCTCCTCTCGCGGTAGACTTAGGTCCCATCACCACTTTCCCCGCTACCGTCACCTCCCTTCTATCCCGTCTTCTTCTCTTCTTTAAAACCCCGAGCGCCCCCACGAGAACCCTAGCCGCCTTCTTCTTCCTCGACCTTTCCTCGACCTCATCCCGTTTCATCGACTTCGCCTCCTCTCTCACCTCTTCCTCATCACCTTCCTCTCCTTTCATCTCCCCGAGCAACCTTGCAACAACAACCCACAGCCTTCACCGACACCGTCGCCTGCACACCTCGCCGCCAGTGCTCGTCGACCTCAACCCTAGCACCTTGCTGACATCTCACCCGATCACCTCACCAAGCCCTCATCTCTTTCTCCTTTGCCACCTCCTTCAATCCCCCGAGCACCCACTGCAACCCAAGAAATCCGCCTGCCTCACCTCAGTCCATCGACGCCGATCACCGTCGCCATCTCTATACCACTTCTCTTCCTCTCATCTGCCTTGTTCCCTCTCACCAACCATGCACACCCCTGCACATTGAAGCCAGCAAACAAAAACCCTAGCGTAACCCTAACCGAACCCCTAGCAGCCAAACCTCATCGCCGGAGTTCCTCTGATCATCACCGTCGACGCCATCTTTCCTCTGAATACCCAGTGAGCAATTCTTCATGCCTCATTCTCCTTCCTCCTTTCCATTCTCTATTTCTTCTTTCTTTCTATAGTGTTTCTTTCTTTTAAATGTTAATGTTCACTGTTCTTTGATTGCCGGAATCCGGTCATGCCGCCGCCGATCCCGACGACCTAGCGAGCGTACCTGACCCGTGTGATCACTTTTTGCGTTGTTTGGATCCGTTCCGTGTACCGTGCGCGCGTAGCGACTTTTCCCGCCGACGTGTGACGTTCCGTATACCCGTTTCGCAATCCGTCGAGGCAAGTGAAACTTGCTACATGCTATTTACAGTATTCCATATTTATTTGCATATATATATATATATATATATATATATTTAACATGAAGTTTGAATTTGGTGCCCTATATATTTTACCATCCGATGTCCGTTTATATCATTTTGAGTTAATTATGAAAACACACCCTGTTGCATGTTAGATTACAATATTGTATGCCCATGCCTATATTTATAACATAGTTCTTGGTCGCATAGCTATAGTACCCTTTAAATAGTTTACAACTGTTCAACACCCGTTTGCATCCATCTAACCTGTTTTATATGTAATTGCATCCCTAGGCCATTTAATACTTGTTAATGTGATTTTATTATTCCATATTCATGTAAGTGTAAGATACGTAATGTTGAAACTATCCCTTAAACCCAAACTGATAACCGTGCATCTACACACCTTAATCTGTACCTGTTGCATATCATATTACATGTTCCAGTTTATTGTTCTATTAGTACCCATGCTTGTTTGTATACCATGTTTATGCCAGTTTGATTATGAGCACCCACATGATATCTTGTACACACATGACTTGTTACACCTACTACTTGACATGACATGGTACTGTACACTCTTGACATGACATGACACCTAAATACACTACTTGACCTGACCTGATGTACCATGGCTTTACTTGTTACCTGATCTTGTGCCTAATGCCAACAAACCTGACCTGTTGTCCTTACAGACCGTTCCTGTTGTCTATCAAGACAAACCTGTACCTGCCTGATCCTGTGTTGGCATTACCTTTAGATTATTTTAATACCTGACTTCAATACATATAACTTGGGGGTATGGGGAAATCAATGATGAAACCTGACTTGTAACTCGACAGCTCTATACCTGTTCTGATCAGTCTTACGGGCTAGGCCAGCCCCGGGGTGATGATGCTGACATCACTCATCTTTACATACTACACTTTTACTGCCTAGCGGCACGTCTCGGATTCAGCCCGAGAATCTTGATCATGGTCCCGGGCACGCACGGGATACTATTGAGTTACATCGATAATTCATCAAATTGATTTCAAAGACTTGAGAGTATTTAACCCAATAGACCAGTTTAGATTACTCACTGTACACTACCTTTCACTGCCCTGATTTATATTACTGTTACACTTGCTTTACCTTTTATGATCATTCTTGCATGTCTTGCTACCCTGTTTATATATTATTGTTGATGTTATGACACGCTGACGTCTGGGTTTTGCATGGCCCAGATTCTCTACCTTTGTTGTAGACTGATCAGGAGTATTGCCGCTGTTAGACCGAGCGGTAGGGATCCTGTTGGTATCCAGTCTTACTTTCCAGGTGTTTATTTGATCTTTTGCTTCCGCATACTATATTATTTCTTGACTCTTTTACTCTGGCTTATGGACATGTACTAGATAGTTAGTTTACTTTCCTGTTCTTGATATCTCTACAGCCGTAATGTGACCGTGGAAGGATTTTTCCTATCCACAGGTAGCATGGTTAGCTATGTCACGTGCCTATCTTAGCGTACTCTGGGAAGCGGGGCGTGACATGGTTCTTTTGGTATCAGAGCCATGGGATATAGGTTAATCGGGTTTGATTCTTTTGTAGTTGGGTATTGGACCCAATACACGAATCAGAATACTCGTGATTAGGAACATGTCCTGCCACATTGCTATCATGATTCTTGAATCATATCTTTCTTTCATCCTTCGCCTTGACGATATGCAAACCACTTTGCAACTCGACTTGAAACCCTTTTGATTCTCTATTGTTCCTCCCTGTTTCTTGATTCTGATACTAGGATTTGGGCGACTTGAGTGGAGTTATGTAATTGTACCCATGAACTGCAGCATGGTTACAATGCGGTACTCTATTTAAGTAACTTGGAGTCCTGGTCTTAATTCACTTCCTTGTTCCATGGTCGTTATATTGCCTTGTCTCTCTTGATTTCCAGTTCATGTTTTATCACAAGTTTGAATCCTGTTTACCGTGCTTATCCTCTTCAGTATCTTGACTTCGGATGAAGTCATCTCGGTATCTTACTTGTTCTTGTTTTCCCCGCATTAGGATTATTCAATTCTGGTGCATCCCTTGTTTGTTGTTGTCTTGGGAATGGATTTTCGCGGCACTTTCCACGCTCATATTGATTGTAAGGAAAGGAAAGTGATTCTCTAGATTCCCGGACATCTGGAGTTTGTTTTGCTGGAGGAAGTTGTTCTGTCGGGCCAGTCGAGTTTAGGGCTAGGCTGACAAATAGTGTTCTTCTATCGATGGAAGTTGATAAGGAGGAAGCGCCAGCTGTAATTCGAGAGTTCATGGACGTGTTCGAGAACATCTCTGGTTTACCGCAAAACGAGATGTGGAGTTCGTGATTGATCTTGTTCCTGGTGCAGCGCCAATCTCAAAGGCGTATTATCCAATGGCACCAGTGGAGTTGGGAGAAGTTAAGAAGCAGGTTGCTGAATTACTTGAGAAGGGTTGGATTCGCAGCAGTAACTCACCTTGGGGAGCTCCAGTTCTTCTAGTAAAGAAGATGATGTCACAAGGAGGATGTGCATCGATTATCGAGAATTAAACCGGGTGACGATTAAGAACAAGTACCTGATCCCTCGCATTGGTGAATTATTGGGGCAGCTTAATGGCGCGAGGGTATTCTCGAAGCTGGATTTGCGATCCGGATATCATCAGGTCCGAATTAAATCAGAGGATGATTGCAAGACGGCGTTCATAACTCACTATGGACATTACGAGTATTTAGTGATGCCTTCGGAGTAACGAATGCACCGGCGATATTCTTGGACTTGATGAACCGAATCTTTTCACTATTCTTGGACCAGTTTATAGTGGTGTTCATCGATGATATTCTGGTCTACTCAGGAAGCAAGGAAGAGCATGTAGAACACTTGAAGATCGCACTGCAGACATTGAGGCAAGAAAGATTGTATGCAAAGATGAGCAAGTGCGAGTTTTGGCTTGAAGAAGTGAAGTTTTGGGGGCATATCGTAGCTGGAGATGGAATCACCGTTTATCCAGGGAAACTGGCAGCAGTTCAAGACTGGCCGATTCCGAGAACGTTGTAGAGATCAGAAGTTTTCTTGGACTTGCAGGATACTATAGAAGGTTCGTGGAGAATCTTGCTCTGTTGGCTGAGCCTTGACCAAGCTTACGCGCAAGGAAGTACCGTTTGTATGGACGGATAAGTGTGTGTCAGCTTTTGAGGCGTTGAAGCAGAGGTTGATAACCGCACCGTTTTAACCATACCAGATGGTTCCGGAGAATTGGTGTTTCACAGCGACGTATCTAGAAAAAGGATTGGGATGTGTTTTGATACAGCATGGAAAGGTTGTAGCTTACGCATCGAGACAATTGAAGACCCATGAGAAGAATTACCCAACTCATGACTTGGAGCTAGCAGCTGTGATTTTTCGCTTTGAAGATTTGGAGACACTACTGATTGGGCGAAAGGGTCGAAGTATTCACCGATCACAAAAGCCTGGAGTATGTGTTCACACAGAAGGGGCTTAATATGAGGCAGCGTAGATGGTTGGAGCTGATGGCTGACTACGATATTGATCTTGAATACCATCCGGGGAAAATTAATGTTGTGCCGAATGCGCTTAGTCGGTTGCCAGCAATTCAGATGTTGACTGCACGGAAGGAACTTATCGAAGACTTTCGGAGATTCGATTTGGAGGTTGTGCTACCGCATTCTTCGGGACAGTTGATGCAGCTGCAAGTACAGTCGTTGTTGATCGAGAATATAAAAGCAGCGCAGTTACAGGACCCAAGATTGCAGAAGTTTTGAGAACAGGTTGAAGCTGAAATTCGAATGGACTTATTGATTCCTGAAGGTGATACGTTGCATTATGGTAGCCGTTTGGGTGTGCCAAGGGGAGATATCCGTGAAGAAGTTATGAAGGAGGCACACAGTTCCGCATATTCCGTACATCCAGGAGGCACGAAGATGTACCGAGATATACGACAACATTTCTGGTGGGAAGGCATGGGATGAGAGATTGCCCGCTTTGTAGCGAAGTGCTTGGTGTGTCAGTAAGTTAAGGCTGAACATCAAAGGGTAGCTGATTTATTGCAACCACTTCCGATTCCTCAATGGAAGTGGGAACATATAACCATGGATTTTGTGACAGCTCCACCGCGGAGTCCAAAGGGCAACAATGTAGTTTGGGTGATTGTTGATCGATTGACCAAGGCAGCGCATTTCATCCCATTTCGAATTGGTCAATCAACAGAAGCTTTGGCAGAACGGTATATGCAGGAGATTGTAAGATTGCATGGAGTACCGGTGAGCATCATGTCCGACCGTGACACCCGTTTCTTATCACACTTCGGTAGGAGCTTACAGGAAAGTTTGGGGACTCGATTGAAGTTTAGCACAGCTTATCATCCTCAGACCGATGGCCAGTCGGAGAGAACGGTCCTAACTCTTGAAGACATGTTGAGAGCTTGCATGTTAGACTTCAAGAGTTCGTGGGAGGATCAGCTACACTTGGTGGAGTTTCGTACGACAACAGTTTCCAGGCGACTATTCAGATGGCTCCATTCGAAGCTTTATATGGTCGCAAGTGTCGTTCACCTGTTTGTTGGGATGATGTCGGTGAACGAAGATTGTTGGGACCAGATTTGGTTGTGCAGACAGTTGAGAAAGTTAACGCTATCTGGAATCTTATGAAAGCAGCACAAGACCGACAGAAGAGTTGGGCCGATACATCGAGAAGGCCTCTAGAGTTCACTGTTGGTGATTTGGTATTCTTGAAGATATCACCGACTATAGGGGTGGTTCGTTTTGGAAGTCGAGGCAAGCTTAGTCCTCGATTCGTTGGGCCTTTTGAGATTTTGGAACGTGTTGGAGAAGTGGCGTATCGATTGGCGTTGCCGCAATCCCTGACGAATGTTCATGACGTGTTTCACGTATCTCAACTCCGTAAGTATGTTCGAGAGGAAACACATGTGTTGGATCATTCGGAGCTGACTGTACGAGAAGACTTGACTTTTGAGGAGCGACCGATTGCGATTGTGGATCGAAGGGAAAGGGTTCTTAAGAACAAAGTTATCCCCCTTGTACTTGTTTCTTGGGGTAATCGCTCACATGGAGAGTCAACTTGGGAATGAGAAGATGAAATCCGGCAGAAGTTTCCCCATCTTTTCTTGTAGTTGTTGGTCGTTTATCCTTTTTGTGTTCTTGGAATTTCGAGGACGAAATTCTTTTTGTAGTTGGGTATAATGTAACAACCGAGTTCAATTATACCAATTTCTGTTGCCGTATGTATTGTTTGTGGTGTTTGTTTTATTTACCATGTTTGGTTGTGAATAGCAGTTTACTTTATATTCGACCCGCTTACTTGAGTTTGTTGTTTCCCTAACATTACATATTTTGCATATAACAATTTAAGTTACATAAAATAATTTAAAAATACATGACATGGCCTGCATGGTACCCCTAACCCTGTGGTAGTGTCCTTGCATCGTGTTCTTGTCCCGTTCAGTGAAACGGACACGTTTGGATGGCTACGCGCACGTACGTGCGTCCGTTCTTGGGGGTATGCATTTCTGTTGCAAAATCCTTCATTTTAATTTTTGGAACTTGCTAATAATTTTCATATTTCAAATCCAAATTTTTGGACCCGACCCGGGCGCAATTCTGAAATATTTTGTATCCGCCTAAATTCAAATTTATTAAGTTTTATTTTAAATCTTTCCTTTAATCATCTCATAACTGAACGAATAATTTTAGTTTAAAATATAAAATCTTTTAAATTTTATTAACCAACCACTGCTTCTCCCTTTCTTTCAGCCAATCAAAATTCCTCTTTTTATTGCGCCGGCCCCACTCTCTCCCCTCGCTCTTTCTTTCCCCTTCTCCTTCTCTCTCCTTCTCACAGCCACCGATCTCTCTCTCTCTCCCCATCTCATAACTCCTTCTCTCTTCTCTCTTTCTCCCTCTTTCAGAAAACGTCAGTTTTCATTCTCCTCTCTCCCTCTCTCCTCTCGCTCTCTCCTTATCTCTCTTTTCTCGCGCCCCTCTCTCTCCTCTCGCGGTAGACTTAGGTCCCGTCACCGCTTTCCCCGCTACCGTCACCTCCCTTCTATCCCGTCTTATTCTCTTCTTTAAAACCCCGAGCGCCCCCACGAGAACCTTAGCCGCCTTCTTCTTCCTCGACCTTTCCTCGACCTCATCTCGTTTCATCGACTTCGCCTCCTCTCTCACCTCTTCCTCATCACCTTCCTCTCCTTTCATCTCCCCGAGCAACCTTGCAACAACAACCCACAGCCTTCACTGACACCGTCGCCTGCATACCTCGCCGCCAGTGCTCGTCGACATCAACCCTAGCACCTTGCTGATATCTCACCCGATCACCTCACCAAGCCCTCATCTCATTCTCCTTCGCCACCTCCTTCAATCCCCCGAGCACCCACTGCAACCCAAGAAACCCACCTGCCTCACCTCAGTCCATCGACGCCGATCACCGTCGCCATCTCTATACCTCTTCTCTTCCTCTCCTATGCCTTGTTCCCTCTCACCAACCCTGCACACCCCTGCACATTGAAGCCAGCAAACAAAAACCCTAACGTAACCCTAACCGAACCCCTAGCAACCAAACCTCATCGCCGGAGTTCCTCCGATCATCACCGTTGACGCTATCATTCCTTGTTTACCCCAATCAGAGCAAAGCTCTGTTCAAATTCCAAGGCGGGAGATGAAGCAACGCTTCATCTTCCCCCAATCAGAGCAAAGCTCTACTTTGAAAATCTAAATTTTAATAAATGAAGCAACGCTTCAGATTCTTTGCGTTGCGCGCAACGCGCCACGTGTCAGGTGCTGATACATCAGCGCAGCGCCCGAGGCAGCGCGCCCAATCAGAGCAGGGCTCTTTAAAAATAAAAGTAAAGGAAGCAACTGTAAGTCCACGCTAGCACCCCGGCAGTCTACAGACGCCAAATGCGGAACAAAAACTTTTTAACTGGTGCTATCGTATACTTTAACCCGGATCTGCCATTATTGCTAAACTAACAAACTGTAAAGAGTGTAGGAATGTTATACCGAACGATCCGAGTCCTTCGTTCTTCAACCATCATCCCACGCTCTGTTGCGGCTGCTCCGATCTCGTCGATCTCCGATCTCCTCGTCGAGGTGGCACCACATGATCGGTTCTTTAAACGGGCTCCCGCCTCTGACTCGAGGCAACTCGATCGTCAAGTTTGCTAAAAGAGACGACCAAGAATGATGTAGAGATTGAGTAGATTACTTTGTCTCACTTCGTCCAAGTCCGTGGACGATCGGTTAATGAAGTTGCCGTGGAAATCGGGTGATGGAATGAAATGAACTGTGAATTCCATACACCCCAAAACTATCATATCTTTTCTAACCGAATGAAAACTCAAGTGAGAGTGTGAGAGTGAGTAGAGAGAGAGGGGCCGGCCACCTTATATGAAGAGGGGGGTGACCGTAGGAGAGGGGGGGTGACCACAAGCAAAAGATATTATCATAACAAATATCCTAAGGAAAACAAAACCACTAATAACAAAGCATGAGTCATTAGGCTAGTCATCAAAAACAATAATGACACCATTAATGCCTAATGAGTCATGAAGCCACTTCATCACTTCTAGAAGCTTCTAGAATGATGACTCACTCCATCTGAAGAAAAGATAAATCCGTCTTTAACAGAATGTTAAAAGACGGCTGATAGAAAACTGGAAACTGGCAACTTCCAAAAGTGATCCTGAAACGACTTTCAGGATAACCCCGAAACTGTATAAATATACCCGCATTTATATTACGACCGAATATAAATGCAACTGAGACAAAGATATTATACCTACTCAATATAATACTTGGATCCGGCTTAAACCAAAGCCGACCAGTATCATCTGTCCGAAAATCGACACGTGCGTAAACGCACGTGCATTTTCCGAACCCTGCCATAAAACCATACGGCCTCTACAACGTTTCGCCCGAACTTGGGAAACTGTCTGTGGGGGACTCTAATGACTCGTCAGCACCCTGGCAGTGGGTTTAACCACAAACCGTCAGCGGCACTAGCAATGCGTAACGGCTGCCCACGAACTGACCTCAAGGGTGGCCGAGGAGCGAACTCAAGGGAGACCGATGAGCGAACTCCTCCGAAAAACCCTACTGAGCCTAACAGTGACAATGTATATACAGTCCGGTCCGTTCGTCAATGAGTATCGCATATCTGCCTAGGGGGCTAGCAACGTCAGACCCCCAATAACAGTATAAGTCGTGTCGGAGTGAAGCCTAATAACACCCTGAGATACTACTGGAGTACCTACCAGTAAATCTCCTGCCACGGCCGTGGGCTTTGTGTAATGGCTCTCCTAGACACAGCACGATCTCGCCCCCAATACCGGGAGAGACGAATCCCCTGCCGATCCGCTCACGTGCCTCCATATGGCTCGGGACTGTACCCAAAAGCTAACTGTTTGCACGACTCCTTTGAGCCGTGGTAGGGTAGAAATCAAAGCACAGTGGGAACTCACACGAGACAAATGACGACCTCAGGTCGATGAACTAACCTGTACACATGTCACCAGGGAACTGCTATCTGACGATAGGTATAGTACTAACTAGCAGATTCCCGGCGAGTCCTGTCCGGTGTACTCATAACCCAATGAGCACCTGTATACATCTTAGGTGATCCAACTGTCACCAGTGGCTTGTGAGACCGGCCACCGCCCCTCATCGGGGTCTCGACTGTACACACTAGTCTACTCCGGAGTATCGATGCCCTGTCTCGAAACTCCCACGACTAGGGACCACAATTAAGGATATGCATATAAACTACCCAACTCTCACGTATATGATCGCCCTCATACAGTTGGTAGTAAAGCAAGATCCTAAGGGCTCTATCAAAGTGTAACATGCAATCAGTCACCTGAACTTGTACACAACTGATAAAGGCAAACCAGATAGCATACTATCATTTCGAGTAAGACTGTCCTACCGGGATAGGTCCTCCGCAATCATTGCAATCACGTACCTGCGATCCAATAATTGACTATGAGGGCACCATCTCCAACAATCTCCCACTTGCACTCAAGGCTAATATTGCGATGTCGACTACTCACAGCCCGTGTGAAACCGAACATCCAACTCCTCTACTAATCAGTTTCACAAAGCCCGTTTGTAAAAC
Organism: Agapanthus africanus; assembly: GCA_030015575.1. Taxonomy (NCBI): domain Eukaryota; kingdom Viridiplantae; phylum Streptophyta; class Magnoliopsida; order Asparagales; family Amaryllidaceae; genus Agapanthus; species Agapanthus africanus. Next base: position 311,378,121 of record JASDDO010000024.1, read on the forward strand.
TATTGTGTTCGAGAAATAGCCTCAGTGAGTGGATCCGCCTAGATGTTTCTTTCTATATCTCTCTTAATCTCAAGTTCGCGGAGAAAGCCATCTCCCGAATCGAGTAATACCTGTCTTCGAATAAATCTGGATATCTGATGGGACCTTAGTTCATAAATGAACTCCATATCCAAACTTCTTAGACTGAATCGATCACTGAACCTAATCAGTATCGGGCACCTAGCTTCCCACAGTATCCTCTTGGACCATCTGTCCATAATACTGTCCCTCTTCGTCAGAGGGAAAAACTAAAACTCTGACAGTCACTCTGTCATCCACGTCACCTTTGAAGCCTGGAATGATAATCGTCTCCCGAAGGAGGCTGCCGTCATCAAATCCGTAGAACATGTACTTATGTTCTAAAACTGCTTCCTTATGTTTCTCCAGTATTGGATTAATACAAACTTATTGCATCTAGTGCAAAAACAACATTTGGTGTGGTACTTGACATCTCATGATTGACTCAATTGCCTAAGCAAGTGATCTGCCAATCATGCACATCCCTCTCCCCTTTAGTCTATACGACATCTTTAGAGAGGGTGACTCCATCACCTGCAGGTACACCACCATGCTAGGAGTCAACTATTCCAAAAACCATTAGAATATCTGTCAAAGTACCCACATTGGGAAACTACCCAAATCCAGATCTAAAACCATAGATCTAGAAACCAGAATGTCAAATATTATATCCATATGCTGTCTGGAGAAACAACTGTGTGACGACCACAGTCCAACCGATCGTAGTATAGGAATTTTACTTCCTACTCTGTGTATGTCATCCAGATACCATGACATCACACCCTACTACCTCCTTAACTGATCCATCCCCTATTCTGATTGAAGTCAAACCCATGACTGTCACATCAAAATTAGATGATCTATCTCCGCTATAACTGCTCAAGTCTATAAATAGATATAAGCATCTTGCCCACTATGCTTCCGTTGCTCCCACTGACTACGACAACCCTCCTACCGGGTCTCATAACCTGGAACAACAGTAGTGTCAAGTCTGGGTAGATAAGAACCTCCCTGTCACCGTCTCTGAGGCTACCGAAGTACCTCTCGGGTGTCTGAGGTTACCTACCATACCTGCGGAGTGGCTATTGGAATGTCAAACCTGATTGAATGTATAGGTCCTATTAAATTTTCCGTAATCGTTCGCGGTTCTGGAATCACTTCCAGTTCTACCATACTCCCACTACTGTTTTCTGAAAAAGATCCATTTTTACTAAAACTGTGGCGAGTCAAGAACAATATCACTATTGATCTTCGAAATGGTAGAATATCAACCCTCGTCATAGCCAGGGTCAACCCACAAACAGCCACTACAGAAACGTGCCCTGAGTTATCCAGTGTCTGGTTTTAAGCATAAGCTGGACAACTTCCCGTACTTTAGTTTCTTTTAAGGTACGATCCATTCTTTATCCAATACAGAAACTTTGGCACTTATTTAATTGGAACCATATTCAAACCATGCATCTGTCTCCAGTGCATATCAACATAATGGAAAGAGGATGATCAGCATTACTCAACTTAGGAATCCATCCAATTATGAGTAACCTGAAAGAGAAACACGTTTCTCAAAACCATCACTATTATCTGAATACCAATCACAAGAATCTACATCTTCGATCTCTTTGAAGAATCCCGATACTTGTGATACCTGGTTCTCTACTTTATTCTTATACCCACAACTTCTCAAAACTTAGACCTTGTATTTCTACGAAACACTTGTCTAAATACTAGAGAAGTTATAAGTAAACAGAACATAGTACGAGGACCTACCCCTTTGTCCTAATGGACACTTGGACAACATACAATACTCTGTATAAGTCCACTGAGTTAAACAACTCAAAACCTGTGCATCGTAGGTAGAAAACTGTACCCTGGCGATTTCCTCAAATATCACCAATTACAACGAATTCCGATATAATGAGGATGATCACCTAATTCCCAATATCTTACTCCCACTCATCATCTGTAAAACCATACAGATATGAGAATGAAACCTGGTAAATACATACCCTTGGAGTAAGTGTCTAATCGGGAAAAACAGTTTTTCTTTAACAATGCACTGAAACATGAAAATGTTTCGTAGGGGTATCCTGGTATTCATAGCAATGCCTCTTCCATAATCCAATTCATGACTTCAACCGTATATTTTATTGCCATCTCTTCAAATCACTTTTATTTTTCTTTAGTCGTTACCTTCTGTACACCATCGTTAGGCTAAATGGTTTTCTTCCTTCCCTACCGTTCGGCACCAGCCTATGGTTTGGAAGAAGACTATCCAGTAAGCATAATAGGTGTACCCTCCTAAACCAAGGAGTACTCGCATCTCGAGAGAAGGTGATGATAAAAGACAACTGAATAATACCTTATTCTTTTAAAGGTGAAATAGGAGTGGCGATTAAGTACGCGGTTTTGGTCGTGAATGATAACAGTCGCAATTTACTTTGCCCTCTTTCTAATCCCTTTATTTTGTCTTTACATATTACCTTCTGCACATCCTACTTAGGCTAATTGGTTTTCTTCATTCCCTACCTTTCGGCACCAGCCTATGGTTTGGAATAAGACTATCCAATAAGCGTAATAGGTGTACTCTCCTAAACCAAGGAGCTCTCGCAACCTGAGAGAAGGTGATAATAAAAGACAACTGAATAAACCAATTCTATTTCTCCTGAACCTTGATCCATCCTCGAAGAAGTCCCTTCGAGTTCGTATATAACCATACGATGGCTCTATCCAATGGAAGTGGATATCCGTAGTAATACGGGTGTTCTGAGAAATTAAAAGGGTAAAAGAAGGAGTGGCAATGACTTATGCAACTCAGACAATCCAAAAGCCAGTATTTTAAGAAGGTTCGGTCAACCTGGTCACTGAGTCATAGTCTAGGGTCGGTCAAAGGTCGCTGCTAAAGAGAGAGAGAGAAAAGAAACACTCTGCGTGCACTCTAACCTAGATCAGAATGGTCATCATTTTATCTAATCCGGAAACCTCCCACTGTCCTGTCAAATTCTCCTCCAAACCTAAAGAAGAATCAATCGGGATCACCCGAAGAGTAAACCAACTCATCAGTGGGAATCGGGATCCAACTCTCATCGCATGTTAACGTGATGGAATGCATCCACGTTATTCATACTCCAGAAGGTATGCGCATACTTGGCAAGTTTCAGTTTCTTTAGAAACTCCCGATATCATTTTCTTGCCCCATGCTCTTATGACCTTGGCGAAAGTCAACAAATCATAAGTCACATGTCAAGTTCTGCCCGTCATTATCTTGTTAATTTGAATCCACCCGTACATACCCTTGACGAAAGCCAACAAGGTAATACGACTGTCCCAAACCAACTCATCTATCTATGCAACAAATGAATACCCAGCAGCTACCAAACACTATGCCTTGACGAAAGCCAACAAACATAGCTTGAATACTACTGACCATCCATAAGAAACGACGGAGGGCTACGACTGGTTTTTGGCGAAAAACCTTTAACGTAGTGAACTTGATATCGCTGAAGGAACCTGATAGCTTTTTATAAATATAGTGCCGAAAACCTTTTGCTAAAGAGGTCATTCCCGGTGAAGGGATCTCGGCTCTTTCCTCATGGAATGAGGTGCAGGATATTCCACTGAATACCGCTATGCAAAGCAACTTGTAATCGACTATAGTGAAGTTATTACTCTGACGCAAATTTCTGTCCAAGGGGTCTTTCCCGGTGAAGGGATATCAGCCCTTGCCTCGTCGAATGAGGTGCTGGATATTCACACCGAATACCGCTATGCATAACAAAAAGAAACGTTTTGTAATAACACCTTTTTAAAATTGTTCCAACAACTCAAACAGGTTTGTTTTACTTTGCATTGATCAGAATCAACGCAGTCCCATCATTCAATCACACCAGAAAAGAACGAAAATAAAATGTACGTATATGCCATCCGCATTCGTCACTGGGTTCCGTCATCACTCGTTAGGTTACTTAACTAACGACAGAGCGGGGGCTGGACTAGCGCGGGTGTAAAACATATACAACATCTAATAGTATATAAACCAATATACAATAATCGCTCCAGGCGTGATAATATGCAACATTACAAAAAAGTAATAAGCATTACAGAACAATACAGATATCTAGGATCCCCGAGTTTCACAGAGCCGCTGCTGAAACTCGACGTTCCCCTGTCGTGTGGATAGCCTGTGCAATGAAACCTAGACCCCTACGGGTGCGGCAAGTTACCCACCAAAACCTGAAGCGAGGCAGCCCCCTACAGCATAGTGAATGGACCACCCAGCACTCCACGGAATCCGGTAATCTTGGGCACCCCTCCTTGGGTCAACCTGTACCCCCTACGAGTGCGGCGAATAGTCTGCCAATTCTGAAGTGGGGACCCTCTGCCTCTCAAAGCCATGAAATGCGGACCCGTTGCCCTCCAGAACCCGGCCATCCGTGCACTCCGTCGCGGGGTAAAACCTAGTACAGTAATAAAAATAGTACAATAGGTACATCGACCGCAACCTGGTCGTGCCCTAAAAGAATATTATACAACAGGCAGTGACGGCAGTCCACAAGTTGGACGCTCGCCCCGCAATATCAAATGTACAAATAAACTCAAACTGTACTACCATTGCACACTGCTATCCACCACGACAAATCCGCAACAATACAGCACAACACAGAACATCAACGCGAATGTCACGTTCGCAAACCCGTCTAAAAGAACTATAGCAGTTAAACGCCGTTTACCGATCAAATGACATTCCCGGTCGGAGATATAATGTAAGCACTGTAAACTAACGTGTTTAAATTTCGATCGACCAAAGACCAAATTTCAAAAAGTGGGCCCCAAAGCTTACTGGTGAACAGTAACAAAATCTGGGCCAAAAATTTATATACCAAAAACCCCAAAATCCCACCAAGAACCCACTGAAAAAAAATTGGAGCACGTGCTCCTCACATGGCCGCGGAAGCGCGGCCAAACCATTGGTTTGGCCGCCCTTCCGCGGCAACTTGGAGGAGTCACGACTCCAAATTTCGTCGTGGGTCTTATAATTCTCTGCTCTGATTTTTAAGACATCCAGAAATCAATTTCGACACCGTTTAAAAACAACAGAAACTGTCAAGTAAGGAAAATGATATTTTTGGCAGTTTTCGATTTTCGGTCGGATCGATGTTTTAAACGCGTTAGCACAAGTTAGTATAGCAAAATGGTTAGGCTCTGATACCACTGTAAGTCCACGCTAGCACCCCGGCAGTCTACAGACGCCAAATGCGGAACAAAAACTTTTTAACTGGTGCTATCGTATACTTTAACCCGGATCTGCCATTATTGCTAAACTAACAAACTGTAAAGAGTGTAGGAATGTTATACCGAACGATCCGAGTCCTTCGTTCTTCAACCATCATCCCACGCTCTGTTGCGGCTGCTCCGATCTCGTCGATCTCCGATCTCCTCGTCGAGGTGGCACCACATGATCGGTTCTTTAAACGGGCTCCCGCCTCTGACTCGAGGCAACTCGATCGTCAAGTTTGCTAAAAGAGACGACCAAGAATGATGTAGAGATTGAGTAGATTACTTTGTCTCACTTCGTCCAAGTCCGTGGACGATCGGTTAATGAAGTTGCCGTGGAAATCGGGTGATGGAATGAAATGAACTGTGAATTCCATACACCCCAAAACTATCATATCTTTTCTAACCGAATGAAAACTCAAGTGAGAGTGTGAGAGTGAGTAGAGAGAGAGGGGCCGGCCACCTTATATGAAGAGGGGGGGTGACCGTAGGAGAGGGGGGGTGACCACAAGCAAAAGATATTATCATAACAAATATCCTAAGGAAAACAAAACCACTAATAACAAAGCATGAGTCATTAGGCTAGTCATCAAAAACAATAATGACACCATTAATGCCTAATGAGTCATGAAGCCACTTCATCACTTCTAGAAGCTTCTAGAATGATGACTCACTCCATCTGAAGAAAAGATAAATCCGTCTTTAACAGAATGTTAAAAGACGGCTGATAGAAAACTGGAAACTGGCAACTTCCAAAAGTGATCCTGAAACGACTTTCAGGATAACCCCGAAACTGTATAAATATACCCGCATTTATATTACGACCGAATATAAATGCAACTGAGACAAAGATATTATACCTACTCAATATAATACTTGGATCCGGCTTAAACCAAAGCCGACCAGTATCATCTGTCCGAAAATCGACACGTGCGTAAACGCACGTGCATTTTCCGAACCCTGCCATAAAACCATACGGCCTCTACAACGTTTCGCCCGAACTTGGGAAACTGTCTGTGGGGGACTCTAATGACTCGTCAGCACCCTGGCAGTGGGTTTAACCACAAACCGTCAGCGGCACTAGCAATGCGTAACGGCTGCCCACGGACTGACCTCAAGGGTGGCCGAGGAGCGAACTCAAGGGAGACCGATGAGCGAACTCCTCCGAAAAACCCTACTGAGCCTAACAGTGACAATGTATATACAGTCCGGTCCGTTCGTCAATGAGTATCGCATATCTGCCTAGGGGGCTAGCAACGTCAGACCCCCAATAACAGTATAAGTCGTGTCGGAGTGAAGCCTAATAACACCCTGAGATACTACTGGAGTACCTACCAGTAAATCTCCTGCCACGGCAGTGGGCTTTGTGTAATGGCTCTCTTAGACACAGCACGATCTCGCCCCCAATACCGGGAGAGACGAATCCCCTGCCGATCCGCTCACGTGCCTCCATATGGCTCGGGACTGTACCCAAAAGCTACCTGTTTGCACGACTCCTTTGAGCCGTGGTAGGGTAGAAATCAAAGCACAGTGGGAACTCACACGAGACAAATGACGACCTCAGGTCGATGAACTAACCTGTACACATGTCACCAGGGAACTGCTAACTGACGATAGGTATAGTACTAACTAGCAGATTCCCGGCGAGTCCTGTCCGGTGTACTCATAACCCAATGAGCACCTGTATACATCTTAGGTGATCCAACTGTCACCAGTGGCTTGTGAGACCGGCCACCGCCCCTCATCGGGGTCTCGACTGTACACACTAGTCTACTCCGGAGTATCGATGCCCTGTCTCGAAACTCCCACGACTAGGGACCACAATTAAGGATATGCATATAAACTACCCAACTCTCACGTATATGATCGCCCTCATACAGTTGGTAGTAAAGCAAGATCCTAAGGGCTCTATCAAAGTGTAACATGCAATCAGTCACCTGAACTTGTACACAACTGATAAAGGCAAACCAGATAGCATACTATCATTTCGAGTAAGACTGTCCTACCGGGATAGGTCCTCCGCAATCATTGCAATCACGTACCTGCGATCCAATAATTGACTATGAGGGCACCATCTCCAACAGCAACGCTTCAGTTGCGCAAGCGCTGCGCTGCGCGACACGTGTCCGCGCAGTTGCGCAAGCACAGCTGTGCAAGCACTGCGCGACACGTGTCTGCGCAGGTGCGCAAGCACAGCCGCGCAAGGGCAGCCGCGCAAGCGCTGCGCCGCGCGACACGTGTCTGCGCATTTGCGCAAGCACAGCTGCGCAAGCGCTACGCTGCGCGACACGTGTCACGCGCTGGGGCGTTTGCGCAAAACAGAATTGAAATTTTAAAGAAATCTTTTCTGTTCTTGTTAAAACAAGAAGATTTTCTTCTGTAAAACAGAGGCCTTTGGATCAAAAATCCAACAGTGGGGAAAATTCCCCAAATCACTCAGAGAAAGATCTCTTTAACAAATTTAACTAATTTATGGGCACTATAAAAAGGACCCCAGAACTCAATTCAAAGGCATCAACATTTTGTGAGAAATTAAACAGAGAGAACTCTGAAGAATTGGAGAGAATTCCTCAAGAACAATAAAGGTAAAAACCTTTAGAAAAAAAGAGAAAATTCTCTTATAAACAGATCATTGATCTGAGAACAAGATCAAGGACCTCTAATGGAAAGAAAAATAAACAAAAAATAGTGCCTTGCACTTCTTTTTATGAACCATTGGTTCTGAATCTAAAAGATTCTCAAGATAACAGTGCCTTGCACATTTTATGAACCACTGGTTCTTTAAAAAAAGAAGAAAAAACTTGTTTTCTTTGATCTAAAACTGATCCAAAAAGAATAAGAACAGTGCCCAGCATTTGCCAAAACTTCACTATTGCGCAAGCCGCCAGGAAGCGCCACGTGTCAGCAGTGCAACAGCGCAGCGCACTGACGTAGCGCACTGCGCAGTTGCGCTTGCGCCCACCAGTATGTGACACGTGTCACCTCCACGAGCGCTTGCGCTCATTAATTGGCGCAAAATGCCTGACAAGCCACGTGGGGCACTGTCAGAGTATTAAATGCAATGCATTATTAAAGGGCAGAGCCCAATCAAAGGTCTAATGGACCAAATAAAAGTACTGCACATTATTTTAAAAAGGTAGAGCCCAATTAAAAAGTCTAAACAGACCAAAAATAATGCTATGCATTATTTAAAAGGCAGAGCCCAATTAAGAGGTCCAATGGACCAAAACAAATGCTCTGTATTATAACAAAAAGGGCAGAGCCCAGTCAAAATAGGCATAAATGGCCTAAAATAATGCTATGCATTATTTTAAAAAGGGGAAAGCCCAAACAAAGGCCTAACAGGCCAAATGCAAACAAAATATGAACATTTTTAACTGGACTTAGCCCAGTCATGGCCGTAAGTCCTCAAACTAAATTGACTGAGCAAGATTGCTCTCCTAAATCAATTTACGACCGGTTCGAGGGTACATCTCCGAACTCCTCTGACACCCATCGTTGTAATCCTTCAACGACGTCAGAGAGGTGACGGGTCCCGATGACCACACATCAATACGGACTGCGGGGTCCTTAAACTCGTGGACCGAAACGTCCTTAAACTAATATTGGACCGAAACGTCCTTAAACTAATATTGGACCGAAACGTCCTTAAACTAATGATGGACCGAAACGTCCTTAAACTGGCGATGGACCACTACGTCCCTAAACTGGCGATGGACCACCACGTCTCTAAACTGGCGATGGACCACCACGTCCCTAAACTGGAATATGGACCACCAGGTCCCTAAACTGGAATATGGACCACTATGTCCCTAAACTGGAACAATAGAGCCCCCAAATGCTCTTTTGTCGGATCCGAACGATCCCGTTAAGTTGATCTTAGTCTCAAATCAGACTAACGTATCCTTAACGAACGTTTAAGTCGATCTTAGCCTGAATGCGGCTAACGTATCCTTAAACCAAAACACCAAACCCAAATCTAAGTAAGTACGGATTTAGACTAATCCACGTCCTACGGGCGACGGCATTACTCAGTCTCCGTATACAATCCACGAGCAACCACAAACAAAACAAACACACACGACACGAAGTGAAATTCTGGAGAAGGAGAAAGTGGCTACCGCGGTGCGGTAGCGTAATTAACTACAGGGGCTTGCGCCTGCAGGGAAGAGCATCCCCACAATCAAAAACCCCTCAAGCGAGGGGGAATCTGACGAAGTCTGCTACATCGGCCGCATCCGTCTAAACCTCCGATACACGGTGCCATAAATCAACTTGGCATCTTCGGAGAGGTGGACGGATAAAACCAAATAGCATCTGCCCCGAATCTCAGCGTCAGGACTTCGCAGTCTTATGCGCCGTCTTTCGGAGGGGAACAGATTCTGGCACGCCCGGTGGGACCTTTTCCTCTTTCCACTCCACACTTCGTGTGTCGTCCTCGCAAACCAATCGCGGTTTGTTAATGGTTGCCTTCGGATTTTCAGTTACTAAGATTTGGTCTTTTGTCTGGCGCAAAACTCAAGCATCAATGGCCTTTAACTGCACCAACTGCTCGAAGTGCCACTGCAACGGACGCTCCACCTCTCCCGGAGGTGTAGCATATGGGCCCCAAGCGGCCTCCTTCCTCGCTCTGCCGGTAGAACAGGTGACCCAGGCCACCACCGGCCTGTTTTTCGGGACCATGATCCCACCTACAAGCTTCTCTATGCCAATACCTGCACCGAAAGTGAATAAGAAGTCGGTCTTCGACCGGCTCACTGCTACGACGGCCCCTGTCAACGGGTCGCCCACTACCAAACCAACAGCCTCTGTTTTCGCCAGGATGGATCAGAACTCTAAATTGGCTGTCCCGAGGAAGGCAATAACTGCTACTCCAGAAGTCGTCAAGACGGCTTCCCCTGTCAAAGAGTCAGTCTTTTCAAGACTGACGATCCCTGCTCCTGCCCTTGCTCGAGGATCCGTCTTCGACAGGTTGAATATCACTCCTCAAAAGACAACCTCAGTCTTTAAGAGGTTAACACCGGCGGCGCCTCATTCAGACAGGGGGCAAAAAGAAGCTATCTCTATCTCCGAGCCGGTCCCAACGGCTCGTCATGCTCGACGTCGCCATTGGCGACGAGTGAGGAAGGCAGGGGGCAACTCCCCCTCAGGGCTAACTCCATCGGCTCCAGTGGTTGAAGTCAACGCTGCTGTTCCAACTGGGAACAGCTTTGAACTGCTGAGGAGGGTACGTAAGAACTCTCCAACCGCTACACTGAAAAGATCACCTCCGCCCGCGGAAAGAGTTCTGGAAACAAAGCAAGAACAGCCCCCTCAACGGCTGTCCTCAAAAATATACAAGGTTTGGCGAAGGGTTCAAGACTCCGTGATTGACCCAGATCACTCTCGTCAACAAGAGAAGATGAAGGTGCAAAAAGAAAAAGACCGTCCTGTTAAACAGCAGAGGACAACAATCACTAGGGTGCCCACTGCAACGGCCCCTTCAACTTCAACGGCCCACAAAAGAAGAAGGCCGGAGAAAACCCCCGCGCCGGCGACAAATATCAGAGGTGGTGAACCCAAACGCCCTAAGTCAAGGGGCATTGTAGTTCATACCGTCTATGTGGCGTCTGGTAAAGAGGACAGTCGCATATCTACGGGTCATCGACCATTTACGCGATCAGTGACCAAAGCCCAGGAGCAGCAGCAGAAGCTCCAAGAGATGATGAACGCTATGGCCGCATTTACAGGGCCAAAAGAAAACCCTGAAACGTCCTCGGATGAACGCCACGAGGAAGAAACCGACGCCGAATTCCTTCGTCGAATATTGGAGAAAAAGGAAAAAGAGGCTGCTGAACAAGCAGCCAACATACAGCGTATGGGCCTCCTCTTCCAAGACATGGTAGGAATGATGATACAACAAGATCCTCCGGCCGAAAAGCCCCCGATCGTCCTTGGAGACGATAGGGGAGAGACATCGAATCCTCCGCCAGCTCTGTCGACGGCTAAGGAGGATACAATCTCCAAAGCTGATTTGGACGAGTACATAGCCCAACAAATACGGGTTCATCATGCGACCGAAGCAGCCGGCCAGGTCGTAAAAACAGGGCGGCCATATCCAAGTTGGTACGACCAAATCAAGTACCCGCTGGGTTACACAATTCCCAAGTTCCATGCCTACAAGGGGACAGACAATCCTCACCAGCATGTTGCCCAGTTCATGGCACTCTGCGGCAACACCGGCGGTGACGACAAGCTGTTGCTTCGCCAGTTTGTTGGAAGTTTATCAGATACGGCGTTCGAGTGGTACTCCGAGCTCCCGAACGACTCTATCAAAACCTTCGTGGAGATGGAGCTGTTGTTTACTCAGCGTTTTGCAAGCGCCAGTGAACGCACCCCGATGACGGCACTGATTAACGCCAGGGTAAAACCAGGCGAGACATGGGTTCAATATGCTATACGGTGGCGGAACTTATGGTCGAAGTGCGAGCAGCGCATTGAAGAAGCTCCCGCGGTGGGTATGTTTGTGGGAACCCTTGATCCGCAAGCAACCATCTCGCAATTTATGATGTTTTTCAAGCCGACTACCTTCCAGGCCTTGATTGACAAGCTAGCACAAATGGACCAGATGGGCCATAAACCCCCTCTTCCAAAGCCGGACTCCCGAAATGACAAAGGGAAGGGAAAAGCGATCGTTGTCGCTAATGCTCAACAACAACCGAGCGACTCGAAGCCAGTTGTTCGTCAAAATAATATGCGTCCGTACGTAGCCCTTGAGGAGAGGCTAAGACGTTCTTACTCTTTTCCCCGTGATAAAACGAGAAGGTTATTCGAGCTGGCGTTGCGCAACCGACTCATAAATCTGCCGGATCCAAAACGTCCGTTGCAACCAAGTGATGTCAATGAGCCCAACTACTGTCCTTATCATCGAGTACTGGGCCATCCAATCGAAGATTGTTACGTTTTCAAAAATTGGCTTGAAAACCAGTACCGATAGGGCAAATTCGCGTTATCTGACAAATGGAAGGTGAATCCCCCGCAGCCCCACACCTCTAAGGGGACGAATACGCCGGGGGCAACATGCTCCATCGTTGAAGAAGCTCCTTGGGAGGTTGTATTATCAGCCAAGACAAAGAGAATGCTAAACGATCTTCAGACATGTCCAGCGATTAGGTGGAAGAACCCGTTGGAACCGCAGATCATTGAGGGGATGTTGAATCCACGTCCAACTCCAAAGACCGCTGGTGGTGACTCAAGCACTCGCAACCAGCCGTCAAAATCTTCGAAAAAGAAGAAGAAATCAAAGAAGCCCGTGAAGCCTGGCGACAAGCGCACGGACTTGCAAAAACAAATTGACGCGCTGGAGGAATACAACCAGAAGGCACGAACTCCCATTACATTCCAAGAGTTCCTCAATCATGTCTTTCAAGAGGGAGATCAGGGAGAAAGTTCATCTGATGAATCTGAAGAATATGTGGCGAGCTGTCATGTGATTTCCCATTCGTTCATGGACGATGAGGAGACTCCTTGTACCGAAACGCCGGGGCAGATCCTGAACCAAAAATTCTGGGGCCATCAGATGAAGTAATTGACGCATTCCTTAATGAAGCTCGGTTGAAAAGTAAAGCTGGTCGAGAACGCGAGACGACCATATTTGAAAGGGCCAAGCGCTAGCGACTTGATGAAAGAGCTAAGATGATCCCATTGGAGCAAAATACCTCCACTACCGACAAAAGCCAATTCAAGATGAGGAAAAGGTTTGCTAAGGCCATATCAATGGGTATGAAGCTACCATCCTCCGAAGGAAAAATTACTGGTGAAATAGAAATGCACCCCTCCTATTGCTTATATCATCAGAAGGTTTCGTACCCCACTCAAGAGTGCAAAGCTTTCGATAGATGGTGGCAAGAATACGTTGCTCATCAACAACGCTTTAAGCGGGAAAAGCGCAAAACTCATCGGGAGCGAAGAAATACGACCGAAGGGCTTAAAAGAACTACTGGCGATTGTTGCATGGTTAACACCGGCAGGTCACAAGTGCCTACATTCGGGAGCGATTCTGATGAGGAGCTGGAACTTTCCCCTCTCTTTAAAGAGTCCACTTCGGGAAAAGAAGAGCCGAAGGTTTGCGAAAATATCCGGCTGCGGAATCGGACGCTGCCCGAAAAGAATCTCGGACCTTCAAACAGAAAAGATAAAGGGAAAGAAAAGGTCTTTGAAGATATCGTCTTAGATGACCAAGTGGTGGAGGAGCTAAGCGCCAAGGACCCGCCAAAGAAAAATAAGGTGGATTACAACGTCTTAGCGCATCTGAGGAAGCTACCCTCGCAGCTCAGCATTCTTGACGCCCTTTTGCTATCGAAGGAGGCGAGAGATTCGTTAATCAAAGCACTACAGGATCCGGAGCAATTCCAAGCTTTCCTGGCCGAGGAAAAGATGAAGGATGAACCGGAAGAAGTGCACACGGCCGATGTCGCTTTCGGTGATGAAGACCTTCTCCTTGGGACATGCGAACACAATCGCCCCCTTTATGTCTCAGGATACTGCCACGATGTAAAGATAGGCAAAATCCTGATCGACAATGGATCCTCCGTTAACCTCCTCAATGTGCGGGTGTTAAAAGAAATCTGCATGAGCGTCCAACACCTTGCTCGGGACAAGATCACCATCTCTGGGTTCGACTCCCAATCGTCAAGAACTCTTGGGTCTGTGATACTGACGCTACGCTTTGGGCTACTCGTCACGGACATTAAATTCCACGTCATAGACGCCAAGACATGCTACAACGCTCTGCTCGGCCGACCATGGTTACACGAGTACAACATCATCCCTTCTACACAACATCAGTGTATGAAGTATTCCAAGGATGGCCTCGAGTATACCGTGGCGGGAGAACTGAACCCATTCTCCGTGAACGAAGTCCGCAAATATGAAGATGCCAAATACTTCTTACCGGATTTCGAAGACACGGAAAGGTGTCACAAACCGGAGAACAAAGCTAACGCCACCATCCCTGTTTTCGGGAGTGATACCGAGGAGGAAGAGGAGATAGTTTATTCCAGCAGCCCCAACACAACAAACCAAGACCGTCCGCTCCTACGTTGACCTTTGGTAGCGACTCGGAAGATGAGATCCATGCTGTATTCTCTGCTCGACCTTCAATACAAACGTCCGCTGATGAAGAGAAAAGTCTACAAGTCGCCATGGTGCCGCTTAAACACCGTAAAGAACTGGATGCGCTTGATATCTACAGTGTAGAAGAGCTGCGAACGTTCTATATCCCTCCCAGGCGAGAAAGTGAAAAAGCAATTCTATTCTACCGCTCTGAAGAAACCAAAGTGGAGAAAGAGATCTGGCATGGCGCGGATCCTACGCTCGACAGGCTTCAGCCTATCCGTCTTCCCAGATATTATACGGAAGGTTTGAAAAAGCTGCTGAGACGCCGGGGGATATCCTTCAAGCAGACCGTTCGAAAAGCCAAGTTCTATGACGAAGTTGTTAGTAATATGTATGCCCTAGAGGCCATTACTGTACATACGATGTATATTGTAATGGATGCTTGGACATATATATGGAGGACTTTCTTGCTCGACATGATAGTATGCTATCTGGTTGTACTTTATCTTAACATGTACTATGATTGTCTCTATTATACATGTTGATAAAGCCCTTAGGATATGTACTCGACTACTGGGACTATGATGAGATCATACTAGTGGGGCCATGGTAGTCGACGAGTACATCCTATAACTGTTCCTAGTCGAGGGTGTATCGAGACAGGGCATCGATACACCAGAGTAGACTAGCGTATACGCATCTTGACCCATATGATGGGCGATGGATGATCCCATATCCATCCGTGTTTGACATCAAGGATGGTGTACGGGTGCTCAGTAGAGACTGGGTACACTGGACGGACTCGCCGAGAACTCCCAGATGGTATTATACCTCACGTCAGATGGCAGTTCTCCGGTGACACTGGTACAGAGTAGTCTGTTGACCCGAGATCGTCATAGAGTCTTATGTGATTCCCACTGTGCTTTTATTTCCATCATACCACGTCCAAGAGGGCGTGCAAAAAGGTGGCTTTTGGGTACAGTCCCGAATCACATGGAGGCAATGAGCGATAGGAGGGGATTCGTCTCTCCCGGTATAGGGAGTTGTTGTTGTGCTGTGTTCGATTGGCTATAATCGGAAATCCCTGGCCAGGGTTGCTGAGATTTACTGGTAAGTGTTATCAGTAGTTTCTTGAACTGTTATAGACCTCATATCGACACGACTTATCGAGCTACTGGGGTATGACGTTTACCACCCCTAGGCGAGATATGCAACATATCAGACGACGAGACCGGACTGTACGGGAGTGTTACTGTTTAGATTCACAGGAGAAGTTACAGGCTTGCTTGTTGATCTTCTGAGCGCTCAATACCTGGGTGGCTGTTACGTTTAGCTGACCGCTTGCAGCTTGTGGGTGTTTGATATGATCATCACCTACTGCCGGCGTATTGACGATTCTTTAGAGTCCTACACAGAGGTTTCTTGACTCAGGCAAAACGGAGTAGGGGCACGTATGTGATATGTGCGGGACCGAGGATAATGCGATATGAGATACCGTATTCTATTCTCGCGATATTTGATATCAGCCGGGTCATCGGATCAAGTGTTGATTCGATGAATCGGTACGGATAAATATTAGTCGGTTATATGCGATATAGCCGGATTGTCGGATCAAGTGTTGATTCGATAATTTAATGTATAATAATATATATGATATATTAAATTACATTAACTAATATTAGCTCACTAAAAGATTCTTTTTCTCACTCGGGTAATACATTGATATATATGCGATATATGTTAAATGTATTATTTTATTTTGTTACGATAAATATTATATATGTGATATATAATATTGTAACATGATATGATAACTAATGCACCATGTTTAGTGGAGTTTAAACATGATTAGGGTTTGGATTAGGGTTAAGACTTCTAGTTGATTCTAGAAGCTTTTCTTTTGTCATGATAAAGATATTTGTGTTGATTTTTATCTATGACTCATACTTAACTTAACCCAAACCCTAGCCCTTGGTTAATTCTCTACAAAGGTTTACTCAACCATGGTTGCATAATTCATCATTATCTCCTTTGCATTATTCATCACAAAAGGATTCCATCATTATTCTTCATCTTCTTCCTTCTTCTTTCTTCATGGAAAAAGCTTACTAGATTTTTTCCAAAGTGATGAATAAATGTGAGAAAAAGATAAATAAAGAGAGCAAAAATCCTACTTCATCATCCTCATCTTCGCTTGCCCTTTAGATGAGAGTGTTCACTCAATTTTAGTGAGTGTTAGCTTGTGTTAATGAAACTTCAAGGTAGATCATCTTTGTATCGAAGATCGGAAGCAAGACTGCATCTTTCTCTTCGTGGAACCTCTCGAGAGTCCGGAACCCGATGATCGCAGCGAAGGGACCACAACACGGAGCTTATGAAGTGAAGGACCGGATCTACAAAGGTTGTAATCCCTCTCACTTAGTGTTAAAGTTGTTAACATGCTAGTTTTCGCCTAATCTCTAGTTTAAAGATCCGGCTTCGGGTTGTTCGGCACGGCTAATTTTTAAATCGGGCATGGTTGATGCCTCGTAGAACCTTGTGCACGTGCATAGCAACCCTACAGTGGTATCAGAGCCAGGCTAGAGTTTTAGGCGAAGTCTAGACAAAGTTTAAAGTCCGATCGAACCCGAGAGCCCCGATAAAACCCCTTCTCTGGAAATTTTTCAAAACTGTGATTTTTTCCAAATTAAAAATGCTCAAAAAATTCAGCAGGGTATTTTAGGAATTACTGTGAAACTGCAGAACCCGCCAGTGTTAGCTGCTCCAGTTAAGGGAAAGCCTCTTATTCTTTATACAACCGCCCTCGAAGGTTCTTTAGGCGCATTCTGGGCACAAGAGAACGATCAAGGGAAGGAAAGAGCACTCTACTACTTAAGTCGAGTTCTGCTGGGGGCAGAAGGCAACTACTCCTCCATTGAAAAACACTGTCTGGCGTTGATCTTCGCGATAACAAAGCTCAGACACTATGCGTTGGCACATGAAGTCCGTCTTATTTCAAAGGCGGACCCTCTTAAGTATTTAATGTCAAAGACCATATTGACGGGACGACTCGCTAAATGGGCCCTGCTCTTGATGGAGTTCTCGATAACGTATCAACCTCTCAAGGCAGTGAAAGGCCAGGCCATCGCCGACTTCCTCGCTGAGCATCCGATACCCGCCGATTCTCCTTTAAATTGCGATATTCTAGACGAACATGCGTTTGATGCGATCGACGGCGGTGATACCCGATGGGAGCTTTATTTCAATGGGGCATCTTCCCTGAAGAAGCATAGACAAAACGCCCCTATAATCAAATCAGGGGTAGGCCTCATCTTCGTGACTCCACAAGGAGGGATAATGCGCTTCGCTTTCTCCTTAACAGAGCCGAGGACGAATAATGAAGCCGAATATGAAGCCTTGATTGCAGGTCTCGAGATCGCTATCGACATGGGAATTGAAAACCTCCTCATATACGGAGATTCTCAACTGGTCGTTAGTCAAGTAAACAGCGACTACCAAACGTGCAAACCGGAGTTGGTGAAGTACGGCGAAAAGGTGCAACAACTGTTGACCCAAATTCCCTTCTATACTTTGGAAAGCATACCGCGCGCGGAAAACAGCAAAGCAGACGCGTTGGCCAAACTTGCTAAAGAATTGGCTGACGAGAACCTCGATGACGTTAGAATCATGGTACAAAGCCGTCCGGTGCTTGCCCCAGCAGAAATATCTCCGGAATCATCCGAAGAGAAGGGAGCAACTGAATGGACGACCTTGCAAATAGAAGACCGGGAAAAGGCTGAGGATTGGAGGGAAGTCTTCATAGACTACTTTAAGTCCCACCGAATGCCTGAAGAAGCGTCCACAAGACATCAGCTCATGAAACGAGCTCTGTCTTTCGCCTTCGTCAACGATACTCTGTACAAGAGGTCGTTTGATTCTCTATGGCTGAGATGCCTAGGGCCTAAAGAAGCAAAAAGAGTCGTTCAGGAAGTTCATGACGGACTCTGTGGTTCTCATCAAGCAGGCCCAAAGATGAAGATTAAACGGATGGGCTACTACTGGCCCACGATGATTCAGGATTGCCTCGAATATGCGAAGCAATGCCACTCATGCCAAATTCATGGGGACTTCATCCACCAGCATCCAAATCCATTACATCCAACGGTGGCTAGCTGGCCGTTCGAGATGTGGGGAACTGACATAGTCGGCCCCATCGAACCAGCATCGTCCAGGGGACATCGTTTCATCCTGGCGACGACTGATTACTTCTCCAAATGGGCAGAATCAGTACCGCTGAGAGAAGTGAAGACAGAGAATATCCTCCATTTCTTCAAGACGCACGTCATATATCGGTTTGGAACTCCACGACGGATCATCTCCGATAACGGGCCTGCTTACAGAAGTCACAAGATCAGTCGCTTCGCACAACAACACAATATAGACTGGAGATATTCCTCGGTTTACAATCCAGGAGCTAATGGTCTAGCTGAAGCCTTCAACAAGACCCTGACAAAGATCATGAAGAAAACGGTGTCCCGAAATAAGAAAG
This sequence comes from Agapanthus africanus, assembly GCA_030015575.1. Classification (NCBI taxonomy): domain Eukaryota; kingdom Viridiplantae; phylum Streptophyta; class Magnoliopsida; order Asparagales; family Amaryllidaceae; genus Agapanthus; species Agapanthus africanus. The sequence continues at coordinate 311,397,073 of JASDDO010000024.1, forward strand.
ACTGGCACGAGAGACCGCAAGAAGCTCTCTGGGCGTATCGAACTACGTTCAAGACGGCCACAAGCACAACGCCGTACGCGTTGGTATTCAGTACGGAAGCAATACTTCCCCTCGAAATAGAGTTACCCTCTCTAAGAATGGCAGTCCACTGCGAGCTAACCGATGAAGAAAATGCTCACCTTCGGCTTGAGGAGCTTGACGCCCTCGATAAGACCCGGCTCATAGCGCAGCAAAATCTGGAAGCCTGTAAAGCAAAGATGACGCGCTCATATAAAAGATTGACCCGACCGAGGACATTCCGCCAAGGCGAACTCGTGCTAGTGGTCAAAAGGCCTATGATCCCCAATCGCGCCAAGCGGGGAAAGTTTGAGCCAAACTATGAAAGCCCGTACATCATAGACAAGGTCTACCAAGGTGGAGCCTATCTACTTATGGATATGCACGGTGAAAGGCCTTTCAGGCCAATAAACGGTCGCTTCCTAAAGAAATATTATGCTTAATGAGCCACAGCCTAGGTCAATGGTAGATGACGACGACTATGTCCGCCCGCTATCTTCCTAAGCTCAAGCTTTATAAGCAGTAGCCGGCCTTCTCAATGGCGGACCAAAACGTCCTTAAACTAACGCCGGACCGAAACGTCGTTAAACTAATGGTGGATCGAAACGTCCTTAAACTAATAGCGGACCGAAATGTCCTTAAACTAGTACCGCAACATCCGTAGGCTGACAAAAAAAATTATAAATAAATAAAAACGGTATGTCCATAAGCAAAAAAGGGCACGGATGAAAACCCGAAAGGGCTCCGTGAGTAAAAACAGCAGGGCTACCGGCGAGTGTTCGTGAAAACCCGAAAGGGCGCGACCTCGTAAAAAAAAGAGAGAAGGAGAAAATAAATAAAAATAAAATAAAATATAAACGGTATGTCCATAAGCAAAATGGGCACGGACGAAAACCCGAAAGGGCTCCGTGAGTAAAAACAGCAGGACTACCGGCGAGTGTTTGTGAAAACCCGAAAGGGCGCAACCTCGTTAAAAGACACTTATAAGGTCCTCTCGACCTTGTAAGGAGAAACCACCCGCGTGAGATCCTTACGACTCACAAGGGAGCAACACACTTAGGGATCCCGACGATTCCTAAGGAGAAAATACACTTACGAGATCCTCACGACTCGTAAGGAGAAATCTCTTATGGGACCCTCACGGCTCATAAGAATTGAAAGTCTTAAGTTACAAAGACCTAAACCTGTGCTTAAGCAACCCCCACAACTTCCGATATTGCCCTACAAGTGGCTCAATACTGACTCTTGTATACAATCCACGGGCGCGAATAAACATTTCCCCAACCAAGATCCATCTGTGACTGGGGATATGTTCGCATGACCCTTGTAAGTCCTCTCGATTTACAAGGAGAAAACCCTCCTGTAGGATCCTTACGACTTACAGAGAAACAAACACTTAGAAATCCTCACGATTCCTAAGGAGAAAATACACCTACAAGATCCTCACGACTTATAGGGAGAAATACCTTTGTGAAATCCTTACGGCTCACGAAGTCGAAAGCCTTAGTCGACAGGACCTTAACCCTGATCGCTAAGCTACCTTTGTTTGACATCGACAGAGGCAGATCATGATTCGCTCCTGGCAATATCCCAGTTGTAGCGGTGCTGATGCCGAAATCGGTGTCTAATTTCAGGTTTACGGCGGAAAGCCAATAGGCCGCACATGCATACGAAATAGCCGAAATGATGGGGCAACTTGCAATAAAAAACAGCAAGTAAAATGTATGCATGCAAAATAGCCGAAATGATTGGGCAACTCGCAATAAAAAGCAGCGAGTGAAAATAAAATAAATAGCCGAAATGATTGGGCACCGCGAAAAATAGCCGAAATGATTGGGCAATCGCGACCTTCGCGATAAAAAAAGCTGAAATGATAGAGCATCGCGGAAATAAAACAAAAAAAAATGATAAAACTTTGGCCCTACAGTTAAGATCACATCGATCCCTGTATACAATCCAAGGGCGCAAACGAAGAGGGAACTATACTTTCCCAACAGGCTCCGCCAGAAAACGAAGCCAGATCTCGACGATTCATCCCAACTCCGAAGAAACCAGTGTCTTCGGCAAATACCTCAACTCAGGGAAACAAACAATCCTTGATGAGAGCCTCCTGATCCGCGTCGACTCGCAGAGCAACCAGTGCCTCCGTGGGAAATTCTCGACTCGTTTCAACACCAAGGAAACAAATAATCCTTGGCGCTAGGGAAACAAATAATCCTTAGCAAATACCTCAACTCAAGGAAACAAACAATCCTTGACGAGAGCCTCCTGATCTGCGTCGACTCGCAGGGCAACCAGTGCCTCCGTGGGAAATTCTCGATTCGTTTCAACACCAAGGAAACAAATAATCCTTGACGCTAGGGAAACAAATAATCCTTAGCAAATACCTCAACTCAAGGAAATAAACAATCCTTGACGAGAGCCTCCTGATTCGCATCGACTTGCAGAGCAACCAGTGCCTCCGTGGGAAATTCTCGTTCCGTTTCAACACCAAGGAAACAAATAATCCTTGGCGCTAGAGAAACAAATAATCCTTAGCAAATACCTCAACTCAAGGAAACAAACAATCCTTGACGAGAGCCTCCTGATTCGCATCGACTTGCAGAGCAACCAGTGCCTCCGTGGGAAATTCTCGATCCGTTTCAACACCAAGGAAACAAATAATCCTTGGCGCTAGGGAAACAAATAATCCTTAGCAAATACCTCAACTCAAGGAAACAAACAATCCTTGACGAGAGCCTCCTGATCCACGTCGACTCGCAGGGCAACCAGTGCCTCCGTGGGAAATTCTCGATTCGTTTCAACACCAGGGAAACAAATAATCCTTGGCGCTAGGGAAACAAATAATCCTTAGCAAATACCTCGACTCAGGGAAACAAACAATCCTTGATGAGAGCCTCTTGATTCGCGTCGGCTCGCAGAGAAACCAGTGTCTCCGCGGAAAAATTCCCGATTCGTCTTAACTTGCAAGATGAAGCCTCAGGCAGCAGGGACTAAAAACTTGCTTCCTGAACAATGGGACCCTGCAAGTCAATCTAAAATGGTCTCTTGCATACTATTCACGGGTCTCACTCTCCGAAGTCGAGTTCAGACAAGGAGGGAAACAACCGCTTACGGGTCCTCTCGACTCGTAAGAGGGAAAAATTCTCTTACAGGATCCTTACGACCTATAAGAGAAAACACACTTAGGAATCCTCACGACTCCTAAGGAGAAAAACCCACCTACGAGATCCTCTCGATCCGTAGGGAGAAAAATCTCTACGAGACCCTCATGGCTCATAGAGTTGAAAAGTCTTAGGCAGCAGATCTGAACCTGCGGTCTAAGCCATCGCTATCTCTCGGAAGAATCTAGATGCTTACTCTATTACCGGTCAAATATGTTTATCAAGACAGCATGCCAATAATAAGAGAAAGAAGAAAGCAACAGAAAGAGCATCCGATTTACGTTTGATCAAGCGTTCAAGACACATTCATTCATGTATAGGCAAAAGACTCAGAACAAAAAAATATAATAAAGACAAGCTGGGATAAAATTTTTCCATTAATATTGCCAGAAGTTCTTACAATCATAAAAGCAATAAACGAAAGTTACAATGGAATAACCTCAGATCCAGGGCACGGATTGAGGAATTCAAAAGTAAGGCTATCCAGAGTTCTTCTGGTCTTTCTGATTATTCTTGTGCGCAGCCTCTCGCGCTCCTGTGTGTCAAGATCCTCGGCAAGCCCTCCCAGCCTTCGATAAGCAGCGACTATCGTCGTCTGCTGGAAAATTTGATGTAGGATGTCGATGAGGCTGTCCCGCCGTTTCTTCGAGATCAGCCCCGTCAGGTACACTGAATGCACCTTGTCTTCGGCATCATCCAGAGCATTGAGCGGTAGGGCCTCGTGAAACCCCGGAAGTGCTCTCCATATTGCTCCCAGCACGATCTTCAAGAGAGCTGAACGACGAGGAAGCAGCCAACCACCGCTTGCGTTGAGGCGACCCATGACCTCCGCATACTGGGCATCCGTAAACTCCTGTTTTGATGACGGCCCTGTGCGCGGATATCGTCATAGGTGATGAACTCGTGCAAACTGTATAAACGCACCGCCATTATGCCTGGAGGAAACATCACAAGAAGATTAGCGATAAAAAATACACAGAGAGTTAAACTTCTCGAGAGCAATGCTCTGCAAACAGGAGTTACTACCAAAACCCTAACAAGGGGAATTTAAAGAAATCCCCCGAGAACTCTGAGATCATTACTATTAAAAGATGATATGATCCATTAAATACAAAACTCCATTTTTTAATTCTCATTATCCATGTTCGAACTCTTAAGAGTTCATTTTTTTTAGATCAAAGGGATCTATGTTTTGCCAAAGATGCAAGGTTCTGTTCATGGGTTGAGAAACCCTGAAACAGATTCCTGAGAGCAAGGCTCTATTTGGTGAAACCCCAAAAGGATTTTCTTTAGATCAAAGATCTATGAGAGCAAAGCTCTATTAATTGAAATTAATTTAATTCAAGGTTAATTTTTACCTAAAAAGTTTCTTTTGAGGAAAATTTAACTCTGAGAGTTCCTAAAGGCAAGAGCAGAGCTCTGGAGTTTTGAAAGTAAAAATCTTAAAGATGATAATCATCTACTAAGGACCAAAGGTCCTATTTATAGGTATCAAGTGCCCTTTCAACTTCCAAAAGCTGCTGTAACCCTTCGAAAATCGTTTAGGCAGTTTTTCGGTAATCGGCAAATTTTTCGGCTTTTTCCGTTAAAAGTCAAAATTGATATTTTTCATTGTAGACCTAATTATACAAAATTTAGACAAGATATTACTATAATTTTGTCACTAAAATGTCATTTATAATTTTCTAGTTAAATAAAAAAAATTTCGTAATTAATTATTTTTTTATTATTTTAAGCCTTTTTAAATACATTTAATTAGGGATAAATACAAATTTAATTAGGTAAATTTCTTAATTAGGAGTCTTTATAAGCTAAAATATGGTGTTAATAAAATTATATCATGGCTTGCAAACTTTTAGTTTTAAGGAAGGAAATTTAATGAAAAATGAGGTAAAATAAGGGTTTTTTTGTAAAATGTTGAAAAGAAATGCATTAAATGATAACATGGGGGTGTTTTAGACCTAGAAACTTCTCCAAAAATCCACAAACCCCCTCCTCCTACTGCTGGCCGAGCCTCAACAGCAGCTCTCCCCATTTCTTCACTTCATTCTTGCTTCAAATTCATAGCAAAAATTCATAAAAATCAACAAATTTCCATCTCCATTCAAACCAAAAACCTAATCCATTCTCTCTTCAACCCATATTAGTTCAAAACATGATGAAAGGAGGCTTCTTGGAGACTTGATCAAGTTAGGGTTCAAGATTGAGAGGTGAAAATCCTAAACTAGTTGCTTACTTGAGGTTTAATTGTGCTAGAATTTCAATTCTAAATATTAGTTTTGTAGTAAATGTTTGATTTGGAAAAATCAAGTGAAGGTTTTGATTTTAGAAATTAGGGTTTGTAGCATAATACTTGGATTATGTTAGGAATGGTTATCTAGGTGATTGGAGTGGTTAATTGTGTATTGGTATGCTTACTAAATCGATAAATTTCGATGTTTGTAACAAATCGGTAAAGAAATCGCTTGCTAGATTTTTTGTAGAAATAGAAGGCGATCAATTTGCGTTAGGTTAGCAATATTATTAGCTTCGTATAGGATTATTAGATTGCGCGAACGCGGGGTTTCGTCTAGTCGGGTTGTAGTTTAATCGATTTCCCCGATACGGCGATTTTAGTTAAGGTTTTAGCGATTTTCGTGTATTTTCCGCGTACCGAGTGCACGTTGTGATTAATTCGAGAGCGTCGATCTTTTCATAGTGTGAGTTGCATCATTTCAGAAATCTGTAACCTTATATTTTGTGTTATGCAATTCTAGGATCGGTCGGGGAAACTTCGGATACGGCGCGAAAAGGCAAAGCGGTGGCCGGATCAGATTAGCGGGGATTTCTGGTGAGTAGATATATTCATCTACGGGGGAATCGTCTGGATGGCGCGAGGCGCCCCCTCCCTAGTTAGGATTACTCTACTTTATGCAATAATTATATTGTTAGCTAGCTTATCCATTTACGCACATTGCATACCCTTACAGCTAACCCTATACTAGATTGCATGGACATTCATATGACATTCATATATACATATGCGATATCATTTCGTAGGAGACGAACACCTTACCATTGGCATCTATTGCACGCGCACTATTCATGTGACACACACGCCTTTGGTATTTGCCATGCCATGTGCACTATAAAAACCTGTTTAGCTAGTAACGCCATTGCATTCATGCATGATATTTGAGATTGTATCGTACGCATATACCTCGCATTACTATCATATTTACATAGATTTCTAGCCAAACTCTCACATCATATACATTGATATCATAGACACTTATCATACATAACATGTGGACATTATGATTTCTTGAGGATTTCAGTTTGCTGCGATTTCTGGATTTTGGGGGAAAACCGCAAGAATTTAACAAAACCTTATATTTATCTTTTTCAAAACAAAGTTGCGGTTTTCTCGTGATGTATGTGTCGTCCACCATGAGTTTTCATGTTTTCTGTTGGATTTCGAGACCCGATTCGAGGAGTGGATGAACCGTCTCGGGTACATGGTGGGCCCGGTATGGTACCCCGGGGCAAGAAGATCGAGTTGTAGACGATGAGCCTGGCAGGGGAAGACTACCTACCGGTGATGTCTGGCGCGGTGGATATCCGGAGGATACCGACCGTTGTCGTGAGATTTATGATATGGGCCGATCCGGACTGACGGAGCCCGATATTGAGACAGATATGATTCCTTTTTGGTGACGACGCCTGTCAGCATAAGATTTCTGCCTGCTCTGTGCCGCTCTCATCCTGTCCCGAATCAGCTGTATCTTCTCGGTCGTCTCCTGTACAATCTGCGGCCCCAAAATACTGCTCTCCCTGAGCTCTGTCCAACATACTGGCGATCGACATCTCCTCCCATATAAAGCCTCGAAAGGTGCCATCTGAATCGTCTCCTGGAAGCAATTATTGTAGGAAAACTCGATCAAAGGCAAATGACGATCCCAGCTACCACCGAAATCTAAAACACAAGCTCTGAGCATGTCCTCAAGAGTCTGAATCGTACGCTCCGACTGACCGTCAGTCTGAGGATGGAAGGCTGTGCTAAAACTCAATCGGGTGCCCAAAGCTTCCTGTAGTTTCTGCCACAATCGGCTGGTAAACTGGGTGCCACGGTCGGACACGATGCAAGTCGGAACGCCATGCAGTCGCACTATCTCATTAATATAAACCTGGACGTACTGAGAAAATCCAAAAGTGGTCTTCACTGGCAGAAAGTGAGCCGCTTTCGTCAGTCGATCCACAATCACCCAAATAGAGTCATACCCTCGACTGGTCCTGGGTAGACCCACAACGAAGTCCATGGAGACCTGCTCCCACTTCCACTCAGGGATGGGCAAAGGCTGTAACTCGCCGGCTGGCCTCTGGTGCTCGGCCTTGACTTGCTGACAAGTCAGGCATCTCGACACAAAATCTGTAATATCCTTCTTCATCCCGTCCCACCAGTAAACCTCTCTCAAATCACGGTACATCTTGGTGGAACCTGGATGCACACTGTATACGGATCTATGTGCCTCCTCGAGAATATCACGCCTCAGTCCCTCTGAATCTGGCACACACAGTCGAGTCCCAAATCGAAGTATCCCCTGATCATCGATCACGAACTCAGAAACTCTGCCCTGCCGAATCTGCTCAATAACCTCCAAGATATGGGCATCGCCGGACTGTGCCTCGCGAATACGGTCAAGTAATTGTGGGCGTGCTCTGAAATGGGCCAGCTGTCCCCCTGTAGGAGTAAACTCGAACTGCACTCTGCTGTCACATAACACCTGCCAATCCGCCGTCGACTGCATCTGTACTGCGCTCAAACAAGATAGGCTACCTCCGGGCCTCCTACTCAAAGCATCTGCCACCACATTCGCCTTGCCCGGATGGTATAGAATCTCGCAGTCATAATCTTTCACCAACTCCATCCAACGGCGCTGTCTCAGGTTCAGGTCTCGCTGCTGGAAGATATACTTCAAACTCTTGTGGTCAGTGAATATCTGGCACGACTCACCGTATAGGTAATGTCTCCAGATCTTGAGTGCAAACACCACTGCAGCCATCTCTAAATCATGGGTGGGGTAGTTCTGCTCGTGTTTCCTCAGCTGCCGAGAAGCATACGCGATAACTCTATCGTGCTGCATCAATACACATCCCAGCCCTACTCGAGAAGCATCACAATATACGACGAACCCGCCTGATCCTGAAGGCAATGCTAACACTGGTGCAGTAGTCAGACGAGTCTTCAACTGCTGGAAGCTATCCTCACATGCCTGGGTCCAATCAAAAGGAACCCCCTTCCGGGTCAACCCGGTCAACGGTGCAGCAATGCGGGAGAAATCCTGGACGAAACGTCGATAATAGCCGGCCAGACCTAGAAAGCTGCGAACCTCTGTAACTGATACTGGTCTAGGCCAACGCTGAACTGCCTCGATCTTCTTCGGGTCCACGCAAATACCATCTCTCGTCACCACATGACCCAAGAAGTCGACACTGTCTAGCCAGAATGCGCACTTGGAGAATTTGGCGAACAGCTGATGCTCCCTCAAAGTCTGCAATGTGATACGTAAGTGCTGCTCATGCTCCTCCCGGCTCCGAGAATAAACCAAGATGTCGTCAATGAACACAATGATGAACTGATCGAGATACGGCCTGAATACGTGGTTCATCAAATCCATAAAAGCTGCCGGGGCATTGGTGAGCCCGAACGACATCACCAAGAACTCATAATGACCATAACGAGTACGGAAGGCTGTCTTCGGAATATCCTCCTTCCGAACTCGCAACTGGTGATAACCTGACCGTAAATCAACCTTCGAGAAGAACCCTGCACCCTGGAGCTGATCAAATAAGTCATCAATGCGGGGTAGGGGATACTTGTTCCGCACAGTAACCCGGTTCAGCTGACGATAATCAATGCATAAACGCATACTTCCGTCCTTCTTCTTAACAAACAGGACGGGAGCACCCCAAGGTGACACACTCGGTCGGATGAGCCCTTTGTCCAGCAAGTCCTGTAACTGATCCTTTAGCTCTCTCAGCTCTGCCGGGGCCATCCGATAAGGAGGTATAGAAATAGGCCCCGTGCCAGGGATCAAGTCAATACAGAACTCAATCTCGCGCTCTGGTGGCAGACCAGGAAGCTCGTCAGGGAATACATCAGGAAACTCTCTCACAACAGGGACCTGGTCCAACGGAACCTCTGTGGAGCTAGTATCACAAACATAAGCTAAGAATCCTTGACACCCTTTCCTTAAGAGCTGACCAGCGCGAAGAGAAGAAATTAAGCTGGGAAAAGTAGCACTACGATCTCCCTGAATAATAAGAACCGGCTCACCAGGAAAACTGAATCTGACTGCTTTTTCACGGCAGTCCACGGATGCATAACAGGTGGCTAGCCAGTCCATACCAAGAAGAACGTCAAAGTCTAGCGTATCGAGAAGAATCAAATCTACTGAAGAATCTCTCTCCCCGATACGAACGGAACAAGATCGGTACACAAAACGGGCAACAAAAGACTCGCCTACCGGGGTAATAACGACAAGCGGCTGATCTAACGGAGAAGACTCTCGGCCCAACCTCGGTGCAAAATACGTGGAAACATAGGAGTGCGTGGAGCCTGGATCAAATAATACTCGTGCATCAAAGGAACATACTGGGAGAGTACCTGTCACGACGGCATTGGATGCCTGTGCATCCTGAGGAGTCAATGCAAACACTCGGGCCTGTCCACCACTGATAGCTGGCTGTCCTCTGCCTCTACCTCGGCCTCTGCCTCTGCCTCTGTCGCCTCGTCCTCTCTGAACTGGACCGCCACGCCCACGGCCTCTGGAAGCATCTGGCTGGCGTGAAGCATCATCAGGAGTAGGAAGTAAAGCTCTCTGCGAAGGTGGTGAGGGTGGTAAAGTCACATGCGGGACTGTCGCCGCGCCCAGACGTCCCATGGTACAGTCTCTGATACGGTGGTACTGACTCCCACACCGAAAACATCCTGGAGACGACTGCTGGGTCTGTGGATATGAGCCAAATAACTGACCTCGTCTCAATCCTCTGCCTCCGCCATCTCCCGGAAATAATCTATCGCGGTGTCTGCCCATCTGCCGCTGAGCTGGCGTATCAGTACGGATCCTCTTCGGCCTAGAAACGACCGGAGTCTCAGAAATACGCTCCTCCAAAAGTAAGGCTGCATCCATCGCGGCAGCGTATGTATCAAAGTGCTGGGTGCCGATGGCAAGGAATAGCTGTGTATCAAGCCCTCGCACAAACCTCTTTATCCTCTTCTCTTCTGTGTCGACTAGGTACGGTGCATATCGAGACAACTGGGTAAACTGTATATCATACTCCGACACTGTCATCCCAGGAGTCTTGCGCAAAGACTCAAAACTACGGGCTCGAGCATCTCGGACACTCTCCGGAAGGAAACGGGCAAGAAATGCAGATGTAAACTCATCCCAGGTCATAGAAGGCAGACCTGCAGCTCGGCCTCTCTCTACTGAGTCGTACCATGTCTGGGCAAGACCCTCCAGACGAAAACTTGCAAACTCCACCAATCTATCCTCAGAACACCTCAACGAACGGCCAATCCGTGCCATCCTATCGAGAAATGTCTGTGGGTCCTCTGTCACATCTGTACCGGTAAAAGCTGGGGGTCTCAATCTCATGAACTCCTGTAGTGAAACAGGAATAGTCTCCGTAGTAGCAGCAGGAGTGACCATCTGTGCAGCAGGTACGATCGTGGTCTGTGGGGTGGAAGGAACGTCCTCGGATCTCTGTGCCCGGCTGGACTCAACTAAAGATCCCATCATCTGCCGCAACTCTTGCATGCCGGCCTCTAATCTGGCAATACGGTCAGGATAAGGCGGATCAGTGGGACCCTGAGGGGTAGGAGTATCCTCCCGCTCGATCCTCGCCTCAGACGGGCCCGCCCGAATCTCATCCCTAGCGGCAGCCCGCTGAGCCCTCGTAGTCTTTGGCGGCATCGAAGCTAGAATAAGAAAAAGGACTGATAAGATCATTGCAATTGAATCAAGGAATGCAAGGAATCAAGAAAGGAAATACAAGCAATTATGTCCTAAGGTCACTTAGGCGGAGTACCGTATCGTAAGTATGCCGCGGACCATACCCACGCTACGCCACTCTGCTTAAGTCACCTACTCCATCTACCAAGGTCGTCCTACACTCAGAAAGGTAAAACCTACGCTCTGATACCAACTTTGTCACGACCCGAAAGTACGGAACGTGACTGGCACTTAGATTACGAGACGTCTAAAGGCGTACCGTAACCTAAGTGCCAGTCACGTTGAGTTCGCTGTTGGCGATCATGTTTTCCTGAAGGTCTCTCCGAAGAAGGGTGTGATGAGATTTGGGCGGAAAGGGAAGCTGAGTCCTAGATATGTTGGTCCTTTCGAGATCCTAGAGCGTGTTGGTCCAGTCGCTTATCGGTTAGCCCTTCCGCCCAGCTTCCCCGATGTTCACCCCGTATTCCATGTCTCGATGCTCCGCAAGTACCTTCATGATCCTTCCCAGGCTATTCAGCACCAGACGATCCAGTTAGAGCGTGATCTTTCTTTCACCGAGCAGCCGGTGGTCATCTTGGATCGGCAGGTGAAGAAATTGAGGTCGAAGGTCATACCGTCTGTCAAAGTCCTTTGGCGTGGCCCGAACAGCGAGGAGGTCACCTGGGAGACCGAGGTCGAGATGAGGAAGAGATATCCCCATCTTTTTGAAGGTACGCGTAGTTAAATTCTAAATTCGGGGACCGAATTTCTTTAAGGAGGGAAGATTGTAACCCTTCGAAAATCGTTTAGGCAGTTTTTCGGTAATCGGCAAATTTTTCGGCTTTTTCCGTTAAAAGTCAAAATTGATATTTTTCATTGTAGACCTAATTATACAAAATTTAGACAAGATATTACTATAATTTTGTCACTAAAATGTCATTTATAATTTTCTAGTTAAATAAAAAAAATTTCGTAATTAATTATTTTTTTATTATTTTAAGCCTTTTTAAATACATTTAATTAGGGATAAATACAAATTTAATTAGGTAAATTTCTTAATTAGGAGTCTTTATAAGCTAAAATATGGTGTTAATAAAATTATATCATGGCTTGCAAACTTTTAGTTTTAAGGAAGGAAATTTAATGAAAAATGAGGTAAAATAAGGGTTTTTTTGTAAAATGTTGAAAAGAAATGCATTAAATGATAACATGGGGGTGTTTTAGACCTAGAAACTTCTCCAAAAATCCACAAACCCCCTCCTCCTACTGCTGGCCGAGCCTCAACAGCAGCTCTCCCCATTTCTTCACTTCATTCTTGCTTCAAATTCATAGCAAAAATTCATAAAAATCAACAAATTTCCATCTCCATTCAAACCAAAAACCTAATCCATTCTCTCTTCAACCCATATTAGTTCAAAACATGATGAAAGGAGGCTTCTTGGAGACTTGATCAAGTTAGGGTTCAAGATTGAGAGGTGAAAATCCTAAACTAGTTGCTTACTTGAGGTTTAATTGTGCTAGAATTTCAATTCTAAATATTAGTTTTGTAGTAAATGTTTGATTTGGAAAAATCAAGTGAAGGTTTTGATTTTAGAAATTAGGGTTTGTAGCATAATACTTGGATTATGTTAGGAATGGTTATCTAGGTGATTGGAGTGGTTAATTGTGTATTGGTATGCTTACTAAATCGATAAATTTCGATGTTTGTAACAAATCGGTAAAGAAATCGCTTGCTAGATTTTTTGTAGAAATAGAAGGCGATCAATTTGCGTTAGGTTAGCAATATTATTAGCTTCGTATAGGATTATTAGATTGCGCGAACGCGGGGTTTCGTCTAGTCGGGTTGTAGTTTAATCGATTTCCCCGATACGGCGATTTTAGTTAAGGTTTTAGCGATTTTCGTGTATTTTCCGCGTACCGAGTGCACGTTGTGATTAATTCGAGAGCGTCGATCTTTTCATAGTGTGAGTTGCATCATTTCAGAAATATGTAACCTTATATTTTGTGTTATGCAATTCTAGGATCGGTCGGGGAAACTTCGGATACGGCGCGAAAAGGCAAAGCGGTGGCCGGATCAGATTAGCGGGGATTTCTGGTGAGTAGATATATTCATCTACGGGGGAATCGTCTGGATGGCGCGAGGCGCCCCCTCCCTAGTTAGGATTACTCTACTTTATGCAATAATTATATTGTTAGCTAGCTTATCCATTTACGCACATTGCATACCCTTACAGCTAACCCTATACTAGATTGCATGGACATTCATATGACATTCATATATACATATGCGATATCATTTCGTAGGAGACGAACACCTTACCATTGGCATCTATTGCACGCGCACTATTCATGTGACACACACGCCTTTGGTATTTGCCATGCCACGTGCACTATAAAAACCTGTTTAGCTAGTAACGCCATTGCATTCATGCATGATATTTGAGATTGTATCGTACGCATATACCTCGCATTACTATCATATTTACATAGATTTCTAGCCAAACTCTCACATCATATACATTGATATCATAGACACTTATCATACATAACATGTGGACATTATGATTTCTTGAGGATTTCAGTTTGCTGCGATTTCTGGATTTTGGGGGAAAACCGCAAGAATTTAACAAAACCTTATATTTATCTTTTTCAAAACAAAGTTGCGGTTTTCTCGTGATGTATGTGTCGTCCACCATGAGTTTTCATGTTTTCTGTTGGATTTCGAGACCCGATTCGAGGAGTGGATGAACCGTCTCGGGTACATGGTGGGCCCGGTATGGTACCCCGGGGCAAGAAGATCGAGTTGTAGACGATGAGCCTGGCAGGGGAAGACTACCTACCGGTGATGTCTGGCGCGGTGGATATCCGGAGGATACCGACCGTTGTCGTGAGATTTATGATATGGGCCGATCCGGACTGACGGAGCCCGATATTGAGACAGATATGATTCCTTTTTGGTGTCGATGCTTGACACAGGTTTTCAGATGATTTCTTGATGATATTTAGCTACTATACAGATGTTCATGTTTTAAAGTTAGGAATTCAATAACCTTAGCATTAAAACCCTTAAAGACTTAAAAATGACATTGCATACCCGTGCATGCATACTAGAGACATTATAGCACATATGGACATACATGTTGTTCCGCATTGCGTGCATTCTTACGATTGCCTTATTAGATGTTATATTTACTCACGAGCTGGCAACTCACCCCCGTTGTGCCACAGTGTCTTGCAGGTCGGACCCGTCAGACTTGTAGCGGCGGGCTATCTTGTCATCAGTTCCTTTTGCTCAGACTCGCGACATCGCCCGTAGGTGGGTTGCGAGTATACTTTATTTCTTTTTGCTTTATCATTGTATCTAGTATTCTCCATCTACCACTTGTATTGTATATGCGACCTAGTGATGAGACTGAGAGATTTGTATATTTGTGGTTTCTTTTGGGTCGAGCTCACTTGAGCCGGCGTTGCGTTTTCTGATATTTTGGGTTTCTTTTATGCTCTTTTCTTGGTATTGCTTATATATTGCATGTGGTTGTGATCCGCCTTGGGCGAAGAGCTAGCTCCCGCTTGGGGATGCCATTTTTATGATTTCATATGTATTATCTTGTTGTACCCATTTTGGGGGATAGAAAATACAGGGGAGACTCTGCCGAAATTTTTGGGAATTTTTGATGTTTTTAAAAAAGGGATTCTTTGCAACTTAATTGATTTGAAAATAGTTTTCATTAAAGGTTTTCCTTCACTCTCTTTTGATTTTAGGTTAGATTTCTGGGCTTTGGCTGACTTAGGTTACGGTACGCCTTTAGACGTCTCGTAATCTAAGTGCCAGTCACGTTCCGTACTTTCGGGTCGTGACAGCTGCCGCAACGGTTGGGATTCTGCCACCGTTGCGTTTGCGTTTGGGGCCACGTAAGCGCAACGGTGGGGGGGCATTTGGCGGGAGATGAAGCAACGCTTCATCTTCCCCCAATCAAAGCAAAGCTCTACTTTGAAAATCTAAATTTTAATAAATGAAGCAACGCTTCAGATTCTTTGCGCTGCGCGCAATGCGCCACGTGTCAGGTGCTGATACATCAGTGCAGCGCCCGAGGCAACGCGCCCAATCAGAGCAGGGCTCTTTAAAAATAAAAGTAAAGGAAGCAACGCTTCTGTTGCGCAAGCGCTGCACTGCGCGACACGTGTCTGCGCAGTTGCGCAAGCACAGCCGCGCAAGCGCTGCGCGACACGTGTCTGCGCAGTTGCGCAAGCACAGCCAAGCACAGCCGCACAGGCATTGCGCTGCGCGACACGTGTCTGCGCATTTGCGCAAGCACAGCTGCGCAAGCGCTGCGCTGCGCGACACGTGTCACGCGCTGGGGCGTTTGCGCAAAACAGAATTGAGATTTTAAAGAAATCTTTTCTGTTCTTGTTAAAACAAGAAGATTTTCTTCTGTAAAACAGAGGCCTTTGGATCAAAGATCCAACGGTGGGGAAAATTCCATAAATCACTCAGAGAAAGATCTCTTTAACAAATTTAACTAATTTATGGGCACTATAAAAAGGACCCCAGACCTCAATTCAAAGGCATCAACATTTTGTGAGAAATTAAATAGAGAGAACTCTGAAGAATTGGAGAGAATTCCTCAAGAACAAAAAAGGTAAAAACCTTTAGAAAAAAAGAGAAAATTCTCTTATAAACAGATCATTGATCTGAGAACAAGATCAAGAACCTCTAATGAAAAGAAAAATAAACAAAAAACAGTGCTTTGCACTTCTTTTTATGAATCATTGGTTCTGAATCTAAAAGATTCTCAAGATAACAGTGCCTTGCACATTTTATGAACCACTGGTTCTTTAAAAAAAGAAGAAAAAACTTATTTTCTTTGATCTAAAACTGATCCAAAAAGAATAAGAACAGTGCCCAGCACTTGCAAAAACTGCACTATTGCGCAAGCCGCCAGGAAGCACCACGTGTCAGCAGTGCAACAGCGCAGCGCACTGCGCAGTTGCGCTTGCGCCCACCAGTACGTGACACGTGTCACCTCCACGAGTGCTTGCGCTCATTAATTGGCGCAAAACGCCAGACAAGCCACGTGGGGCACTGTCAGAGTATTAAATGCAATGCATTATTAAAGGGCAGAGCCCAATCAAAGGTCTAATAGACCAAATAAAAGTACTGCACATTATTTTAAAAAGGCAGAGCCTAATTAAAAAGTCTAAACAGACCAAAAATAATGCTATGCATTATTTAAAAGGCAGAGCCCAATTGAAAGGTCCAATGGACCAAAACAAATGCTCTGTATTATAATAAAAAGGGCTGAGCCCGGTCAAAATAGGCATAAATGGCCTAAAATAATGTTATGCATTATTTTAAAAAGGGGAAAGCCCAAACAAAGGCCTAACAGGCCAAATGCAAACAAAATGTGAACATTTTTAACTGGACTTAGTCCAGTCATGGCCGTAAGTCCTCAAACTAAATTGACTGAGCAAGATTGCTCTCCTAAATCAATTTACGACCGGTTCGAGGGTACATCTCTGAACTCCTCTGACACCCATCGTTGTAATCCTACAACGACGTCAGAGAGGTGACGGGTCCCGACGACCACACATCAATACGGACTGCGGGGTCCTTAAACTCATGGACCGAAACGTCCTTAAACTAATATTGGACCGAAACGTCCTTAAACTAATATTGGACCGAAACGTCCTTAAACTAATGATGGACCACTACGTCCCTAAACTGGCGATGGACCACCACGTCCCTAAACTGGAACATAGACCACCACGTCCCTAAACTGGCGATGGACCACCACGTCCCTAAACTGGAATATGGACCACCACGTCCCTAAATTGGAATATGGACCACTATGTCCCTAAACTGGAACAATAGAGCCCCCAAATGCTCTTTTGTCGGATCCAAACGATCCAGTTAAGTTGATCTTAGTCTCAAATCAGACTAACGTATCCTTAACGAACGTTTAAGTCGATCTTAGCCTGAATACGGCTAACGTATCCTTAAACCAAAACACCAAACCCAAATCTAAGTAAGTACGGATTTGGACTAATCCACGTCCTACGGGCGACGGCATTACTCAGTCTCCGTATACAATCCACGGGCAACCACAAACAAAACAAACACACACGACACGAAGTGAAATTCTGGAGAAGGAGAAAGTGGCTACCGCGGTGCGGTAGCGTAATTAACTACAGGGGCTTGCGCCTGCAGAGAAGAGCGTCCCCACAATCAAAAACCCCTTAAGCGAGGGGGAATCTGACGAAGTCTGCTACATCGGCCGCATCCGTCTAAACCTCCGATACACGGTGCCATAAATCAACTTGGCATCTTCGGAGAGGTGGACGGATAAAACCAAATAGCATCTGCCCCGAATCTCAGCGTCAGGACTTCGCAGTCTTGTGCGCCGTCTTTCGGAGGGGAACATTCCTCTGAATACCCAATGAGCAAATCTTTCTGCCTCATTCTCCTTCCTCCTTTCGATTCTCTATTTCTTCTTTCTTTCTATAGTGTTTCTTTCTTTTAAATGTTAATGTTCACTGTTCTTTGATTGCCGGAATCAAGTCATGCCGACGACGATCCCGACGACCTAGCGAGCGTACCTGACCCGTGTGATCACTTTTGCGTTGTTTGGATCCGTTCCGTGTACCGTGCGCGTATAGCGACTTTTCCCGCCGACGTGTGACGTTCCGTATACCCGTTTCGCGATCCGTCGAGGCAAGTGAAACTTGCTATATGCTATTTACAGTATTCCATATTTATTTGCATATATATATATATATATATATATATTTTAAACATGAAGTTTGAATTTGGTGCCCTATATATTTTACCATCCGATGTCCGTTTATATCATTTTGAGTTAATTATGAAAACACACCCGGTTGCATGTTAGATTACAATATTGTATGCCCATGCCTATATTTATAACATAGTTCTTGGTCGCATAGCTATAGTACCCTTTAAATAGTTTACAACTGTTCAACACCCGTTTGCATCCATCTAACCTGTTTTATATGTAATTGCATCCCTAGGCCATTTAATACTTGTTAATGTGATTTTATTATTCCATATTCATGTAAGTGTAAGATACGTAATGTTGAAACTATCCCTTAAACCCAAACTGATAACCGTGCATCTACACACCTTAATCTGTACCTGTTGCATATCATATTACATGTTCCAGTTTATTGTTCTATTAGTACCCATGCTTGTTTGTATACCATGTTTATGCCAGTTTGATTATGAGCACCCACATGATATCTTGTACACCCTGACATGACTTGTTACACCTACTACTTGACATGACATGGTACCGTACACTCTTGACATGACATGACACCTAAATATACTACTTGACCTGACCTGATGTACCATGGCTTTACCTGTTACCTGATCTTGTGCCTAATGCCAACAAACCTGACCTGTTGTCCTTACGGACCGTTCCTGTTGTCTATCAAGACAAACCTGTACCTGCCTGATCCTGTGTTGGCATTAGCTTTAGATTATTTTAATACCTGACTTCAATACATATAACTTGGTGATGAAACCTGACTTGTAACTCGACAGTTCTATACCTGTTCTGATCAGTCTTACGGGCCAGGCCAACCCTGGGGTGATGATGCTGACATCACTCATCTTTACATACTACACTTTTACTGCCTAACGGCACGTCTCGGATTCAGCCCGAGAATCTTGACCGTGGTCCCGGGCACACACGGGATACTATTGAGTTACATCGATAATTCATCAAATTGATTTCAAAGACTTGAGAGTATTTAACCAAATAGACCAGTTTAGATTACTCACTGCACACTACCTTTTACTGCCCTGATTTATATTGTTGTTACACTTGCTTTACATTTTATGATCATTCTTGCATGTCTTGTTACCCTGTTTATATATTATTGTTGATGTTATGACGCGCTGACATCTGGGTTTTGCATGGCCCAGATTCTCTACCTTTGTTGCAGACTGATCAGGAGTATTGCCGCTGTTAGACCGAGCGGTAGGGATCCTGTTGGTATCCAGTCTTACTTTCCAGGTGTTTATTTGATCCTTTGCTTCCGCATACTATATTATTTCTTGACTCTTTTACTCTGGCTTATGGACATGTACTAGATAGTTAGTTTACTTTCCTGTTCTTAATATCTCTACAGCCGTAATGTGACTGTGGAAGGATTTTTCCTATCCACAGGTAGCATGGTTGGCTATGTCACGTGCCTGTCTTAGCGTACTCTGGGAAGCGGGGCGTGACAGTCTCCTTTTGGCACTCACAAACGGCTACCATATCGTAACGAACCATCTTCATGAATTAACAAGTCCGTTCGAAGTCCAGCTTCAACCTATTCTCGAAACTTCTGCAATCTTGGGTCCTGTGACTGCGCTGCTTTAATATTATCGATCAACGACGACTGTACTTGCAGCTGCATCAACTGTCCCGAAGAATGCGGTAGCACGATCTCCAACTCAAATCTCCGAAAGTCTTCGATAAGCTCCTTCTGTGCAGTCAACATCCGAATTGCGGGAAACCGACTAAGCGCATCCGGCACTACATTAACTTTCCCCGGATGGTACTTAACATCAAGATCGTAGTCATCCATCAGCTCCAACCATCTACGTTGCCTCATGTTAAGCTTTTTCTGTGTGAACACGTACTTTAGGCTTTTGTGATCGGTCAATACTTCAACCCTTTAGCCCAATAAGTAGTGTCTCCAAATCTTCAAAGCGAAAATCACAGCTGCTATCTCCAAATCATGAGTTGGGTAATTCTTCTCATGGATCTTCAACTGTCTCGATACGTAAGCTATAACTTTCCCATGCTGCATCAAAACACATCCCAAACCTTTCCCAGATGCGTCGCTGTGAATTACCAATCCTCCGGAACCGTCTGGTACGGTCAAAATAGGAGCGGTTATCAATCTTTGCTTCAACGCCTCAAAAGCTGACGCAAATTTATCCGTCCATACGAACGGTACTACCTTCCGCGTAAGCTTGGTCAAAGGTTTAGCCAAACGAGCAAAATTCTCTACGAATCTTCTGTAATATCCGGCAAGTCCAAGAAAACTTCTGATCTCTGCTACGTTCTTCGGAATCGGCCAATCTTGAACTGCTGCAATCTTTTCGGGATCAATGGCGATTCCAACCCCGGATACGACATGCCCCAGAAACTTCACTTCTTCAAGCCAAAACTCGCACTTGCTCATCTTCGTATATAATCTTTCTCGTCTTAACGTCTGCAGTGCGATTTTCAAGTGTTCTGCATGCTCTTCAAGGCTCCTCGAATAGACCAGAATATCATCGATGAACACCACTATAAACTGGTCCAAGAACGGTGAAAAGATTCGGTTCATCAAATCCATAAATATCGCCGGTGCATTCGTGACTCCGAATGGCATCACTAAATACTCGTAATGTCCATACCGAGTTCGGAACACAGTCTTGCAAATATCTTCTGATTTAACTCGAACTTGATGATATCCGGACCGCAAATCCAGCTTTGAGAATACCCTCGCGCCACTGAGTTGCTCGAACAATTCTCC
Source organism: Agapanthus africanus (assembly GCA_030015575.1). Classification (NCBI taxonomy): domain Eukaryota; kingdom Viridiplantae; phylum Streptophyta; class Magnoliopsida; order Asparagales; family Amaryllidaceae; genus Agapanthus; species Agapanthus africanus. The sequence continues at coordinate 311,417,807 of JASDDO010000024.1, forward strand.
AATGCGAGAGATCAGGTACTTGTTCTTAATAGTCACCCGGTTTAATTCTCAATAATCGATGCACATCCTCCTTGTGCCATCTTTCTTCTTGACTAGAAGAACTAGAGCTCCCCAAGGTGAATTACTGCTGCGAATCCAACCCTTCTCAAGTAATTTGGTAACCTGCTTCTTGACTTCTTCCAACTCCACTGGTGCCATTGGATAGTATGCCTTTGATATTGGCGCTGCACCAGGAACAAGATCGATCGCGAACTCCACATCTCGTTTTGGTGGTAAACCCGAGATGTCCTCGAACACGTCCATAAACTCTCGAACTACAGCCGGCGCTTCCTCCTTATCAACTCCCATTGACAAAAGAACATTGCTTGTCGGCCTAGCCCTAAACTAGAATGGCCCGACAGAACTGCTTCCTCCAGCAAAAACAAACTCCGGATGTCTTGAAATCTGGAAAATCACTTTCTTTTCCGTACAATCAATATGAGCGTGGAAAGTGCCGAGAAAGTCCATTCCCAAGACAATATCATAACTGCCGGTATCGATCACCAAGAGATCTGCAAAACATGAACTGGTAAGCAATGAAACCGAGAGAACCAACGTAATAAAACGACCATGGAACAAGGAAATGAATCAAGACCATGACTCTAAATTACTTGAATAGAGTACCGCATTGTAACCATACTGCAGTTCATAGTTACAATCACATAACTCCGTTCAAGTCGCCCAAATCCTAGTATCAGAATCAAAGGAACATGGAGAAACAATAGGGAACCAAAGGTTCCAAGCCGAGATGCAAAGTTGTTTGCATAGCATCAAAGCAAAGGATCAAGAGAAAGATATGATTCAAGAATCACGATAACAATGTGGCAGGACATGTTCCTAATTACGGATTTTCCGATTCGTGTAATGGGTCCAATACCTAACTACAAAAGAATCAAACCCGATTAACCTAAATCCTTTGTCTCTTATACCAAACAAGCCCTATCACGCCCCGCTTCCCAGAGTGCACTAAGATCGGCACGTAACAGAGCCAACCATACTACCTGTGGCTAGGAAACATCCCTCCACAGTCATATTACGACTGTCTAGAAGATATCAAGAACAATAGAAATAAAATAAACTATCTAGTACATGTCCATAAGCCAGAATAAACGAGTAAAGAAATAATATGCGGAAGTAATAGATCCAATAAACAATAACATCTGGAAAGTAACATAACTAAACTGGATACTAACTGGATACTAACAGGATCCTCACTGCTCGGCCTAACGGCGGAAGTACTCCTGATCAGCCTGCGACAAGGTAGAGGATCTGGGTCAAGCAAAACCCAGACGTCAGTGCGTCATAATATCAAACAATAATAAATGAACAGGAGGTAACAAGACATGCAGGCATGAATTATAAAAGGGTACATGAATGTAATAAGTGAGCAGGGATATAAAATAGTGAAGTGTAACGGTATATGTGAAGTGCAACGGTGAAACTAAACTGTGCTACTGGGTTAACTAATCTCAAGTCTGTGAAATCAATTTGATGAATTATCGATGTAACTCAATAGTATCCCGTGCATGCCCGGGACCACGGTCCAGATTCTCGGGCCGAAACCGAGACATGCCGCTATGCACTAAACAAGAAACATGTACAGATGAATGATGTCAGCATCATCATCCCAGGGCTGGCCTAGCCCCTAAAACTGATCAGTATAAGCATCGAACTGTCGAGTTACAAGTCAGGTTTCATCATTGATTTCCCCATACCCCAAGTTATGTGTTCAAGTCAGGTATTGATAAATCTGAGACTAATGCCAACACAGGATCAAGCAGGAACAGGTTTGTCTATACAGACAACAGGATATGTCCATCGGGACAACATCTCAGGATTGTCGGCATTAGAAACAGGATCAGGTAACATGTTAAGTAATGATATATCAGGTCATGTCAGGTAGTGCATAGGTATCAAGCGGATGCCTAACAGTAAAATGTAGCAAGTATCGAATCACGGTAAAGGTATGGATGTACGGTGAAAGCATGGATGCATAAACATCTATCAGGAATTACATCATGACTATGTAGGATTCACATTATCAAGCATAGTGCACTAATACAACAGTAACATGAAATAATATGGTCTCGGTGTGCAACTAGATATGTAATAAACCGTACGGATACAGACGGATACTATAAAACTGTAAATCGGTAAAATTTGCTGAATATTAAAACACAAGCACAATTGTTTATTAAATAGATATTGATATAATAATATTAACATGGATAATATATTCAAACCGAATAATAACTATAAAAGTGGTATTGATTAACCATGCACAAGAAAGTTCCGTTTAGAAATTCAGCGTCACCCTGATTTGTAAAATAGCTTAAAAATAACAAACGTTCTCAAAAAGGGACGTGTCTTATACCAAAACAAAGATAATTCAATAAGGTTTTCATTTTTATAAGTTGAAGTATCTCAGGTTGTTCCTACAAAAAACTATGAACATTCGAAATTGAAAGTTTGCTGCTGGAATTTTCCTGGACAGCAGCTTAGAGATATTTTCATTTGTATTTTACGTTATTTAAACAATTTATTTTGCAAGTAAATATTTCATATAGTTATATAATTCCGAGTTATCTTCGTAACGAACTAAATAACGTATACTAATAAATTTTCTATGATTTATAATGAATTTTATAAGGTAAGGTGTACAGTAAATTTCAGATTTGTCGTATCCGCTTTGCAACGACGTTTCATGTGTAAAATATAATATTTTCAAACTATATTTTAAATAACATTATAAAATACAGATTATAAACTAATTAAAGATAATAATAAGAAATATTACGACGATCTATATTTTAAATGATATGGATGCAAGCGGGTATCCGAAAACTGTAAAACTTTAATATGGATGTACAGTGCAATCAACTTGTGATATTTTTATTCATATGGATGCAAAATAAGATACATAGCATGTAGTAAGGTAAACTTGCCTCGATCGAATCACGCGACGGATACGCACGGCACGTCCGACGTCGGTAAATCGTCGCAACGCACACGCGGCACGCGGGACGGGTCCAGGCATGGCAAGAGGGTGATCACACAGGCAATGTACGTTCACTGGATCACTCAGATCGTCAGCGACGAGCACGGCTCCGGCGGCCGGAATCTAGAAAAAGAAAGAAGGAAGAAGAAGAAGAAGTAAGAAGAAGAGATGTTCCCCTCCGAAAGACGGCGCAGACTGAACGTCTTGCCTGAGATTCTGGGCAGATACTATTTGGTTTTATCCGTCCACCTCTCCGAAGGTGCCAAGTTAATTTATGGAACCGTGTATCGTAGGTTTAGACGGATGCGGCCGATGTAGCAGACTTCATCAGATTCCCCCTGGATTGAGGGGTTTTTGATTGTGGGGACGCTCTTCCCTGCAGGCGCAAGCCCCTGCAGTTAATTACGCTACTGCATCGCGGTAACAACTTTCTCCTTCTCTAGATGTTCACTTCGTGTCCTGGGTGTTTGTTTTGTTTGTGGTTGCCCGTGGATTGTATACGGAGACTAATTTATGTCGTCGCCCGTAGGACGTGGATTAGTCCAAATCCGTATTTTCTTAGATTTGGGTTTGGGATTTTGGTTTAAGGATACGTTGGCCCTATTTAAGGCTAAGATCAACTTAAACTTTTGTTAAGGATACATTAGCCTAATCTCCAGACTAAGATCAACTTAACGGGATCGTTTGGATCCGACAAGAGAGAAATTGGCTCTATTGTTTAGTTTAATGACGTTGTGGTCGATTTCCAGTTTAGGGACATGGTGGTCCATTTCCAGTTTAGGGACATAGGGGTCCATCATTCCCATTTGGGGACGAACATTAGTTTAAGGACATTTCGGTCCAACATTCCCATTTTGGGATGAATATTAGTTTAAGGACGTTTCGGTCCACGAGTTTAAGGACCCCGCAGTCCGTATGGGTGTGTGGTTGTCGGGACCCGTCACCTCTTTGACGTCGTTGAAGGATTACAACGATAGGTGTCAGAAGAGTTCGGAGATGTACCCTTGAACCGGATGTAAATTGATTTGAGATAGCAGTCGTGCTCGGTTCAATTTAATTTGAGGACTTATGGCCAAGATTGGGCTAAGTCCAGTTGAAAATATTCACCGTTTTTATCTTTGGCCTATTAGGCCTGTGCTAGGGCTTTGCCCCTGTTTAATAATGCACTGCATTTTATTCTGGCCTGCTAGGCCTTTTTGATTTGGGCTCAGTCCCTTTGTAAATGATGCAGAGCATCTGTTTGGGCTCTGCCCTTCTTTAAAATAATGCATTGCATTTAATTTGGCCTATTAGGCCTTTTTTAATTGGGCTTGGCCCTTCTGTAAATAATGCAGTGCATTAATTGTCTGACATTGGCTTGTCAGGCGCTTTGAGCCAATTATTGAGCGCAAGTGCATGTGGAGGTGACACGTGTCACGCTAGCGCAGTGCGTTGTGCCAGTGCGCTGCGCTGTTGCGCTGTGACACGTGGCGCGCTCTGGTGAGTTGCGCCAACTTTAAAGAGCAATGCTCTATTTTTAAAAGCGCATAGTGCAAGTGGTTATGGTGCTGACACGTGGTGCTCTCTGGTGGCTTGCGCCAACCCAGGAGCGCAACAGTGCAGTTTTTGCAAGTGCAAGGCACTGTTTCAATAACTTGATCCAATTTTGGATTCAAGAAAAGAATCTTTAAGATTCCAGAACCAATGGTTCATAAAAAAGTGCAAGGCACTGTTATTATTTATTTTTTTATTGAAGATCATTGATCTTGTTCTTAGATCAATGATCTATTCAGAAGAAATTCTTCTTCTTCTTCTTTTTAAAGGCTTTTACCTTTTTTCTCTTCTTGAGTTTTTCTCAAAATTCTTCAGAGTTCTCTCTATTCTCTGTGCTGTTGTTTTTGATCTTGATGTTGATGTCCACTGAATTGGGGTCTAGGGGCCTTTATATAGTGCCCATTAATTTGTTAAGTTTGTTAAAGAGATCATTCTCTGAGTGATTTGGGGAATTTTCCCCACCGTTGGATCTTTGATCCAAGAGCTTCTGTTTTACAGAAGACAATCTTCTTGTTTTAACAAGAACAGAAAGATCTTACTGGAATTTTAATTCTGTTTGGCACAGATGCATCAGCGCTTGACACGTGTCACGCAGCGCACAACGCAGCGTAACTGCGCTGACACGTGTCGCTCAGCGCAACTGCGCTGACACGTGTCGCGCAGCGCAGCGCTTGCGCAACTGAAGCGTTGCTTCCTTTAATTTTGTTTTAAATAGGGCCTTGCTCTGATTGAGCGCGTTGCCTTGGGCGCTGCGCTGACATTTCAGTTTTTGACACGTGGCGCGTTGCGCGCAGCGCAAGGGATTTGAAGCGTTGCTTCAATTTTGAATTTTTTGAAATTCAAACAGCGCTTTGCTCTGATTGGGGGAAACAAATGCCCCCCAACCGTTGCGCTCACGTGGCGCATACGTGAGTGCAACGGTGGCAACATCTCGGCCGTTGGATTAACGGGTGAGTTGAAGGGGCGCAGGCGCCTATAAATAGGACCCTTGGTCCTTAGTAAATGTTTTACCATTTTTCAAGAACTTGAGTTTTTAGAGCCTTGCTCTTATTTAAGAATTTTAGAGCCTTGCTCTCGTTTCTTCCCAAGAACTTCAGAGTTCAAAATTTAGAATCATCTTAGGTAAAATTTAAATTAAATTAAATTAAACTTAATTAACAGAGCCTTGCTCTCATAGATCTTTGATCTAAAGAGAACCCCTTTGGGGTTTCATCAACAGAGCCTTGCTCTCAAAAATCTATAGATCTACAGAGATCTTGTTTCCTGGGTTTTAACCCATGAACAGAGCTTCGCTCATGGATCAAAATGTAGATATTTTTGATCTGAAAATGGAGAACTTTTTATAAGTTTCCATGGATTTTTAAGACCTCAAATTTTTTAATCTTTAGGAGTTAAAATTTTCTTTTGATGGATCTTTCCATCATTATTACAGAGCTAGGCTCTTTTTTAGGAAATTTTATTCCCTTGAGACCAGAGTTTGACAAATGTCACTCTGTGACAGAGCTTTGCTCTGAAAGAGGAGATTTTCTTCTTGTCTCTAGGGATTTCCCATTAATGAGAATATTCTCCTGGGGATCTCTTCATTAATTGACAGTCTCATCCAATGATGGGTCTGTCTTATTAACTGATGCACTGTCATCCATATTTTGTGGGTCCCCATTTGGTCCCCTACCCACTGCATTGCAGTGTGGTGTAAATTTTTAAAACGCCAAGCGTTGGAATTACAACACTGACGGCTAAAAATTTTTTTTGTTCTTCCGCAGGAAACATGTCTTTCGATACCTCGTTCCCATTTGTTCGTTCGGAGGGAGGATTCCCCGGAGCACCCGTAGACCGGGAGGTCCTAGCTATGATCAGGGACTACGATCCAGAATATAAGAATCTTCACCTTTGGGGGTCGTGGTACAACCAAATCATCATGGGTCGACAGAGCTTTTCATGCGCAACACCATCAGAGCCTATCACGGCGATTCACTATGCTAGCCCACCCCCGGTGAAGTATGCCGTGGAGATGGTCGATTGGACTTCAAAGGGCCTTCTTCATCCTGCTACAGATGCAATTCCGGTTCAGCCTCCTATGGTTTTGGATATCTTGGGACGCCGTATTTGTCAAGGCGAGGCGCGACCTTGGGGGAAATCATATAACATAGGTCTGATCCCCCGCCACCCGATCGGTTATCTGCCATGGGCTCGCTACATTTTGTCAGCGAAGAAGTCGCAGTTAATGAGGCTCGGGTTGTACACTGCAGTTTACGTTTCCCTCTTCCAATATCCTACGCTTCCCACCTGGTGGTTTAAGGCCTTTTTGGAGCAGTGGAACATCCCTACTCACACTTTCCTCGCAATGGACCGGGAAGTGTCAATTTCTTTGGAGGAATTCACAGAGGTCTCCGGCTTACCGGTTATAGGGGAGCACTATGAGGAGCTTCTTCCTATAGACGAATATGTCTTCGGTGCTAAGAAAGCAATAAGGGGCCTCACTCCGGAGAATGCTGTTCAATATCAATTTCCAAGTTTGATCAAAGTGTTGAACATCTATGAGGCCCTTTTTATCGAACGTGGGAGCCGCGGAGTCAGTTTCGAGGATTTCATCGCTCGATTCCTTCACCCAAACGTCCTCTCGGCAGAAGCTGCTAAGTTCGCCACACTTGATGACCCTTTCGGTTTAGGTTTGGACAACCTACCGGCGAAGGAAATAGATCAAAAGGGTTTTTTCCTTCCTAATTCCCCGGTTGTCTCTTTTGCGGAGGTTGCAGCCCCTGGGATGGACGAGGAAGCGTTCTTCTTAGGATTTCTTGGGCTATGGCTGAGTTGGTTTGCACTCCCGATGCATTCTCGCCATATGAGGCCCTCTGTCTTTTACCCAGCTCACCGGATGACCATTGGGGTAAAAGTGGCCGTTGGGATCGCCGGTTTGGCACATCTGTATCACGGTCTAAGTCAAGCGGCGGATGCTAATGAGCCTGGAGTACTGCACGTGATTTTCTCGATGCATTACTTCATATCATGGCTTGAGCTACACACACTGGGCGTCTTTGGTGTGCACAAAAGGCCCTCGTTCTATGACAGGTGCAGCTTTCCTCGAATCATGCAACTGATCAGCGCCTCAATTATGACCCCGTCGCCACGGAATGCCAGAGGTTTGCTCCTTCGCCCCCACACAGTTGGGGACGGGATGTCTTTCACTGATAAAGTGCTGACCATTGGAAAGGAGTCTACCACCACAGTGCGGCCATTGCAAGACACTTTCAAAGATGGAGCCTCAGTTCTGACGGCCCGGGAGACCCTTTATCTGTATTCCATCCGACCGGGTTTCCTGGTGTTTAGGAAAAACGGTGCAGCGTTTTTCATGAGATATAACCCGCATCGTTTTTCCCAGCAACTGAGCTACAATCAGGGGGTGCCGTTGGAGGCTTTCTTACTGGAACCTGCTGTTACTGAAGAAGGGATGCGGAGCGCGTTGCATCACTTCATGCGTCTGAATACGGGCTCTCATTTTTTCATCAGCGAGCCGGCTTGCGCCCCACGAATCTTTAATACATATACAGCGTGGTACAATCATTCGACGGGCGTCGTTATAAAGGAAGAAAAGCGATTGTTGGTCGACCGTAAGGGTGTGCCTCCTGGAAGCGACCGCAAAGCTCCCTTGGTGCCAAGGACCCCCGTAGTCCCTCCGCTGAAAGATGTTAGAGCCGAACCACCGCGTGTGCTGAGCCCTCCACGCGGATTGCCGCTTCCTGATACTGCGGATGTGCCACCAGCTCCCCGTGCTCCAGTAGAGACGGTAAATGTGGCTTCGCCGGAGTCTGGCGTGGGCGCGGATATCGGGACCCGCCGCCCTAAGGTGCCTGCTAAGCGCAAGTCGATCTCGGGTGCACCCAGGGCTGGCAGGCAGAAGAGGAAGAAGAAGTCGCTCCTCTCTCTCGATGCTATCCTCGGTTTAGAGCCTCGGGCCCCTCTTACCGAAGGTATAAGCGAGTATGGAAACAATAAGGGTTTCTCAGTAGATCCGGCAGACACCGATCTGGCGGCCGCCATTGCGGCTTCTGAGCGATCAGCCAGACTCGAAGCGTGGTTGGATAAACTCGCTCGAGCAGGTAATCATTAACTGTACTCTTCGTCATTTTATAGCATTTTTATCATTATCTTCGACTAATGCTTTCCCCCCTTTTTAACAGGTGTCACTACCGAAGAAGCCGTCGCTGCCTCTTTAAAAACCTTCCAGGAGGAGGAAAAGAAGCGCGCTTTAACGGGCGTTGGTACGTCTCGCCTTATTAAGTTTTTGTTCTCTTTTCTGATGGCCAACCTAACCTTCTTTCTTTGTTTCTTTGCAGGGGTTGCGCCAGCTGATGCGGGGATTCTCCCCGGGCCCGCTACTGAAGTCCCAGTCTCTTCGGGGCTGCCGCGAGAGCCTAAACTCGACAAGTCGACGAGGGATGCCTTGAAGGATTTGGAGGCATCCCTGTTCACGGACGAGGACGTCTCAATGAAGGAGGCTTTGAAGAGGTCCGTCTCAACGGTTCGGGAGGAGAGAAAGCGACTAAAGCGCGAGGCGAAGGCACACAGGGCTGCTTTGGCCGTAGGAGCTGGCCCAAGCACCGTCCCTCGTGCTGATACTCCCTCAGAAGAGCCCCCAGTCGCCTTGTCCACAGCTCGCAGACAGGTGGCACGTGCAGTTCGGGGTGCTAATGATAAGTCCACCTCAGGTAACGTATCTTTCAAGATTTTGTTGTAAGAATTGTAAATTTGCCGGTTTTTATATATCTTGTCTTGCAGGGCCAAGTCCAACCGAAGGGGAGGTGGAAACCGTCGAGCCTAAGGGGATAGAGAAAGAGGCACCGGCTGAACCCGAGCCGACGGTGGGCAACGTCGCTGGGGTTGCTGAACCTGAGCTGGGGGATGAGGGAGCTGCACCAGAGAAGGTCGTTGATGCCGAGCCTGAGGTGGCGGCAAAAGAGACGACCGCTATAACTGAGCCTGGGGAAGCGGCGGGCAGAGCATCTGAAACTGGTGACCCCATGATAATGGTGGACGAGACAATAGCGACCGCCGAGCCCGAAGAAGTAGCTGGTGAGATGGGCACCACTCTTGGGGAAAAGCCAGCCGCTCTTTCTTAAGAGTCCGGTAATGCTCCAATTATTGCTCTCCCCGTCTACGGTCCTCCGCCGTCTCCTGGTCGGGCGAGTACGACGACAGCCCCTGTCGAGTCCGGTGATGAGGCCATGGGAGGTGGACTCGTATCGATGGAGGAGGGAGACGCCTCCGTTTCGGTTGGTGGCTCATCAGGTAAATTTTGAGTTACTGTCCTTTTTTTTATCTTGCAATCCTTTCTGACAAGTTTATCCTTGTTTTTAACGCAGGTGCGTCCAGTGCCGATGCTCCATTGCTCGAGGGAGCGCCGTCAACTACTGCCTTGGCGGTGGTCACCTCTCAGCCTTCCCTTGTACCATCGCAGATGTTGGAAGGTATGGATTTGCAACCCATTAGTTTTATCTTTCAGCCGCATAATTTATTTACTAATGTCGTACTATTGCATCTTTTCAGGAGTGCTTTTTGATCATCTCTATTAGGTGTTGCACCCGCACTTCTCCTTCCTATCTGAACTCGCTTCTTCCTCCGGTGGCGTTGGTGAGTATAGTTCCCAATTGATGTCTTTTTTTTCTAGTAATGGAATTATTTCTGACTCTTCTTTGTCCTGATTGCAGTGCTACAAATCGAAGGAGGAGACGAAAGATGGGTCACGCCACCGGCCCTCCCGGCCTTGCCGCCTACTACAGCTGGTATAGTAAACTATCTTATCGATGACTTTTTCATATTTCTTGAACCGCCATCTAATCATGTTTTGCTTTTTCAGCTGTCGCTCCGATCTCGGCGCCCTTTGAGTTTCGTGTCATAATGCCGGCAGGCCCCTTCCTGAGACATCCGTCTTCAAAGGGTGTCGTAACGAGCTTAGGTATGCTGAGCGGATACGTCGAGGAGCTTGACGCAGACGCTCTCCCATCTGCTGCGGATTTCGCTGCGGAGGTTAACCCGATGTTGGCGGCGCTTGTGACTTTTCATGATGGAGGCGTCGTCGAGCTTTGGGTTAATCACTGCAGGGAAATCGAGGTCCGCCTGCATCAATCGGAGTTTATGCGCCCTGCTCTCGAGACCTTAGCCGCAAGCAATCAAAGAGCAGCATAGATTGAGCAAAGCGCTTCTTATTTCCGTCACTTAGAACAAGAAGCGGCCTTAAGGCTGAGGGAATGCCAGGAGACCTCAAGCGAGACGGCTCGTCTGCGTGCTGAGGTTGAGGCGAACGCTGCCCAGGTGAAGGCTATCTTCGAGGGCCTTCTGGAGCGTATCTCTAATGGGCTAAACTTGAAGCGGAAGCTTGATGCCGCCGAACGTGACGCCCAAGGCCGCGAAGCAGCTCAGCAGACCGTCGGGGAGCAGCTTGCATCCTTCTTGCAGCAGCGGGCTCAAGTGGAGGCGGAACTGGCGGTGGTGGCCGATCAGGAAAAGGCATGGAAGGAAGTGCGCGAACAACTGATAGGGCTATTTAAGACGCTTCCTTCCCAGTAGCTGCCCTTGTATCAACATACTTGTAATTTTTTTTTGTGAATAAGATGTACCCATTCTTTATTCTTTTGTACGATTCACCTTGTACTTGATTGAATTAATAAAGATACACATTTTTTTTCTTTGCAATGTCTTGTACTATTTCTTTGCTTTCTCCCTTCTCTTATTATCAGCATGCTGTCTTGATAAACATGGTTGACAGATAATAGAGTAAGCATCTTAGTTTCTTCAAGGGATAGCGATGGCTTAGGCCGCAGGTTCAGATCTGCCGTCTAAGACTTTTCAACTCTATGAGCCGTGAGGGTCTCATAGAGACTTTTCTCCCTACGGATCGAGAGGATCTCGTAGGTGGATTTTCTCCTTAGGAATCGTGAGGATTCCTAACTGCGTTTTCTCTTATAAGTCGTAAGGATCTTATAAGAGAATTTTCCCTCTTACGAGTCGAGAGGACTTGTAAGCGGTTGTTTCCCTCCTTGTCGAGATTCGACTTTGGAGAGTGAGACCCGTGGATAGTATGCAAGAGACCGTTTTAGGCCGGCTTGCAGGATCCCAGTGCTTAGGAAACAAGTTTTTTAATCCCCGCTGCCTAAACCTTTATCTTCCAAGTCGAATCGAATCGGGAAGTCTTCGCGAAGACACTGATTTCCCTGAGTTGAAGTATTTTGCCGAGGACGCTGGTTTCCTCGAGGTTGAAACGAATCGAAGTACTCCTGCAAAGACACTGGTTTCTCTGCGGGCCGATGCGGATCAGGAGGCTCTCATCAAGGACGCTAGTTTCCTTGAATTGAGGTAGTTTCCAAGGACACTGGTTTCCCTGGGGTTGAAACGAATCGATGTGTTCCTGCGGAGACACTGGTTTCTCTGCGGGCCGACGCGAATCAGGATGTTCTCGTCAAGGACACTGGTTTCCCTGAGTCGAAGGATTTTGCCGAAGACACTGGTTTCTTCGGGGTTGAAACGAATCGGGGTGTTCCTGCGGAGACACTGGTTTCTCTACGGGCCGACGCGAATCAGGAGGCTCTCATCAAGGACGCTAGTTTCCATGAATTGAGGTAGTTGCCAAGGACACTGGTTTCCCTGGGGTTGAAATGAATCGATGTATTCCTGCAAAGACGTTAGTTTCTCTGCGGGTCGACGCGAATCAAGATGTTCTCGTCAAGGACACTGGTTTCTATTAGTCGAAGGATTTTGCCGAAGACACTGGTTTCTTCGGGGTTGAAACGAATCGCGGTGTTCCTGCGGAGACACTGGTTTCTCTGCGGGCCGACGTGAATCAGGAGGCTCTCATCAAGGACGCTAGTTTCCCTGAATTGAGGTAGTTGCCAAGGACACTGGTTTCCCTGGGGTTGAAACGAATCGATGTATTCCTGCAAAGACGCTAGTTTCTCTGCGGGTCGACGCGAATCAGGATGTTCTCGTCAAGGACACTGGTTTCCCTGAGTCGAAGGATTTTGCCGAAGACACTGGTTTCTTCGGGGTTGAAACGAATCGGGGTGTTCCTGCGGAGACACTGGTTTCTCTGCGGGCCAACGCGAATCAGGAGGCTCTCATCAAGGACGCTAGTTTCCCTGAATTGAGGTAGTTGCCAAGGACACTGGTTTCCCTGGGGTTGAAACGAATCGATGTATTCCTGCAAAGACGCTAGTTTCTCTGCGGGTCGACGCGAATCAGGATGTTCTCGTCAATGACACTGGTTTCCCTGAGTCGAAGGATTTTGCCGAAGACACTGGTTTCTTCGGGGTTGAAACGAATCGGGGTGTTCCTGCGGAGATACTGGTTTCTCTGCGGGCTGACGCGAATCAGGAGGCTCTCATCAAGGACGCTAGTTTCCCTGAATTGAGGTAGTTGCCAAGGACACTGGTTTCCCTGGGATTTGAAATGATCTCTGGTGGTCTTTCAAGTTCCATATGAGTTACCGTCAAAACCGTGAAGCTAGGAATTTGATCTTCGCTTCGTTTGCCGGCACTGCGTCTGTTGTATCGAGACGAATGTCACAGTTGTCTCTAGGCTATTGGTGAACCGTCGAGATTTGGCTTTGCTTTCTGGCGGAGCCTGTTGGGAAGGTATGGTTCCCTTTTTGTTTGCGCCCTTGGATTGTATACAGGGATCGATGTGATCTCACCTGTAGGGCAAAAGTTTCATCATTTTTTTTATTGCTTTATTTCCGCGATGCTCTATCATTTCAGCTTTTATATCGCGAAGGTCGCGATTGCCCAATCATTTCGGCTATTTTTCGCGGTGCCCAATCATTTCGGCTGTTTATTTTATTTTTACTCGCTGCTTTTTTTTATTGCGAGTTGCCCAATCATTTCGGCTATTTCGTATGCATGTGCGGCCTACTGGCTTTTCGCCGTAAACCTGAAATTAGACACCGATTTCGGCTTCAGCACCGCTACAACTGGGATATTGCCAGGAGCGAATCATCATTTGCCTCTATCTATGTCGAACAAAGGTGGCTTAGCGAACAGGATTAAGGTCCTGTCGACTAAGGCTTTTGACTTCATGAGCTGTAAGGGTGTCACAAAGGTATTTCTCCCTACAAGTCGTGAGGATCTTGTAGGTGTGTTTTCTCCCTAGGAATCGTGAGGATTCCTAAGTGTATGTTCCTTTGTAAGTCGTAAGGATCCTACAAGAGGGTTTTCTCCTTGTAAGTCGAGAGGACTTATAAGGGTTGTTCATCATGCGTACATATCCCCAGGCACGGATGGGACTCGGTTAGGGAAATGTTTATTCGCGCCCGTGGATTGTATACAAGGGTCAGTATTGAACCACTTGTAGGGCAATATCGAAGGTTGTGGGGGTTGCTTAAGCACAGGTTTAGGTCTCTGTAACGTAAGAATTTCAAATCTTATGAGCCGTGAGGGTACCATAAGAGAGTTCTCCTTACGAGTCGTGAGGATCTCGCAAGTGTATTTTCTCCTTAGGAATCGTGGGGATTCCTAAGTATGTTGCTCTCTTGTGAGTCGTAAGGATCTCAGGAGGGTGGTTTCTCTTTACAAGGTCGAGAGGACCCTGTAAGTGTCCTTTAACGAGGTTGTGCCCTTCCGGGTTTTCACAAACACTCGCCGATAGCCCTGCTGTTTTTACTCACGGAGCCCTTTCGGGTTTTCATCCGTGCCCATTTTGCTTATGGACGTACTGTTTTTTTAATTTTATTTTATTCTTTTTATTCTCCTTTTTTTACGCGGTCGCGCCCTTTCGGGTTTTCACGAACACTCGCCGGTAGCCCTGCTGTTTTTACTCACGGAGCCCTTTAGGGTTTTCATCCGTGCCCATTTTGCTTACGGACATACCATTTATTATTTTTTTTTCTTTTTTTTATATCGGCTTTGTGATGTTTCAATCCACCGTAGTTTATCGACATCTCGGTCAATAGCTAGTTTTAGGACGTTTCGGTCCGTCATTAGTTTAAGAACGTTTCGGTCCGTCATTAGTTTAAGGACGTTTCGGTCCGGCATTAGTTTAAGTATGTTTCGGTCCGGCATTAGTTTAAGTACGTTCCGGTCCGTCATTAGTTTAAGGACGTTCCGGTCCGTCATTAGTTTAAGGACGTTTCGGTCCGGCATTAGTTTAAGGACGTTCCGGTCCGGTGTTGAAGAAGGCCGTCTACTACTTATAGAGTTTGGGCTTAGGAAGATAGCGAGCAGACATAGCCGTCGTCATCTATCATTGACCTAGGCTGTGGCTCATTAAGCGTAGTATTTCTTTAGGAAGCGGCCGTTTATTGGCCTGAAAGGCCTTTCACCGTGCATATCCATGAGTAGATAGGCTCCACCCTGGTAGACCTTGTCTATTATGTACGGGCCTTTATAGTTCGGCTCGAATTTTTCCCGCTTGGCGCGATTGGGGATCATAGGTCTTTTGACCACTAGCACGAGTTCGCCTTAGCGGAATGTCCTCGGTCGGGTCAATCTTTCATATGAGCGATTCATCTTTGCTTTATAAGCCTCCAGATTTTGTTGCGCTATGAGCCGGGTTTCATCAAGGGCATCAAGCTCTTCAAGCCGAAGGTGAGCATTTTCTTCGTCAGTCAGCTCGTCGTGGACTGCCACCCGTAGAGAAGGTAACTCTATTTCGAGGGGGAGTACTACTTCTGTACCGAATACCAACGCGTATGGCGTTGTGTTTGTGGCCGTTTTGAACGTAGTTCGATACGCCCAGAGAGCTTCTTACAGTCTCTCATGCCAATCCTTCTTATTTCGGGACACCGTCTTCTTCATGAT
Source organism: Agapanthus africanus (assembly GCA_030015575.1). NCBI lineage: Eukaryota > Viridiplantae > Streptophyta > Magnoliopsida > Asparagales > Amaryllidaceae > Agapanthus > Agapanthus africanus. The sequence continues at coordinate 311,433,161 of JASDDO010000024.1, forward strand.
CTTCGTCAGGGTCTTGTTGAAGGCCTCGGCTAGACCATTAGCTCGCGGATTATAAACCGAGGAATATTTCCAGTCTATATTGTGTTGTTGCGCGAAGCGACTGATCTTGTGGCTTCTGTAAGCTGGCCCATTATCGGAGATGATCCGTCTCGGAGTTCCAAACCGATATATGACGTGCGTCTTGAAGAAATGAAGGATATTCTCCGTCTTCACTTCCCTCAGCGGTACCGCTTCTGCCCATTTGGAGAAGTAATCAGTCGTCGCCAGGATGAAACGATGTCCCATGGACGATGCTGGTTCGATAGGGCCGACTATATCGGTTCCCCACATTTCGAACGACCAGCTAGCCACCGTTGGATGTAGTGGATTTGGATGCTGGTGGATGAAGTCCCCATGAATTTGGCACGAGTGGCATTGCTTCGCATATTCGAGGCAGTCCTGAATCATCGTGGGCCAGTAGTAACCCATCCGTTTAATCTTCAACTTCATCTTCAGGCCTGCTTGGTGAGAACCGCAGAGTCCCTCGTGAACTTCCTGAACGACTCTTTTTGCCTCTTCAGGTCCCAGACATCTCAACCACAGAGAATCAAACGACCTCTTGTACAGAGTATCATTGACGAAGACGAAAGACAAAGCTCGTTTCATAAGCTGATGTCTTGAGGACGCATCTTCGGGTGTTCGACGGTATTTGAAGTAGTCTATAAAGACTTCTCTCCAATCCTCAGCCTTTTCCCGGTCTTTTATTTGCAGGGTCGTCTGCTCAGTCGCTCCCTTTTCTTCGGATGATTCCGCAGATATTTCTGCTGTGGCAAGCACCCGACGGCTTTGTACCACCATCCATACGTCATCAAGGTTCTCATCGGCCAGTTCTTTAGCGAGCTTGGCCAACGCGTCCGCTTTGCTGTTTTCCGTGCGCGGTATGTTTTCCAAAGTGTAGGAAGGAATTTGGGTCAACAGTTGTTGCACCTTTTCGCCGTACTTCACCAACTCTGGTTTGCACGTCTGGTAGTCGCCATTTACTTGACTAACGACCAGTTGAGAATCTCCATATATGAGGAGATTTTCAATTCTCATGTCGATGGCGATCTCGAGGCCTGCTATCAAAGCTTCGTATTCGGCTTCATTTTTAGTCCTCGGCTCTGTCAAGGAGAAATCAAAGCGCATTATCCCTCATTGTGGAGTTACGAAGATTATAGGGATGCTTTGTTTGCGCTTCTTCATGGAGGATGCTCTGTCGAAATAGAGTTCCCATCGGGTATCACTACCGTTGATCGCATCAAACGCATGTTCGTCTGACAGCTCGCAATTCAAAGGAGAATCGGCAGGTATCGGGTGCTCAGCGAGAAAGTCGGCGATGGCCTGGCCTTTTACTGCCTTGAGAGGTTGATAAGTTATCGAGAACTCCATCAAGAGCGGGCCCATTTAGCGAGTCGACCAGTCAGTATGGCCTTCGACATTAAATAGTTAAAGGGGTCCACCTTCAAAATGAGACGGACTTCATGCGCCAACGCTTAGTGCCTGAGTTTCGTTATCGCAAAGATCAACGCCAGGCAGTGTTTTTCAATGGGGGAATAGTTTCTTTCTGCCCCCGGTAGAACTCGACTTAAGTAGTAGAGTGCTCTTTCTTTCCCTTGATCGTTCTCTTGCGCCCATAATGCGTCTAAGGAACCTTCAAGGGCGGTTGTATACAGAATGAGAGGCTTTCCCTTGACCGGAGCAGCCAACACTGGCGGATTCTGGAGGTACTGCTTGATTTCGTCCAGCGCGTCTTGGCATTTATGACCCCAGACGAACGGGGTTCCCTTCTTCATCAGGTGGCTGTAAGGACGGCACTTGCCTGAAAGGTTGGCTATAAATCGCCGTATATACGCGAGCTTCCCTTGGAGAGACCGCAGTTGTTTGAGAGTTCTTGGCGGAGGCATTTCCATGATCGCCTTGATCTTTGACGGATCTATCTCGATACCTCGGTGTCGGACGATGAATCCTAGGAATTTGCCCAAGGAAACTCCGAATGCGCACTTGAGAGGGTTCATCTTCAAGTTGTATTGTCGAAGGCGTTGAAATACGGTCTTCAGATGCTCTAAGTGCTCCTCGTATGATTTGCTTTTAACCACGAGGTCGTCGATATAGCATTCGACGATTTCGTGTATAAGGTCATCAAAGATCTTCGTCATGGCCCTCTGATAGGTGGCACCGGCATTCTTTAAACCGAAGGGCATCACCTTGTAGCAGAATATACCCAAAGGGGTCCTGAAGGCGGTGTACTTCTGGTCTTTGGGATGCATCTTTATCTGATTATACCCTGATGAGCCGTCCATGAAGGAGAAAACCTCGTGAGTGGACGTGTTATCTATTATCAGCTCAGTGACTGGCACTGGGAAATCGTCCTTCGGGCAAGCTTTATTGAGATCCCGGAAGTCCACGCATATGCGCACCGTCCCATTTTTCTTCATCACCGGGACGATGTTGGCGATCCAATCGGGATACTGAACCTCCTGAATGAAGCCAGAGTCGATCAGCTTCTTGACTTTGGCGTTGATTCTCAACTCAAGCTCGAGCCACATTCTTCTCGGCGCTTGTTTGATCGGCTTAACGTCCGGAGATATCGCCAACTTGCGCATAGTGATTTCTGGATCCAGACCCGGCATTTCGGAATAGTTCCATGAGAAGCAATCTTTATGCTGTACAAGCACGTCTTTTAACGCAGCCACCCTTTCTTCAGATAGCAGCTCGCTGAAGAATGTGGGCCGCGGGTCACTTGCCGTTCCCAAATCAATCTTCTTGAGGTTATCTGCGGTATTATGTATTCCATCCTCCAGCTCTTTCGGTGCTGGTGGAAATTCTGAGATCACCTCATCGTTGCTGTTTTCGAAGCACCAGGGAAGGTCATCCATATTCTCGGGCTCTTCTTTTGATATTGTTATCATGTGACAAGTACGAATTCGCTTCCAAGACCAATGTGGAGCTGGTTCTGCTTTCGTGGCTTTGGGTTCGTGCTTCTGTGGCGGCGTTACCCTCCGGTTGTCAGACAGAGCGAACTTGCCGAGCTGATACTGATCTTCGCCCCAATTCTTAAAGGTGAAGCAGTCTTCAAGAGGGTGCCCTATTACTCGGTGATAAGAGCAATAGTTTGGGTGAGAAACTTCGCCTGCTTGTTCGGGGTGCTTGGACTCCGGCAGTGTGAGCATCTGATGTTTTATAACTCGGTCAAGTATCTTCTTCGTCTTATCTTGAGGGAAAGAGCATGCTCGACCCATTTTCTTCATGAGGGATAGACCAGGACCGCTCGATTCCCGCTTGCGTGGCTTATTAGTCCCACTTTGTTGCTGTCGAGCGCCTTTTCGCTTTTTGCCTTGTTTCTGCCTCTACGTCGAGCCTTTTTTATAACAAGTTGACAGGGAGCGGCACTTTCATCTTTCACGGCCTGTTGGAGGAGGCGTTGCATTTTGGCTTTCTCGTAGATGGCCATTTCGCGATTGTGGTCGTCTCGGACTTTTTGGCCAGCTTCCCTTATAAGCTTGTCCATTTGTTCTTCGAACGACGGACTGGGCACTTTTGCATCAGGAACTTTTACTGGTTCAGGATTAGCGTCCTCCCATTGAGCATCCGCTTCTTCATTGAAGTCATGCACGACGTAGCAATCATGGAGTGGCTCTCGTTTCTTGGACTGAATGTAACCAAGCCCGATTGTTTCCATTCTCCCATTAGGCAACTTGTGCTGAGTTCCGGGAACGTTCCAGACCCTGTCATAGAATTTGGCTTTTCGAGCGGTCTGTTTGAAGGATATCCCCTGGCGCTTCAGCAACCTCTTCAAGCCTTCTGTATAATATCTGGGCAGACGGATGGGCTGAAGCCTGTCAAGCGTAGGATCCATACCGTGCCGGATTTCTTTCTCCACTTTGGTTTCTTCAGAGCGGTAGAATAGAATTGCCTTTTCGCCTTCTCGCCTGGGAGGGACATAGAACGTCCACAGCTCCTCTACACTGTAGGTATTGAGCGCATCCAGTTCTTTATGATGTTTAAGTGGAACCATGGCGACTTGTAGACTTTGCTCTTCGTCAGCAGATGTTTGTATTGAAGGTCGAGCGGAAAATATAGCATGAACTTCATCTTCCAAGTCACTGCCAAAGATCAACGTGGGAGCGGATGGTCCCGGTTTGTTGTATTGGGGCGAACCCGAATAAACCATCTCCTCTTCCTCCTCAGTATCACTCCCGAAGACAGGGATGGTGGCGTTAGCCTTGTTCTCCGGTTTGTGACACCTTTCCGTGTCTTCGAAATCCGGTAAGAAGTATTTGACATCTTCATATTTGCGGACCTCGTTCACGGAGAACTGGTTCAGTTCTCCCATCACGGTATACTCGAGACCATCCTTAAAATATTTCATACACTGATGCTGTGTAGAAGGGATGATGTTGTACTCGTGAAACCATGGTTGGCCGAGCAGAGCATTGTAGCATGTCTTGGCGTCTATGACGTGGAACTTAATGTCCGTGACGAGTATCCCAAAGCGTAGCGTCAGTATCACAGACCCAAGAGTTCTTGATGATTGGGAGTCGAACCCGGAGATGGTGATCTTGTCCCGAGCAAGGTGCTGGACGCTCATGCAGATTTCCTTCAATACCCGTACATTGAGGAGATTAACGGAAGACCCATTGTCAACCAAGATTTTGCCTATTCTTATATCATGGCAATACCCTGAGACATAGAGGGGGCGATTGTGTTCGCACGTCCCAAGGAGAAGTTCTTCATCGCCAAAAGTGACACCGGCCATGTGCACTTCCTCTAATTCATCCTTCATCTTTTCTTCGGCCAGGAAAACTTGGAATTGCTCCGGCTCCTGTAGTGCCTTGATCAATGATTCTCTTGCTTCTTTTGATAATAAAAGGGCGTCAAGAATGCTGAGCTGCGAGGGTAGCTTCCTCAGATGCGCTAGAACGTTGTAATCCATCTTATTTTTCTTTGGCGGGTCCTTGGTGGCTAGCCCTTCCATGACTTGGTCATCTAAGGCGATATCCTCATAGACCTTTTCTTTCCCTTTATCTTTCTTGTTTGAGGGCCCGAGATTCTTTTCGGGTAGCGTCCGATTACGCAGCCGGATATTTTCGCAGACCTTCGGCTCTTTTTCTTTTTCCGAGGTGGACTCTTTAAAGAGGGGGCTAAGAGCCAGCTCCTCGTCAGAATCGCTCCCGAATGTGAGCACTTGCGATCCCCCGGCGTTAACCATGCGACAATTGCCGGTAGTTCTGTTAAGCCCCTCGGTCGTATTTTTCCGCTCCCGATGAGTTTTGCGCTTTTCCCGCTTAAAATGTTGCCAGTGAGCGACATATCCCTGCCACCATTTATTGAAAGCTTTGCACTCTTCGGTGGGGTGCGAAACCTTCCGATGATATAAGCAATAGGAAGGGTGCATTTCCGCTTTGCCGGCAATGTTTCCTTCAGAGGGTGGCAGCTTCATCCCCATCGACATGGCTTTAGCAAACCTCTTCCTCGTCTTAAATTTGATTTTGTCCGCAATGGACGTACTTTGATTTGACGGGAGTGTCTCGACCTTTTCGTCTAATCTCAGGCGCTTGGCCTTTTCAAATAGGACCGTCTTGCGTTCACGATCAGCCTTACTTTTCAACAGAGCTTCATTGAGGAATGCGTCAATTGTTTCATCCGGTGGCCCCAGAATTTCCGGTTTAGGATCTGCCCCCAGCTTCCCAGTGCAAGGAGTTTTCTCATCATCCGTAAACGAGTGAGAAATCATATGACAGCTCGCCACGTATTCCTCGGATTCATCCGACGAGCTCTCTCCCTCATCTTCCTCTTGAAAGACGTGGTTGAGGAATTCTTGGAGTGTAATGGGAGTTCGTGCTTTCTGGTTGTATTCCTCCACCGCGTCAATTTGTTTTTGTAAGTCCGTGCGCTTGTCGCCAGGCTTCACGGGTCTTTTGGATTTCTTCTTCTTCTTTGAAGATTTTGACGGCTGGTTGTGAGTGCTCGGGCTATCACCACCGTTCTTTAGAGTTGGGCGTGGCTTCAGCATCCCTTCAATGATCTGAGGGTCCAACGGGTTTTTCTACTTGATCGTCGGGCACGTCTGGAGATCATTCAGCATTCTCTTTGTTTTGGATGATAGCACAACCTCCCACGGAGCTTCTTCAACAAGGGCCCCCGGCGTATTCCCTTTTTCAGGGGTGTGAGGCTGCGGCGGATTCACCTTCCATCTGTCGGACAACGCGAACTTGCCCTGTTGGTACTGGTCCTCAATCCAATTTTTGAAGACGTAACAATCCTCGATCGGATGACCCAGTACTCGGTGATAAGGACAGTAATTAGGATCATTGACGTCGTTTGGCTGCGACGGACGTCTTGGATCCGGCAGATTTATGAGTCGGTTGCGCAAGGCCAGCTCGAACAATCTTCTCGTTTTATCTCGGGGAAACGAGTAAGGACGTCTTAGCCTCTCCTCAAGGAGTACGTGCGGACGCATATTATTTTGACGGACAACCGGCTTCGAGTTGCTCGGCTGTTGTTGAGCATTAGCGACAACGATCGCTTTTCCCTTCCCCTTCTCATTTCGAGAATCCGACTTTGGAGGAGGTGGTCTATGGCCCATCTGGTCCATTTGAGATAGCTTGTCGATCAGGGCCTGGAAGGTAGTCGGCTTGAAGAACATCATAAATTGCGATATGGTCGCCTGCGGATCGAGGGTTCCCACAAACATACCCACTGCTGGCGCTTCTTCAATGCGTTGCTCGCATTTTGACCATAGGTTCCTCCACCGTATCGCATATTGAACCCATGTTTCGCCTGGTTTCACCCTGGCATTAATCAATGCCGTTATCAGGGTACGCTCGCTGGCACTCGCGAAACGTTGCGTAAACAGCAGCTCCATCTCCGCAAAGGTCTTGATAGAGTCGTTTGGGAGCTCGGAGTACCACTCGAATGCTGTATCCGATAAGCTACCGACGAACTGGCGAAGCAACAATTTATCATCGCCGCCGGTGTTGCCGCAAAGAGCCCGGAACTGTGCAACATGTTGGTGGGGATTGCCTGTCCTCTTGTAGACATGGAATTTCGGTATTGTATAGCCTGGCGGGTACTTTATCTGATCGTACCAGCTCGGATATGGCCGTCATGTTTTTACGACCTGACCGGTTGCCTCAGTCGCCTGATGAACCCGTATCTGTTGGGCTATATATTCGTCCAAGTCAGCTTTGGAGATTGTCTCCTCCTTGGCTGTTGACAGAGCTGGTGGAGGATTTGACGTTTCTCCTCTGTCGTCTTCAAGGACGATCGGAGGATCTTCTTCAGCAGGAGGATCTTGTTGAATCATCATACCCACCATGTCTTGGAACAGGAGGGCCATTCGCTTTATGTTGGCCGCTTGTTCAGCAACCTCTTTATCCTTCTTCTCCAATATCCGACGAAGGAATTCAGCGTCAGTTTCTTGCTCCTGGCGTTGATCCGAGAACGCTTCGGGGCTTTCTTTTGGCCCAGTGAGCGCGGCCATCGCATTCATCATTTCCTGGAGCTTCTGCTGTTGCTCCTGAGCTTTGTTCACTGACCATGTAAGCGGTCTATGACCTGTAGATGCACGGCTGTCCTCCTTTCCCGACGCCATGTATACAGTATGGACTACAATGCCCCCGGACTTAGGGCGTTTGGGCTCGCCGCCTTTGACATTTGCCGCAGGCGTAGGAATTTTCTCCGGCCTCCTTCTCTTGTGGGCCGTTGAAGTTGAGGGGGCCGTTGCTGCGGGCACCCTGGTGGTGGTCGTCCTCTGCTGTTTGACGGGACGGTTCTTTTCTTCTTGCACTTTCGCCCTTTTCTGCCGGCGAGAGTGATCTTGGTCGATTACGGAATCTTGAACCCTCCGCCAGACTTTATAAATTTTGGAGGACAGCCGTTGAGGGGGCTGCTCCAGCTTCGTTTCTGCAACCCTCTACGCAGGTGGAGGAGATCTTTTTAGCGTAGCAGTTGGAGAGTTCTTATGTACCCTCCTAAGCGGTTCAAAGCTGTTCCCGGTTGGAACAACAGCATTAACTTCCACCATTGGAGCGGGTGGAGTTATCCCTGAGGGGGAGTTACCCCCGGCCTTCCTTACTCGGCGCCAATGGCGACGTCGAGCATGACGAGCTGTTGGGACTGGCTCGGCGATAGGGACAGCTTCATCTTGCCCCTTGTCCGAATGAGGCGCTGCTGGTGCCAGCCTCTTAAAGACTGATGTTGTCTTTTGAGTGGCGATGTTCAGTCTGTCAAAGACAGACCCTCGAGTAGGAGCCAGAATGGTCAGCCTTGAAAAGACCGACTCTTTAACAGGAGAAGCCGCCTTGACGACTTCAGGTGCAGAGGTGGCTATCTTCCTCGGGACGGCCGTTTTAGGGTTCATGGGCTTCTTGGCGGGCCCATCAGAGTTCTGGTTCAGCCTGGTAAAGACAGAGGCTGCCGGTTTGATATTGGACGACCCGTTGAAAGGGGCCGTTGTAGCAGTGAGCCGATCGAAGACCGACTTCTTGTGCGCTTCTGGTGCGGGCACTGGAATAGTGAAGCTTGCAGGCGGGAGCATGGTCCCGACAAACAGACCGGTGGTGGCCTGAGTCACTTGTTCCACTGGCATGGCAATGATGGAGGCCGCTTGAGGCCCATAAGCTACACCTCCAGGTGAGGTGGAGCGTCGGTTGCACTTGCATTTCGAGCAGCTCGAGCAGTTGGAAGCCATTGATGCTTGATTTCTGCACCAAGAAAAAGACCAAATATTAGTAACTTGAAACCCAAAGGCAACCATTAACAAACCGCGATTCATTCGCGAACACGACACTCCAAGTGTGGAGTGGAAAGAGGAAAAGATCCCACCGGGCGTGGCAGAATTTGTTCCCCTCCGAAAGACGGCGCAGACTGAACGTCTTGCCTGAAATTCGAGGCAGATGCTATTTGGTTTTATCCGTCCACCTCTCCAAAGATTCCAAGTTGATTTATGGCACCGTGTATCGGAGGTTTAGACGGATGCGGCCGATGTAGCAGACTTCGTCAGATTCCCCCTGGCTTGAGGGGTTTTTGATTATGGGGACGCTCTTCCCTGCAGGCGCAAGCCCCTGCAGTTAATTACGCTACCGCATCGCGGTAACAACTTTCTCCTTCTCCAGATGTTCACTTCGTGTCGTGGGTGTTTGTTTTGTTTGTGGTTGCCCGTGGATTGTATACGAAGACTAATTTATGTCGTCGTCCGTAAGACGTGGATTAGTCCAAATCCGTATTTTCTTAGATTTGAGTTTAGGATTTTGGTTTAAGGATACGTTAGCTCTATTTAAGACTAAGATCAACTTAAACTTTTGTTAATGATACATTAGCCTAATCTCCAGACTAAGATCAACTTAACGGGATCGTTTGGATCCGACAAGAGAGAAATTGGCTCTATTGTTTAGTTTAATGACGTTGCGGTCGATTTCCAGTTTAGGGACATGGTGGTCCATTTCCAGTTTAGGGACATAGGGGTCCATCATTCCCATTTGGGGACGAACATTAGTTTAAGGACATTTCGGTCCAACATTCCCATTTTGGGACGAATATTAGTTTAAGGACGTTTCGGTCCACGAGTTTAAGGACCCCGCAGTCCGTATGGGTGTGTGGTTGTCGGGACCCGTCACCTCTCTGACGTCGTTGAAGGATTACAATGATAGGTGTCAGAGGAGTTTGGAGATGTACCCTTGAACCGGATGTAAATTGATTTGAGATAGCAGTCGTGCTCAGTTCAATTTAATTTGAGGACTTATGGCCAAGATTGGGCTAAGTCCAGTTGAGAATATTCACCGTTTTTATCTTTGGCCTATTAGGCCTGTGCTAGGGCTTTGCCCCTGTTTAATAATGCACTGCATTTTATTCTGGCCTGCTAGGCCTTTTTGATTTGGGCTCAGTCCCTTTGTAAATGATGCAGAGCATCTGTTTGGGCTCTGCCCTTCTTTAAAATAATGCATTGCATTTAATTTGGCCTGTTAGGCCTTTTTTAATTAGGCTTGGCCCTTCTGTAAATAATGCAGTGCATTAATTGTCTGATATTGGCTTGTCAGGCGCTTTGCGCCAATTATTGAGCACAAGAGCATGTGGAGGTGATACGTGTCACGCTAGCGCAGTGCGCTGTGCCAGTGCGCTGCGCTGTTGCGCTATGACACGTGGCGTGCTCTGGTGAGTTGCGCCAACTTTAAAGAGCAATGCTCTATTTTTAAAAGCGCATAGCGTAAGTGGTTATGGTGCTGACACGTGGCGCTCTCTGGTGGCTTGCGCCAACCCAGGAGTGCAACAGTGCAGTTTTTGCAAGTGCAAGGCACTGTTTCAATAACTTGATCCAATTTTGGATTCAAGAAAAGAATCTTTAAGATTCCAGTACCAATGGTTCATAAAAAAATGCAAGGCACTGTTATTATTTATTTTTTATTGAAGATCATTGATCTTGTTCTTAGATCAATGATCTATTCAGAAGAAATTCTTCTTTTTTTTAAAGGCTTTTACTTTTTTTCTCTTCTTGAGTTTTTCTCAAAATTCTTCAGAGTTGTCTCTATTCTCTGTGCTGTTGTTTTTTATCTTGATGTTGATGTCCACTGAATTGGGGTCTAGGGGCCTTTATATAGTGCCCATTAATTTGTTAAGTTTGTTAAAAAGATCATTCTCTGAGTGATTTGGGGAATTTTCCCCACCGTTGGATCTTTGATCCAAGGGCTTCTGTTTTACATAAGACAATCTTCTTGTTTTAACAAGAACAGAAAGATCTTACTGGAATTTTAATTCTGTTTGGCGCAGATGCATCAGCGCTTGACACGTGTCACGCAGCGCACAGCGCAGCGTAAGTGCGCTTGCGCAACTGCGCTGACACGTGTCGCGCAGCGCAACTGCGCTGACACGTGTCGCGCAACGCAGCGCTTGCGCAACTGAAGCATTGCTTCCTTTAATTTTTTTTTAAATAGGGCCTTGTTCTGATTGGGCGCGCTGTCTTGGGCGCTGCGCTGACGTTTCAGTTTTTGACACGTGGCGCGTTACGCGCATCGCAAGGGATTTGAAGCCTTGCTTCAATTTTGAATTTTTTTGAAATTCAAACAGAGCTTTGCTCTGATTGGGAGAAACAAGAGACAGTGTATTAAATAAGGAAAATAAATAAATAAATAAAATATATATAAATATATATATGTAGAGGAGAGAGAGAATGAAAGGGGTTGTTAGTTTGTTAGGAAATTAGTTTAGATTTAAATTTAATAAATCTTTTATTAGTTAACTAAATTTTAATTTGTATCAGTTTATAAAATTAGTATTATATAAATAAAATTTGATATTCTGGTAAATACAAATATAGTCCAAAACATGCCCGGGTCGGGTCTAAAATTCAGTTTTAAAATACGAAAAATATACATGTCGACCAAAATTAAAATTGGATATCCGGGTAACGAAAATGCATATCCCCAAGAACGGATGCACGCACGTGTGCGTAGCCATCCAAACAAGTCCGTTTCACTGAACGGGACGGGAACAAGATGCGTGGATGCTACCTCGGGGTTATGGGTATCATGCAGGCCATGCAATGTATTTTTAAAATATTTTACGTGACTTAAAAATGTTATATATAAAAATGCAGATGGCAGATATAATGCAAGTATGCAATGTATAAATAAATGAAAGTGCACGAGTCCACGTATCAAGTCAGGATAAATCATAAACATGAATCAAGACAGGTTTCAAGCAAGCGGGTCGGGTAAAATGCAAATACAAATGTCAAAATACTATTCGCACCCAAAACACAGTAAACCAAGAAACTACCATAAATAAGAAAATACTTGAACTGGAATTGGTATAAATAAACTAGGGTGTTACATTATACCCAACTACAAAAAGAATTTCGTCCTCGAAATTCCCAAGACAGGAAAAGGTAAACAATCAAGAATCTATAAGAATAGGTGTGGAAACTTCTGTCGAATCTCGTCTTCTCGTTCCCAAGTCGATTCTCCGTGCGAGCGATTCCCCCAAGAAACAAGTACGGGAGGGATAACCTTGTTCTTAAGGACTTTTTCTCTTCGATTAACAATCGACATCGGTCGTCCCTCAAAGGTCAAATCCTCTCTTACAGTCATCTCCGAATGATCTAGCACGTGTGTTTCATCTCGAACATACTTACAGAGTTGAGATACATGAAACACGTCATGAACATTCGCCAAAGATTGTGGTAAAGCCAATCGATAAGTCACTTCTCCAACACGCTCCATAAACTCGAAAGGCCCCACAAATCGAGGACTAAACTTGCCTCGGCTCCGAAAACGAATCACTCCTCGAGTCGGTGATATCTTCAAGAATACCAAATCACCAACAGCGAACTCTAGAGGTCTTCTCGATGTGTCGGACCAACTCTTCTGCCGATCTTGTGCTACCTTCATGTGATTCCGAATAGTATTAACTTTCTCTACTGTTTGCACGATCAAATTCAGTCCCAAAAATTTTCGTTCTCCCACATCGTCCCAATAAACGGGTGAACGACACTTGCGACCATACAATGCTTCGAATGGAGCCATCTGAATAGTCGTTTGAAAACTGTTGTTGTACGAAAACTCCACCAAGTGTAGGTGATCCTCTCACGAACCCTTGAAGTCCAACATGCAAGCTCTCAACATATCTTCAAGAGTTTGGATCGTTCTCTCCGACTGGCCATCGGTCTAAGGATGATAAGCTGTGCTAAACTTCAATCGCGTCCCCAAACTTTCCTGTAAACTCTTCCAGAAGTGCGATAAGAATCGGGTGTCACGGTCGGACACGATGCTTATGGGTACTCCATGCAATCTCACAATCTCCTGCATGTACCGTTCTGCTAACGCTTCCGTTGACTGACCAACTCGAAACGGTATGAAGTGAGCTGCCTTGGTCAATCGATCAACAATCACCCAAACTGCATTGTTGCCCTTTGGACTCCGCGGTAAAGCTGTCACGAAATCCATGGTTATATGTTCCCACTTCCATTGAGGAATCGGAAGTGGTTGCAATAAACCAGCTACCCTTTGATGTTCAGCCTTGACTTGCTGACACACCAAGCACTTTGCTACAAAGCGAGCAATCTCCCTTTTAATACCTTCCCACCAGAAATGCTGTCTTAGATCGTGGTACATCTTCGTGCCTTCTGGATGTCCGGAATATGCGGAACTGTGTGCCTCCTTCATAACTTCTTCGCTAATGTCTCCTTTTGGCACACACAAACGGCTACCATATCGCAACGAACCATCTTCATGAATTAACAAGTCCGTTCAAAGTCCAGCTTCAACCTGTTCTCGAAACTTCTGCAATCTTGGGTCCTATGACTGCGCTGCTTTAATATTATCGATCAACGACGACTGTACTTGCAGCTGCATCAACTGTCCCGAAGAATGCGGTAGCACGATCTCCAACTCGAATCTCCGAAAGTCTTCGATAAGCTCCTTCTGTGCAGTCAACATCCGAATTGCGGGGCAACCGACTAAGCGCATCCGGCACTACATTAACTTTTCCCGGATGGTACTTAACATCAAGATCGTAGTCAGCCATCGGCTCCAACCATCTACGCTGCCTCATGTTAAACATTTTCTGTGTGAACACGTACTTTAGGCTTTTGTGATCAGTCAATACTTCGACCCTTGAGCCCAATAAGTAGTGTCTTCAAATCTTCAAAGCGAAAATCACAGCTGCTATCTCCAAATCATGAGTTGGGTAATTCTTCTCATGGATCTTCAACTGTCTCGATGCATAAGCTATAACTTTCCCATGCTGCATCAAAACACATCCCAAACCTTTCCCAGATACGTCGCTGTGAATTACCAATCCTCCGGAACCGTCTGGTACGGTCAAAATAGGAGCGGTTATCAATCTTTGCTTCAACGCCTCAAAAGCTGACGCAAATTTATCCGTCCATACGAACGGTACTACCTTCCGCGTAAGCTTGGTCAAAGGTTTAGCCAAACGAGCAAAATTCTCTACGAATCTTCTGTAATATCCGGCAAGTCCAAGAAAACTTCTGATCTCTGCTACGTTCTTCGGAATCGGCCAATCTTGAACTGCTGCAATCTTTTCGAGATCAACGGCGATTCCATCCCTGGATACGACATGCCCCAGAAACTTCACTTCTTCAAGCCAAAACTCGCACTTGCTCATCTTCGCATATAATCTTTCTCGTCTCAACGTCTGCAGTGCGATCTTCAAGTGTTCTGCATGCTCTTCAAGGCTCCTCGAATAGACCAGAATATCATCGATGAACACCACTATAAACTGGTCCAAGAACGGTGAAAAGATTCGGTTCATCAAATCCATAAATATCGCCGGTGCATTCGTGACTCCGAATGGCATCACTAAATACTCGTAATGTCCATACCGAGTTCGGAAAGCAGTCTTGCAAATATCTTCTGATTTAACTCGAACTTGATGATATCCGGACCGCAAATCCAGCTTTGAGAATACCCTCGCGCCACTGAGTTGCTCGAACAATTCGCCAATGCGAGGGATCAAGTACTTGTTCTTAATAGTCACCCGGTTTAATTCTCGATATTCGATGCACATCCTCTTTGTGCCATCTTTCTTCTTGACTAGAAGAACTGGAGCTCCCCAAGATGAATTACTGCTGCGAATCCAACCCTTCTCAAGTAATTTGGTAACCTGCTTCTTGACTTCTTCCAACTCCACTGGTGCCATTGGATAGTATGCCTTTGAGATTTGCGCTGCACCAGGAACAAGATCGATCGCGAACTCCACATCTCGTTTTGGCGGTAAACCCGAGATGTCCTCGAACACGTCCATAAACTCTCGAACTATAGCTGGCGCTTCCTCCTTATCAACTCCTATTGACGAAAGAACATTGCTTGTCGGCCTAGCCCTAAACTCGACTGGCCCGACAGAACTGCTTCCTCCAGCAAAAACAAACTCCGGATATCCTGAAATCTAGAAAATCACTTTCTTTGCCCTACAATCAATATGAGCGTGGAAAGTGCCGAGAAAGTCCATTCCCAAGACAACATCATAACTGCCGGTATCGATCACCAAGAGATCTGCAAAACATGAACTGGTAAGCAATGAAACTGAGAGAACCAAGGTAATAAAACGACCATGGAACAAGGAAATGAATCAAGACCATGACTCTAAATTACTTGAATAGAGTACCACATTGTAACCATACTGCAGTTCATAGTTACAATCACATAACTCCGTTCAAGTCGCCCAAATCCTAGTATCAGAATCAAAGGAACATGGAGAAACAATAGGGAACCAAAGGTTCCAAGCCGAGATGCAAAGTTGTTTGCATAGCATCAAAGCAAAGGATCAAGAGAAAGATATGATTCAAGAATCACGATAACAATGTGGCAGGACATGTTCCTAATTACGGATTTTCCGATTCGTGTAATGGGTCCAATACCTAACTACAAAAGAATCAAACCCGATTAACCTAAATCCTATATCTCTGATAACAAACAAGCCCTGTCACGTCCCGCTTCCCAGAGTGCGCTAAGATCGGCACGTGACAGAGCCAACCATGCTACCTGTGGCTAGGAAACATCCCTCCACAGTCACATTACGGCTGTCTAGAAGATATCAAGAACAGTAGAAATAAAATAAACTATCTAGTACATGTCCATAAGCCAGAATAAACGAGTAAAGAAATAATATGCGGAAGTAATAGATCCAATAAACAATAACATCTGGAAAGTAACATAACTAAACTGGATACTAACAGGATCCTCACTGCTCGGCCTAACGGCGGAAGTACTCCTGATCAGCCTGCGACAAGGTAGAGGATCTGGGCCATGCAAAACCTTCATTTTAATTATAAAATCCTTCATTTTAATTTTTGGAACCTGCCAATAAATTTCATATTTCAAATTCAAATTTTTGGACCCGACCCGGGCGCAATTCTGAAATATTTTGTATTTCCGCCAAATCCTATTTTTTTTAATTTTTTATCAGCCAAATAAATATTTTTCAACCGATCATAAAATTTTTTAAACCAACAAGATCATTGCTATCATCCAGAAATCCTTAGAAAATCTTTTCATATTTTTTATCCGGCCAATCACAATCCTTCTTTGTTTAACACCGGGCCTCACAAATTCTTTTAATTTTCTTTGCCTCTCTCGTTCACCAATCAGAAAATCTCTTTTTCTTCTCCTTCTCGTTTTTTATTCATCACGAGCCAATCGCGAGCCTCCTTTCCTGGCGACCCCACCTTTTGTCTCTCTCTCTTCTTTCTCATTCTCTTTCTCTCTCTTCTCTCTTTCTCTCTCTCTGCATAACGACAATTTTCTTTCTCCTCCTCATTTTCTCTCTCCTCTCGATCTCTCTCTTCCTCTCTATCTCTCTCCTCTCGGAAATCTCTCTCTCCCCCGTGTCTCCTCTCTCTCTTCTTCTCTGTATATTTCTTTCTTCTCCCTCGTTCACAACAGAAAACCCATCCCCGGAAAAACCCTAGCCGCCATCCCTCGCCTCTGCCTAGCGCCGACGACGACGCACAAGCCTCGTCGCCCCTCAACCCTCGTCGGAGCCGCCTCCACCTTCTCTTCTTCCTCCTTTCCTTCTCTCCCGAGCCCCTGCACCCCTACACTCTGTGCATCGCCGGAGCTGTTGCCATCGACGACTCGTCCCCGTGTCCCTGGCATCGTGCACAACTCCGGTAAGCAACCTTCCTCCCCCTCATCCTTCTCTTCTTCTTCTTTCTCTTCTTCTTCATATTAAACCTCTTTGCTGTAAATTTTTGAGTCTTCTGTAGATCGTCGGAGCCTGTCGATCTCGCCACGGTTGGTCTCGCCGCCACCACAGCACCCTTCTACAACCCTGTATGCTAGTTCCCTTATCCCTCCTCTGTTCTTTTCCTTGCTTTCTTTCTTTTCTTGTTAAAAAAATTATGTTTTTTCTGTTGTCACTGTTTTCTGGTTCGCCGGAATCCGACGGTGCCGACGACACTTCCCGACGACCCAGCGAGGACCTCCGATCCGTGTGACTCCACTGTTCGTCGTTTGGGTTCATTCCGTGTACCGTGCGCGCGTCGCGACTTTTCCCCGCCGATGCGTAACGTTCCGTTTTCCGTATCGCGACCCGTCGAGGCAAGTGAAACTTGCTACATGCTATTCAAACTATTAATATGCTAATTTAGTTATTTTCCTATTAAATTTCTAAATAGAATCGAAAGTACTGGATTTCAAGTTAACCGTATAAAGTTCCGTTACATATTTTATGATCTCGAATTTGAAACTTAATTGTTGCATCTAATTATCTATACCTAGTAATCACCTGTAAATGTTAGACCATATGATCACATTTGTTTATAGCCATGATACCCCTTTTATCCAGTTTTAACCTATCGGACATCCATGTGCATCTTTAACCGGTTTAATTACAACTGCATCTATTGAACATATTATACATGTCGTCGCATCCCTAGATTACTCAATACTTATTAACCTGGTTTTTAGCATTCACATCTATCATACTGTATTCATATAATGCTGGCACCATCTCTTAAACACAACTGATAACCGTACGGCTAATTAATTAAACCTGCATTCATTGCTTAACCTATTACATGTGCCGATTGATTGTGTTGTTGATACCCATGCTTGATTATTTATAACCATGATTATGCCAGCTGATTATGAGCACACACATGATATCTTTTACACCCTGACATGATTTGCTACACACATATTGCTTGACCCGACATGGTACCGTACACTACTTGACTTGACCTGATGTAGCATGGCTTGACCTGTTACCCGATCTTGTGTCTAATGCCAACAAACCTGACATGTAGTCCTCACGGACCGTTCCTGTTGTCTATCCAGACAAACCTGCTCTTACCTGATCCTGTGTTGGTATTAGTTCTTGATTACTGAATACCTGACTTGACATACATAACTTGGGGGTATGGGGAAATCAATGATGAAATCCTGACTTGTAACTCGACAGTTGCTTGCTTTTACTGATCAGTTTAGAGGCTAGGCCCGCCTCGTGACGATGCTGCTGACATCGTTGGTCTGTACCCTTTTCCTGTTAGTGCCTAGCGGCACGTCTCGGTTTCAGCCCGAGAGTCTTAGACCGTGGTCCCGGGCATGCACGGGATACTATTGAGTTACATCGATGATTCATCAAATTGATTTCAAAGACTTTAGAGTAGATAACCCATTAGACCAGTTTAGTTTACTCACTGCACACTACCCTTCACTGCCCTGATTTATATTGCTGTTATACTTGTTTTACCATTCATGATTATATTTGCATTGCCTGTTACCCTGTTTATATTTTATTACTTGATGACGTGACGCGCTGACGTCTGGGTTTTGCATGGCCCAGATTCCGTACCTTTGCTGCAGTCCGAGCAGGAGTACTTCAGCCAGCAGGTTGAGCAGTGAGGTTTCAGTAGTAGTTAGTTCTTTTATTTTCTGCATTTTATTCCTGATGTGAGCCCGCATTATGGGACATACATTCTATTTATTTTATATTGGATCTTTGCTTCGGCATTTCTATTATTCTTGACTCATGTTATCTTGGTTTATGGACATGTATTAGATAGATATATTTTGTTCTTGATATCTCTACAGCCGTAATGTGACTGTGGATGGATACTTCCTACCCACAGGTAGAATGTTTGGCTATGTCACGTACCCAATTTAGCGTACTCTGGGAAGCGGGGCGTGATAGCGTGCAACTAGATATGTAATAAACCGTACGGATACAGACGGATACTATAAAACTGTAAATCGAAAAAATTTGCTGAATATTAAAACACAAGCACTATTATTTATTAAATAGATATTGATATAATAATATTAACATGGATAATATATTCAAACCGATTAATAACTATTAAAGTGGTATTGATTAACCATGCACAAGAAAGTTTCGTTCAGAAATTCAGCGTCATCCTGATTTGTAAAATAGCTTTAAAATAACAAACGTTCTCCAAAAGGGACGTGTATTATACCAAAACAAAGATAATTCAATAAGGTTTTCATTTTTATAAGTTGAAGTATCTCAGGTTGTTCCTACAAAAATCTATGAACATTCGAAGTTGAAAGTTTGTATACCAAAACAAAGATAATTCAATAGAGATATTTTCATTTGCATTTTACGTTATTTAAACAATTTATTTTGCAAGTAAATATTTCATAGAGTTATAGTATTCTGAGTTAGTTTCGTAACGAACTAAAGAACGTATACTAATAATTTTTCTATGATTTATAATGAATTTTATAAGATAAGATGTACAGTAAATTTCAGATTTGTCGTATCCGCTTTGCAACGACGTTTCATGAGTAAAGTATAATATTTTCAAACTATATTTTGTATAACATTATAAAATGCATATTATAAACTAATTAAAGATAATAATAAGAAATATTACGACGATATATATTTTAAATGATATGGATGCAAGCGGGTATCCGAAAACGGTAAAACTTTAATATGGATGTACAATACAATCAACATGTGATATTTTTATTCATATAGATGCAAAATAAGATACATAGCATGTAGCAAGGTAAACTTGCCTCGATCGAATCACGCGACGGATACGCACGGCACGTCCGACGTCGATAAATCGTCGCAACGCACACGCGGCACGCGGGACGGGTCCAGGCAAGACAAGATGGTGATCACACAGGCAAGGTACGTTCACTGGATCACTTAGATCGTCAGCGACGAGCACGGCTCCGGCGGTGATCACCGGAATCAAGAAAAAGAAAGAAGGAAGAAGAAGAGACTGTGTATTAAATAAGGAAAGAAAATAAATAAATAAATAAAATATATATAAATATATATATGCAGAGGAGAGAGAGAGAGAAAGGGGTTGTTGGTTTGTTAGGAAATTAGTTTAGATTTAAATTTAATAAATTTTTTATTAGTTAACTAAATTTTAATTTGTATCAGTTTATAAAATTAATATTATATAAATAAAATTTGATATTTTGGTAAATACAAACATAGTCCAAAACATGCCCGGGTCGGGTCTAAAATTCAGTTTTAAAATACGAAAAATATACATGTCGACCAAAATTAAAATTGGATATCCGGGTAACGAAAATGCATACCCCCAAGAACGGATGCACGTATGTGCGCGTAGCCATCCAAACAAGTCAGTTTCACTGAACGGGACAGGAACAAGATGCGCGGATGCTACCACGGGGTTAGGGGTATCATGCAGGCCATGCAATATATTTTTAAAATATTTTACGTGACTTAAAAATGTTATATATAAAAATGCAGATGCCAGATATAATGCGAGCATGCAATGTATAAATAAATGAAAGTGCACGAGTTCACGTATCAAGTCAGGATAAATCATAAACATGAATCAAGACAGATTTCAAGCAAGCGGGTCGGATAAAATACAAATACAAATGTCAAAATACTATTCGCACCCAAAACACAGTAAATCAAGAAACTACCATAAATAAGTAAATACTTGAACTGGAATTGGTATAAATAAATTAGGGTGTTACAGTGGGATGCAAGACGTAGAGCGGCGGAGATCTCGTTTTGGCGAGATACATGGAGCCGTTACAGAGGCGCTTGAGCTCCATGCTCTCGGTTGAACAGGGAAGCCGAGAAAGCTCGACTCGGTGGATAGCTCGGAGGCGAGCGAAGGGCTAAGGAAGATCAACTCTGTAACAACTCGGAGACAAGCAAGGAGGCTGATGAAGGTCGGCTGTAGGATTACTCGGAGGCGAGCTGTTGACTGGTTGCTAGGCGAATTGAGAAGGTACTCCGGAGAGATCTCCAAAAGGTCAAATGCAATCTCGGCGACGAGCTGCAGAGGAATGTTCCTAATACATCATACTTATTCCAGTTCTGTAATCTTCAGGATTCTAACGGGCTTAAACGGTTGATACGTTATCCGCTGCGTGTCGCGATCTGGGGAATTCACACTCACGAGTATCATCGAACGCCAAAAGTGGGATTCATCCATAAATATGAACATGTCAAAGATGTTAGTTTAAACTTCAAGGGAACCTTAAAGCACGACTCTCTCTCTCCCTCTCTCTCTCTGTTCAACTTCTCATCATTCAACTCAAATCTCCACCATCACCAACCCTCTCCTTCAAAGCAAAGCAAACAAAACAAAAACGCAAAAACTACCTCAAACCCCCATTTCCTACAACAACCTTCTCTTCAAAAACCCCATCTCCAAACCTCAACCACCTCTCAAACAAAACAAAACAAAACAAGTTACAAAAACAGAAAATCAATGGCCAACTCAGATGCAGAGAGAGGCAAAGCCAGAGCCCAAAGCCTTTATCATGAAGAGGAGGAGGAGGAGGAGAGAGAGTGGAGGCCATGGCTTGTGCCTGTGTTTGTTGTGGCCAATGTTGCTGTCTTTGTTGCTGCCATGTATGTCAACAACTGTCCTGACCATCAAAATCCTTATGGCTCTTGTGTCGCTGCTCGATCCTTGCATAGGTTCTCATTTCAGCCTCTTAGGCAAAACCCTCTCTTTGGGCCCTCTTCTTCTACGTAAGTGATAAATTTTGCTTCTTCTGATTCGATTTTGTGACTACCCATTTTGTTAAGATTGGTGGAAATAATTGTGATGGTTTTAAGCCACTTTTATGATGGTGGGTCTTTTTTTCTCTAATGGGTATCTATCAAAGTAGGTTGTTTCTCTTTTATTCAAATGAAATTTGGATTTTTTTTATTGTGAAATGTCTTAGCCGGTCCACTGCACAAAAACTCCAAAGTTATAACGAGGAAGAGAGAATATACTTTATATTCTAACATGTCTCACTAGGTCGAAGTTCTTTTGGACCGAAACTTAGGCTTTTGCGCAATGATGTTTTAATTTAAATAAAACCGCATTTAATATTGAGTTTAAGCATTGTTTGGCAGTTAACTAGCTGTCCTTGTCCCCTGTCAGCAACCTACGAGAGGTCTAACATGAGGAGTCTCTAATTAGCGGGGCCTTCGTCCCAACAATCAGCCACTTCCCCTATCATCATCTTGGTAACCAAGATGCTCGCAGGGGACAAGGACGGGTAGAAAATGATTTTTTTAGGGGTATCAATCAAAAATTTTGTGTGTTTTTTCTCCTAAAAAAATAAAATAAAATGCCAGAGTACATATTGCATTGGCTTTGATATGTTGTCTTCTAGTAATGGATTTTGATTCTTACTTGTTTGCTTGATGCCCTTTGAATAAGAACTAATTGCAGAACTTAATTAATAGTTGATTGTAGGTTGATTGCTTAGTTAGGTGAAGGTTTTTATTGGGAGATTTTTCTTTCCTTCATTGATTAAATTCTTTAATTCCTGACCATTATGGCAGTACCACCATATATTCTGTAAATAAATAGATACAAGAATGTACTTAACAATTTGTAGGTTGATTGCTTAGTTAGGTGAAGGTTTTTTATATTTTAAAATTATAAACATTACCTGCTCAAGTGTCACACAGCCATCACAATGGCCGAAAAACTGAAATTGACTTAGTCGATACCTTTATCGTTCAACTAACATAGATTAGATCAATTCATGTTCTTTATTGTTTAGTGATAGCTAATATGTCCTTCGCTATTGATACAAGAAAGTGCTCTAAACATTCATATAATCATTTAGATCAAACATAAATAAACACATTTCGCCGATATGAGATTGTTTATTAGTCCTTGTATTTATGATCTTAAATCTGGTTTATATTATTTTTATGTTCAATGGTGTGAAGAATAATTCATTTCCTATGAAGATTTGGAATTGTTATCAAGATGGCTAAATATTTATTTATTTTTCAGATTAGAGAAATTGGGAGCTCTTGAATGGAACAAAATTGTCCATCGTCACCAAGGATGGAGACTTGTTACTTGTATTTGGTTGCATGCAGGTGTCGTTCACATTCTAGCGAATATGTTAAGCTTGGTGTTCATTGGAATTCGCCTCGAGCAACAATTTGGGTTTGGTAAGATATATTAAACTGGATTAATATATTTGCATATTCTAAATGAATGCGGCTTTGTGAAGATAAGTAGTTAGTTCTTATGTCAACTTTGCCCACATTCTATATACATTCCAGAGTATCTTGACTTTATAGTTCAATGCATCCACCATTATCGAAGATTCCCCAATTTGTACTTTCTTAATTCACAAAATTAATGTTACCAAGAAAAAAATAGAGCACTTGAATCAGGCATTCGTTTAAGCCTGGCGTCCATTTAAAAAATGGATTAAAATAAATATATATGCACAAAACTTCAACTTTGGTCCAAAAAGAAGAATGTCAAACCTGCAAGAAATTTTGAAATGTAAAAGTACTATTCTCACTTCTTAGTTTCAAAATTTTGGTGCAGTGACCTAAACTTTAAGCTTAGGCTTTGAAAAATTGTGACAAGATAAAAGAAATTTGAGGAATTACGCAACTTTATCACCATCTAACCTAGTCAAAAATATTTTACCTGACCTTGCAGTGCGAATTGGAATAATTTACCTCGTGTCAGGATTAGGAGGAAGCATTCTTTCATCGCTTTTTATAAGAAATAACATCTCTGTTGGTGCTTCCGGTGCTCTCTTTGGACTTCTCGGCTCGATGCTTTCAGAATTAATCACAAATTGGACTATCTACTCAAACAAGGTGACCATGCTCTATGTGCATGCCCCCCCCCCCCCTTCCCTTATTTTTCTTATAACTCTGTGCATGTTTGCAACTTTTTGTGGATGTTTTTTCCGCTTTCTTTCTTAGCTTATGTGCATGTTGATATCGTCTTGTGCATCCCCCCCCCTCTTAAAACTTTATGTGCATGTTTTCCTTTTCCTTTTCTTTTTTGACTTTGTGGCGTGTTTTTATTTCTGCTCGTAGCTATACATCGGTACAAATGAATTATCTTTTTCCCCCTGTAGGTTGCAGCATTATTAACCCTTGTTGTGATTATCGCGATCAACTTGGCAGTAGGAATATTGCCCCATGTCGATAATTTTGCGCACATCGGAGGGTTTTTAACCGGTTTCTTCTTGGGTTTTATATTCTTTATCCGTCCTCAATTTGGTTGGATGGAGCATCGCAATCGTCCTTCTTCGAGTTGGGTGAAATCCAAGTACAAAGTTTATCAATACGTGTTGTGGGTGATTTCAGCCCTTTTGGTGATAGCTGGGTAAGCATTTGTTAGCCTAAATTTCACTATTTTTTCCCTGGCTTTCATCGTTAGTAAATACTGAAAGTATTGACGAGAGTCGTTCTACTTCTTGCAGATTTTCAGTAGGTTTGGTCATGGTTTTCATAGGAGTGAACGGCTACGATCGATGCCACTGGTGTCACTATCTGAGCTGTGTACCAACATCTAAGTGGAATTGCAACAATTGAACAACAAAAAATCACAATCTTACCTTTGAAGAACATCAGATAAATTATCACAACCTGAAAATTTCATGTGCACATAGATGCAAAAGTTTGTTGTTTCATTGTTACTTTTATTTGTTGATTTCAGAGTAATTTATTATTTGTGTTGTATCCTTATGATTATTCTTTATATGTATTTTTAGAAAGCATAATCCACTTTTGGCTTGCATGTAATCTTTATTGCATGATTTTTGGGTGTGCAATGTCTTGATAGGAGATTGTTTTTGTGCATTTTCTTATGGTCTTCTTTTTAAATAATTCCTTGACTTCAAACCAAGGTATAAAATCTCATTATTGGTGTTATATGATTAGTTTGGTATCGGAACGGGTCATCTTGGCAATATCGGCCTATTGGATCGGAAATATTGGAACATTTATTACTGTTTGAGTAAACGAATTTGTAAAAGTCAATACTTTTTTTTAATGAACGGTAAATATAACTTTAAAAAAAATTTGAGGCATCTCTTTGTCACTAAAGATGAGTAGATTTTTTTTTAAAATTATGTTGTAATTATAACTGCAAATTTTTTTGGTATTTCATTAGTAATTAATGATGTCAGATAAATTAATAACCTATTATTAAACTCAACACTAAAACCACAACCACCAATTGGCAAACCCAATACTAATTTTAAAATCTTGGTACCGGAACTCGGACGGTCATTTTAGGGATTGAAATTGGTGGATGAAACAAGATTTCAAACCATGCTTCGAACATTAATGATGTTGACATTAGCTTTGGTATCCTATATCAAAAAATGTACATGTAGTTAGAGGGTATGTTTATTGTTCTAATTTATCTTTGATAAGATAACTAATGATATCTCAACACAAAGGTTTCGTGGTGTAGTTGGTTATCACATCTGTTTAACACACTGAAGAAACCCGGTGGAAACCAATTTAACTAATATTTTTCTTCAAATTTAAATTATTCTTTTTAACCTATGTAGAAAATTTTTAATGCAATTCTTATTTTTTACCAATAGAATGTATTCTAGTTTTCTCATATTTATAATTTAAGAGTTTTCTTACAGATGAACATCGTTCTGGAATACAGGCTAGGTCTATGCGTGGGCAGGATTGGATAGGTTTTGGATCATAAATGAACCCAAACCCGCTAGCACATACGGATTTTCTAGCTACTTTAAACCCACCCATTATAACGCGGGTTTCACACATAGTCAAAAATTCGCGGTTCGGGAATGATTCGGCGAGGTCGAAAATTTGGATTCAAAGAACTATTCAGAAAAAATCGGCAGGGGAAAAATTCGGCAAGTATTCGGCGAATGTTTGGGAAGGATTTCGAGCAAGAAAATAATATATGAGGCGCTAGTTTTGATGTTGCGAATTATTCGCTGTTTTTGTGAATTATTTGGTTTTTTCGAATAATTCGCAAATTGATTAAATCGAAAATTTAATCGGCCGATCAAAAAATCATGAATAATGCACGAATTCACCGAATAATTCGCGAATTATGTGACTATGGTTTCACATATTAAATTTGACATTTAATTTATATGATATAAAACAATAAACCATAAACCCCTAGCTTTCTCTCATCTCCTAATCCTAATCGTAAGTAAATCATAAGTTTTCACCATCTCTTGATATTAGAAATTTAGAGATTGAAATCTTCGTTAGGATGACTGAGAAATAAAAAGATTTCATATTTAATTTTAAGATGATGAAAAGATCAAAAAAGAGAGAAAGGGCTAAAAAAGAGGCTAAATTAAACTGAGAAGTAAGAAAAAGGTTTAGATAACCCATATAAATATTGATTTTAGCTATATAATTAAATTTATCAAGGGCTCGGATATTTATTAAGCAAGTGGGTTCAGCTTAGTTGCAGACCGGTATGGGCTACGGACGGGTTTGGGCTATGACGGGCTATAAAAAATTTAAAACCCACCCTATTCAAATGTGAGCGAGTTTGGGTTTTAAATCCATCACTTTCAAACAGATTTAGAATGATCATTTTACCAGTCTAAAACAGGCAGAGGCAGATTCAAACTGACAATGGGTCCAAACCGACCCATTTTGAACACCCCTAGCACAGGCAGAGGAAAATTTAGATGATAGTTCTGATATCAATAGTCTATAAGTATTTTCTTACATTTATTTTCATTTCGGTCATTCGTTTCCAGTTAGCAAACAAGATCTACACATGCATTTTGAGAACCATTAAAACGTATGGATATCGATCAAGATGTTAATCTAACCCAATCAAACAAATATTAAAATTTCAACAAATGCTATGCAAAATATGATAGGAAAACAAGCAAACTCTATCGACACCCAACATATCCCCATTCTTGTTGGCAAGTTGTAAATACCAGCCACACATAATGAACAAAGAGAACACCCTCCCGGCAAAAAGGAAGAAAAAATTAAAATATTAAAAAATGCATCGCTTCCTCTTCACGAATAATTGACATGAATTGCATACATTAACGAAGCAGGGGATCTAGACGCCATGAAAACTAAAATAGAGCATCTCTCGTCGAATTCGTGTACTTCAAAGGCTCACTTCTAATATCACACCCATGATAGTTACATGTTGCCACATCAACCTCTTTCTGATTAGGCAAGAAAGGATAGATAACACAAAACTACCCCTAACTATTATCGTGATCCACTAAAGCACCTTAAAGTTTCATTTATTGCAATAATCTCCCTTAAACCTTGGTTTTAAGGAAGTCCTTTTTTCCCCACTAAAACCCGCTTCAACACGTAGTTTAGTGCAGGGACACTTTAAGGCAGTTTAGTGAAAAACCACTATAGTTAAGGATACTTGAGTATAATTTGGTCCAAAGGGAAAGGAAGAGCTAGGGTAAGTGTGGTGTAGAGGGATTCTTCAAAAATGTTTTGGTTGCCACAAGAATTTTCTCCTCCTCATTGGACTCAGGCTCTCTCTCATACACTTCCGTGTCCCAACTTATTGCATCAGCAATGCGTGCGACCTGTTCGATGATTTCTGGAGAGTCTCGTATCACGATTGTCCCTTCTGGTCTTAAAATGCGGTCCATCTCGACCATCACGTCGACGAGGTGACACCTGAAATTAATGGAGAAAGAAAGAACACATCATTAAAAGCAGCTAGAGAGGAAATCACCGACATCATAATAAGTTCAACTTTATGACACGAATATTAATGGTAGATGTAAATTCAATTTGCTATAATAATTCAAATAAAGGCAGTTCAAGTTTGGAATGTTTGTTTCAAAGATTTTTTTTTTTTTTTTGGTTTTATACTTTGCCTTTGTTTGGCGAGTCCTGATGTTCAGCCAGAGGATTATTCTGGAAACATTCAGTCCAAATCACAATATTTTTCCGCTGTGCCTTTTCTGCCCTTGAATTGGATGAACCCTAATGTCAAAATTTAAATATATTTGGAAAGTAGAGTTTTGTGTTGCCCAGATACTTTTAATTCTTAAAATTTTCATATTTTTTCTCTCATTTTCCATTGGATGAGTTATGGGATGTATTATGTGTTGGTAGTTGTTAGGTGTCAAGTTTGATATTTTGACATGTTTTGGTTGATTTTTCTACTTTATATGGTTAGCGTTCATCGACTCTTTCTTACTAAGAGAACCACTAAAGTTTTCGATTTACACTCTTCTTCCTTTTTTCAGATCTTCAGATATTACTATGCCACATCCGTTGTTTTTTCCCTTAAAAACAAATACCCCCCAGAAAAGCAGAATAACAGCGACTGATTCTCCTAGAAGTAATATTTACTAGAACTTGAGAGAATAAAAAAACCAAAATAAAAGATATCTTTAAAGATTGATTAAAGAAACATCCTCCTCAAGTTCTTCTCCTTTTCCTGTAGCCCAAAACATTCCAACATAAAATAGCCATCATATACGATATCCAGGCATTTGCTTAGCATTGGCATCAAATGAATTGAAATTTGGAAGGAATCTTTTGGAACTGAACATTTCTATGCCTGTCCAACTTCGCTTTCTATGTTTACTATCTTTCAGTTCAAATATAATCATCTAAGTGGCAAAACATGGTTGATAGTGAATTACCAATTAAATTTGAGAAGAGACAATTTACATGTCACTCTATTTATAACCTCTTTTTACATGATTCCAGGGGCATGAGATGGCTTCACATATTACCCTGAAGGCTGCCTATCAACTGACACATGTACGAAAGCCAAAGATTACTGAAATGTCATCTGTGCAACCGTCAGTGTGTGTGTGTGTGTGTGGCAATGCTATTCTCTTCTTTTCTTTCTTTTAAAGTATTTTCGTGTGGGTGTGTGGCAATGTTGGTGTTTTCTTTTCTTTTCTTTTCTTTTTGGTATTTTGTTTGTTTTTTTTGGGAAGGGTGGGGGTAAATGCGGGTGGGTGCGTGTCTCATCCATAGTAAAAAAAACTTCCATAGATGATGCCTATCCTAGCACTACTCTCACCCGAGACTGCTTAACTACTTTGTTGCTCCAAAATTGCTCCCTACAGACGTCTTAACTACAGAGTTGCCGTTGCAGTTGATCCCTACAATGTTAGCTACGATTCGTTTGAGCTCATGGGAATTATTATACATAGAGAAGCTTTTAATCATCCGTTGGAGGTGTACTAACCCTGTAGTGCCCCACATCCTCGATAGGCTCGAAAAGACTAGTACATTTCTCAATAGGTGCACACACACACACACCCAAAAACACACACACACACACACACACGAAAAAAATTAATTAAAATATATAGAATCAACAATTAAAAAATTAAAGTTGTTGACATGGCATTGCCCAGTGTGATACTCAGCTCCAGCACTTTTAAAGTGTGATACTCACCTCCAGCACTTCCGGTGTTGGCTCTAATGCCAATTGTCATGTTTAATCTAAAAGTTGTTACAATGCTTCCTCAAGATATTAGCTGTAAATAATTCTTAATTTGTAGGAGTTGACATAGTCAAGACACCTTACAACCATCCATCCCGGAATTTGATGGCCATAAAAATGGTAAAGTTTCCCTGTTTTGGACTGAAACTTGTGGATGTTTAAATCCCACAAACTTTACTGACACAGAAAATTACCAGCGCCTTAAGCAAAAAAAGTGGTTGACATGCACAAGAGTTACTGGTAATAAATGAAAATGTTAAGTGGATGTTTCTTTCACCAATTCATGCATATACCCCAAAGCAAAGAGTATTGGATATAAGATGACCACATCATTTTGAAGCAAACGGCAAAGTAATCCCCTCAGGATTATAAATTAAAATTTACCTGCTTTCGCTGGAGACTGGATCTCTTATCAGAGAGTTGATTCCTTCTACATGGATGAAATCGTAAGTTCGAGGATATGTCGAGAATGACTCGCACCTAGCGCACCAAATTTACACAGTTAATAATCAAACATATCCATAACTGCTGGTGAGCAAAAAAATTTGAAAGTAAGAATTACTTAGGAAATAACAGTATACGAATATGAAATATATCCAACAAAAGGAAGCTAAAATGATCCATCAAAGTTCAACTTAGTATAACCGATGAATGCCATGAAATGGTTTTGTCAGTAAAAAGACATTTGTTGACCAGGCATGGACATGGAACTTGAAGTATCAACAAAATTACAGAAAATAACCATCACAAATTCAGCGAGAAGTGAGAAGTAAATAGTTTTCTATGACATAAAACTGACATGTGCAATGAAATCTCTTCGCGCTGATATGTTTTAAGAAGTCCAAAGCAATGAGAGGGGCTAAGGAATGCCATTATTAATCAATCAATAGAATATGAAAAAAGCACAGCCATCGATATATACTACCGAAGGTAGCAAGAACATATCCACCCACTTTTGGGCTATTCTGACCATGTAATATGCATACTGAATTAGATCTGTATACAGGTCACGTCTTCATGTAAAGTAGAGGAGAAACTGAACAGAATTCCAATTCACAACCATGCTCATTCAGATAACTTAAGATGAAGAGATGCAAAACAAAACTGAATTACTATCTCTTCATCCTGATTTATACAAGAAGTTCAAGCAACAACAGGCCGCTCCCATTTTTCTCCGCTCGAAACAATAAAGTGAATCATGCCAAAGCTGCTGAAAATAATAATTTCGATCAGAAGCTAAATCAACCTCATTTAAATTAGATAACCCTTCAGTATTAAAGTCTAAGCTCCCAATCCTCCCAAGTCTAAATCAAGTTTCTGTCATAGGACTGTCTGGTCCAACAAATGTAGGTCTATTATCAATTACAAGACCTCAAAACTAATTATCCATTAACTCTACCTCTCAGTTACTTATTCAATTATCTCATTTCCGGTCAATAAAGTTGTCTGATCCAGAACCATGTCGATTGGTCCATGAAATTTTAAAAAGTACCATATGCTTGGTCCAAAGCATTATAGAAAGGAAAACTAACAAAGAGACAAAACACATACCAATCATGATACACTCCAATAAGACCTCTATCATAAATCACGTCCAACGTCCGTGGCTTGTGAGAAGGAACAACATTCATGACCCAAACCGGGTCTGACAGCAATGCTGCAGCAAATCCTCCATAATAAGCATTCATGTCAATAATGTTGCGTACTTTTTGAGTCCCAAGCTTTAATTGAAGGGATTTCTTATAGTATTCAAGGCGTCTAGACCATTGCTTTGTATTAGCTTCGAATAGAGTAGTCCCATCATCTGTCAGTGCGACCCTTGCAGGGGGTTTCGATAATCTCTGTGGCCATTTTGGTATGGATTCAAGAGCGACTTCTTGCATGAGGGAAATTTTATTTACACAAGGTTTCAACTTGAAGTACCTGGACATATAAAGTTACAATATATATTTCAACATCAGAAAAAGCATCTGACATGTATGTACACATACACTTAACTACGCTTGCAATAACATATGAAGGTTAAAATACCTCTAACCATCATTTTTTTCAGTAAGCTGCCTTAATTTTCTTTTAAACTATAAAAAGCTCCTTTAAAGTGCTACATTTTAAAGTAATATTCCAGTGGGAGAAAAACTCCCTTAGAAAAGGGGCGGGCCCTCATAGAGCTCAGCAGGGGCACATGCCCCCACATAGATTTTGCAGAAAAAGAAATCCCTATATCGATTTATTAATACAATAACATATATGCGAGTATGTTATATACATTGTCTTCATAAACACAACAGAAAGATACCAATGCTCAATTGGTTATGCGGCATATTTTTCAGTAAGAGGTGGGTTCAATTCCTATTAATGCCATTATTTTTTTTGTTTTAATTAAAATTAAGTATAATTCCTACAATGTAGTTTTTGTAAACTTTTTATCGAGAAGATATTAGAATATTTTAAATCAAATATTGTTTCATAGATCATCACTATCGATATAAGTTATAACTAAAACCCAATGAATTGATGTGTCCTCTTCTTTTTTTCCCAAGAAAAAAATGAAAAAAATGAGAAGAAATTTATAACCTCAAGTGCTTCACATTAACATCATTGGTACTCTCTTTCTCTAAAATATGTTCGCACTTATGCAATTATGTTTTATGCACAGCTCAGGATGTATGTGTATGTGTCCTCACACATTCACCACGAGCAATAAAATTAGTTTGTATTAATGTCACCAAAAGCGTAATTTTTGTGGTATAGTCCAAAAGATATAAAGTCCTGCAAAAATGTTATCGTAAACAATTTTTTCCATTAATGATTAAATCAATTGAAAATTATATTATACATTTTAATTAAAAGTGCTTTTATTTTATGCACTTCAAATTTTCAATATAATCCTGCGACATATGCATCCATTGACCAAAATTCCTAGGCCTTCTACTGTTTAAGACCACAAAGTTCAATGGAGTTTATTGCAATAAAACAACTTTAAGGTATTTCACTGAAAAGATAGCTAAGGGTATTTTAGTGTAATTTCGTAGAAACTAAGATAGTTAAGGGAAAAGAGAATGGTATTTCACTACAAAATCCTCGACCGGACCGATCCACTTCCACCGCCATTTAGTGGCTCAGCAAGGGCCAATCTGCCCTGGACTTTTGCACTAACTCCTTTTCTTCAAGTTGAAGGCTTCAAGCTCCTCTAAATAATTTTATGGACTATGTTGCTCTATTTATTCACTGAAAAAGATCTCTTCAGGAGCTATGCCCGTAACAACTGCACATCCGCAGGGCTAGACCATGTGACTGTATCAAGGGTGGCCTGCAACTGATGGATCGTAAGAACATGGGTCCCACTCTCCTAATGGCGGCAAGCTCAGCCCTAAGCTCTGTCTCCACATGCAGAAGATGAGAAGATGGGCTTTCTCAGTATTTAGGCATGTGAAGGCAAGTCCGGCCGGGTATTTTACATAAAATATAATAATGTTTTCATTCCCTTTTCTCATGCCCTAAACATTGCGCCTCATTTATCTAATTAGTTCCTTTGCCGCAAGACATTAACTATTCAGATATCATAATTTCATAGAAAAGATCTGTGGTGTGTATGGGTTATGCTGCCATATAGACATATATATGATTTCGCTCCAATAGTAACTCAAAAGGGAAAGCCGGTGGAGTTTGCATCAGATATTTCTTTTCTATACTAAGCTTAACGATAAAAGATATTGCATGTAAAGTGGTTTTTCCTGGCTTTCCTGAAGATGATCTCCCTTTTTCCTTCTCTTTTTGACTAAGCTTTTTAATTTTTGTTTTTTCCCGCAAATTAATCCTTTTATTTTTATTTTTTTTGTAGTTCCTTTGGCTTATATAAACAACCATCCAGCTTCTATCATCCTCCACGCTTTCTTTCTCATTATATTGTTATAATGGCTTTCTACTGTCTTTCTTCTTGTTTTTCGCCATTTTTGAGCTTGAGTCTCAATTTTGTTCCTGCTCATTGAGCCACGACTAATTGCTCCAGCTTCAGTCATCCTCCACACTTCCTCTATTATTATATTGTTCTAATGGCTTTCTATTGTCTTTCTTCTTGTTTTTCACCATCTTTAAGCTTGAGTCTCAAGTCTGTTCCTGCTCATCGAGCCACAGCTAATGGCTGCTCATTGGGCTTCCCCCGCGCGAATCAACTAACTGTTGTTTCACATATTAGGAAGTCGGTATTATTTTAATTTTTTTGTCCTTCCCCCTTTCTTGTTTTCTTTGTTGTTTTCTCCTTTCAGTTTTAATGAATGTTGTTCTTGTGTGTTGGAATGTGTATACTTATACATACGCATACAAAACTAGTAGCTCAGATAAAAAGATTGATTTGCATTAAAAAAATTAGCTTAGCCCCCCAATTAAACTCCACCAGTTGGGAATAATCACCGGTGTGATATGTATAATATAGAAGACGAGTACTGGACTTCAGAATATTTATACGGTTGTTAGGCATGACATGGGGTATTCACTATGAGATCGGTATATGTAAGGTTAACATTGGTGGTCTTAACGGAGGGGCATATCATTTGGATCCCACATGCAAAGGATGGTCACGCTTCTCACCGTTACCTCCATGTTGGAATAGGCTTTTTATAATGGATTTTGATATTCCTTTAATGTTTAGTAAAGTTTGTTTTGTCATACGATTTCAAATTTGATTATCAAAGATAAATGGATTTATATTAGAAAAGGGGGGAGGGGGGAACCGTTGCATTCCATCTATGATACAAGGTAAATTTACCAAATATTTTGTCATTTTTGAAATATGTAACTAATCTTCAGCGAAATGTTTAGAAAAAGCAATATTAAAATAATTTAGTAGTTCACAACAACAATATAGAACGTGTCTGGCATTCCTGCACCATTTACAAGGGTCTAAAATTGCTAAAAATCAACGGTTTATAAAATTAGTTTGTATTAATGTCACCGAAAGCGTAATTTTTGTGGTATAGCCCAAGATATAAAGTCTTGCAAAAATGTCATCGTAAACAATTTTTTCCATTAATGATTAAATCAATTGAAAATTATATTATATATTTTAATTAAAAGTGCTTTTATTTTTATGCACTTCAAATTTTCGATATAATTCTGCTACATATGCATCCATTGACCAAAATTCCTAGGTCCACCACTGCTAAAGACCACAAAGTTCAATAGAGTTTATTGCAACAAAACAACTTTAAGGTATTTCACTGGAAAGATATTTAAGGGTATTTTAGTGTAATTTAGCCAAATATGAAACATTATCTACAAAATTTACCATGCTTCACTTGGGTCATCAGAATCGGAGCACATATCAATCCCAAACTGATTTTCGTTAGGAAGGCATGTGGGCTCGAAGGGTTTCTTCCAGATTACAGTGTTATCTTCCACAATGATTTGTTTGTAACACAATGCTCGTGCTGCAGCTTGGAGCTCAGCCCATGCCTTTTCCTGTTTAGGCCATTGTACAGGTGGACCGGATATAGCTAAATATCCTCCTGGTCGAAGTAAGCGATCCACTTCAAGTATATAAGATGCATCTACAGTACCCAAAGTCCTCTACAATTAGGATATGGAACTTGTATACGTTGAATTAATATTTTTACTTACTGTAGGCAGTAAAAGGGATTAAACACCGAGAACAGTGAACCAGATCAAATGAGAATGCAGGAAAAGGGAGCCTGCGAGTGCCCAACATGGCAACAAAAGAAGGTATTCCTCTTTCTAAAGCAAACTGTATCTGGGATTTATGGGAGTCTCTTGGAGCGAAGGAAAGTGTCATGATATTTTTCTTTAGAAGAAAACCCCCAAAGCTGGCAACCTGCATGAGAAATTACATTGAGATATAAAACACATAGCGAGGAAGGAACAATAAGAAAAGGCTATAACTAAGAGCATCATATACGTTACCCCACATCCCATATCTAGAGCCGTCCTCAAAATACCCTTATTGATCGGGATATACTTTCCAAGCTTCTCAATATATTGTACAGCTCCATCAGGAAACATTGTGCCACCGCCAGGAAAGATGAAGTATGGGCCTTCTTTCTTCATCCAGCCCTGATGGCCTTTTCTATCTGCAATTTTATTATAGGGCATGTTACCATGCCATATCTGCACGATAGGTAAAAGAATTTTAATGAAAATAAAGAACCGACCAACCAATAAGTATAGCAATTAGCAAATATTAGTAAGTTGATTGAAGCATTTGCATAGTAGTTATTGTTCGCTTTATTTGTATTTTCATATTTAAGTAAGGCTTCTTATAACTGGTCAAACAGACATGTAAATGTTAATAATGAAACAGATCGTGGTTGATGATAGAAAATTTTGCATGCCAGCATAGCCACACGGCACGGGGAGGGGGAGAGAGGGGGGGGGGGGGTAAACATAATATGACCATCAATAAAAAAATGTAGCAAACAAAGCAAATTAAAATAATTGAAATTACTTTAAATCTCTGAATCCCCAGATCATAAAAGTTCGACGTGATCATAATTTTTGCAGGTTCCAATAACCCTGAGGAAAAATCAAGGCACAAAGATCTAAAAAAACATTTCTCAAGACTCCTCCTTAGCATCGCCTTTCCCATCAAAATGGGGTCAGCTATGATGCAAAGCTCCAGTAAAGATCTAACAAAGTTTTACAACTGGCTATTTTACGACCTATTATCAACCCACTCCAAAACAGTGCCATTATCCTGGTTCATAAAACTATGACAAGAGAGGGCATGTCAAAATCCTAGATAACCAGTTAGCATTCTCCACATTCTCATAAACAACGGAGAAGTCTAAAAGAAGGGGAAAAGATGATATCTTAGCTATATTGACTCATGTACAACTCTAAGACACAAATATAGCCAAGAGCAAAATGGAACATTTTCCACAAAACATTGCTCAAGATTCGTATAGATGAACTAAGCTCTCTAGCATTTTAACTATTAGAGCCCACCGGGAGTTCTTGTTACAATGGACCCTACTAATTTAGCAGACCAAGAAAGGGAGAAGTCACAGTGCTAACGAAAATTTGTTTGGCAAGAACAAACTATACTAATTAGATGGCATCGAGTTAAATTTCAGTATTAACCACTCCTTGACCACAAAGAGAAGCAAGCAGGGGAAACTTAGATAACAACTTTCATATTACTTAAAAGGAACACACTGCAACTAAGACAACTTTAAGAACAAGCCATATATATTTGCTTGTTACATTAAGCAGATTCAAACATAAAACCAAGGAGCATGATCTTAGAACCTAAATCCCCGTCCAAAGATACCAAAATACACATGTATCTGCACCAAGTCCAAGCCCGACCAAAATCCCCACATGAACCTAGTAATACTGCAAGCTCATAGAATACAAGGCATACCTATCAATCTCCACCTTGACTTCATTTCCTCTTTTATGAGAAGGAAACGAATGACTAGAGAGTGGCATTTGATGAAGGAGAGGGATATACATATATTAAAGAGAGGGTGTCTAATGTGATTTGTATTCTACATCATTAATAGAATCTCTCATCTTGTTTCTTGTGGAGTACGCCGGTGTCTCCGAATTAATCTTATTCTTCTCAGCTGACAAACGTGTGTATTAAATTTGATATATCCCAAAGAAATACGGCACATTGACCCTCATTTCTTTGATAGTAAGGCCGAGCATTTTACCAGCAGTGCTAGTGCATAAGCCACTCTCCCTTCATCTTGACGAAAGATCACACTAGTAGCACCATCCACTGGCAATCCAATACTACAAGAGAACAGAGCTCCATTGGATATTAAAAAAAAACTCAACCATGCTTTGCTGAAGCCCTCTGATCGGTAGCAGAGCCCATTTTTTAAGTCAGGTAGAACAGAGTATTTCAAATGGTACTTTAGGGGGGGATGTTAGGAGACGACCCAAACCTTTTAAAAATTTCAGGCGTACATGCACACCGTATTCATATTACTATAAGACATCAACCAATGTTCGAATTGTTCATTTAATAATTTTATAAATTTAGTGAATCGCTGAACAATTGTTTTAATTATTAAGTACATGAAAAATAGTTTTTTGCATTTGAAATGAAAGTGTAACATAATCTTCTGGCATTGTAAATTGATGGTTAATACCTCTTTACTAGACTGCGTTTTAAAAATCCAAGTTTTTACTATTATAAAATCCCCTAATTTCTTTTATATTTATATATACCTTGTATTCTTTATATCAATATATGCTTTCATTTTAATTCAGAAAACTCACTTTGTTGATCAAGTTCTAAGAAGTAAGAGTGAACGTCAGTAGTGCATGGAATGAAAGAGGAATTAAAAGAAATAAGAATTTAAAGATATAACATGTTGCATGTAAGAAATGAAGCAAAGATGCTTGGAATTAAGAGAGGGGCCTGTTTGTCTTTCATGTTAGACAATCCAAATAATTTTTTGCATGTCAACTTTAACCAAAATTTGGATAAAAACATTAACATGTAAACAATAAAAAAAGGGCTAAAAGATGAAAATTTTAAACATAATATTTAATGAAGCTTATTAAAATATAAAGAAAAGCGGGTTTTAAACAGATATAAAGATGTATAATTTGTATATAAAAATTTGAATGAAGTTTATATAAATATTAAAAAATCAGGGGTTTAAACGGATATAAACGGAAAATTTATATATAATTAATGAACTTTATATATGCATGTATATATGTATGCATGTATAAATTCAAGGGGTTTAACGAATACTATATTTCTTCTACTAGAGTGTTTATATCTCTTCTACTAAAAATATAAAGATATTCAAAGGTTTAAACAAATATTATATCTCTTCTACCATAGAGAAAAATGAAAAGGCTAACATCAAGATTCGAACTTAGACATTGGAGCCGAATCCAAAGGCCCTAACCAACTAAAGTAGCTGGAATTCAGGTTAGGAAAAGATAACAAGACTTATATATCAAATCTGCAAAACAAAAACTTAATATACGTAAATTCCAATGCAGGTGGGTCGGTTTCCTAACCTCGACCCACCTTGGATCCGTCCCTTAACTATAATGACTGTAACCCATAAACTAAAATTTATGCAGAAATCCATGTACAGATCCTTTTGAAGCAAATTCTGACCGTAAGCAACAAGGGATCAGGATAAACACACCCATACCCAATGCAGAACATTGCAAAAATCCCAAATGGCAAGATGCCACTTCTCAAGTATTGATTCATCACATACATTGTGAAAGTAACACCTTTGAGTTCATTGCTTAATTTTACAAGACAAGTATTTTGGGCGTGTTTGCTTGCTGGTACTTGGAGATGCAATGCATTTCTAACAGTTGAAGTTGAAACTGCATTCTTTGTTTGCTTGGAAAGTATTTCCAACCACATCTTTAGAAAAATATGTAAATGGTTGGTTGTAGTTGAATTGTGATAAATATGCGGCCTGTTCTTTTCATGTTCTGTCAGTTGCGGATGAAGCTCTTTGGATTTGTTTTCTAATTCAAGATGCACAATCAAATGCAAGTTTATATATGCAGGTGATAGACGAAACCAAGGTTTTAACCGAATCGTAGTGGATAGGTGTTTCCTATATCCTAATGGCGCCCGATATATCGGCAAAAGGTATATTATTTTTACTGTATCCCAAGGGATCCTGTAAATCCCCAGTTTCTTGTATATATTTTCACGTATTTCCCCAAAATTTCCCTATTTTTTAAATGTTTTTATATATTTTTTTAATTATTTTCCCCTAATCTGATACCCCTAAACCCGACCCGACCCGACCCGTTTTTTTCTTACCTCTTCTACTCCTTTTCTTTTTCCCTCCTTCTTCACAATGTCCCTCCCCCTTCCTCACGACCGCCGCCTCGTGACCCGTGCCCACCTCCACAACGATCCCGCCCTCGATCTCAACAACCCCCGAGATCCCCGACGCCCATCTCTCCACCCCCTCGTTTCCTCTCTCTCTCTCCCTCTCCCCAACAGCTTTCCCCTCCCTCGCGCTCGCGCTCGCCCCCGAGATCCGTTCACCCACACCCCACTCGATCCTAAACCCCGAGATCCCCTCCTTCGAATTCCTCTAATCCTCAATGTCTCTCTCTCCCTCTCTCTTAATCTCTTTCTACCTCTCTCTCTCTCGTTCCCCTCTAAGCACTCACCGGTAACCTCTCCACCCCCAACATACAACCCCGCTGCCACATGCGCCACCACCAACACCTTCAGCCCCTCCTCTGCAACCTCCTCCGACAACCACCACCATCCTCGGCTTCACCACCACACCCCACACCTCCATCATGACACTCAGCCTACACCCGAGCTCCCCTTGCTGTCCTGACTACCGTCGACACCCTAGAGCTTCACCGCCTCCCGCCGCTGCCATCGAGGTCTCTTCTATCTCCTCCAAAACCCACTGCACCTGCAACCTCCATCATCGACCACCAGCTCTACTACAACCCAGTACCGCCACTCCCACACCAGCACCGCGTCCAGTACCGTGTCGCGCCGTGCCACCCCGTGCCACCCCGTGCCCCGGTCCAGTGCACACACCGTGCCCACTCCCACACCAGCACCGCGTCCAATACTGTGTCACTCCGTGCCACACCCGCACCATGCACCGAGCCAAGACCGTGCCCAGTACCGTGTCACACCCACGTCATCACTACACCCACTACCGTATCACGCCCGCGTCGCCACCACGTCCAGTACCAGGTCACCGCGCACGCGCCACGCGCCACGCACAGTGCCCAGTATCGCGTCGTCTCGTGTATCGAGACGAATTCTGCTTTGGTGTCGCTTCTATATCAGCGACTGAAGGCAAGTGGAACCTCGCTTGCTTTAACATGCTATGTGCTTAGATCTATAAATTCCTGTTAATATTACACTAGTTCCATTATTGAGAATCCGTGTTACATAATATGTTATCACATATATTTTGTATGCCATGATCATGTTAAATCTAAAGCGTGAGTTTTAAGCAGCAAACGGATCTGAAGACGTCATGTTAATATCACGTGGAAGTTGTAAATGTTAGATATCGTTTTCACGGGTTAGGTAAAACCAAATTGATTTCGATAATTCTCAATATTATGTTGTTAGTTCGAGGTGGAGAATTGAACTTAAACCCCGTCGATCAAGCTCAAACCTTTTATCCATATTTCCTTTTGCTGCTTATGAATGTCCCGTAGAAAACTGAACTCTAAATGACGAAGTATCGCACGTGAAACGACGCCCCAAAGAGGCGACATCAATTCTTTTTTTACTGTACATGTCGAGATGTTAAATTTAATATAAAATTTGATACATGTCGGAATGTAATGCTCTATGGCTCATATCGAAACCGACTTGATAAGCTAGAACCCTCTATAGTTTATCCTTCGATACAGATAGATCACAGCAACGAGAATTGACTTGGAAAGCGGCTCTGGACTGCTGTCCAGAGCAGCATTCCATGTTGATACCTGACTTTATATGAATGTGTAGCGCTGTACGAACATGGAATTATGCGTAACCCTATACCGTTGTAAAGATAATCCTGTTAGCTAACTATTGGTTTTGGTTTCATTTAATTTTACTACCGTTTGATATTTTAATTGCAATTTAAACTGTCGAAGTGTGCTGCAGTCCCAAGCAAGGACAGAACAAATGTTCTGACCTTGAACAGAACGCATCTCCCAGCACACAGCGAATATTGTCGATCCGTCTGGTGCGTTGGAAATCTAATTAAAAGATCTAATAATCACTCAACTGTAGCTTTGCCTAATTATGATCCCAACAGGATGAAAAATGTGTCGCGAATTGGACTTTCAGTTCAAGAACTGAATTTCCAACGACGAAAACTTGAAATGAAACGACCGCATCTCGCAAACCCGAAACTCGTTTGATATGGAACCAATTTTTTTAGATCGCTTTTTACCTCTTCTGTAACATTTTGTCTA
This sequence comes from Agapanthus africanus, assembly GCA_030015575.1. Taxonomy (NCBI): domain Eukaryota; kingdom Viridiplantae; phylum Streptophyta; class Magnoliopsida; order Asparagales; family Amaryllidaceae; genus Agapanthus; species Agapanthus africanus. Next base: position 311,474,271 of record JASDDO010000024.1, read on the forward strand.
AATACGATCGTGTAGATTAATATATTTTTCTGAGATCACAAGGTGCATTGTGTTTTATATCGCATAGGACTTGCTATGTTGCATCACTCTTGTAATTTAATCGACCGTGATACCTTTAATGATAGCGTAGGTTCATAGTGACTTATAGCGGACCTTGCATTGTCGAATGTGAGTGGCATTTGATTAGTTATATCAAGCATGCCAGTGATAAGTGATTGATTAGTGAAAGTAAACAGTGTAATTGAAATAAGTAAGAATGTGATTTGGGCGTGCTTGTATACAATTAATCCTATACTTATAATTATTGTGACTTGGGGAAATAGGGAAATCGAGATGGAATTGAACTCGTATTTAGCGAGGTACAGTAACTTAAAGGATGATCATTCGATATTAGTGATATATATATATATATATATATATATGTATACATTATGTCGTGAGCCTAGCGGCACGGCTGCAGGGTTATATCCCGGGCAACAGTGGATCGTAGTCTCGGGCATGCACGAGACCCTTGTTAAACACGAGCATCCTTTCCACCAATTGATTTCATTTGACTTAGTGACTGATAAGTAGTGACATACACATTGCCTGGTTTGCTGATATGATACATATACCGCGCTGTTCATATTCACTGGATGTTTATTGTTCTCGTGTTATTGTATTCTGCTGTGCACTTCATGTTTATTAACATTGTATACACACTATATACTTATTGCTATACGTGTCGCCCTAACGACCTGAGTGTGCATGCTCAGAGGACGGAGTGGACCCAACTCAGGAGCAGGACCTGCCATTTGAGATCGCGGAGGTCTAGACCACGACATCAGCGCCGTCACCTTTTGCTTGCTAAAAGAACGCTATTACTTCTTTGGTTAGTTATTTCTTTCATATAAATAAATGTATCCTGAACTCTGTTATTTTAATATAATAAGTTGTAAACTGTGATTTACTTTACTCTAGTACTGTGTTTACTGACTACTATGTAATGCTAAAAGCCGAAGTGTGACTACGGCGGGATTATTCCCTGACCGTAGAAGCATGGCTGGTCTAGTCATGCCTCGCATTCTGTTTTCGAGATGAAGCCCTAGCTGAGGCACACAGTTCCGCTTACTCGGTGCACCCAGGAGACACCAAGATGTACAGAGATCTGAGGCAGCACTTCTGGTGGAACGGAATGAAGAGAAAGATTGCCCGCTTTGTCTCCAAGTGTCTAGTATGCCAACAGGTGAAAGCCGAGCATCAGAGAATAGCTGTGTTATTGCAACTGCTTCCAGTACCATAATGGAAATGGGAGCACATCACCATGGATTTTGTGATGGCACTACCTTGAAGTCCAAGGGGCTACAATGTTGTTTGGGTTATTGTTGATCGTCTCACGAAGGCAGCACATTTCATACCTTTCCGAGTCGGACAATCGACGGAGTCGCTTGCGGAGAAATATATGCAGGAGATTGTGAGGCTGCAAGGCGTGCCCGTTAGTATCGTGTCTGATCGAGACACCAGGTTCATTTCCCATCTCTGGAAGAGCCTGCAGGAGAGTTTGAGCACTCGTCTCAAGTTCAGCACGGCCTATCATCCGCGGCAGGACAGACAATCCGAGCGTACTATCCAGACACTCGAGAATATGCTGAGGGCATGCATGCTTGATTTTCGGGGCTCGTGGGAGGACCATCTCCATCTGGTAGAGTTTTCGTATAACAGCTACCAAGCTAGCATCCAGATGGCACCATTCGAGACTCTGTATGGACGGAAGTGTCGATCCCTTCTTTGTTGGGATGACGTGGGTGAACGAAGGTTGTTGGGCCCTGAGCTCATAGTACAGACGGTGGGCAAGATTCAGGCGATCAGGCAACGTATCAAGGCTACGTATCAAGGTTGCTCAGGATCGACAGAAGAGTTAGGCAGATGCCGACAGAAAGTCGTTGGAGTTTGGTGTTGGTGACCACGTATTTATGAAGATGTCACCCACTCGGGGAGTGATCAGGTTTGGTAGTCGGGGGAAACTCAGTCCCCGATTCATCGGACCTTTTAAGGTGCTAGAGCGAGTAGGAGAGGTGGCTTATCGACTTGCCTTGCCCCCATCGCTAGCTGGTGTGCACAATGCTTTCCATGTATCTCAGTTGAGGCGCTGCGTTCGGGATGACAGTCATATCTTGGATATTCAGAATTAACGTTGGGCACCGATCTGTCTTACGAGGAGCAGCCTACCACCATTCTCGATCGTCGAGAAAAAGTGCTAAAGAACAAAGTCATTCTCTTGGTTCGAATTTCTTAGGGTGGTCGTTCTCAGGAGAGTATACCTGGGAACGCGAGGACGACAACCGTCCACGATTTCCGTACATGTTTGAGTAGTTGTTTGTTCCGTTGTTTCCATTCTTTAATTTTGAAGACGAAATTTTGTAAGGGGGTATGATGTAAATCCCCCGTTCCTTATATATATTTTCCCGTATTTTCCTAAATTTTTCATATTTTAAAATATTTTTTAAATTATTTTTCCCTAATCTAATACCCCTAAACCCGACCCGACCCGTTTTTCCCTACTTCTACTCCTTTTCTTTTTCCCTCCTTCCCAACGTCCCTCCCCTTTCCTCTCGACCGCCGCCTCGTGACCCGCGCCCACGTCCACGACGACTCCGCCCTCGATCTCAACAACCCCCGAGATCCCCAACGCCCATCTCTCCGCCCCTCGTTTCCCCTTTCTCTCTCTCTCCCTCTCCCCCAACGGCTTTCCCCTCCCTCGCGCTCGCCCCCGAGACCCGTTCACCCACGCCCCACTCGATCCTAAACCCCGAGATCCCCTCATTCGAATTCCCCTAATCCTCAACGTCTCTCTCTCCCTCTCTCTTAATCTCTTTCTATCTCTTTCTCGTCCCCCTCCAAGCACTCACCGGTGACCTCTCCACCGCCAACGCACATCTATGCTGCCACCTGCACCACCACCAACACCTTCAGCTCCTCTGCAACCTTCTTCGACAACCACCACCACCCTCGCCTTCACCACTAAACCCCATGCCTCCATCACGACACTCAGCATACACCCGAGCTCCCTTTGCTGCCCTGACCGCCGTTGGCACCCTAGAGCTTCACCGCCTCCCACCGCCGCCATCGAGGCTGTGAAGTTCCTAGGATTGGCATGTTCATCCGTGTAGCTCGGCACACCAAAAAGAGGTGGCAACTGCATTATCACGGAGGTTGGAGGTCGAAAGAGCATGGATTCTTCATTTCGTTGGCAGCTTAGCTCCGATAACAGCGGTTCTTTTCTATCTCCTTCAAAAAAGCGAGCTTTGCACTCACAAAATTGCCTCGTTATCAACAGACTTGCTCCCGTGGAAAATGTCTATCTCCTCCAAAACCCACTGCAACTGCAACCTCCGTCGTCGACCACCAGCTCCACTACAACCCAGCACCGCCACTCCCACACCAGCATCGCGTCCAGTGCTGTGTCGCGCCGTGCCACCCCGTGTCCCGGTCCAGTGCACACACCATGTCCACTCCCACATCAGCACCGTGTCCAGTACCGTGCCGCGCCGTGCCACACCCGCACCATGCACCGAGCCAAAACCATGCCCAGTACCGTGTCACGATCGCGTCATCACCACGCCCACTACCGTATGATACGCCCGCGTCGCCACAGCGTCCAGTACCGGGTCACCGCGCATCGTGCACGCGCCACGCATCGTGCCCAGTATCATGTTGTCTCGTGTGTCGAGACGAATCCTGCTCGTAGTGTCGCTTCTGTATCAGCGACTGAAGGCAAGTGAAACCTCGCTTGGTTTAACATGCTATGTACTTAGATCTAAAAATTCCTGTTAATATTACACTAGTTCCATTATTGCGAATCCATGTTACGTAGTATGTTATCACATATACTTTGTATGCCATGACCGCGTTAAATCTAAAGCGTGAGTTTTGAGCAGCAAACGGATCTAAAGACGTCATGTTAATATCGCGTGGAAGTTGTAAATGTTAGATATCGTTTTCACGGGTTGGGTAAAACCAAATTCATTTCGATGATTCTCAATATTGTGTTGTTAGTTCGAGGTGGAGAACTGAACTTAAACCCCGTCGATCCGGCTCAAACTTTTTATCCATATTTCCTTTTGTTGCTTATGAATTTCCCGTAGAAGACTGCACTCTAAATGACGAAGTATCGCACGTGTAACGACGCCCTAAAGAGGTGACGTCAATTATATTTTTACTATACATGTCGAGATGTTAAATTTAATATAAAATTTGATACATGTCGGAATGTAATGTTCTATGGCTCATATCGAAGCCGACTCGATAAGCTAGAACCCACTATAGTTTATCCTTCGATACAAATATATCACAGCAACGAGAATTGACTTGGAAAGCGGCTCTGGACTGCTGTCTAGAGCAGCATTTCATGTTGATACCTGACTTTATATGAATATGCAGCGTTGTACGAACATGGAATTATGCGTAACCCTATACCGTTGTAAAAATAATCCTGTTAGCTAACTATTGGTTTTTGTTTCGTTTAATTTTACTACCGTTTGATATTTTAATTGCAATTTAAACTGTCGAAGTGTACTGCAGTCCCAAACAGGGACAGAACGGATGTTCTGACCTTGAACAGAACGGATCTCCCAGCACACAGCGGATATTGTCGATCCGTTTGGTACGTTGGAAACCTAATTAACAACAACAACAATTGAGCCTTTTATCCCAAGCATATAGGGTAGGCTACATGAACCAACATGAGAATCACGCCGGGTCCAGCACATGAATCCTCCGCCTCCACTCACTCCTATCGAACAATATACTTTCATTGAATCCTTTGGCAACCATATCGTTTCTTATCACCTCCATCCATGTTTTTTCGGTCTCCCTTTTGCCCTTTTACCATTGTCCATATCGAGAGTATCTATTCGTCGAACCGGTGCTTCCATAGGTCTGCGTCGCACATGACCAAACTATCTTAGCCGGTTTTCCCGCATTTTCTTCTCCACGGGTGCTACACCAACTTTTGCACGAATATCCTCATTTCACACCTTATCTTTTCTAGTGTTACCGTACATCCAACGAAGCATGCGCATCTCCGCTACGTGCATCTTCTGTGTATGATGCTTTTTAGGAGCCCAACATTCTGTACCATATAATAAGGCAGGCCGAATAGCGCTCCGATAAAACTTCCCTTTCAATTTTAACGGAAAGTTACGATCACACAAAATCCATGTTGCATCCTCCATTTCAACCAACCAGCTTGGATGCTTTGATTAACATCTCTATCGATCTCCCCATTCTTTTGGATGATGGAACCTAGATATCTAAACTGGTCGTTCGGTGATATCTCTTGCCCTTCCAATGTTATACCAATATGGTTTTGACTTCTCTGGTTACTAAATTTGCAATGCATATATGCTGTCTTGGACCTGCTCAATCTGAATCCCCGAGATTCCAATGTTTGCCTCCATAATTCCAATTTGGCATTGACTCCTGCTTTCGTCTCATTTACTAGAACAGTATCATCAGCGAATAGCATACACCAAGGTACCTTATCTTGGATAGTTCTAGTAAGCTCATCCATCACGATGGTAAACAGGAATGGACTTAATGCAGATCCTTGATGTAAACCAATTGTAATCGGAAAATCACTCGTTAAGCCGCCGCAAGTTCTGACATTTGCCACTACTCCATCGTACATATCCTTGATTATGTCAATATACTTGACGGGGACCCCCTTCTTCATCATTGTCCCCCATAATATCTCTCTAGGTACCTTGTCGTACACTTTTTCTAAATCAATAAATATCATATGCAAATCTCTTCTCCTCTTTCGAAAATGCTCGACAAGTTGATGAAGCAAATGAATAGCCTCTGTCGTCGATCGTCCAGGCATGAACCCAAACTGATTCTCTGTTATCTTAATATCATTCCTTAGCATGTGTTCAATCACTCTCTCCAAAAGTTTCATGGTGTGACACATAAGTTTTATTTCACGGTAGTTTGAGCAACTTTGAATGTCACCCTTGTTCTTATAGATAGGTACAAGGATACTTTTCCTACATTCATTTGGCATCTTTTTTGTCTGCCAAATCTTATTAAACAGATCTGTCAGCCATTTAATGCCTATTTCTCCTAAGCATCTCCAAATCTCGATAGGAATCCCGTCAGGACCAACCGCTTTTCTTAAACTCATTCTGTTCAAAGTTTCTTTAACCTCAGGTAGTCTTATTTTACGCATGAAATTACGGTTTATATCTTGAGATTGAATGACAAGTCCATCCAAATTCTTAGTAAACCTCTTATTGAACAATTTGTCAAAATAATCTCTCCATCTTTCCTTGATATTCTCATCTCGAACTAAAACCTTCTGGTTTTCATTTTTGACATATTTCACCGCACATAAGTCTCTAGTCTTCCTTTCCCGCATCCGAGCAATCCGGTATATATCACTCGACTGTAGCTTTGCCTAATTATGATCCCAATAGGTTGAAAAATGTGTCGCAAATTGGACTTTCAGTTCAGAAACTGAATTTCCAGCGATGAAAACTTCAGATGAAACGACCACATCTCGCAAACCTGAAACCCGTTTGATATAGAACCAATTTTGTTAGATCGATGTTTGAGTTTGCTTTTTACCTCTTCTGTAACATTTTGTCTAAATACGATCGTGTAGATTAATATATTTTTCTGAGATCATAAGGTGCATTGTGTTTTATATCGCATAGGACTTGCTATGCTGCATCACTCTTGTATTTTACCCGACCGTGATATCTTTAGTGAGAGCGTACGTTCATAGTGACTTATAACGGACCTTGCATTGTTGAGTGGTATTGGATTAGTTATATCAAGCACGACGGTGATAAGTGATTGATTAATGAAAGTGAGCAGTGCAGTGGAAATGAGTAAGACTGTGATTTGGGCGTGATTGTATACAATTAATCCTATACTTATAGTTATTGTGACCTGGGGAGATGGGGAAATCAAGGTGGAATTGAACTCGTATTTAGCGAGGTACAGTGACTTAGAAGATGATCATTCGATGTTAGTGATATATATATATATATATATATATATATGTATGTATGTATATATGTATATATGTATACATTAGGTCGTGGGCCTAGCGGCATGGCTGCAGGGTTATATCCCGAGCAACAGTGGACCGTAGTCTCGGGCATGCATGAGACCCTTGTTAAACATGAGCATCATTTCTACCAATTGATTTTATTTGATTTAGTGACTGATAAGTAGTGACATACACATTGCCTGGTTTGCTGATATGATAAATATACCCGCGTTGTTCATATTCATTGGATGTTTATTGTTCTCATGTTATTGTATTTTGTCGTGCACTTCATGTTTATTAATATTGTATACACAATATATACTTATTGCTATACGTGTCGCCCTAACGACCTGAGTGTGCATGCTTAAAGGACGGAGTGGACCCAACTCGGGAGCAGGACCTGCCATTCGAGATCGCGGAGGTCTAGACCACGACATCAGCGCCATCACCTTTTGCTTACTAAAAGAACGTTGTTCTTTGGTTAGTTATTTCTTTCATGTAAATAAATGTATCCTGAACTCTGTTATTTTAATGTAATAAAGTTGTGAACTGTGATTTCCTTCACTCTAGTACTGTGTTTACTGACTACCATGTAATGTTATAAGCCGAAGCGTGACTACGGCGGGATTATTTCCTGACCGTAGGAGCATGGCTGGTCTAATCGCCCCTCGCATTCCGTATTTTGGGAAGCAAGGTGTGACAGATCCAGATGCAATATATCAGCCAATTGATTCATGGATGAAACTATATGAAACTCATATTGCGTTCCCAAAAATAAAAACCTCGAAGGATGCAATAACGACAAATACACATTGTAATGTCACTGTATCTTTAGAAAATATGTATATGGTTGGTTGTATTTGCATAGTGATAACCATGTGACCCTTTCGGTTTTTGCTGAGTCATACCTAAGTGACCCTTTTCATTATCTTTCTTTCTTTCTTATTTTGTTCATTTAGTACCAGTAGAATCTCTTTCGCTTTCAACGCATTTTCAACTACAAATTTTCTAACTCAAGCTGAATTTATCAAATTCATGTTTTTTTAAACTGCAATCGCACGCATCACATGCTCATGATCATCTTAACAATCCCTACTCATTACTCAAACTAAGGAAAAAAAATTCCGCAGGCTTACTTTGTGAAGGCTCTCGGGCCAAGGGATCCGGATCCGATACCCCTCCGGTGGCGGCACGAGGCACAGCTCCATCTCCCCCGGCGCCGGGCATTGCCGCTCCCGATAAAAGTTCATCTCTCGACTCAGCTGGCTGTTCCTCTTCGGATCCTCGCACGGCATCTGATCCACTTCGTCGGCGGAGCACCGATCGATCGGAACCCTAGCGTCGCCAGAATCGATCAAGGCGATGGTTTTCTCCCTTCGAAGGGAGAGATCGTGATCGGCGCGGGGGCGGGAGAGGGAGCGGCGTCCTGCGGCGGCGAGGGGGTCGCCCAGGGGGGTGAAGACGAGGAGGAGGAAGAGGAGGAGGACGAAGCAGAAGGAGGTGGTGACGAGGTCGAGGAGATTCCACCGCCATTTTGGGAGCGAGGAGGCGCGAGCCATGGAGGAGAGAAAAAGAGAGGAGAGAGTGTGTGTGTGAGAGAGGAGGAAGGAGGTGGTGGCGGTTATGGGAAGCATTTAATGAGAGGTCCGGTGAACAATTATGCTACTGGGAGTTTATTATTTTATTGTTATCACTAGCATTTTTGTATACGTTTGATTCACGTTTTATTAATAAAATAAGTAATATTTATAAAAATTTGAGTTAACTATACTTAGTTTTATTCTATTTAGAGTAAAAAAAAATCTTGATAAATATAAATTTGGGGTTTTTGGTTTAAAATTATTTTGAATGTTAATAATTGAAGATAATAGTCATTTTAGTAAATTGAATCAAGAGTATTCTAGAATACCATAATATGTTATTTATCATATTTAAGCAAAAAAAGATGGTTTTAAGTAAATGAAAATAGAAGTTAAAAATGATAATATTAAAAAAACTTCTATCTTTTTTACTTCAAGTTTTTGAGAACATGGAGTTTTATTTTTGTCTTTTTCTTTAATTATGAGGAGGCTCTAAGATTTGAGAAATTTTCTTCTTTTTCTTTATTTTTTCAAAAAATGGAGAAACTGGTCTTTAACCAATGTTATTTGCTTTATGGAACAGTATTGATATTCACCGATTCTCTCGATATCTAAAATGTACATATACGTGCAAAAAATTCCGCTAGGCTCAGTAGCACTCGCCAGGAGATCCGAAGCCCCGGCTATTTTTCCTCTGCTATTGCAAACTATTAACATCCAATGGTTCATATTTGGGTAAATTAAAGGGCCTACAGATTTTGATTGAGATATGCGATCAAGATTTAACATGACATGGAAAATAGCAGAGGACGTTGGCAAGGGTTCCCAGATCCCTCACCAGGGTGGGGCAAGGGATTTTCACGGATATAGATGATCCGAGCTGACTCTGTATCCATAGTACGAATAGTGATTATCATTTTCGATGACTATCCATATCCACATCCATCAATAGCCTCTAGATATGGTTCCGGTAACATGTATATTCGTTCTGTATCCGTATTCTCCGATACAAAAAATAGCAATTCTTTGTTTTATCATGTATATATTTTTATAATACTCATTTCATATCGGTTTTCATAAGGACTTTTACCAAATAGGGATAACAATTATTCATGTTGGATAATTATCTATATCAGTATTTCAAACCGTACAGAATTGCTGGATGCAAATACGGTATCCGATTCATCCGTTCCGTTTACATCCTCTCTCTCTCTGCTCCTCTTTCATCTTGTCAGTTTTAAAAATGTCTGAAAACCCATTTGAACCCATAATGAAAAGCTTATGCTCACTCTCTTCATGCATTCAAACTCAAATTTCCCAGTTCTTATCCCCATTGCAAACACAGCACAATCTCTCATCGAAAACAAACCCCAATCTTCTTCCTTTCTTCTCTTTTTCTTCATCCAAACCCTCAGGCGATGATGCGTCTTCAGATCCTACTTCTTTCGCAAAGGTACCCAATCTTTTAATTTCTTTGAAAAAAATTCACATTTTTGGGTGTTTATTAGGCAAAGTTACTGTTTTTAAAGAAATGGGTTTTTGACAGGAGAAATCTGCGACTCCTCTGACGAAAGAAGAGCTTGGGAGGGGCACGTGGGCTCTTCTTCATACCATTGCAGCGCAGGTGTTTGTTCTTTTGCCTCTATGGCCATACCATTCATATTTAGCATCTCAGAGATAAATACCGTAAACATTATAAAATGCAAACCAATGACAGGAACTTAGCGTATAGCATTGATTTGAGAAATGTTGAAATTCCCTGGTTTTATTTGGAAAGCTTTGTAAGCTCTTGGTACTTTTCAGCTTAGAGATTGAAGAAAATCGAGATAGAAGAGTTGTTTTCATTGTTTATAGTCATCTACCCAAGCATGGTTTTCTTCATGTCATCATGCTTATTTGCATTTGTCGCATGTTGGCATCGATTCTAATTTGATCTTTACAGTATCCAGACCAACCAACAAGGCAGCAGAAGCGAGATGTTAAAGAACTGGTGGGTACAGATATAAACATGTTATCATTGACTCATCAACATTGAATTTTAAATATTGGTGATATATTGGCCGATTTATCGTATCGGGACCCCTCGCAATACGATAAAAACGATAATTTTTTGCCGATATATCAGCCGTATATGATATATCAAACACCTGTTCGTTACATTTTTAATATCCCCTGGTCTCCAATATTGAAAACCTTGCTCATTAATGTGTTATATAATTCAATTTCTTTAGAAATACCTGTAAATGCCGACATTTTTTCTGGTAAATATATCATATATGTAGTGCTTAATAAATGGGCAAGCATTGAACTGTATTGATTGTCTGAATAACTGTGAAGTGTGTGAAATCATGGTCCAAGATAGTAACTTGTATAAGAATTGAACCGATGAAATTTCTGTCTTATTTCACTATAGGCAAATCAAACATTCCCACCTAAAATTGTACTTGCCTTCTGGCAGTGAAATCTGGAGCTCATGGTTGCTAGCAATGCTTTTTCCTGTTTTACGTATGTTTTTTCTAAAGTTATTTTCATTGGTTTTATAGCGTGCGTGGTTTTATGCATCTAATACCGAAGATAACCTTAACAAAAGAATTGAGTAAAGAAAAAGGAATTATTTAAAGGACCCCAAGTATTTAAACTAGAGGCCCTATTGATGATTTAGTAGTTACATGCCTTTTACATTTTTCTTATTTTTTTTGATGACATAACAACTTATTAAATAGTAATAAGCTAGTAGTACTCACTCTTTTGTTTTTCTTGCTGAACACTTTGAGATGTATAGGTAACTGTTTTTTGAAAAGGGCAGGGGGTATGCGCACAAACCGTTTATTTCCATACACCCAATACGACACACAGGCACGTGCACAGACGGAAATTAAAAAGAGAAACTTGTTTCACGCTATAAAATAATTCCCCTAAATTTTCGTCGTTGCTGGGGCACTGCTTTAAGTTTTCGTTCAAGATTTATGATTATCTTATTAAATTTGTCGGCTATGGTGCTATGGTTTATCTCATTTTTCTTGGAAGCCAAAGTAAGACTCTTAAGCTCATCATTATTCTTCTCTAGTTCCTTTTCTTCATTCATCTCTCAGTTTTTTTAACGCTCTTGTTCTTTTCCTTCAATCATGGTATCTGTATTTACTTTCTTTTTTGGTTCATATCCCCTGATTCTCGGTTAGATGCTTGTGTTTGTGTCTCATCCGATCTGGAGAAAACCTCCATTTTAAAATAATTTCCTGGTAGCATGTATTCAATTCATGCACGTACATAAGAATTCTGGCTTCAACCTGGCAGGTTTTCTCGGGAATTTAGCGAATATGTAATCTTTTAACAAAAAGAGCAAGCTGTTTCTTGAGAGTATAGTCCTGCCCTTGATGGAGTTAGCCTTTTACATATCTTAGGAAGGAAATGTAGAAAGGAACATAGCACTCTTTATAGATACAGAAATCCTAATTCTATACCGTACATCGGTTGTCATGATTTGCAGCAAACTCGTTGAACTGAGTATCAGTTCGATGAAATCTTATTTGGTAGAATTTATTACCTATAAATATTAGTACAGTGAATTTTAAATATTGGTATAATATTCTTTTGATAAATAAATCTTAACATAGTTCTATTACAGGCATGACCTGCATTGGAATAACAATTGAATTCGCAATATCACCAGTAAGCAATATAGAAAGAGCTGAATATCATTTTAACATAGACATAGCTAATTTGCGTCGATGCATCATACCCTTATTTCAAATGAAATGTTTAGTGTGTCTTTTTCGATTTGGATTCGATCTAATTTCATACTTTAACTGTAAAGATAGATTATCTCTTACAAGCGTGGTGATATTTTTTATCTTGAATGTTCATATTCAGTATCAGGCATATCTAGCAGATGTTTAAATATTCGTCAATGCTTTGTCTTTTGCAGCATGACAAGTTTATGCTGCAATTTATATTTATGGATGACACTGGTGCACTTTTTTGTTAATACAGATGGCTATACTCTCTCGACTTTATCCTTGCCGAGAATGTGCTGATCATTTTAAGGAAGTTCTGAAGTAAGAAATATTCATCTCCCTCCCTCCCTCTCCCTCTCCCTCTGCACGTGTGTGTGTTATATTTGGTAAGGTAAATGATGAGATGGCTAATGTTTGTTCAATAAATTTGTTTTGCCAACTCATGGTCAGTTAACTAGACTTATTTATATGAGATACCATATGCTCAATACATTTGTATTGCCAAATCGTGTCGGTGCTTCCTATTTTATTCTATTTATAATCTATGTATAGTTGATTTCATTTTTTTGAGAAAAATGGATAGGGTCAAAAAGGCCCTAGCTAGATAAAACATCTCATTAAAAATATGAAATGAAAGAAATTGCATGATTAGGAGGAGAGTATCGTTGGGGCGTCCCCTACTCAGCGACGCACTATATCGAATCCCGCGTGTAGTGTTAAGTATCCAAGGGTTTCTAGGTCGTCGTCCGGAAGCGGCGCGCTACATCGGACCCCGGGTGTAGTGACAAATAAGCAAGGGTTTCATAAGATCTGTCTAGCTTCTTAGAATATAGGTTCCCTTACAGATAGACTAACAAAATTAGTGGAGATGAGAATTAGGAGAAGAGTTGGTATTATGTGTTTGCAAGAAACTAAGTGGGTAGGTGAAAATGGTAGAATTATAGAGTTTTGGAGTTATAAGCTTTGGTGTACGGGTAGAGATAAAAATCGTAATGGGGTAAGTGTAATCATAGATAGACGGTTGCTTGAGAATATAGTTGAGATTAGGAAAAAATGCGATAGAATTTTACTGATTAAGTTTATTTTAGATAGTGAGATCCTTAATATTATTAGTGCTTATGCACCATAAATAGATCTTGATCATGCTAGTAAGTGTCTATTCTGGGATGATTTAGACAAGATAGTGCAAAAGATACCTAGTGGAGAGAAGTTATTTATTGGTGGTGATCTCAATGAACATGTAGGTACTAGTCGTAGTGGGTTTGATACTATTCATAAGGGTTTTGGTTTTGGACAAAGAAATGAAGCAGGTAGCTCGATTCTAGATTTTGCCTTGTCTTATGACTTGAGCTTAGCAAATACTTGGTTTAGAAAAAGAGAGTTTCACCTTATCACCTTTAGGAGCGGATCAAGTGCAACTCAAATAGACTTTTTTCTGAGAAAAATGATAGATAGAGATTGTTGTATCGACTGTAAAGTAGTGTCAGGTGAGAGTGTAACCACTCAATATAAACTTTTAGTTCTAGATTTTCGATTTAGAGGAAGACCTAAAAAAATTAGACGTAAGGTAGAGCATAAAATTAAGTGATGGTGACTAAAGGAAAGTAACCAAAACGTTTTATAGATTGTGTAGTTCAAGAGGCGGATTGACTGTCTGAAAATGATTTAGATAAAATATGGAACAAAATAGCTAGTTATATCAAGAGGGTAGCTAGAGATCTACTTGGTCAGTCGAGAGGTGGTGCTCCACCATCTAAAGACATATCATGGTGGAATGAAAAAGTAAAGGCTGCTATTAAAATTATGATGGATTCTTATAAAGATTTAAAGAAAAACAGAAATGCCGAGAGATTTGAGAAATATAAAATGGCTCAAAAAGAAGTTATGAAAGATGTTCGGAAAGCTAAAACTAAGGTCTATAAGGAGGTGTACGGGAAGTTAGACACTAAAGAGGTTGACAATGATATATACTGGATTGCTCAAATGCGGAAAATGAAGACCGGAGACTTATGTGCGGTGAAGTGTGTCAAAGATGAACATCAGAAGATTTTAGTTCGAGATGAGGATACCAAGAAAATATGGAGAGATTATTTTGATAAATTGTTTAATGAGAACTTTACTAAGAATTTGGATGGACTTGTCATTCGATATCAAGATATAAACCGTGATTTCGTGCGCAAAATAAGAATACCTAAGGTTAAAGAGATTTTGAAGAGAATGAGATAAAGAAAATCGGTTGGTCCAGACTGGATTCCTATCGAGATTTGGAGATGCTTAGGAGAAATAGACGTTAAATGGCTGATAGATCTGTTTAATAAAATTTGGCAGACCAAAATGATGCCAAATAAGTGGAGAAAAAATACCCCTGTATCTATCTACAAGAATAAGTGTGACATTCAAAGTTTCTTAAACTACTGTGAAATAAAACTTATGTGTCACATCATTAACCTTTGGGAGAGAATGATTGAACACAGACTAAGGAAGGATATTAAGATAACAGAGAACCAGTTTGGATTCATGTCTGGACGATCGACGACAGAGCTTATTCATTTGTTTCGTCAATTTGTCGAGCGTTTTCGAGAAAGGAGAAGAGATTTGCATATGATATTTATTAATTTAGAGAAAGCATACGACAAGGTACCTAGAGAGCTATTATGTGAGACAATGATGAAGAAATGGGTCTCCATCAAGTATATTGACATAATCAAGGACATGTACGATGGAGTAGTGGCATATATCAGAATTTACAGCGGCCTAAAGTGTGATTTTCCGATTACAATTGGCTTATATCAAGGATCTGCATTAAGTCCATTCATGTTTACCATCATGATGGAAGGACTTACTAAAACTATCCAAGATGAGATACCTTGGTGTATGCTATTCACCGATAATTCTGTTCTAGTAAATGACACGAAAGCTGGGGTTAATGCCAAATTGGAGTTATGGAGAAAAACGTTGGAATCTCAGGAGTTCAGATTGAGCAGGTTCAAGATAGCATATATGCATTGCAATTTAGCAAACAGAGAAATCGAGACCACATCATTGGAAGGGAAAGAGATCACCGTACGATTGGTTTAATTATAGGTTCCATTATCCAAAAAGATAGAAATCGATAGCGATATTAATCAAAGGATTCAAGCCGGTTGGTTGAAATGGAGGAGTGCAAAAGGGATTTTGTGCGATCGTAACTTTCTGTTAAAACTGAAAGGGAAGTTTTATCGGATCGCTATTCGGCCTGTCTTATTATATGGTACTAAATGCTGGGCTTCTACGAAAAATCATACACAGAAAATGCATGTAGCGAAGATGTGCATACTTCGTTGGATGTGTGATAACACTAGAAAAGATAAGGTGTGAAATGAAGATATTTGTGTAAAAGCTGTTGTAGCACCTGTAGAGGAGAAGATGCGGGAAAACCGGCTAAGATAGTTTGGTCATGTGCGACGTGGACCTATGAAAGCACCGGTTCGACGAATGGATACTTTTGATATATGTAATGTCAAAAGAACGAAAGGGAGACCGAAGAAAATATGGATGGAGGTGATACGAAAAGATATGGTTGCCAAAAACCTCAATGAAAGTATATTGTTCGACAGGAGTGAATGGAGGTGGAGGATTCATGTGCTGGACCCGGCGTGATTCTCATGTTGGTTTATGTAGCCTACCCCATATGCTTGGGATAAAAGGCTCAGTTGTGTTGAAAGAAATTGCATGAGGAAAATAAAAGAAAAAAGAAAAAAACAATATAGCATATGAATCTCAAATGAATTTATC
This sequence comes from Agapanthus africanus, assembly GCA_030015575.1. NCBI lineage: Eukaryota > Viridiplantae > Streptophyta > Magnoliopsida > Asparagales > Amaryllidaceae > Agapanthus > Agapanthus africanus. The sequence goes on from JASDDO010000024.1 coordinate 311,490,395, forward strand.
TTTCAAGGAAAGTAAATAACATTGAATAGCCTAGTAGATTCAAATTTAGTCTACACTCTACATAGAGGATATTCATTTTCAATTTGAAACGCTAGTCTAAAACTTCAGGGGCATATTGATTTTATGAAGTACAACCAAAGAAGATTTTGTTCCATTGAAAACTATGGCATTCCTTTCAATCCAAATACATCAACAAAATGCCATGACAAACATATCGCAAACATCTCTAATCTTCTTGTTGGCCTGTTTAATTCTCCATTTATTCTATAATGAGAACCTATGTTTAAAACAGTTTGCTACGTAGCTCGTTATTTTGCGCTAGTAGCATAGCTTAGTCTATTTGCTACGTAGCATAGGAAAATAGCTTAAATACAAAGTAACTTACGTTTTTTCTTCAAATAGCTTACGCTTTTTAATAAATAGTATACGCTATGCTATATGTACGCTATTTTCACATAAGATTTTACTATTGAAGTTATTAAGATTTCAGTATCTAATTCTAAACTACATGAAGCTGGTCTCATTGAAGTTCTAGCCTTTTAATTTGAAATCATATTTAGTAAACATGTTTCTCAAATAGAAATTATTTGATTGATTTTCGATATGTTTAATACTATTATGAATGATTGAAAATTTAGAAAATATTGTTATATTACTCAGCGTTCTATGTTCTCAAGCTAATTTTATATCTTTATAATAATATAACTTATTATAAATGAGATGATCATAGTAATTAATAATAATTAATGATTCATATAGCTTACGCTATGCGCAACGCTGATTGCGTGTAACGCTATTTAGTAGTGGAACGCTATACTACCCACAATCGCTATTTTAAACATTGATGAGAACAATGAACCATGCTTTCCTTTGATTTTCCATAAATGTCTTTTATTCGCCCAAATAGACTTTTCAAAAGCACAATTTAGGAAAATATGTTCGATGGACTCCGGTTTCTTGTTGTAGGACTCCAGTCCATCTAATCTTCTTGTTGTATAGTCGATTTCATTGTAATTGGAATTAGCGGTCTGCGGTATGAAAAATAAAACATGTAGAAATTGTCTTTCTATTCTTCACCTAAATAGATAACCGAGGAAGGTTCTCTTTATTTTTCATTTTATTGGGAAAAGTGGAATGGGGATAAAGGGGAGAGCTTTTCTGAGGGGAAAAACTGCTTTATTAATTATCGAATATCCATGATCTTTTATTTCAATGTTGAAGTTTAAAACGGAAGAAATAAACACCGCTTTTCATTAAATAAAAGTTTTAGCGAAATCAGTACATCTTATATTTCAATGTTGAGATTTCAATATTTCTTTATTCCCCTATATCTTTATATTTCATCCGCTCCACTTTTTCTATATCAAAAGCATGTTAAAGTTGCTTCCAGAGGACTATTTCAAGACATGGAATGAAGACGAGCCTGTGATATTTCTTTGTGCATTTGCTTCATTTTTTTTTTCTCGTAATATTTTCAAATATCTAATACGAAAGTGGAACACTTCAAATCTTAATCCCTTGATCCCCTTAATGACTTGGTTGCACATAAATGTTCTAGTCAATAAATTTAAAATCCAGAAATTAGTTGCATAAACATGAGTAACCAATCAAAACTTTAAGCTTGCAGTACCTTTTTACCAGAATAAAAAATAATAATAAACTGACATCAACATATATAGTATGGTAAGAAGTTAGCAATATAAAGAGTGGATAGAGAAACTAAACACCAAAAATTTTCATCATGTTCTGTATTGAAAACTCATGCTTTATATTTCGGTGCAAAAAAACATTTCTCTTACTAATAGCTATTAGTCTGATTTACTTTGGATGCTCTATTTTTCTGATGAACATCTGAAATAATTCTAAAATAATTATGACTTCTCTGTTTCTTTAGAGCGAATCCGGTACAAGCTGGATCCCAGGCTGAGTTCTCTCAATGGTTATGCCACGTGCACAATGTTGTTAACCGCAGGTAACTACTCTAATTAGTACATTATCATGAATTTCTCGGACCATGCATCTCAATTTAATCTAAAGTCGGTTATTCTTAAATACCATGAACTTTCGCCGTTTTGAGGCAAACACCATAAACATTATAACTTGAATGTTGCAAGATTTGCACTAAAATACCATACGTAACTTATAGGTTAATCAACCATCATGCGGCTACTAACCAATATGTTACCATTTTATCCTGTATAGATCTTTTAATTTTTTTTTTGCGATAAAACGGTGTTTCCACTAATGCTTCACTAATAAGGAGATAATGAAACAAGTCAACATACATCATAAAACAAAGCCAAAAGGAAACCGTCGTGCTCCACATAGTAAGCAACTAACCAGTCCCAACATAGCATACAAATCACGGCAACAAAGTCTATACGGAACGAAATGCATACAGGACGCTAATTGATAGTTTCAACGAATAAAAGTCTTGAAAGCATTTCCCTCTCTTCTATTTTTTCCCCTCTTTCAAGATGCTAATTGGTTGTTTCAAGGAATAAAAGTCTTGAAAGAATGAGAAATTAAGAGACAAAGGGAAATGCATTTTTTTTTTATAAAAAAAATCTGCAAGGTAAAATTGGAGATATATAGGTCATCTAACTGTCACGGGACTTCAACCACAATGGTTTTTGAAAGATAATTGATATACAAGCAGTAAAGTTCATGGCACTTCAGTGCTATTTATAAAGTTCATGGTATTTATCTTAAAAAGTTGAAACTCACTGGTATTTCGAATTTAATTTACTGCATAATCAGACAAAGTTATAAGATGATGGCCTATAAACTTACCGGCGCTCTTTGTTATGCTTTTTTGACAGCCTCGGCAAATTGACATTTCCATGCAATAGAGTAAACACGAGATGGGGTAAACTCGACTGCAAGGATCGGGCATGCGATCTTCAAGGGTCTTCAGATTTGAAGTTATAGGCTCAAAAATAAAACGTGGTGAGGATAAAGAAAGAAAATGAAAAAAAACTGTCCTGGTTATATTGGCCTTGTATTTTGGTTCTTTACTTCCATAATATTATTTTTGTGCTTAATTTTGTCTAATGAATGTATGGGCGTATTTACAGGGATTGAAACTTATTTAGTCAGCTCAAAATCTAGAATGCATTAGCTATGATTTTCATGGATTCAAGGTTCTTGCTATAGCGAAGTACCTAGCATTTTTCCATATGTGATACACGTGTGTGTGTGTGTAAGGAGGTTAAGCATATAATGCATGTATTATATATATGATTAATTTGTTTTTAATCATGGAAAATATATGAAACTGAATTTTTCATAAGAGATGAGTGTTGTTTACCATCAACATGATATTTCATTTTCATGACCTACTCTATTTTTGGTAATGATAACAAATATCTAATTATATAATAAAATGGATATGGATCGAAGAAAATAATTTATTTAGAAAAGTTATATATGAATGCAGTTTTAGAAATAACGTATATTAAGTGAAATATAATTAAAATAAAATATATATTAATTACTTAAGATTATTTTATTGCACACATGTAAATCATGTACAAATAAATGCTGTATATATAACTTGTTTAAATTAGTTTTAATAATATGGTAATCATCGGGTTCTTTTTTTGGAAGACTAGAGCCACTTTTACAATTTACTTTCCTATTTGGATGTTGACAGGGTAAAAAGATGAACTCACAGGTTTGAAAATATGAGTCAGCATGTTTTATGGGTAGAGTTCTATGACAAAATTTTCTTATTTTCTTAGCATTATCTTAAATATAAGAAACTATATGTGGTACCCTATATGTTTTTGTGGTACGCCATGTTAATTATATAATATTTCACCAACTAGTCTTCCAAAAGAAGAATGTTCAGGATGAATCTCTCTTGGTGAGTTTTCTCCATTTAAATTTGTTGTTGGTCAATCAAATAGTATTTCAAAGCAAATATTAATCACATTCGGTAGCAATCTTCGGTGAAATCATAAGAAAACATGGAAAATGTATAGCTGAATTTTATCGACAACAAATGTGATATATATGTTGGATATGTATGCCTAGAGGCCATTATTGTATATGTATACATGTGGATGCTTGGACATATATATGTACATGACAATCTAACTCGATATGATAGTATACTATCTGGTTTGTCTTTATCTTAACATGCGCATATGTTTTACTTACGTATCATTTATACATGTTGATAAAGCCCATAAGATCTTACTTGACTACTAGCATTATGATGACGATCATACTTATGGGAGCTGGATAGTCCATAAGCACATCCTTAAAGGTCCCAAGTCGTAGGAGTATCGAGATCGGGTATTGATACTCCAGAGTAAACTTGTTTTTACGTTTCTAGAGCTCGACGAGGGGCAATGGTTGGTCCCACAACCGTTGGTGTGATCACCTAAAATTGTATACAGGTCCTCACTGGGGGTGAGTACACTGAACGGACTCGCTGAAAACTTCTATATGGTACTATACCTAGCGTCAGATGGAAGTTCTCAGGTAACATGAGTACAGGTTAGTCTTCGGACCTGAGATTGTCATTTGTCTCGTATGAGTTCCCACTGTACTTTGATCACCACCCTATCACGGCTCTTCTGAGTTGTGCAAACAAGTTTTGGTTCAGTACAGTCCCGAACCACATGGAGGCAGTGAGTGATTGTTGGGGATTCGTCTCTTCCGGTATAGGAAGTCGATATCACACTGAGTTCGATTGGTCAGGACCATAAGACCTTGTCCAAGGCAGTTTGGATTTACTGATAGGTTGATCAGTAGTTTTCCGGATTGGTCCTGAGCCACATCAGCATGAATTATTGGGTTATTAGGGTCTGACGTTTACCACCCCTAGACCCGGTATGCGATACTCTCATACGAAGAAACCAGACAGTACGGAGATTGTCACGGATAGGCTCAGTAGGGATCCAGATAAGTTTGCTCGTCGGTCTTCCTTTCGACAGGTACCCGGGTAGCCGTTACGTTCAACTAGTGCCGCTGATGTACTTGTGGATATGGATTTATCCAGTAACTCGCTGCCGGTGTACTGTCGAGTCTTTAGAGTCTCACACAGAGCGTTTCCCTGGTTCAGACGAAATGATGTAGTAGCCGTATTGGATACGTGTAGGGTTCCGATTGATTGATGGTACTGTGTACTCGGATTTCGATCGGACAATTGATAATATTAGCCGGCTAGGATTTTGAGCCGAATTATTAAATCAGGTATTGATTTAATAATTTACATATATGTATTTCGATATGTATATTCTAGTATTATGTTCTTTGTGTTATTCTATCTCTTTGGGCATTCGTGTTTTTATGCGAATGCAGGTATGTATATACAGTAGACTGTAATCCATTTTTTATTACAGATAACATTTTAGAAGGTGGACACCTTATTGTGTATTTTTCCATTTATCTTTAAATGGAAATGAGGTGTAAAGTGAAGTGACGGGAGTATGGTGAGAACCATGACTCAATAGTTGACAAATGAATTTTTAATTCATTTGTGGCAACTATTGAAGCATGGTTAATATTTTTTTATTTGTGGATATTGATATACAAAACCATTGTAAGTTATTTTCTCTCACATGCTAGCCTCATTATTCTTGAACTCACCATTTTCTTCACTCCTCTCCTTTGCTCTTGTGCTCATCCACCTTCATCTTCATCCTCCTCTTTACCTTCTCATGAGTTGAGAATCAAGAGAGGAGGTGAGATATAAGCATACTTAGAACCTCACATTGCATCCTAGAGTTCTTTGATTAGTGACCCAAGTCCTCTACTTGCTCCACTTGAAACTTAGTGTGGAGCTAGAGCCATGGACCACAACTCCCGGATGGATCATCTTCGACAGAGGGAGACGGACGATCAAGCTCGATCATGGAGGCCACTAGGAGCTTATGAAGAGGAACAAAGACCGAAGGACACGGCTCTCTTGGTGAGACTCTTTATCATAGCAGATAGCTCCTCTTAGTTAGCTAGTTAGGTTTATGGTAGATCCGGTAACGGGTTATTATTGCCCCGGTTTTACAATTGTAGAAAAAATTTTGTTCCGCAAACGATCACGGATGATGGCTAGAGCGTTAGTGTAACCCAACATGGTATCAGATCCAGCCCATAAACCCTAAATTAGCGGTTTAAACAACGTTCAAAATAACGAAACCGAAACAACTCCGAAATAAGGAATCAAAATCCAAGTTTCTGTTGATTTTTAAATGGCCTCTGAAATTTTTTTAAACAACTGCAAAGTGCTCTTTGTGTTAGAACGAGAACATCAGAGAAAAACGAAACCATGATTTGAAAATTTGGCCGGCGAAAACAGCATTTTAACTGGCTTCGCCGGTTCTACTGTAGCCGTTGGTGCTCGTTTTTGTTTTGTTTTCTATATCAATTGGATTTGGGGTTTCAGGACATGTTTGATTTTTCCCAGAATGATTTTTCAGTTATCTTGAGTTTTGGGGCAATACAGAGTATTTCAAAGTCGCTATTTTTAACATTGTTTAAAAGTTTCAGTACATACATTACTATCTGCGACCGTGAATATCATTTGATTGGTATAACCCGTCTAACTTCTATATGTTCAATTAGACGGGTTTTCGAACATGACATTCACGTTGATGTTCTGTGTTTGTGCTGATGTTGTGGTTGGATTGTTGTGGTGGATAGTCAGTGGTGCAATGATAGTAGTACAGTTTATATTCATTTGTACATTTGTTATTGCAGGGCGAGCGTCCGACATGTGGATAACCGTTTCTGCCGTGTTGTATATTATTTGATTGGGGCATGACCGGGTTGAGATCGATGTCACCTTTGTACATATATTTTTCCTTTTCTATAATAGGATTACCCCACAGTGGAGTGCTCGAATAGCCGGGTTCTAGAGAGCAACAAGCCCGCATCTCATGGAGTTGAGACGGAAGGGGCTTCACTCTAGAATTGGCGGGCTATTTGCCGCACTCGTAGGGGGTATAGGATGACCCACGAAGGGGCGCTCAAGTTACCGGATCCCGTGAAGTGCTGGATGACCCATTCACTTTGTTGATTGGGGTTGCCTCACTTCTGGGATTGGCGGGTAACTTGCCGCGCTCGTAGAGGTCCAGGTTTTCATTGCATGGGCTATCCACACGACCAGGAACGTTGGGTTTTATTTGCGGCTCAAATGAAACCGAGGCTCTAAGATTATCCGCCATTCTGTGTTACTTGCTGAGATCTGTGATGTTGATTATATCATGCTTGAGATGAATGTTATATATATTTATATATATAATAGTAAATGTTGTATATGTTTTGCACCCGCGCTAGTCCAACCCCCGCTTCGCCGTTAGTTAAGTAACCTAACGGTGCATGACGTGGCCCCGTGGCGAATGCAGATGACATATACGTACATTGTATTTTCGTTCTTTTCTGGTGTGATAAGAATTAAATGATGGGACCGCATTGATTTTGATTAATGTAAGAAAAGAAATCTAAGAGATATTGTTGGAACAAATTTCGAAAAACTATAGTTATATTCTTTCGCTTTGCATAGTGGTATTCGGTCGTGAATATCCAGCACCTCATTTCAGGAGGCAAGACCCAAGATCCCTTCGCGGGGAGTGACCTCTTAAGCAAAAGTTTATACTGTAGATTACTCAATTTTCTTCAAAACCATAAGTTTTAAAAGGCGGAGCCTAAACCACTCCTTTTCAAAAACTACTGGGTTCCTTCAACGATATCAAGTTCATTACGTTAAAGGGTCTTTCGCCAAAACCTAACCGTAGCCCTCCGTCATTTCTTACAAGTATCACCTAGTATTCATGCTATGTATGTTGACATACGTCAAGGCATAGTGAATGGTAGCTGGGTAGTGCTTGTTTGGTGTATGGATATGCGATTATTTAGAACATTCATACAGTTATTTTGACCTACGTCAAGGACTTGTGTGGGTGAGTCTAAATTAATTCAGGATAATGACAGGTTGAACTTGACTAACGACTTATGATATGTTGGCCTACGTCAAGGTCATAAGTGTTAGGGGCAAAACCCACATCGGGAGTTTCAAATATACAGGAAACTTGCTAGTGTTGTATACCTTCCGGAGTATGGTGACTAAAGTGGCTTCCATCTAGTCGATCACATAATGATAGTTGGATCCCGATCCCACTGATGAGTATGATTACTCTTAGAAGATTTTTTCACTTAACAATCAATGATATAAACCAAGTAGGTGTCTAGAACGGTGTTAGTGGGGCTACGCCTCCAGAGAAAAGAGGCTATGTAATTAAGGGACTTCGCAAAAGCATTGGAAAACCTCCCTCGAAGTACCGACACTAGCATGGCCGAAAGGTTAAGCAAGTATTGTGACATACAATTAATCCTGACTGGTTCTTCTTTTAAGGTTTGAAGAAGAATTCGAGAAAACAATGGGAGCCATCTTGATTAGATAAACTAATAATCAATCTAATCTTGCAAGAGCGCATGCTGAGTGTTTCTCTCTCTCTCCAGGTAGCAACCAATTCACGCCCTAATCAAAATAATAAAATGTATCGCTTGACCAATCCGAATTCTTATTCGAGACTGGAGAATGTCGTTTCGGCTCTAACTTATGACAACGGTCATAAGTATGAGCAGAGAAAAGAGGATTGCATGAATTCCTTGATGACCCAAACGAAGAAGAAGCATACTATTGCGTCTCCTTCAGGTGTTCTTGTTATTAGAACTGCTTTCCGGTCAGTCCTACCTCCTGGGTACTAGATACCGGATCAGGATCTCAAATCTGTAATTCATTGCAGGGACTGAGAAAAAATAAGATGGTTAGACCTGGTGATATGTCCCTCAGAGTAGGGAATGGAGCACAAGTTAATGCTGCTGCCGTCGGTGAATATCACCTAACATTGCCAAGTGGCAATGCTATAATTTTGAACAATTGCTACTATATACCTTCCATGGTTTGCAACATCATATCAGTTTCTTTACTTGATAAAGATGGATATAATTTTGTTCTTGATAGAAATATCATAAACATTTACCTCGATAAAGTATTGGTTACAGAAGGTACACTGTGTAATGGTATCTATGTTCTAAATCAAAACGCAGTTTTCAATATACAAAACACATGCAAGAGAAAGAATTCAGAAGAGAACGAATCCTACTTGTGGCATTTGTTTCCTTATAAAAAAGAGAGTTGAAGAAGATGAGAGAAAGAAAGGGGGAAACTCCCCACTAAACAAGCCTCGCGTGTTAAACACGTGAGTGCCTATATGCAAGGCATATAGGCACTGCCATTAAAACTATAAGGAGGCTAAACAAGCCTCACGTGCTAACACGTGAGTACCTATAAATAGGCACTGTAATTAAACTACAAGTAGGCTAAACAAGCCTCACGTGCCAACACGTGAGCGTCTATAAATAGGCGCTGTAATTAAACTACAAGTAGACTAAACAAACCTCACTTGCCAACACGTGGCACCTATAAATAGGCGCTGCAATTAAACAACATATAGGCTAAACAAATCCTCACGTGTTAAACACGTGAGCGCCTATATGCAATGCATATAGGTGCTGCAATTAAACTACAGATAGGCTAAACAAAGCCTCACGTGTTAAACACGTGAGCGCTTATATGCAAAGCATATAGGCGCTGCAATCAAACAACAGATAGGCTAAACAAAGGCTCACATGCTAAACACGCGAGGACACCTCCTTACGTAGAATTAATTCTACTTAATGAACTGTTGGATCAAAGATCCAACGGTGATTAAATATAGAATTAAATTCTATTGGGAAGAATATTTTCTGTTAAATAGAGAGTTAATGGATCAAATATCCAAAATATTTTCTATATCTTTCTAAGCAGATAAAGATTATACTCTGTTAAATTGAGCACTCTTGGATTAAAAATCCAATGGTGATTAAAATATCACCGCTCGATAGAATTTTATTCTATATATGGGAGAATATCCCCAATCTTGTAAAAAAACAAGAACAATATCTTCTGTAAAACAGACGTCTTTAGATCAAAGATCCAACGGTTGGTAAAATTTCCCAAATCAATTCTGAGACCAATTAAAACAATTGGGATCTTTCAATGAGAGATTTTCTCAGAATTAAAAAAACTTCTCTCCACTGTATAAAGAACCCGAAACTTCAAGTCTCAAAGACAGAGACGTAGAGAGAGAGAGAGAGAGAACTCCCCAGAGACTTAAAAAAAGGAATATACAGTGAGCTTTTGAGGAACATGAGAATTTAATTCTCAAAGAAAAGACCCATTTCCTTGAAACATTAGGTAAAAAGAAAATGCCTCTCCTTTGCTTATCTAAGGGTTTAACCCTTCATATAAGAACTCGGTTCTTTCCTCTGGTTGAGATTTGCAGAGGCAAATCTTCCCACAAGTTGAGAATTTAATTCTCATCAGGGAGATTTTGCTCTGCAAGATTCAAAATCTAGGGGAAAAGAACTAAGTTACATAAAAAGGGAGAAGAACGGGAACACATAGGAATTTAATTCCTCCAAACATTAGGGTTTAACCTTATATAAAGAACTTAGTTCTTCAGAAAAAAAAATAGCGATCCAAGATGTCCAAGGCCAAATCGTTGGTGTTTAGCACTATTTCGAAGCCTCACGTGTTTCCCACGTGAGTGCTTCAAACGAACAAGGAAAATAACCAAAACTTCCTTATGTGTTTACCACGTAATTTGTTTAAGAGGAAAACAAGTAAAATAAAGAGGAAAGTACAATACTCCAGCATCAATAAAGGAAAAGGGGACACCCACGTGCTTTGCACGAGAACTCTAGCCAAGTGCTCAGCACTTATAAGAAAGGAGGGAGATAAAACCCAAAGTCCATTACCCATATTTGAGGTGCCTCACGTGTGTCACGTGAGCGCCATAAAACACTAGTGTTTAACACCAGTCCAGTGCCCATATTTGGGATGCCTCATGTGTGTCATGTGAGCGCCATAAAACTCTAGTGTTTAACACTAGTCCAGTGCCCATATTTGGGGTGCCTCACGTGTGTCACGTGAGAGCCATAAAACTTTAGTGTTTAACACTAATCCAGTGCCCACGTGAAACACACGTGAGCATTGTATCCCTAAGTGATTAGCACTGTTGGAGACTCAATTTTAGCCCAAATTGGCTAAGTTTTCTGAGGTTAGACCTCTTTGATACTAAAACAACCGAGCCCCTGTGCTCATGTTTTCCCAAATTGACCTTAGTCTCAAAAACGACTAGTGGTCTCCCATTGATAATATCCTAAATGATACTCATCTTATATCTCCTAAGATAATTTTAGTCTCAAACATGACTAACATTTCTTAGGTCTACAGCAGCACCATTTTTCCCCTCAAATATGAGATTTGGTTTAAGGGTACATCTCTCCACACCTCTGATATATGTCGTTGTAATTCTTCAACCTCTTCAGAGAGGTGGCGGGTCCCGACAACAAACAACTCGTTGATGCACTTCTAAATTGACGTGCACACCTCAAATCAGACTTCACCCCAAATTAGGCACATTCCATATCAACAACATTGTTCATCCTGTCACGTAACAAATACATGTGCGCGCAAGATGGATAACGGACCGAGACGTTCTTAAACTAAAATCTCACATCCAAAATAGTGATCAACGGACCGAGACATCCTTAAACTAAAATATCACCTCCAAAATGGTGATCAACGGACCGAGACGTTCTCAAATTAGAACTTCTCCTTCAAAATGGCGATAATGGACCGAAACGTCCTTAAACTAAAACAATAGAGCCCAAATTCTCTTTTGTTGGATCTGAAATAAAAATTATTCTGAAATCTCGTTAAGTGGATCTTAGTCTCAAATTGGACTAATGTATCCTTAACAAAAACAAATTGAGCCTCCAAATACTCACATACATTTAAGTCGATCTTAATCTCAAAATAAATTAACGATCCTTAAATAAAAAAACCCCAAATCTAAAATATACGGCTTTGGACTAATCCACGCTCTACGAGCGACAACATAAATTAGTCTCCGTATACAATCCACAGGCAACCTAAACAAATAAAAACACACACGACACGAAATGAACTTCTGGAACAGGAGAAAGTGGTTATCGCGATGTGATAACGTAATTAACTGCAGGGGCTTGGTGTAACATTTTGAAAATTTACAAATAAATAAAATTAATTAATTAAATAATAAATTGTTAATTTGAAAAGTTATTAAAACAAAATAGGACATTTTCATAAGTAGTATGTGAAACTAATTAAAGTTAAAATTTAGTTTGTAACATTAGTAAATTTCTAGGGTTTTAGTGGGAAATTTAGCTTCATTTTAATAAGAATGGTGTTATATAATAACATATGTAGTGAAGGGTCTTCGTGTAAAGTTTAGAAAATTGTGTAAACTTGGAAATGTTGAGGGTGAGTGAAAAAGGGTTAGGTAATGTTTTAGCTCAGAAATAACCACAAGACACCACAACTTGGAGTGATAAGGTATGGACACCTCCTTCTTGCATGCACACCTCATGCACACTACCTCCACCTTGCATGAATGCCCATGGTTCATCCTAATGACACATCCTCCTTCCTCCATGCCACCTCCTCCTTTCTCTACAATAAATACTCGCACATATTCTTATCTTCTAACATAAAACACTATATCTCAAACTGAGCCAAACACCCCATCCCCCAAAATTTAAATCCTTCATTAAATCAAAGAAAAGAAAGGAGAGACTAAGTACTAAAGATCACTATCACCACCCTCTGGCTAAGAACTAGGAGCTTTTGCATCTTAGAGGAAGATCTTCCAGCAAACCTCTGTAGGTATAATCTTTAATCACTGTAGGATTTAATTCTGTAACTGTTGTGTTTTAGAAATCGGATATCGTATTTTGATAAGTTTAGCCTCTGTTGGAATCTGCTCTAGTTTAGTTGATAAATAAAGTAATCAAACAACTAAATAATCTTATATACTAGACCTAGAATAAACCATAGGAAAACGACCCATGAACCTTGGATTTTGGCCGGTGACATGAAGGCAAAATCCGAGCTCGCCGGATTTGTGAGGGAATTAGGTGTTGTGGGTTTTTGGGTATCTCTCTGTAGGTGTTTGGGTATGTTTGGTATTGTTTAAATAAGTTAATTTTTCAGTAGGTTAAATCTGTAAGCTAATATCAGATTGGGGGTAAAATTCTATATACGATACGTAGCATGTTTAGTTGTGCAGTAACATAAACTAGGTTTTTGTGTAAATTTAGCTATTGTAATTGAATCTGGAACTAACAGGTATAATTACTAGAAAAACTAGCAAGACCAAGAGTATAATAAGACCACTAGAAGACACCACCTAAGACCCTATCCCCAAACTCCTTATTCCATCCGGCGACACACACCAAAATTCCGGCGACGCCGGCCATCCTATGGCTTTTGGTGTTGATTCTTCTTCTGTAGGTTTGAGTTGGTATTTTACAAGTCTCTGTATTGTTTGTGTTATCTAAATATTTATATAGTAAAATCTGGGAACGTTTTAGAAATGGTTTTATCAAATTTCAGATATTTTCGATACGGAGTTTTCGTATTTTGATGTTGCGGCTGAACCGTTAACGTTTATACGTTAACGGCAGAATTATATTGTCGTTTTGGGTTAAGTATGCTGTAGGTTCCAACCTAAGAGCGTTTAGCTTGTTGTTTTGGTTTTCGATATGATATTTACATCGATGCGATTTAAATACGAATATAGGTACGATTCGAGAATTCCGAGACGGGGTTGGCGATGTAGCAGCGTGGATTCAGCGAGCTTTTAAGTTGGTGAGTAGATTTATATCTACAGGGGAAGTCAGGTGGATGGCGTATAGCACCCCCGCAACCTTATAATAGTATTACGATATCTAGTTAGCTTAGTAATTATTCAAGATTATTATATAGTATCACATCTAGTATGTCCTTCAATTGCATATAGTTTCATGCATGGTTTTAGATGAGATACAGTAATACGATGTGAACATGGTTTGGTGGATTTGTACGAGAGATCATGCCATACTTGAGATGATACAGATACAGTGATACGATATGGATATGGTTTGATGGATTTGTACGAGGGATTACACCATACTTGAGATGATACAGATACAATGATATGATGAGATATTATACAAGAAATTATACGTATTGGAAATGATGAAATTCGTATGCCGAATAATGGCCAATTTATCCTTTGACTCGTAGAGTTAGGTTATATTCTGTTTAGGATGTAATACTTGTGTGAGCTATATTTTTTTAAAAACTACGATTCGTTTGTCTTTTAAATAAAATACTAGGATACGTGCCAGTTTCTGAAACAAATATCTATTTTAAATTTAGGGCAGCTTCCTTATCTCAAACTTAACGTTTCGATCATTTCTAAAGATAATGGTATAGCTCATAGAAAGTAATTACAATAGTTACGTTTAGATTACTTTACATGTTTGCATTATACTATCAATATTATACGTTTCTGCCTTACGCACACTCTGATAGAATACTGCACAAATACCAATGAGTACTATGCTGCACAAACACGTGAATATATATTACACTACACCTCATTGGTACTGCCATGTCACTTTAGAACCGTTCTGTTATATATGTATTAAAATAAATAGGTTGTTACACCGTAAAACACTGGCACAAATACTAATGATTGCCAATTTGCACGAGCACAGACACACATGCTACACTACACATCATTAGTAGTACCATGACACAGTAGAATTGAAATCTATGTTTATGTGATATAATTACGTAGTCTTCTTTATTCCTGTTGTAAATTATGAATATTACTACTATAAATGCTGTATTTGATTCTTTGGATTTTCTGGGTATTTTACTCCTGATGATATATATCGGTGGTATGGGACACTGTTATATATATATATATATATATCATCAATACAATCAAGGTAAGTTTCTTATTCCTCACTTGATATTTTTGATATGATGAGTAAACGTCCACCATGAGTTTTGTGTTTTCTGATTTTGATATCCGAACCAAGTCGGGGGTCATACGGTTGCGGATTTGTATGTTATCCAGACTGAGTCGGGGGGCATACAGTTGGATACATGGTGGACCCGGTCGGGGCCGAGGGGCAGGATAGCCGCATTATAGGCGGGGAGCCTAACGAGAATACTCGATACCGAAAATAGAAATGAGCACGGCAGATATCCAGGAGATACTGACCGGGGTTCGATTGGGTACAACGGATATCCAGGGGATACTGATCATAGCCAGGATATCGGGCGACGATCATCTATTGAGATGGTGTCGACGGTATCTGCATTTACGTGTCGATGATGGACACGAGAGATTTCGGATTTCTATGTCGATGTCGATGCTGGACATCTATATATATATTGATATGATCATTATCATGAGGTACACAGTTAGATATTATTTAGTGGATTCAACCAGGACTGATCCGGGGGACAGTACCTGCAAATATTTGTACAAACATTCATATACAAAAATGGATTCCAACACGAACTATAGATTCATGATTTTGACTCATATGACATTGAGATATTATACTTAGGATTGCATGATAGTTAGTATTGCACATATGCATATCATGTAGTATATTGGTACAGATTATGATAGGACTATACTTATGACCTAGGTATCGTCATGCATGTCGATTTCTACCTTTAGATGTACTTTTATTCACTAAGTTGGCAACTCATCCCCGTTATGCCACAGTTTATTGCAGGTTTCACCGCTTGGATTATCAGCGGCTTTGGCACACATTCTTTTCGATGATTGATTGGTAAGTGGGTTATTATTGTATCGTAGTCACTCTTGATTATTCATATATTCTTGTATCTAGTGGAAACTCCATCAACTTAGAAATGGTATATTGTGGACTTAGAAGTGAGACTTAGAAATTATGAGGTTGCACTCTTTAGAGTCGACTTCTGATATAGATCGTTTGGCTGTTCCGTCTCTTGGACGTGAAAGCTAGCTCCCGTTGGGATGCTATTTTATTGTTGTAGTGTATCGGGTTTTTATATAAAATTTTCAAAGGAGGTGCTGTTAGATTTAAAAAACGCCGTAGATGTTTTTCAAACATACTTAGTTAAATTTAAATGTTATTTAAACTGATTCCATCTAATGACTATTTTAAACTCACCTCCAATATTTTCAAAAGGGTTTAGATTCCGGGTTTCGGCTTACTTGAATCGCGTCGACGTCTTTAGATGTCATGTGATTTAAGTGCCGGTCACGTGCCACATTTGGGTCGTGACACTTGGCCTGCAGGGAAGAGCGTCCCCACAATCAAAACCCCCCTCACAAACGAGGGGGAATTTGACGAAGTCTGCTACAACGACCACATCCATCCAAACCTCCGATATACGGTGCTATAAATCAACTTGGTATCTTCGGAGAGGTGGAAGGATACATCCAAATAGTATCTGCCCCTAAAATTTAGGCCAGACGTCCTAACGTCCCGGTCGCGTCTTTCGGCAGAAAACAGATTCTGGCATGCCCGGTGGGACATTTTCCTCTTTCTACTCCACACTTCGTGTGTCGTGTTTCGCGAAAAAAATCGCGGTTTGCTATGGTTGCCCTTAGGTTTGAGGTACTAAGATTTGGTGTCTTGCTTCTATGCAGGAAGAAAAAAAAGAAAGAAAGATCAATGGTTTCAAGCTGCACCAACTGCAATAGCAACTTCCGTTCCTCCCCAACTGAAGGAGTGACATATGAGCACAATACGGCCTCCATTTTTTCAATGCCGGTAGGGCAGGTGACTCAAACCACCACTGGATTGTTCTTCGTGACCATGCTTCCGCTAGCAAGCTTCAGCGCCCCAGTGCCACCACAGGAAGCTTCCAAGAAGTCCGTCTTCGATCGAATTGCAACCACCATGACCCCTTTCAATGGGTCGTCCAAGTCTGCCACCTCAGTCTTCAACAGGCTGAGCCGAAACTCAAGTGGGCCCGCAAAGAGGCTCGTGATACCTGAAGGGGCTATCCCAAAATGGATAGTCCTCACAACTCCTCCGGCAGGTGAAGGCGTCAAAGGTGCTTCGCCTACCAAAAGATCAGCCTTCGAAAGATTGGTCGTTCCCTCTCAACGGACGTCGGTCTTCGACAGGCTGGCACCAGTAGGAGCCTCTAATCAAAGCCTGGGGCACGACGGAGCCGCTTCCACAACTGAGTTGGTCCAATCCGTAAGACACGCTCGACGTCGCTACTGGCGCCGAGTGAGAAAGGATGGGAGAAACTCTCCCTCTGGACTCACCCCACCAGCTCCAATGGTGGAAATTAACGCTGCTGATCCAACCGGGAACAACTTTGAACCGCTTAGGAGGGTGTGAAAGAACTCCCCAACCGCGGTGTTGAAGAAATCTCCACTTCCTGCTAAAAACATGATACAGGCAAAACCGAAGCAGTCCCCTCAACCGCTCTTCTCCCAAATCCACAGGGTCTGGCGGAAAGTCCAGGACTCTGTGATCAACAAAAACCACTCTCGTCAACCGGAGAAAATGAAGGTTCGACAAGAGGAAAATCATCCTTCCACCATACAGCGAAGGCCTTTTTTCATACAGGTGCCTGTTACAATGCCTGTTACAACAGCCCCTTCAACTTTGACCTCTCATAAAAAGAGAAGGCCAGAGGATATCCCACCGCCGGCGGTAAATTCCAAAGGCAATGGACCCAAACGTCCTAAGTCTGGGGGCATGATAGTGCACACGATTTAAATGGCATCCGGAAAAGAGAAAAGCCATACTTCCGTGGGTCATCGACCGCAAAATTGGTCGTTGATAAAAGCTCAGGAGCAGCAACAAAAGCTCCAGAAGATGCTGACGAAATTGGCAGCACTCACCGGGTAGAAAGAAAGTCCGGAAGCGGCGTCTGAACAGCGCCAGGAGCAGGAGACCGATACAGAGTTCCTGCGAAGGGTGCTGGAAAGAAAGGATAAGGAGGCCGCGGAATAGGTTGCTAATATAAAACAGATGGCGCTCCTGTTCCAAAACATGGTTGGAATGATGATCCAGCCAGAACCTCCAACTGAAGACCCGCCGATAATCATCGAGGACAATAGAGGGGAAATATCAAACCCTCTTCCAGCTTTATCAACAGCCTGGGAAGAAACGATCTCCAAAGCTGCCCTTGATGATTACATAGCTCAACAAATACGAGCTCATTAGGCAAGTGAAGCGGCTGGCCAAGTCGTCAGAATACCCGCCAGGATATACGATCCTCAAGTTCCACGTGTATAAGGGGACATGCAATCCGCATTAGCACGTCGCTTAGTTCAGAGCTCTATGCGGCAATACTGGAGGCGATGACAAATTGCTGCTTCGCCAGTTCGTTGGCAGCCTGTCAGAAACGGCGTTTGAATGGTACTTGGAGCTCCCAAATGACTTCGTCAAAACATTCACGGAAATGGAATTGCTGTTCACGCAACGGTTTGCCAGCGCAAGCGAGCGCACCCCGATCATGACATTAATCAACGCCAGGGTGAAGCCAGGTGAGACCTGGGTTCAATACGCAATCCGGTGGCGGAACCTATGGTCAAAATGAGAATAACGCATCGAAGAAGCTCCTGCCGTGGGCATGTTCATAGGGACTCTGGCAACCGTGTCCCAGTTCATGACGTTCTTTAAGACGACCATCTTCCAGGATCTGATCGACAAGTTGGCCCAAATGGACTAGATGGGCCACGGACCTTCCTCTTCAAAAATGGACCCTCAGAATGCAAAGGGTAAAGGGAAAGCGGCCTTCGCTGCCAACACTCAACAACAACCGAGTGACTCGAAACCGGTTGCTCGCCAAAACAACGCGCATCCGCGCCATCCATGGAAGAGAAGCTAGAACGTGCTTACTCGTTTCCCCGTGATAAAACGAGGAGACTGTTTGAACTGGCAGTGCGCAACAAACTCATCACTCTGCCGGACCCAAAACGTCCACCGCAGCCCGGTGACGTCAACAATCTCAACTACTGCTCCTATCACCGAATGGTGAGCCACCCCATTGAGAATTGCTATATTTTCAAGAACTGGGTCAAGGACTAGTACCGTCAAGGGAAATTCGTGCTGTCAGAAAACTGGAGGGTGAACCTGCCACAGAGGCACGCTTAAAAAAAGGTGGATACGCCGGGGGCATCATGTTCGTTTGTGGAAGAAGCTCCGTGGGAAGTTGTCCTTTCAGCTAAAACCAAAAGAATGCTGAAGGATCTTCAAGCATGTTCGGAAAAACCTGCTGGAGCCCGAGATCATTGAGGGGATGCTGAAACCGCGTCCCACACCGAAAACTGCTAACGATGGGAAAAACACCCAGGTCAAGCCTTCAAAGTCTTCGAAGGGAAAGAAGAAGACCAAGAAGCCTGTGCATCCCGACGACAAGCGCATGGACCTGCAAAAGTACATCGACGCTGTTCCCTTATAAAAAAAGGTGTGAGGGAAAATTCCCCACTAAAACAGCCCCACTACTAGGCTAAAAGCCTCACGCGTTAAACACGTGAGCGCCTATATGCAAAGCATATAAGCGCTGCAATCAAACAGCTGACAAAATAAATAAGCCTCACATGTTGATGTAAGGGCACTTCCCTACATAGAATTAAATTCTACTCAATAAGGAAACGTTGGATCGAAGATCCAATGGTGATTAAGTATAGAATTAAATTCTATTGAGCTTTTTAAATGAGAAATGATATTTTCTGTTAAACAGAAAGTTGGAGGATCAAAGATCCCAAGAGTTGGAAAATATTTTCCATATCTTTCTAAACAAAGAAAGATTGTACTCCGTTAAATCGAGCATCCTTGGATTAAAAATCCCGGTGATTAAAAGTCACTATTCTACAGAATAAGATTCTACATATGGGAAAATATTTCCCCGGTCTTGTTAAAAACAAGAAAAATATGTTCTGTAAAACAAAAATCCTTGGATCAAAGATTCAACAGTGGGTAAAATCCCCAAATCAATTGGAGTCTCTCAATGAGAGATTTCCTAAAACTAATTAACAAACTTCTCTCCACTATATAAAGAACCCAAGACTTCAAGTTAAAGAAAAAAAGGAGAAAAGATAGAGACGATGGCGGAAAGAGAGAACTCCCCAGAGACTTAAAGAATATACAGTGAGAGAATTTAATTCTTAAAAGAGAAGACTTGTTCCCTTGAAACACCAGGTAAAGGAAAAAACAAAAAAAATGTTCTTTGCATCTTTAAGGGTTTAACCCTTCATAGAAGAACATAGTTTTTCCTCTGGTTGAGATCTGCAGAAACAGATCTCCCCACAAGTTGAGAATTTAATTCTCATCGGGAAGATTTTGTCATGCAGATTCAAAGCCTAGAGTAAAGAACCGAGTTCAAAGAGTTTAACTCTTAAAATAAATATATGGGGATTTAATTCCTCCGAAACTAGGGTTTAATCCTATAAAAAGAATTTAATTCTTGCAAAGAACAAAAGGAGAACTTGATTCCTTAGAACCACAGAAGAACAGCCTGGTGATTCGTTAGTGTTTAACACTATAACAAGACCTCACGTGTTCTCTACGTGGGTGTTTCTAATGATCAAAAAGAAAACGGCTGACACTGCCTCACGTGTTTCCCACGCGGGTGTTTAAAAGAGGAGCACGGAACACTTCTTAGGACAGTCACGTGTTTTTCATGCTACCCTCAATCAAGTGCTTAGCACTTCTGTAAAAGGAAGAGGAAATAAGATAGAAGGTATTACCCCCATTTAGGGCGTTCACGTGTTTCACACGTGAGCGCCACAAGAATCAAGTGCTTAACACTTATATAAAAGGGAGAAATAATTAGGCAATACCCATATTTGAGTGCCTCACGTGTGTCACGTGAGCGTCACACAACCCTAGTGTTTAACACTAATCAGGTGCCTCACGTGTGTCATGTGAGCACCACAGAACTTTAGTGTTTAACACTACTCCAGTGCCTACATAGAATGCACGTGAGTATTGTATGCCTCAACACTTAGCACCGTGGTGTAATTATGGAGACCCAAATCTAACCCAAATTGACTAATTTCTTCCAAAGTCAAAACCCCTTTGTGTTCATCCTTCCCCAAATTGATCTTAGTCCCAAATATAATTAATGATCTGTCAAATGATGATATCCAAAACAAGGTTCATCCCACATCC
Source organism: Agapanthus africanus (assembly GCA_030015575.1). Classification (NCBI taxonomy): domain Eukaryota; kingdom Viridiplantae; phylum Streptophyta; class Magnoliopsida; order Asparagales; family Amaryllidaceae; genus Agapanthus; species Agapanthus africanus. The sequence goes on from JASDDO010000024.1 coordinate 311,511,470, forward strand.
CCCAAGTTATCTTAGTCTCCAAAAATGACTAATGATTCTTAGATGATCCACCACGATCTTTTCCCTCCAACACGGGAATTGGTTCAAAGGTATATCTCTCTACACTTCTGATATATGTCATTATAATTCTTCAACGTCTTCAGAGAGGTGGCGGGTCCCGACAATCAACTGCTTTTTGGTGCACTTCCCAAATTGATGTGCACGTTCCTAACCAAACTACATCCCAGACTGGATACATCCCACATCCTTGTCGCTCATTCCGTCACGTAACAAATATAAGTGTACACAAGACGGACAATGGACCGAGATGTCCATAAACTAACAACGGAACGAAACGTTCTTAAACTACAACAGACCGAAACGTCCTCAAACTAAATGCTGCCTCCAAAATGGCGACAATGGACCGAGATGTCCCTAAACTAACAACGGACCGAAACGTTCTTAAACTACAACAGACCGAAATGTCCTCAAACGAAACGTTACCTCCAAAGTGGCGATAACGGACCGAAACGTTCTTAAATTACAACAGACCGAAATGTCCTCAAACTAAATGTTGCCTCCAAAATGGCGACAACGGATCGAAACGTCCTTAAACTACAACAGACCGACACGTCCTCAAACTAAACGTTGCCTCCAAAATGGCGATAACGGACCGTAACCTTAAACTAAAATCTCACCTCTAAAATGGTGATCTACAGACCGAAATGTCCTCGAATTACAACTTCGCCTCCAAAATGGCGATAAGGGACCGAAACGTCCTTAAACTAAAACAACAAAGCCCAAGTGCTCTCTTGTTGGATCTGAAACAAAAATGATCCTAACACCCCTGTTAAGTAGATCTTAGTCTCAAATTAGACTAACGTATCCTTAACAAAAAAACAACCGAGACCCCAACTGCTCGTATACATTTAAGTCGATCTTGATCTTAAAATGGATCAACGATCCTTAAATCAAACCAAACCCAAATCTAAAAATATACGGATTTGGACTAATCTACACCCTACGGGTGACAACATAAATTAGTCTCCGTATACAATTCATGGGCAACCAAAAATAAAATAAACACACACGACGCGAAGTGAACCTCTAGAGCAGGAGAAAGTGGTTATCGCGATGTGATAACGTAATTAACTACAGGGGCTTGTGCCTGCAGGGAAGAGTGTCCCCACAATCAAAAACCCCTCGCAAACGAGGGAGAATCTGAAGAAGTCCGCTACAACGTCCGCATCCATCTAAACCTCCGATATACGGTGCCATAAATCAACTTGGCATCTTCGGAGAGGTGGACGGATAAATCCAAATAGCATCTGCCCTCAAATTCAGGCAAGTCGATCCATCCCGGTTCGTCTCCGTTTTCGGCGGTAAACAGACATGCTGGAGGAGTACAACCAGAAGGTGCGGACCCCAGTCATCGAAGAGTTTCTCAACTATATACCTGAGAACGGAGATAGTGACGATGATAAGGGAAATGGCTCGTCGGAAGAAACCGAAGATTATGTAGCAAGTTTCCACATAGTTTCTCATTCGTCATTAAATAACGAAGAAATTCTCACGGCGTCGGAAAGCAACGCAGAGGAACTAGGGGCAGGATCGGTGCCAAAATCCCTGGAGCTGCCAGAAGGCCTAATTGACAGGATGTTAAATGAAGCTTTTCAAAAGAGCAGAGCTGACCGAGAACGTGAAAAGGCCAAGTATCGACGTCGGGATGAAGAAGACACGGCGAGGAAGAGTCACAAAGTACTCCAACCAGACCGAAGCACACCTACGGCAAACAAAAGCAGTTTTAAGACGGAGAAACGGTTCGCCAAAGCCCAGTCAATGGGAATGAAGCTGCCATCTCTCAAGGGAAATATTCCCGGGGCTACATTCCTCAACGGAGAGATTTCACATCCGAACTATTGCCTATATCATCGTAGGGTCACCCATCCCACCGAAGAGTGCAATGCCTTCAAGAAGTGGTGGCAAGGATACGTTGCTCACCAACAACACTTTAAGCGGATGAAGCGCAAAGCTCGTCGACAGCAAAGAAGCGTGACAGATGGGTGTGAAGGAATGGCTGGAAGCTGTCATATGGTTGGTATTAGTTCGAAAAATGGAAAATCCCAAGTTCTTACAGTCGGAAGCGATTCTGAGGAAGAAATAACCCTCGACCCTCTCTTCAAAGAATCCACATCCGGAAAAGAGGAGGAGGAGAAGAACTGTGAGAACATTTAGCTGCGTAATCACACGCTGCCTGAGAAGAACCTCGGGCCTACAAACAAAGGTTCGAGCAAAAGAGACAAAAGGAAGGAAAAAGTTTCTGAGGAAATTGCCCTCGATGATAGAGTCGTCGAAGAGCTCGCAGCCAAGGACCCGCTTAAGAAAAATAAGGTGGATTACAATGTCCTGGCACATCTGAGGAAGATACCCTCACAATTGAGCATATTGGATGCTCTCTTCCTATCCAAAGAAGCAAGAGATTCTCTGATCAGGGCATTACAGGAGCCCGATCAGTTCCAAACTTTCCTTGTAGAAGAAAAGATGAAGGACGAGCTGGCAGAGGTTCATACAGCTGACATTATATTCGGCGATGAAGATCTCCTCCTCGGAACGTGCGAGCATAACCATCCTCTATATGTCACCGGACACTGCCACGACATCAAGATAGGGAAGATCTTGGTCGACAATGGGTCCTCCGTGAACCTTCTCAACGTGAAGGTGCTGAAGGAGATCTGCATGAACGTTCTGCACCTGGCTCAGGACAAAATTACCATCTCTAGGTTTGACTCACAGTCATCACGGACGCTTGGGTCTGTAATATTGACGTTACGCTTTGGGCTACTCGTCACTGACATCAAATTTCATATCATCAACGCCAAGACCTGCTACAACGCTTTGCTCGGCAGGCCTTGGTTGCACGAGTACAATGTCATCCCTTCTACACAACACCAGTGTATAAAGTATTTCAAAGATGGCCTCGAGTACACCGTTACGGGGGAGCTAAATCCATTCTCCGTAAACAAAGTCCGAAAATATGAAGACGCCAAGTATTTCCTACCAGACTTCAAAGACACAGAAAGATGTCATAAACCGGAGAATATACAAAAAGTCGTCACTACTATCCCGATCTTTTGGAGCGATATCGAGGAGGATGAAGAGATAGTCTACTGAGGGCAACCCCAAGGAAACAGGCCTGGCCCATCTGCTCCTATTTTGGTCTTCGGCAGTGAATCTTAGGACGAGGCCAACGCCGTGTTCTCCACTCGCCCATCAACACAAACCGTTACTGGAACTGATCAGAATTTACAAATCACCATAGTTCCGCCACGGCATTGTAAAGAACTTGATGCGCTTGATACGGCGTATAAAAGCTGTAAACTTTCTACGTCCCTCTCAGGAGAAGAGGTGAAAAGGCGATCCTCTTCTACCAATCTACAGAGACTAAAGTAGAGAAAGAAGTCTGGCAAGATGCCAATCTTGCGCTTGATAGGTTTCAACCAATCCGTCTGCCCAGATATTACTTAGAGAGATTGAAAAGGCTATTAAGATGCCAAGGCATACCCTTCAAACAAATCGCTCGATAAGCCCAGTTCTACAACAAGATTTTAGACATTCCCGGGACTCAGTGAAAGATGCCCAACGGGAAGATGGAGACAACTGGGCTCGGATACATTCAGTCCAAGAAATGGGAGCGATTTCATGGCTGCTGCGTCATAAACAGCTCTGGTGAAGAAGTGAACACTCTTTCAAATAGCCGTGACGTTGAAACAGAACGAGATCCCGCTCTAAGAACATTAAGTCCATCATTCGAAGAACAAGTTGACAAGCTAGTAAACGAAGCCTTTCAAAAGATTTGGGATAACTACAGTCGCGAAATGGTTATTTATGAAAAGGCCAGGATGCAACGCCTCAACCGGCAGTCCGCAGAGAAAGAAGACTATAATGCCCTCCATCCCTAGCTCGCTGTATGTCCTCGCAAGAAGGAAAAATCGTGAAATAGAGGCAATAACAGGACAAATAGCGCAAAAAACGTTCGCAAACAACAGGGTATATCTAAGAAGCCACGCTATCAAGAAAAACGTGGTTAGAACCCATCCTTTATCAAGAAGATGGGTCGGGAATACTCTTTCCCTCAAGAAAAGACAAGGAAAATATTCAACTTTGTCATGAAGCATCAAATGATGACGCTTCCGGAGTCTCGGCATCCCGAACAAATAAACGGGGTCTATCATCTGGATTATTGCTCCTATCACCGAGAAATAGGTCATCCTCTTGAAGATTGTTTCGCTTTCAAAGACTGGGTCGAAGACCAATGAAAGTCTACCCTAGCACCAGCAAGGGGTTTTAGTGGCATCAAGCATGCTAAATTTTAATTTTTCATGGTGCTAAGCTAGACTAAACTAGGATACTAACTAGATGATTAGGTTTTAGATTGATATCATCACAAAACTAGCTAAGAGAAAGAAAGCTATACCCTTGAAGATCAAGTCCTTCTCTTCTTAGGCTCCGGGTTGTGGTCCACTTGACTCCGCTATACTCCACTTCAAGCTTGGATGAGCCTCCTCCAAAGATCTTCATGCCAAAGACGATCCACCCGAAGTCTACTTGATCAAGCCATCTCTATACTAAACTCCATTAGTGTAGGAAACACACCACACCAAATGGCTAGTCTAGCGTGGGATGGTGAAGTAGGGGTTTTGTAAGCTCACAAATGATCTCTCAAACTCAATGATTCACATCACATATGAGGGTTTTGAGTTTGGAGATGAGGTGAGAATTTTTTGGAGAGCAAGAGCTCTTGAAATGGCTAAGACATGAAGAATGAAAAAATGAGAGTGAACTCAAATGGCTCTTACTCTCCTCACTTATTCAAGCATGGAATTAAAATGCAATAAGAAATTGCAACCATGCTTGAATAGTGAATCAAGAGTAATATACAAATAATAAAATCCATGCCTTACCCATTCCACAAATATCTCCACATATTACACCTCATTTTGTATTTTCTAAAAATAGAAAAATACATGTCATGCTTCATATATATATCAAATATATATATATATATATATTTATGCTAATGATATTAGTTAATACATAATTATATCAAATATAATTTATATCAAATTATTAAATCAACAATTGATTTAATAATCCGGTTATATCGCATATGACCAACTAATATCATTTATCTGTTTATCACATTATCAAATCAATACTTGATTCGATAATCTGGTTATATCACATATAACCTAACCGATAATAAATAACTGCCAGATTACAATACGGTATCACATACTTGTATTTAATCAGGCCCACACACATATCAACAAAATATGCCCTACTTCGTTTCGCTTGAACCAGGAAACTTCTGTATGGGACTCTAAAGACTCGTCAATACGCCAGCAGTAGGTGATGATCACATCAGTCACTCACAAGCCGTCAGCGGTACTAGCTAGATGTAACGGCTACCCGGGTATTGAGCGATATGAAGATCAACAAGCAAGCTCATCCATACTCTCTATGAAGCCTATCAGTAACACTACTGTACAGTCCGGTCTCTTCATTTGATATATCGCATATCATGTCTAGGGGTGGTAAACGTCTGACCCCGGTAACGTGATAAGTCATGCCAATGTTTGGCCTATATCTAAGGGTGGTAAATGTCAGACCCCAGTAACTTGATAAGTAATGCCGATGTCTGGCCTATAACGGTTCGAGAAACTACTGATAACTCTTATCAATAAATCTCAGCAGTAGCCCTAGCCAGGGACTTCCAGTTATAGCCAATCGAGCATAGCGCAACATCAACCCCAATACCGGGAGAGAAGAAACCCTTCTTATCGCTCATTGCCTCCATGTGATTCGGGACTGTACCCAAAATCTACCTGTTTGCACATCTCCTTTGAGCGTGGTAAGGAGGAAATCATAGCAAAGTGGGAGACACACAAGACTCTATGACGATCTCGGGTCTACAGACTAACCTGTACCAGTGTCACCAGAGGACTGCTATCTGACAATAGGTATAATACCAACTAGGAGTCCTCGGCGAGTCCTGTTCGGTGTACCCATTCTCCAATGAGCACCTGTCTACAATCTTTGATGTCATACACCAATGGTTGTGGGATCAACCATCGCCCTCTAAAGGACAAGAAATGTACACATTAGTCTACTCTGGAATATCGATGCCCTAGTCTCGATATTCCCTTGACTAGGAACTGATTAAAAGATGTACTTTTGGACCACCCTGGCCCCACTAGTATGATCTCATCATAATCGTGGTAGTCAAGTACATATCCTAAGGGTTTTATCAACATGTGAGAGCAAGACAGTAAAAAATACCAACCAACATATTAAGATAAAGAGTAACCAGATAGCATACTATCATGTCGAGCAAGAAAGTCCTCTATATATATGTCCAAGCATCCACTATAATATACATCACATGTACAATAATGGCCTCTAGGGCATACATATTCCTAACAATCTCTCACTTGCACTAAGGCCATGTGTTGTAGTATCTCATACCCAACATCCTAAAAAGTCTCTCAAACTGTATCCGGGGGAGGGCCTTCATGAATGGATCCGCTACGTTGTCCTTCGTGTCAACTCTCCTGATCTCGATCACCCGGTGATCTACTATCTCCCTGATCAGGTGATATCGCCTAAGAATATGTCTAGATCTCTGATAGGACCTGGGTTCCTTGGCCAAAACCACAGCTCCATTGTTATCACAATACACAGGTACTGGATGCTCAATGGATGGATCCACACCAAGCTCAGCAATGAACTTCTTCATCCAGACAGCCTCTTTGGCAGCATCGTTGCAGCAATATATTCAGCCTCCATCGTCGAGTCTACTACGGTGTCTTGCTTGGAACTCTTCCAACACACTGCCCCTCTATTGAGGGTAAAGACAAAATCCGAGACCGACTTACTGTCATCCTTATCACTCTGGAAGCTCGAATCGGTAAAGGACTCCACCTGGAGTTCACCGTTATCATACACCAAGAAAATTTCTTTAGTCCTTCTCAAGTACTTAAAAATGTTCTTCATAGATGTCCAGTGGTTTTCCCCAAGATCTGATTGATACCTACTCACTACAGTAAGCTACATCTGGTCTGGTACATAACATCACATACATGATAGAGCCTACTGCCAAAGCATAGGGTATCCCTTGCATGCGAGCCCTCTCCAAATCAGTCTTGAGAGACATCTCTTTGGAGAGAGTGATTCCTGAATAAGCGGGTAAATTACCTCGCTTGGAATCTTCTATACTAAACCTCTTTAGTATGGTGTCAATGTACCTGGATTGGGACAATCCCAAAATCCATTTAGATCTATCTCTATAGATCTTTATCCCCAGGATGTAGGAGGCATCACCAAGATCTTTCATGGAGAAATTGTGTGATAAGAAGAGCTTGACCGAGTGTAGCATAGGAACATCGTTTCCTATCAAGAGTATGTCATCCACGTACAATACGAGGAAGACTACCTTACTTTCTACAGCCTTCTTATATATACAAGGTTCATCTATATTTTTGATGAAGTCAAACTCTTTGATAGCTTCATCAAAATAGATGTTCCAACTCCGCGACGCCTGCTTTAATCCGTAGATGGATTTAAGAAACTTGTACACCTTTCCACTACTCCCACTGTCTACGAAGCCCTCTGGCTATGTCATGTACATGTTCTCTTCTAAATCACTATTTAGAAAAGTGATCTTGACATCCATCTGCCATATTTCGTAGTCGTGGTATGCAGCAATGACAAGTAGGATCCTGATGGACTTAAGCATAGCAACAAGAGAAAATGTTTCATCATAGTCGACGCCAGGTTGTTGACGAAAACCTTTTGCTACAAGTCTAGTTTTGAAAGTCATAACTTTTTCATCTACACCAATTTTTTTTGAAGATCCACTTTCTTCCAATGGGTTTTACCCCTACAGGAGCAACATCCAAAGTCCATACTTTGTGTAACATTTTAGAAATCGTTATGCGAATTTTCCGTTAATAGGTAAAATAAACTGTATTTTCCGTAAAAACCCAGAAGTGATCTTTTTTCAGTAGAGAATTAACCGCATCTAGTTTAACTAGGAAATTATTAGTTTGCGGTATTTAGTTAGTCACTTGAAAATTTTAGTTCACTTAAATATTTTTCCTTAATTCAAATATTATTATAAGCTTTTAATTATGCACTTAATTAGTGGTAATTACAAATTTGATTGGGTTAATTATGCTAATGTGAATCCATGCTAATTTAATCACATGATTAAGCACTTTGACTTCTTTACAAAATATCCTAGAAATATCTAGATATTTTGTTGAATTAAAAGAAAATTTTAAATGAAAGGATTAAGAGGTGGCATGATGTGAGGGGTATTAATGAGCTTTAATGGTGTTTTAACCTAGATATTTCCACACTCATCCACAACTTTCCCCATTCTTCCCACTTTGGCTGAGCCCCCCTTGCTGCCCCATCATTTCCCTCACCCCATTTTCATTTCTAAAAGCTCAAATAATTCATAAAAAATCATCAAATAATCCCACAAACGCAAAAACAAATCCATACCCATTATTCTTTAGCCTTAACCAAGCTTGGATCTTCATGAAAGTTAGCATTTTGGAGGCTATTTTGATGATCTAGTTGCATGTTTGTGAATCTAGTGTGAGGTATAAATCCTAACCCTAAGCTTTAGTGTTGTTTAAATACCTTAATCTAGTTATTATATATTTAAATAAATCTTTAATTAGCATGTTTTGGAAATTTTAGAAAGGGTTATGAAGATCAAGTTAGGGTTTTGATTGTTTAAAATGGTTAATTGAGTAGTGTAGAGTTGGAAAACTTAACCTGATTGTGAGATTGTTAATTGATATTTTTCCTAATTTTCTAATTAAGCTTAATTGCAAACTAACTTTTACTAAATCTTATATGGGTGATATTAAAATTGTAGTAAAGGTTTGTATGACCTAATTAAGCTACTTTGTGATGATTGTGATCGCTAGAATTGTTTAAACTTCTAGACTTGAGCTAAAATAATTAAAAGTTACTTACTAGGTTTTTCGGTAAAATTAGGCGTGGATTTCAATTGAAGTTGCGATATTATATATAGTATCTTCCATGATATATATTGTGTTGTGAATGCTCGATCGGTACGATCGGGGTCTAGGCTTGGTGGTTGTGTAGTTTAGCGATCTTAGCTAGGGTTGTGCCGATGTCGTACGCGTTTTGTGCACTAGGTGCACAGTGTGTATATCTTATGGACGTTATCCTTGCGTTTAGTTGTCTTTGTGTCGGTGCAGGATAATTAGTCTTATGTGTTCTGTTTATGAAATTTTAAGATCGCAAGCGGAGACTTTGGATGCTGCGAAGAAAGGGAAGCAGGTGGTTGGATTTTCTTAGCTCGAGACCATCGGTGAGTAGATTTAACATCTACGGGGAAATCGCCCGTATGGCATTATGCGTCAGGGACGGATATGATATTAGAGCTGCATGTTTATACGCATATGAGTTGATTGCGCATGAGCGTCATTACATATTATTAGCCGGTGTGCCTTGACTTGGTACCTTTTGGACACTACACCATTACTGATGGTTCATGTTGCACGGGCACTATATTGTATGCTACACTTACACCGTTGGTAATTGCCATGACACGCGCAACACATACCTTGCTTTAGCTATTTGTACATCATGCATACATACTTACATGTACACCCACATATCTTGCTATAGTTACATATACCCCTATGTGGTATTGTATTGACATTGACATTGAGATGTTGATTATTGTGCTATTGCGTATATGAAATGCATCATACATACATGCTTATATGTAGATACACATATCTTGCTATAGCTACATGTACATCATGCATACATACTTATATGTACACCCACATATCTTGCTATTGCTATATGTACACCTTATATGATGTTGCACCTGATTTTGGAGGAATTGGGAACCGCATGATATATTTAATAACTTGATGCATTTAAATAACGGTTTTCCCTTGATATGCCCATATTACTGTTCTATGTTGCATATATCATGTTTTCATGGATTTACGCATTGAGATATGGATTTCATGTGATTTATGGATTTGAGAACCGTGGGGGTATTTCAAGAATTTATGTATTGTTTGAAAACCCGGTTTCTCTTGATATGATATTTCAGTGCGTCCACCATGAGTTTTCTCGGTTCTGAGACTTGTGTTAGAAACCCGATTCGAGGAGCGGTAGGCACCGTCTGCGGGTACATGGTGGACCCGGTATGGTTCCCCGGGGCAAGAGGTGATTTTCGTAGTATAGACGATGAGCCTGGCAGGAGGAGTACTACCTACCGGTGATTGTATAGAATTCGGCGGATGTCCGGTGGACACCGTGAGTTATGATATGAGATGGATATGAGGACCGATCTGAGGATGCGACGCCAGAGATATGAGGATTTACGTGTCGATGCTGGACACGGGTTTCATGATGTTTCGAGTGTCGATGCTGGACACTCAGGTTCCATGAGATTTACAGATTTGAGGGCCGATCAGAGTGACGGCGTCTGAGGTATTGGGTTTGGGGTGTCGTTGATAGACACCAGTATTTTCCACGATGATGATTCATTGATGATGTTATGTTGTATCCCATACCCATCATTTATTTGATATGTATTTGTATTCATATAGATGCAATACCCTGATGGTGTACCTTGATCATGATTGTTGCATATTTATATTGCCATACTTATGCTATCAGATTTCATGTGATAGATTATCGCTGTTCGTGCATACTTGCGATTACAGTATGATGTTTTCACGAGTTGGAAACTCACCCCCGTTGTGCTACAGTGTTTTGCAGGATTTACCATCAGAGTAGTCGCGGCAGGGCTTCTTATTATCTCTACTTTTGCGGATACCGCTACGGTTGGCTGTGAGGCCTTTTGCTATAGGTGGGTTTGCGGTTATCCGATGATGTTCATTATTAATCTTTTGTATCTAGTACTCTCCATCTACCACTTTATGTATTTTACTTAGAGACGAGTTGTGAGGATCGATGCTGTATTATTTTGTGACTCTGGGTGCCGTGCTCGTGGGAGCCGGTCTTGTTATAAAGTTTTACCTCCTTATGCTGTTTCCATTTATATTTCTTTGCTACGGCGTCGTATATATGCTTGTGGTGGTTGTTTCCGCCATTGGGCATGATTTGCTCCCGTTTGGGGATGTTTTATTTATATTCTATGTTGTACCCGTTTTCGGGGCTAGTTTTTACAAAGGAGGTGTTGCCAAAATTTTTAAGAAAGTAAACTTAAGTTTAAAGATTTTTGCTTGAGATTTCCGAAGGTTTTTAGCTATATTTTCTCCGCTTATCCCTCTTTGGGGTGGTTTAGATTTCTGGGTTTTGGCTTACTTAAATTGCGTATGCCTGTTGACGTCACGTGGTTTAAGTGCCGGTCACGTGCCTAAATTTGGGCCGTGACACTTTGTTGGTGTACATGGATTCCATCTCGGATCTCATAGCATCTATCTATTTCACAGAGTCTCCACTTGTGATGGCCTGCTCGAAACTAGTAGGGTCATCATCTTCCATGATGCAATCATCGCTCTCACTATCTATGAGAAAACCGTAGTATCTCTCAGGTGGGTGAGGAACCCTACTAGATCTGCGGAGTGGCTGGAGTTCGTTGGGTATAATTGGATCCTCCGGTTCCACCAAATCATCAGTTATAGTTTGTGCTGCTGGAACTTCTTCCAGTTCTACCTCATTACCACTAATTTCTTTTACAAGGAATTCCTTTTCTAAAAAGGTGGCGTATTGAGAAACAAATACTTTTTGTTCCTCGGTGTGGTAGAAGATATATCCTTGTGAATTCTTTGGATATCCTACAAACTTACATAGAACTGATATTGCCTCGAGCTTGTCCGGATTTTGCCTTTTAACATAGGCCGGACAACCCTATATCTTAACTCGTTTAAGATACGGCCTTTTTCCACTCCATATCTCATATGGTGTTTTAGGCATAGATTTTGATGGAACTTGATTCAATAGATATGCAGCTGTCTCAAGCGCATAACCCCAAAAAGAAATAGGCAATTCATCAGTACTCATCATAGAGCGTGTTGGGGTAAAAATTTACACCCCGGTTGACCAAGTCAAAATCCAAGTCAACCCCAAGCCAAGTGGGCCCAAGCCCAGACCCAGTGGGCCCATGCCCGAGTCGAGCCCGAACATGAAGCGGCCAGCCTCCTCCACGCCAAGATAAAATTTTTGTAATAAATAATTTTGTTGCATTTTCTTTTATTTTATTTTATGGATAAATGTAAGAAAATGGGCATAAAGCCAAATTTTTGTAAAGCCCATGGCTTATGTACAAAAAGAAATGGCACATGAGCCATGGGATAGGCAAAATGCCATTTTGTGAAGCCCAAGGGGCTATGTGTAAAATGTATGGCCTATAAAGGCAAAGATAATGAAATATCTCAACAACTTTTTCTCTCTCCAAAAAAAAAGTTTCAGATCTGAGATCTTTCTTCCTTCTTTAAGGTTCCAAAACCTTCTTCTTTCTTTTGAATTAAATCAAGAGTTCTACTCTTCTTTTTATAAAATAAATTAGTTTTTCACCACAAAACCCATCAAGGGGAACTCAGATCTTCCATTAGATCTCAAAAAGGAGTGATTTTTAAAATTCCATATCTCTTGATCTTCAAGATCCAGCCAACAGAGGAGGAAGAAGAAGAACCCATTTCCCCAACCAAAACATTTTTCTTTTTTTCAGGAGTTCAACTCCACTAATTTCTCTTTCGAGAGTTTTTGGGGCTAAAAGCCCTCTTTTCCTCCCGCGCGTAGCGCTCGTGCGCAAAGCGACCACGTGCCGACACGTGGTGTGCGCGCTTGCGCACTAGCGCGATGCGCAAAGCGCCCACGTGCCGACACGTGGCGCGCGCACTTGCGCACCAGCACGCTTGCGCTCCCGCGCGCAGCACTCGTGCGCAAAGCGACCGCGTGCCGACACGTGGCGCGCGCGCTTGCACACCAGCACGATGCGCAAAGCGCCCACGTGCCGACACGTGGCACGCGCACTTGCGCACCAGCACGCTTGCGCTCATGCGCAAAGCGCCCACGTGCCGACACGTGGCGCGCTTGTGCCTGAGCGCACAGCGCCCAAGGTGCTGCCCCACGCATCCTTTGGATGCCTTTTCCCCTTTATTCATATATATATGTATATATATACATTTGTATGCAAATGTACACATACACATACTCCGCAACATTCTCCCCCTCCAAAAAATTTTCGGGCCGGGGCGCTGCCCCGAACCCCGCAAGGGGGCTGCTAGCCCCCTTGACCCCCAGCCCGCTATCCGGGTAGCGGGACCCCCGTAAAAACTCTGCGTGGCTCCCGATATATCCAAAACCCCCCTTTCAAAACAGAACACATGCACACCGCACATTGGGTTCGCATGACCAGTTTAACCCGTGAATCGGAGGTTCCCTCGCCCCAAAGGCGAGGGGTAATTAACGGCAGCTTAGTCCGCGGCTGCCGGAGATTCGGATCCCCACAATCATTAAACCCCGGCCTACCCTAGGCAGGGGGAATCTGTAGTACGCCTGACAAGCGCGCGCGTATTCCCATCTCACTGGGGTGACGAAAAACACCCTACAGAGCGCACCATATCTAATAAGGTGTGATTCCTCCGCTCCGATACACCGTTGTGTTGTGGCGTATACGGAGGAGTAAGCTGAGAGAGAATCCCATTCTCTTTTAGATAATCATGGAATTCCCCGCTCAAGTATTCTCCTCCCCGATTAGATCGTAGGATTTTAATACTTTTGCCTGTCTGGTTTTCTACTTCGTACTTGTATTCCTTGAATTTTTCAAAAGCTTCAGACTTGTGTTTCAACAAGAACACATGTCCGAATCTTGAGAGATCATCGGTGAATGTAATAAAGTACGAATAACTATTCCTGGCATGTGTAGACATAGGACTGCATACATCACTATATATCAGTCCCAAGAGTTCAGTAGCTCTTTCTCCGTGTCCAGTAAACGGAGTTTTGGTCATCTTGCCTTTAAGACATGACTGGCAAGTTTCATAAGATGAAAATTCAAACGGATTCAAATATCCATCTTTATGCAACTTAGCCAGTCTTGTCGCATTGATATGACCTAGACTACAGTGCCACAAGAAGGCTTCATTCATCTCTGAACTTTTCCTCTTGTTTGTGTTCTGTACGTTAAGAACTATACTTTGATTAAGAACGTATATACCGTTACATAACGTACCAAATCCAATCAACACTTGATTTTGGAAAATGTTCATAATATTATCCTCTAATGTGAGATTATATTCTTCTTTAGTTAGCAAAGAAACCGATATAATATTGCACATCATCTTTGGTACGTAGTAACAGTCGTTCAGAATCAATGCATTACCAATTAATAATACAAGGTGATAATCGCCAACTGCCTTGGCTGCAACAATTGCACCATTCCCTACTGTTAGGGATTTATCACCCTTTCCCTGTTCTCTACCTTTCTTTAGCCCATGTAACAAATTACATATGTGGGATCCTGATCCGGTATCCAATACCCAGGACGTAGAACAAATTGAAAAACAGTTCTCGGTAACGAAGACACCCGAAGAAGATGCATCGACATGCCGTTTTTTCGCACGGGTGGCATGGGAATCCTGATATTCCCCTATCTCTTGGTCAGATTTATGACAGTCATAAGATAGAGTGGGACCAACGTTCCTTAGTCCTGTATAAAAGGAGGGTTCAGTAAATACAACAATGTTATTATCTTGATTAAGGCGTGATATTGGTTGCTTCCTGGAGAGAGAGAGAGAGAGAAGGAAATGCGTTAGCATGCGCTCTTTGCAAGATTAGATTGGTTATTATCTTATCTAATCAGGATGGCTCCCACTGTTTTTATCAAATCTTCTTTCAAACCATAAAAGGTAAGATTAGTCGGGATTAATTACACCCTACAGGTTCGCTAATCGTTCGGCTAGGCAGGTATTAGTACTATGAGGAGGTTCCCTGTGCTTTCGCACGGACCTAATTAAAATAAACTTCGTTTTCCTAAAGGCATAACTCCGCTGACACCTTTCTAGACACCTGCTGGATTAGCTAATTGTAAATTGCAAAATTCTCCCAGGAGTAACTCTTACTTGCAGTGGGTATCGGGATCCAACTATCATATAGAAGGTATGCAATCTCATTGCAAATTTCAACACTTGAAATTCCCGATAATGGTTTCTACCACTAGCCACTTATGACCTTGAAAAGGTCAACAAATCATAAGCGCTAGTCAAGTTCTACCCGTCATTTCTTGATTGAACCCACCAGCACGACCCTTGATAAGGTCAACAAGGCCGCACGACTACCCTAACCCAATCGCATCACATGCGGACAAATAAGCACTAATCAGCTACCGCACACTACGCCTTGACAAGGTCAACAAACGCAGCACAAATACTAAATAGTACTTATCTGAAATGACGAAGGGTTACACAGGTTTTTAAGAAAACCATGAGCGTAATGAACTTGATATCGTTGTAGAATCTAGTGATTTTGAAAAGGAGTGTTTTTGAGGCTTTTCTAGCTTCGCTAAAGAGGTCACTCCCAGCTGAAGGGGTCTCGGCTCTTTCCTCATCGAATGAGGTGCTGGATACTCATGAATACCACTATGCAAAACAAGAACTAGAGAAGCTTTCAAAAAAAAAAAACCGAGTTGGTTATAGCATTTGCTAGTTTCGCTAAAGAGGTCAATCCCGGTGAAGGGATCTCAGCTCTTTCCTCATCGAATGAGGTGCTGGATATTCATCAAGGAATACCACTATGCAAAGCAAAAACTAGAGCTACTCTTTTTGAAAATTTGATTCTATAACATCTTTAGGTTTCTTTCTTTTCATTAATTTCATTAATGAAGCCCCATCATTTAATGTTTCCTAAACATTACAGAAAAGTGAAACGAAAATAGAACGTATGCTTATACCATCCGCATTCGCCATTGGTCCCCGTCATGCACCGTTAGGTTAATTAACTACCGGCAGAGCGGGGGCTGGACTAGCGCGGGTGCAAAACATAAGCAACGTTTATTATATATCATATATATAATATAACATCCATCTCACGCAGTTATATAATCACATCACAGAACCAAGCAGCAGAAGCAACATATGAAATATTGGATATACTAGGATTTCCTGCTTTAAATTTAGCCAGTAATGTAAAACACGGATTCCACGGTCGTGATGAATAGACAAACCCACATCCTTAGACCCCTACGAGAGCGGCATGTAACCCTACCAATTCTAGAGTTAGGAGACCCGGTCTCAACTCCTTGAGATGGTCTCCCACTGGACTCTAGAACCCGGTTACTTGTGCTCCCCGCCTTGGGTCTATCCTAATGCGGAAAAGTGAATAATATACAACAGTGTTGATATCATCCTCAACTCGGAAGTGTCCCAATAAAAGAATATTACATTGAATTTTACATGAATGAAAATCTAAAAAATCTCATCTCACATAAAACCCCCGGCTATTCAATCACGACGATCCAATAAAACATATCACCAGCAACACATGATATCACATATTATCAACATAACCAAATATGCATATCCCAAATTCTGTTGACATATAGCAACGAGATTTGGGATACCCCACATATTACACTTACGGTCGCAGAAAAGAAATGAAAAACTGCAATAATTAGAATCCGCATTTCCTTAGACATCATAAACGCGGAATATCTCATATTCCGGATTTTATGCCTAACCAGATAAATCTTGTATTTTAGTCTCAAATTGAAAACACTTTTCAATTTCTTAGTCGGGGATTCAACAAGATTCCCGACTATATTATCGAATACTCGTCGGGAACTTTACTAGATGGCCACACCCCCGATGCCGTCGACGAAGTGCACTAAGGCGGAACACCGTGGCCGCAAGCACCCGAGTGGATGCTTGCGGTAACGGGGTTCTCCTACAGTCACTTGGTCAGGGTTGTGAGGCGTGGCTATCTAGCAAAGTAATCCGGCAAGTATTCACGTACTATATGTGATTGCGACGGAGTTTTGATCCAAATCAAAACTCCGTGGCAACCGATTATCCGAGACTAAAAACACTAGATTTACATGTAACTAACTAGTTTTCTCAAAACCAATAATATGTGGATTCAAACCATTGCATCACATATCAAAATAAATCCGAAACGACGTAACAATTACGACTACGAAACACTCTGTATCAGCCCCAATAGAACTGTTAACATCACATGCAAACTGGGATAATCAAACAATACCTGAAACCCCAAAATCTACCGACCAGAACACCCAAGAAAAACGAGGCAATTTGGACAAGGGGGAACCGGCCATGCCGGCCAAAATGGGGATTTCACCGGGTCAAAACCGGTGGAATAGCCTTGAATTTCTCCAATGTTCTTAGTACATCAATTTCAAGTTTCTGCAGTTTAAAAAAATTTCTGAGATCATTTTAAAATTGACAGAAACTTGATTTTTGGGTTTCGTTGTTTCGAAGTTTTTCGGTTTTGTTATTCTAATTGCATCGTCTAATTTTCTAGTTTTGGCTCTGATACCATGAAAGTCTACCCTAGCACCAGCAAGGGGTTTTAGTGGCATCATGCCAAATTTTAATTTTTCATGGTGCTAAGCTAGACTAAACAAGGATACTAACTAGATGATTAGGGTTTAGATTGATATCATCACAAAACTAGCTAAGAGAAAGAAAGTTATACCCTTGAAGATCAAGTCCTTCTCTCCTTAGGCTCTTGGTTGTGGTCCACTTGACTCCGCTATACTCCACTTCAAGCTTGGACGAGCCTCCTCCGAAGATTTTCGTGCCAAAGATGATCCACCCGAAGTCTACTTGATCAAGCTACCTCTACACTAAACTCCTTTAGTGTAGGAAACACACCACACCAAATGGCTAGTCTAGCATGGGATGGTGAAGTAGAGGTTTTGTAAGCTCACAAATGATCTCTCAAACTCAATGATTCACATCACATGTAAGGATTTTGAGTTTGGAGATGGGGTGAGAATTTTTTGGAGAGCAAGAGAGAGCAAGAGCTCTTGAAATGGCTAAGGCATGAAGAATGAAAAAATGAGAGTGAACTCAAATGGCTCTTACTCTCCTCACTTATTCAAGCATGGAATTAAAATGCAATAAGAAATTGCAACCATACTTGAATAGTGAGTCAAGAGTAATATACAAATAATAAAACCCATGCCTTGCCCATTCTACAAATATCTCCACATATTACACCTCATTTTGTATTTTCTAAAAATAGAAAAATACATGTCATGCTTCATATAATATATATATATATATATATATATATTTATATATATCAAAAATATATATTAACACACACACACACACATATTAATAAAGCAATTAGTGAGCTAATGATATTAGTTAATACATAATTATATCAAATATAATTTATATCAAATTATTAAATCAACAATTGATTTAATAATCCGGTTATATCACATATGACCGACTAATATCATTTATCTGTTTATCATATTATCAAATCAACACTTGATTCGATAATCTGGCTATATCACATATAACCTAATCGATAACAGATAACTGCCGGATTACAATACAGTATCACATACTCGTATTTAATCAGGCCCACGCACATATTAACAAAATGTGTCCTACTTTGTTTTGCTTGAACCAGGAAACTTCTGTATGGGACTCTAAAGACTCGTCAATACGCCAGCAGTAGGTGAGATCACATTAGTCACCCAAAATTCGCCAGCGGTACTAGCTGGACGTAACGGCTACCCGGGTATTGAGCGATATGAAGATCAACAAGCAAGCTCATCCATACTCTCCATGAAGCCTATCAGTAACACTACAGTACAGTCCGGTCTCTTCATCTGATATGTCGCATATCATGTCTAGTGGTGGTAAACGTCAGACCCCAGTAACGTGATAAGTCTTGTCGATGTCTGGCCTATAACGGTTCGAGAAACTACTGATAACACTTATCAGTAAATCTCAGCAGCAGCCCTGGCTAGAGACTTTCAGTTATAGCCAATCGAGCATAGCGCAACATCAACCCCCAATACCGGGAGAGACAAACCCCTCCTATCGCTCATTGCCTCCATGTGACTCGGGACTGTACCCAAAATCCACCTGTTTGCATGTCTCCTTTGAGGGTGGTACGGAGGAAATTAAAGTACAGTGGGAGCCACACAAGACTCTATGACAATCTCGGATCTACAGACTAACATGTACCAGTGTCGCCGGAGGACTGCTATCTGATGATATGTATACTACCAACTAGGAGTCCTCGGCGAGTCCTGTTCGGTGTACCATTCTCTAATGAGCACCTGTGTACAATCTTTGATGTCATACACCAATGGTTGTGGGATCAACCATCGCCCTCTAAAGGACAAGAAATGTATACACTAGTCTACTCTGGAATATCGATGCCCTAGTCTCGATATTCTCTCGACTAGGAACTGATTAAAGGATGTACTTCTGGACCACCCTGGCCCCACTAGTATGATCTCATCATAATCATGGTAGTCAAGTACATATCGTAAGGGTTTTATCAACATGTGAGTGCATGACAGTAAAGAATACCAGTCAACATATTAAGATAATGAGTAACCAGATAGCATACTATCATGTCGAGCAAGAAAGTCCTCTATATATATGTCCAAGCATACACTATAATATACATCACATGTACAATAATGGCCTCTAGGGCTTACGTATTCCTAACAACCGGTATCAATAAGGCAAGTTCTCTTTGTCCGACAGTTAGAGGGTAACCTCGCCGCAAAAGCATGCGCCAAAGAGGACCAATACCATGAGGACACGACCATCTCAACGTCAAGAATGGAAGCAAACCCATACCTGCCATTTGGTAACACTCTCAAAGGAGGGAGGGCATGAGACTATAGATGACTCCTTCAGGTGCTTCACAAATGAAGACGAGGATGGGGTGATCTCAGAGTTTCCACTAGCACCAAAAGAGCTGGAAGATGGGATACACACTACGACAGACAACCTGAAGAAAATTGACTTAGGCATGGAGAATGAGCCGAGACCCACGTTCGTCAGTGAGTTGTTGTCTAAAAAACAGGTGGCCACACTAAAGGACGTGCTTATACAATATAAAGATTGCTTCGCATGGAACTATTCTGAGATGCCGGGACTGGATCCAAAAATAGCAGTGCATAAACTGGCTATATCGCCGGACATCAAGCCATCAAACATGTGCCAAGAAGAATGCGGCTCGAACTCCAGATGAGTATCAATACTGAAATCAAGAAACTAATTGACTTAGGTTTCATCCAAGAAGTTCAGTATCCCGACTGGGTTGCCAACATTGTTCCAATGATGAAGAAAAATGGGACAGTGCGCATTTGCGTTGACTTTCGGGACCTTAACAAAGCTTGTCCGAAGGATAACATCCCAGTACCTGTTACCGAGCTTATGACACGTTCACTCATGAGGTCTTCTCCTTCATGGATGGATTTTCATGCTACAATCAAATAAAAATGCATCCTGAAGACCAAAAGCACACTGCCTTCCGAACTCCTCTAGGCATATTCTGCTATAAGGTGATGCCCTTCGGTTTGAAGAACGCAGGCGCTACCTACCAGAGGGAAGATCTTCAATGACCTCATACATGAGATTGTCGAATTCTATATTGACGACCTTATGGTGAAAAGCAAATCGTACGAGGAGCATTGGGAACATCTCAACATAGTTGTAGGGTGTTTTTTGTCACCCCATTGAGATGGGAATACGCACACGCTTGTCAGGCGTACTACAGATTCCCCCTGCCTAGGGTAGGCAGGGGTTTATTGATTGTGGGGATCCGAATCTTCGGCAACCGCGGACTAAGCTGCCGTTAATTACCCCTCGCCTTTGGAGTGAGGGAACCTCCGATTAACGGGTTAAACTGGTCATACGAACTCAATGTGCAGTTTTGTGTTTTGAAGAGGTTTTGGATATATCGGGAGCCACGCAGAGTTTTTACGGGGGTCCCGCTACCCGGATAGCGGGCTGGGGGTCAAGGGTTCTAGAAGCCCCCTTACGGGGTGCGGGGCAGCGCCCCAGCCCAAATTTTTTTTGAGAGGGACAGTGTTGTAAAGTATGTGTGTGTGTGTGTGTATAAAGGGAAAGGGCCTCCAAAGGATGCATGGGAAAAAGCGCCAGCGCTTTGAGCGTAAGAGCGCTAACACCCCACGTGCCAGGAATATGGGCGCTAGCGCTCTGAGCCCAAGAGCGCTAGCGCCCCACGTGTCAGCACGTGGGCGCTCGGACGCTAGCGCTTTGGGCGCTAGCGCCCCACGTGGGCGCTCGGGCGCTAGCGCTTTGAGCGTAAGGACGCTAGTGCTTTGAGCGTTAGCACCCTACGTGTCAGCACATGGGAGCTCTGGCGCTAGCGCTTTGGACGCTAACGCTTTGAGCGCTCGGGCGCTAGCGCCCCACGTGTCAGCACGTGGGCGTTCGAGCGGCAAAAGGGACTTGGTCCCTACAATGGGAGTTGTACTCCCAAAAAGGAGCACTTATTATTTTGTGTGTGTGTGTGTGTGTGTGAGGAGTTAAACTCCTAGGATGTTTTGAAGCTGATGAAGGGCTTCTCCCCTTGAGCCCTAGTTCTTCCCCAAAGTGGGGTTTCTGGAGATGGGTCTCCTTCTTCCTCCTCTGTTGGCAGGATCTTGAAGATCAAGAGATGTGAGATTTTAAAAATCTCTTCTTTTTGAGATCTGATAGGAGATCTAAGCTCCCCTTTGTGGGTTTTGTGGTGAAAAACTATTTAGTTTTGGAAAAAGAAGAGTAAAACTCTTGATTTAATTCAAAGAAAGAAGAAGGTTTTAGAACCTTGAGGAAGAAGAAAGAGGCACATGCCCTAATTTTTGGGGGAAATGAAAATTCTATATTTATTCATCATCATGTTGCCTTATATAGGCTTACATATTTACATATAGCCCCTTGGGCTTTACAAAATGGCGTTTTGCCCATCTCATGGCTTATGTGCCATTTCCTTTTGCACATAAGCTATGGGCTTTACAAAAATTTGGCTTTATACCTATTCATGCATAAAAAATTACATAAAAATTATTTATTACATGATTTTATTGTTGGCATGGGGAGGCTGGCCGCGGGCTCGACTTGGGCATGGGCCCGCTTGATTTGGCTTGGGCCCACCTGGCTTGGGGTTGACCTTGACTTTGACTCGGTCAACCGGGGTGCAAATTTTGACCCCAACAAAGTGCCCCCATCAGTGAATGCACACCGCATATTTGAGTTGTGTGCATGAAATTGATGGATCTTCTTTTGCGTGGAGGCGACTTGCTTTGGTTCCCACTTTTTGGGATGCGCTGCCCTTTTTACGACATGGACGGTCGATGCTCGACGCGTCTCCGAGACGGAGTGTCTGTGGTAGACGTTTCTCTGGCCTGGAGCGATTTGGCTCCCGCTTTGTAGGAGCCTGCACTGCCCTTTTTGCGACATGTACAGTCGACGCTATGATCCGGAGTGATTTGGTCCCCGATTTGTGGGAAGCCTGCACTGCCCTTTTTGCGACATGGACGGTCGATGCTCTGATCTGGAGCGATTTGGTTTCCGATTTGAGGGAAGCCTGCACTGCCCTTTTTGCGACATGGACGGTCGACGCTTGACGCGTCTCTGAGACGAAGTGTCCGTGGTAGACTTTTCCCTGGCCCGGAGTGATCTGGTTCCTGCTTTGTAGGAGCCTTCACCGCCCTTTTTGCGGCATGGATGGTCGACGCTCTGATCCGGAGCGATTTGGTCCCCGATTTGTAGGAAGCCTGCACTGCCCTTTTTGCAACATGGACGGTCGACGCTCTGATCCGGAGCGATTTGGTTCCCGATTTGTGGGAAGCCTGCACTGCCCTTTTTGCGACATGGACGGTCGACGCTTGACGCGTCTCCGAGACGGAGTGTCCGTGGTGGACTTTTCCCTAGCCCGGAGTGATCTGGTTCCAACTTTTTAGGAAGCCTGCACTGCCCTTTTTGCGACATGGACGGTCGACGCTCTGATCCGGAGCGATTTGGTTCCCAATTTGTGGGAAGCTTATACTGCCCTTTTTACGACCTGGACGGTCGACGCTTGACGCGTCTCCGAGACGGAGTGTCCGTGGTAGACTTTTCCCTGGCCCGGAGTGATCTGGTTCCTGCTTTGTAGGAAGCCTGCACTGCCTTTTTTGCGACATGGACGGTCGACGCTCTGATCCGGAGCGATTTGGTCCCCGATTTGTGGGAAGCCTGCACTGGCCTTTTTGCGACATGGACGATCGACGCTCTGATCCGGAGTGATTTGGTTCCCGATTTGTGGGAAGCCTGCACTGCTCTTTTTGCGACATGGACGGTTAACGCTTAACGCGTCTCCGAGACGGAGTGTCCATGGTAGACTTTTCGCTGGCCCGGAGTGATCTGGTTCCTGCTTTGTAGGAAGCCTGCACTGCCCTTTTTGCGACATGGATGGTCGACGCTCTGATCCAGAGCGATTTGGTTCCCGATTTGTGGGAAGCCTGTACTGCCCTTTTTACGACATGGACGGTCGACGCTTGACGCGTCTCCGAGACGGAGTGTCCGTGGTAGACTTTTCCCTGGCCCGGAGTGATCTGGTTCCTGCTTTGTAAGAAGCCCGCACTGCCCTTTTTGCGACATGGATGGTCGACGCTCTATTTGACTGCTCTGCTTCCTGCAGTGTCAGGGGTGAACTTGACTTGCTCCGCTTCTTGCGGTGTCGAGATTGGATTCTAACTTGCTCCGCTTTCTGCGGTGTCGGAGTTGAAGTTGACTTGTTGATTGTGATTTGGGTTGACGTCAGCATCGCTACACTGGAATATGGTGCCAGGAGTGAATCGTTATGTGTCTTTGAGAGGATTTTGGGATTGGTTTCTTGTCGGCATCTGCATTGCTGCACTGGAATAATGCCAGGAGCAACTCATCATTTACTCCAGGAGGATTTGGGAATTGTTTTTTTTATGACATCAGTATCGCTACACTGGAATATGGTACCAGGAGCGAATCATCATTTGCTCTTTCTTATCAGGAAGCGATGGTTTAGGAGATAGGTTTTTAGGTCCCTATCACCTAAGACTTTTCAATTTTGTGAGCCGTAAGGGTCTCACAAAGCATTTTCTCCCTACGGGTCGTAAAGATCCCGTAGGTGTATTTTCTCCTTAGGAGTCGTGGGGACTCCGAAGTGTGTTGCTCCTTTGTGAGTCGTAAGGATCTCACGCGGGAATTTTCTCCTCACAAAATCGAGAGGACTTTGCGAGTGCATTTCATCTCTTTTTTTTACGAGTTTGCGCCCTTTTGGGTTATCACAAACACGCCGACAGTCCTGCTGTTTTTACTCATGGAGCCCTTTCGGGTTTTCATCCGTGCACATTTTGCTTGTGGACATACCATTTTTTTTTCATTTATTTATTTTTTCATTTTTGGTAGGACTTTGAATGTGGTCCCATCGGTAGGAATTGGGAGAGATTGGGTTTGTTTTACGCCAGTGGATTGTATACGATTTTGCAGGATGTATGATCCACACCGTAGGGCCGGAAAAATTTCAGGACTTTGTTGGCGTCTGCATCGCTGCACTGGAATATGGTACCTGGAGCGACTCATCATTCGCTGTTGGGGTATGAGATTTGGAATTTGGTTGGTGTCTGCATCGCTGCATCGGAATATGGTACCGGGAGTGACTCATCATTCGCTGTTGGGAATTTGGTTAGCGTCTACATCGCTACACTGGAATATGGTACTAGGAGCGACTCATCATTCGCTACTTGGGATTTTGGGTTTGGTTGGCGTCTGCATCGCTGCACTGGAATATGATACCAGAAGCGACTCATCATTCGCCATTGCCTGTTGGGGAGCAATGGCTTAGGAGACAGGTTTAGGTCCCTATCACCTAAGGCTTTTCAATTTTATGGGCCGTAAGGGTCCCATAAAAGCATTTTCTCCCTACGGGTCGTAAGGATCTCGTAGGTGTATTTTCTCCTTAGGAGTCGCGAGGACTCCTAAGTGTGTTTTTCCTTTGTGAGTCATAAGGATCCCACGAAGGTTTGTTCTCCTCATGCATCGTGGGGACACATGAGTGGGTCTTCCCAATGGACCATAATTCCAAGGACGAGGACCAGCCGCGTAACTGGTGATTATGGTGGGGCATGGGTATGATGAGAATTATTTGGGCCCGTGGATTGTATACGGTAGTCAATTTGGGGACTAACCGTAGGGCCGGAAGAATTTTGAGAAACTGGATTTTGGTTGGCGTCTGCATCACTGCACTGGAATATGGTACCAAGAGCGACTTATCATTCGCCATTGTTGTTTTTTTTTTGTTTCTGTTTTTGTTGTTTTTTTTGTTTTACCGCGATTGCTCTATCATTTCAGCTTTTCTTACCGCGAAGGTCGCGATCGCCCTATCATTTCGGCTTTTTATTCGCGGTTGCCCTATCATTTCGGCTTTATTTTTCATCTTTATTTTACTCGCTGATTTTTATTGCAAGTTGCCCCATCATTTCGGCTTTTCTTTATTGTTCTTTTATTTACACATTTTTTGTTTATTTACATATATATATATATATATTTACATTCCCAGTTTAACGACTTAAAGGTCGACTGTTCCCAGTTTAATGACGTGGTGGTCGACTGTTCCCAGTTTAATGACGTGGTGGTCGATTGTTTCCAGTTTAACGATGTGGTGGTCATCTGTGCTTATCCCAGCTCCTTGGATTTTGATCTTGGCGGAGCTGTGTTGATGACCGTAGCTCTGTGGCTTGCCGATACATCCGAGGACTGTGAGGTTTTTCCAAGCTTGTATTGGTCCTCTGCCCAATCTTTAAAAACATAGCAGTCTTCAATGGAATGACTCACCACCCTATGGTATGGGCAGTATACGGGATTTACGGTCATATTCATTTCATATGGCCTCTTCGGAATAGGCAATTGCAGACCGTTGTTGAAGGCTTCCTCAAATATATTGCGGACCTCATCCCTCCTGAAGGAGTACACCTTCTTCTTTCTCTCCATTAGAGTAGGTGCCCTTACTGATGCTGGTCTTTGAGGCCGATCAGTCTTTGGTTTGCCCTTTTCAGATAATGGTACATGTCTGGGAGGATTGGGTTCCCGAAAGGCTTCGGTCTCCATTTGTATGAAATCGGCGGGCGTAGCTTGACTGTTTGCTAACATGCCTTTAGACAGTTCTATCTCTCCCGTCTTGTATTGCCTTTCGACCCAATCTTTGAAGATGAAGCAGTCCTCAATAGCATGACCTATCACTCTATGATAGGGGCAGTATTTGGGGTCGTCGGTCATATTCGCTTCCTGCGGTCTTTTTGATTCTGGCAGTTGTAGATCGTTTCTTAGGGCGTCCTTGAATGTCTTGTGGACTTTGTCCCTTTTGAAGGAATAGACCATATCCAGCTTCTCTTTCAGAGGCGATTCCCCTCCGGCGTATGTATCGGAGGGACTGGAGGCTGATCGCGGCCGTTTTTCGCGCAGGCGCTCTGCTCTTAGGTTGAAGGGAGTATCAGTTGGCTGCCTCCGGGTATCAATCCCTGGCTCATGAACCAAAATTTGATTCTGCTGTAATTGCAATCGGGCGACTTGGGTCGCGAGATCTGCCGGGACATTTGCCAATTCGTCGACCTTGGACTGTACCTTAGCTAACTTCTCATCCCTGTCCTGAAGCTGCCTCTATAGCCATCAGAACAATGCTTATTCTGTAGTTCCGGATATGACAACCGGGTCATCCGTATTGCCTGTGCTCAATTCCGCAGGAACCCCGGGCTCCTTTGGCTTATCGGCCTGAGCGAGCTCCTCATCATTTAGACCGAGCCGATGCTGGGTAGCGTCCACCGTATCACCACCCTGGCTGTGAAGCATAGGAGGGTTCGTTTCTTCATGTCCGACCATATAGACAGTATGGACCGCATACCCAGCCATCTCTTTATCTTTGGCGGCTGATTTCGCGGAGCGGTCCGGGCTTTGGAAATTCATAAATTTTAACATGGCCAGAGCCCTAGCCCTTTTGTTGGTTTTGTATCTGAGCCGCTTCTGCCTCATCTTCTCTGCCTTGAGCGCTTGGTAGGTTTCTGCTCTTCGGGAACCGCCATAGGCTGAGTGATGGGGAGGCTTGAGAAGACGCCTAATCGAGCAGTTGTCAGAGGCGCCGCTGGAGCTTGCCTGAGATGCCTTGTTGCTTTGCTGGTGTTGATGACCTTGCCCCCAGTTGGGGCCAAGGAAAGTCGCTCAAACACCGACTTGCGTTTGAGTTGGGGCACCCTCGAGACCATCACATTTGGCCTCTTGCCTTTCGAGGCCGGTTTGACTGTTACCGGAGCTTGAGGAGCTGGGATGGCGTTAGCTGACACGAACAGAATAGAGCCGAATGGTAGCAGTCGCTCTTCCCATTGTCGCCCGAAACTGGCCGGGAGGACCGTCCGGGAGTCCATCTTCATCGTATAGGAGATGGGAGCGGAGTTCATCTTTGGAGACATTGTTGAGAAGTGATTGCTTGAAAACCTGCATGAAAGAGCATTATTTTAGTATAAATATAGATATGTATATTGATTGAGTTCGCATGAACGTTTAACCCGAAATATGGGAGGAGAGGTAGGTCCCACCGGACGTGCCGGAATTTGTAGGGTGTTTTTCGTCACCCCATTGAGATGGGAATAAGCACGCGCTTCTCAGGCGTACTATAGATTCCCCCTGCCTAGGGTAGGCAGGGGTTTATTGATTGTGGGGATCTGAACCTCTGGCAACCGCGGACTAAGCCGCCGTTAATTACCCCTCGCCTTTGGAGCGAGGGAACCTCCGATTAACGGGTTAAACTGGTCATGCGAACTCAATGTGCAGTTTTGTGTTTTGAAGGGGGTTTGGATATATCGGGAGCCACGCGGAGTTTTTATGGGGGTCCCGCTACCCGGATAGCAGGCTGGGGATCAAGGGGGCTAGCAGCCCCCTTGCGGGGTGCGGGGCAGCGCCCCGGCCCAAATCTTTTTTGAGAGGGACAGTGTTGTAAAGTATGTGTGTGTGTGTGTGTGTATAAAGGGAAAGGGCATCCAAAGGATGCATGGGAAAAAGCGCCAGCGCTTTGGATGCCAGTGCTTTGAGCGCAAGAGCGCTAGCGCTTTGAGTGTTAGTACCCCACGTGTCAGCACGTAGGCGCTCAGGCGCTAGCGCTTTGGGTGCTAGGGCGCTAGCGCTTTGAGCGCTAGCGCTTTGAGCGCTAGCGTCCCACGTGTCAGCACGTGGGCGTTCGAGCGGCAACAAGGACTTGGTCCCTACAATGGAAGTTGTACTCCCAGAAATGAGCACTTATTATTTTGTGTATATATATACGAGGAGTTAAACTCCTAGGATGTTTTGAAGCTGATGAAGGGCTTCTCTCCTTGAGCCCTAGTTCTTCCCTAAAGTGGGGTTTCTGGAGATGTGTCTCCTTCTTCCTCCTCTGTTGGCAGGATCTTGAAGATCAAGAGATGTGAGATTTTAAAAATCTCTTCTTTTTGAGATCTGATGGGAGATCTAATCTCCCCTTTTTGGGTTTTGTGGTGAAAAACTATTTAGTTTTGGAAAAGGAAGAGTAAAACTCTTGATTTAATTCAAAAAAAGAAGAAGGTTTTAGAACCTTGAGGAAGGAGAAAGAGGCACAGGCCCTAATTTTTGGGGGAAATGAAAATTCTATATTTATTCATCATAATGTTGCCTTATATAGGCTTATATATTTACATATAGCCCCTTGGGCTTTACAAAATGGCGTTTTGCCCATACCATGGCTCATGTGCCATTTCTTTTTGCACATAAGCCATGGGCTTTACAAAAATTTGGCTTTATACCCATTCATGCAAAAAAATTATTTATTACATGATTTTATTGTTGGCATGGGGAGGCTGGCCGCGAGCTCGACTTGGGCATGGGCCCGCTTGACCTGGGCTTGGGCCCACTTGGCTTGGGGCTGACCTTGACTTTGACTCGGTCAACCGGGGTGCAAATTTTGACCCCAACAATAGTGTTCCAGCGTCTTCGGAAATACAATCTAAAGATGAATCCTCTGAAATGCGCGTTTGGAGTCTCTTCAGGCAAATTCCTAGGATTCATCATACGACACCGAGGCATCGAAATAGACCCATCAAAGATCAAAGCGATTATGGAAATGCCCATGCCAAGAACTCTTAAACAACTGCGGTCTCTCCTAGTAAAGCTCGCGTATATCAGGCGGTTCATAGCCAACCTCTCCGGCAAATGCCGCCCCTACAGCCATCTAATGAAGAAGGGGACCCCATTCATTTGGGATCATAAATGCCAAAGTGCACTGGACAAAATCAAGCAATACCTGCAGAACCCGCTGATACTGACCGCTCCGGTCAAAGGAAAACCCCTTATCCTGTACACAACGACCCTTGAAGGTTCTCTAGGCACGCTATGGGCATAGGAGAAAGATCAGGGAAATGAGAGAGCTCTCTACTATTTGAGATGAGTTCTTCTTGGGGCAGAAAACAACTACCCCCCCATCGAAAAGCACTGTCTGGCCCTGATCTTTGCGATAACGAAGCTCAGGAACTATGCCTTGGCACATGATATTCATCTCATATCAAATGTGGATCCTCTCAAATATCTGATGTCAAGGGCTATACTAACAGGAAGGGTTGCCAAATGGGCCCTCCTCTTGATAGAGTTCTCGATAACATATCGACTCCTCAAGGCAGTGAAAGGTCAGGCCATCGCCGACTTTCTCGCTGAGCATCCGATACCAGCTGATTCTCCCTTAAATTGCGAATTACCAGACGAACACTCGTTCGACACAATCGAACGTGAGGAGGAAGAAAATAATGTCCAATGAGAACTCTATTTCGATGGAGCATCTTCCATGAAGAAGCGGAAGCATACCACCCCTATAATCAAAGCCGAGGTGGGCCTCATCTGTTAGGAATATGTATGCCCTAGAGGCCATTATTGTTGATATAGTAGATGCTTGGACATATATATAGAGGAATTTCTTGCTCGACATGATAGTATGCTATCAGGTTACCTTTATCTTAATATGTAGACTGGAATTTACACTGTCTGTCTCTTACATGTTGATAAAGCCCTTAGGATATGTACTTGACTACCAGGATTATGATAAGATCATACTAGTAGGGCCAGGGTGGTCCAAAAGTACATCCTTTAATCAGTTCCTAGTCGAGAGAATATCGAGACTAGGGCATCGATATTCCAGAGTAGACTAGTGTGTACGTTTCTTGTTTCTTAGAGGGCGATGTTGATCCCACAACCATTAGTGTATAACATCAAAAATTGTACACAGGTGCTCATTGGAGAATGGGTACACCGAACGGAATCGTCAAGGACTCCTAGTTGGTAGTATACCTATCGTCAGATAGCAGTCCTCTGGTGACACTGGTACAGGTTAGTCTGTAGACCCGAGATTGTCATAGATTCTTATATGGCTCCCACTGTGCTTTTATTTCCTCCCCAGCACACTCAAGAGGAGTTGTGCAAACAGGTGGATTTTGGGTACAGTCCAAAGTCACATGGAGGCAATGAGCGATATGAGGGGTTTCGTCTCTCCCGGTATTGGGGGTTGTTAGTTATGTATATGCCCTAGAGGCCATTATTGTACATATGATGTATATTATAGTGGATGCTTGGATATATATAGAGAGGACTTTCTTGCTCGACATGATAGTATGCTATCTGGTTGCTCTTTGTCTTAACATGTAGACTTGTATTGTGATACTGCCTTGCTCTCACATGTTGATAAAGCCCTTAGGATGTGTACTTGAATACTAGGACTATGATGGAGATCATACTAGTTGGGGCCAAGGTAGTCCATAAGTACATCCTTTAATTGTTCCTAGTCGAGAGTGTATCGATACAGGGCATCGATACTCTAGAGTAGACTAGCGTATACGCTTCTTGACCCATATGATGGGCGATAGATGTCCCACATTCATTGGTGTTTGTAACACCCGAGCCCAATAGTACTATTTATATTACAAGTTGAGGGTTATATATTGCTCATTCCAATTTTCCTGGTTTTCTGGTGTTTATTGCTAAATTTTACCCGGTTAAGTCATTTTGGCACATAACAAATTTTAACTCCGAAAATGAAATTTAAGATGTCCATGTTAGCCTACTCGTCGCCACTAGTCGCGTGGTAGCGTCCGCGTGTCGAGATTCCGTTCCGTTTGGCTAAACGGGCAAGTTTGGGCGACTATGCGCGCGTGCAAGTGTCCGACTTGGGGGCATGCATTTTAATCTCAAAACGTCTCTTTTCAAAGTTTGGAACCCGCTTAAAATCCTATAATTTGAATTTGGAACATTTGGGTGCAACCCGGGCGCGATTTGGAAATGTTTCATTTCGCGCCAAAATGGCCCATTTAAATTTAATATCTAAAACTTATATTTAATATCTAAACTACTCAATCCCCTAAAATCCTTCAGAAATTCCTTTCTGATTTTCACTCAGCCAATCACGAGCTCCTTTTGAGCTCGTGGGCCCCACGTCCCTTTTCCTCATCTCTCTCTCTCTCTTCCCTCAATCTCTCCCTCTCTCTCTCCTATCTCTCTCTCTCTCTTCATCTTTTTAAACCCCATGCACGCAGCCGCCATCCTCCTCCATCGCGACCACGAACCCTAACCCTAACCCTAGTCTCGCGATCCCACTGCCGGTTCCCCCGCGACCTCGCCGTCGCCGCCCTCGCCACCGCGAGCCGGCCGCACCTCCTCTCTCCTTCCTCCTCTCTCTCCCGCGCCTGCACCCATCTCCCCGACGCCTCCATTCCCTCACAGACCTCGCCGTCGACGCCACCTACGGTCGACGACGACTCCCGCGGCACCCTCTCACCCTACTCGACCCGACCCCGTCGTCGTTTCCCTCCTCCCCTCGCCGGAACACCCAACACGAGCCCTAACCCATCGCCTACCCCGCTGTTCGCCGGAGAAACGCGCCGGCGACCTCGTCGACACCACCTCCGACCACCTCCTTCTCTCCCTCGACCACCAGAGCCGACCACACTCCTCCCCACTCACCGCAGCACCCCTTTCCAGCGACCCCGAGCCTTTCAGCCGTTCCAGCACCCTCGCCGCGCCTCCTGTTCACCGCCGGTGGGTCCATCGCCGTCGGGCCCGTCATAGTTACCCCTGGTTCTCCTCTGTAAGCATCACTTTATTTCCTTGGTGCAAACCCCGTTGATCTTGTATGTTTATCTTATTGCTAACTTGTTGCCGTTAACTTTTGCCGGAATCCGACCGTGCCGTCTGACGAACCCGACGCTCCAGCGAAGTCCTCTGGTCCGTGTGATCCCGTTGATCTCTGTTGGGACTCGATCCGTGGCCCGTGCTTCCATATCGCAGTTTCTGCCGGCATCGCATCCGTGTTTCGGTTTGCGGAACCGCCGAGGCAAGTATCCGAATACTTGCTTTAACATGCTACAACTTAATCATCATATTATAACCACACAACTATTATAACATCGATACCTTTTATAACTTAGAATTGCTAGTCACGATTATCCGTAACTTTAAATCAATGAAATCATTGCTCGTATTAACCGGTCTGCTATTAATTCATACTTAACTAATCAAACCAAGTAGATCATCCCCACTTCATTTGTTAAAATCACTCATGAGACAATTATTATGCTCAGTTCAAATTCGGGTAACTCCATTACGTATATTATCGATATTGTTTCGTCTTGTGGCTTTTGCACCTCAAAGGTGCGTGAACCGGATTAATAAGAGAATACGAAACATCACCGTGTTTACCTAGATTAATACTATATTTACTGTTTCCTGCTACTGTTCATTATTGATTGTATACCGGTTGTGAGCACTTACCCGATTGCACGACATATTGACCTGACCCTGCTACACCTGTTATATACATACATACCGACTCATCCTGTTGTACCATGACATTACTTGTCCCACGATTTCATGCCTAATGCCGACCAACCTAACCATTCCTGCTGTCGATCCAGACAGACCTACCTTTACTTGACTTTGTGTTGGCATTAGTCCTTGAATACTGAATACCTGACATGACATACATAGTTTGGGGGTATGGGGAAATCAAAGGTGAAACCGACTTGTAACTCAACAGTTCGATACATTGTTCTGATCAGTCTTACGGGCTTGGCCAGTCCGGGAGTGATGATGCTGACATCACTCGTCCATCCTACTACCTTTTACTGCTTAGCAGCACGTCTCGGACTCAGCCCCGAGGGTCATGACCGTGGTCCCGGGCACGCACGGGATACTATTGAGTTACATCGACGATTCATCAATTGGTTTCAAAGACTGTAGAGTAGAAAACCTGATAGGACAATTTAGTCACCATTGCACATTACCCTGCGTGTTACTTCTTATTACTGCTTTATTCATGTTCATGCTTGCATTGTTTATTACCATGTTTATGCTATATACTTGATATCATGACGCGCTGACGTCTGGGTTTTGCATGGCCCAGATCCCGTACCTTTGTCGTCGACCGAGCAGGAGTACTTCAGCCAGCAGGCTGAACAGTGAGTCCTTAGGATTTAGTTTATTTATTGCTTTTCATTTCCAGATGTGAGCCCGCATTATGGGACGTACTGTTCATTCATTGTATTGGATCATTAGCTTCCGCACTTATTGTTTATTGATTCTTGTTATTATGGATTTGGACATGTATTAGTTTAGTTTATTATCTTGTTCTTGATATCCTTACAACCGTAATGTGACTGTGGATGGATACTTCCTACCCATAGGTAGCATGGTTGGCTATGTCACGTGCCCAAACTTGCGTACTCTGGGAAGCGGGGCGTGACATGGTTTTATGGTATCTGAGCCATAGGTTAATTGGGTTGATTCTTTGTAGTTGGGTATTGCACCCGATACACGAATTATAATACCCGTGATTAGGAAACATGTCCTGCCACCTTGACCGTTTTACCGTCCTTGAATCATTCTTCCAGATCATGTCGACATGCAAACTTACTTTGCACTGTTAACTCAAAAACCTAACTTCTTGTTATCTCTAGGACTTAGGCGACTTGGGTGGAGTTAAGTAATTGCGGCTATGATACCGCGGCATAGCTACAATGCAACACTCTATTTAAGTATCTTGGAGTTCTAGCCTTGATTTATATATTGAATCTATCATCATGCTAATGTTGTTTGTTTTGATTTCAGGACCATGGCAGATAAGAATTTCAAGACGTATCAGAGGCGTGTGGATGAAGCCGCCATGTTGGGAGTGATACGCGGGATGTTGGAGAATCAGAAGAGGCAAACTGAGCTGATCCAGCAGCAAGCAGATTCATTTCAGGAGGGTTTGCAGGCTATGCAGCAGTCTGTGAACACCGCTGTAGCGAAGCCAGTCGACCGAGTAGGGACCGTGGCAGATTTCAGACGGTTGGGTCCTACTACTTTTACTGGCTTGGAGGAGCCGTTGCCAGCCGAGCAGTGGCTCGTGGACACGGAGAATTTACTGATTGCAGCACAGATCCCAGAAGACAAGAGAGTTGATGTGGTGCGCATTCAACTGGTGGATTACGCCCGAGAGTGGTGGCTTGTGGAGGAGACCCGCTTGTCCAAGCCAATCAGTTGGGCGGATTTCTCCAAAAGTTTCTTGGAAAAGTTCTTCCCACGGACTGCACGGGAGGAAATGGAGGAGAGATTCATTGGGCTGAAACAAAATGGAGCAGCTGTGGACGTACATGCAGTGGAGTGGACAAGACTCAGCCGTTTCGCTGGACCCTTGGTGGCCAAGGAGGCAGACAGGGCGCGAAGGTTCTTGCGCAGTTTGGATGTGGACATCCAGAGGCAGATTGTCTCCCTGGGTTTGACCACCTTCTCGCAGGTTCTTACGGCAGCCAGAGAGTAGCAGAGTTTATCAGGATCGAAAGGGAACCTTCACCAGACAGCAGTTGCAGCCAGGAAGCCTGCATTTGTGCCTAACCGAGATCATGGGCGCAGAGGTATTCCTGTGGACCGTCGAGGTGTAGCGCCAATGAAGAAGCCTGTGATCGTTGATCGAAGGAAGAGCGTGACTTGTGATTATTGCCACTTACCTGGGCACGTGCATAAGGAGTGTAGAAGAAGACTGGGACTTTGTCTGGTTTGTGGAGCAGCCGATCACGCAGTTGGTGCTTGTCCGTCGAAGCTTCGCACGAGAGATGATATACGGAAGCCTCCGCAGAGACCGTTCCAAGGGCAGAAGCAGCTGACACAAGGACCCAACCAGGGTCGAGCTTTCACATTGACAGCTGAGGAAGCCAAGGCATCAGGAGAAGTGGTTTCAGGTACCTTGCTCGTCCATGGTTTTCCTGCATTGGTATTATTTGATTCCGGAGCATCCCACTGTTTTATGTCATCCAAATTTATAACTACACACTCGATCACCTGCACGACCCTGTCTAGTTTCTGGGACATACACACTGGGAATGGGAAAATCATAGCTAGTAAGGAATGTAAAGATTGTACGGTTGTTGTTTGTGGACGGGAGCTTTTTGCAGATTTCTTGGTGATTGATACGGGAAGTTATGAAGTAGTCTTGGGAATGGATTTTCTTGGCACTTTCCACGCACACATTGATTGTAGGGCAAGGAAAGTAATTTTCCAGATTCCCGGACACCCTGAGTTTACTTTCATTGGAGGAAGCAGTTCTGTCGGGCCAGTCGAGTTTAGGGCTAGGCCGACGAACAATGTTCTTGCGGCTATGGTTGCGGATAGAAATGAAGAGCCGGCAGTTGTCCGCGACTTTATGGATGTGTTTGAAGATATTTCAGGCTTACCGCCGAAGCGAGATGTGGAGTTTGCGATCGACCTTATTCCTGGTGCAGCGCCAGTATCAAAATCTTATTATCCGATGGCACCGGTGGAATTGGAGGAAGTTAAGAAACAGGTGGGTGAATTACTCGAGAAGGGATGGATTCGAAGCAGCAACTCACCTTGGGGAGCTCCAGTTCTTTTGGTAAAGAAGAAGGATGGCACGAGAAGGATGTGCATCGATTATCGAGAATTGAACCGGGTGACTATTAAGAACAAGTACCCGATCCCTCGCATTGGAGAACTTTTTGAGCAGCTTAGTGGCGCGAGGGTATTCTCGAAACTGGACTTGCGATCAGGATATCATCAGGTCCGAGTGAAGGCAGAAGACATTTGCAAGACGGCGTTTCAGACTCGGTATGGGCATTTCGAGTATTTAGTGATGCCCTTCGGAGTGACTAATGCGCCGGCAATATTTATGGACTTGATGAACAGGATCTTTTCACCGTTCTTGGACCAGTTTATTGTGGTATTCATTGACGATATTCTGGTGTATTCGAAGAGTCCGGAGGAGCATGTTGAGCACTTAAGGATCGCACTGCAAACGCTGAGACAGGAGAAATTATTCGCGAAGATGAGTAAGTGCGAATTCTGGCTGGAAGAAGTGAAGTTTCTGGGGCATGTCGTGTCGGGCGATGGAATCGCCGTTGATCCCGAGAAGATTGCAGCAGTTCGAGATTGGCCGGTTCCAAAGAATGTTGCAGAGATAAGGAGTTTTCTTGGACTCGCCGGTTACTACAGAAGATTTGTGGAGAACTTCGCTCGTTTAGCTGAGCCGTTAACCAAGCTTACGCGTAAGGAGGTACCGTTTGCTTGGACAGATGGATGTGCATTGGCCTTCGAGACGTTGAAGCAGAAGTTGATAACCGCCCCTATCCTAACCATACCGGATGATTCAGGAGGACTGGTGATTCACAGCGACGCATCTGGAAAGGGATTGGGATGTGTTTTGATGCAGAATGGGAAAGTCGTCGCCTACGCATCGAGACAGCTGAAGACTCATGAGCAGAACTATCCGACTCATGACTTAGAGCTTGCAGCCGTGATCTTCGCCCTAAAGATTTGGAGACACTACCTTTTGGGCGAGAGAGTTGAAGTCTTTACGGATCACAAGAGTTTGAAATATGTGTTCACTCAGAAGGAGTTGAACATGAGGCAACGCAGATGGTTGGAGCTGATGGCCGACTATGACCTTGATCTTAAGTACCATCCGGGAAAGGTTAACGTCGTGCCAGATGCGCTAAGTCGGTTACCAGCGATTCAGTTATTGACTGCACAGAGAGAGATCATTGAGGAGTTTCGGAGATTCGACTTGGAGGTTGTGCTACCGCGTGCTACAGGACAGTTGATGCAGTTGCAAGTACAATCGTCCTTAGTTGAGAAGATTAAAGCGGCGCAATCGCAGGACCCTAGACTGCAAAAGTTTCGAGAGCAGGTTGGAGCTGGACTACGAACCGATTTACTGATCCATGAAGGTGGTTCGTTGAGATATGGTAACCGTGTGTGTGTGCCAAAAGGAGATGTGCGTGAAGAACTTATGAAGGAGGCACACAGTTCAGCTTACTCTGTACATCCAGGAGGGACTAAGATGTACCGAGATATTCGACAGCATTTCTGGTGGGAAGGTATGAAACGGGAAATTGCCCGCTTCGTGGCTAAGTGCTTGGTGTGTCAGCAAGTCAAGGCTGCACACCAAAGGGTTGCTGGTTTGTTGCAACCACTTCCGATTCCTCAATGGAAGTGGGAACATATAACCATGGATTTCGTGACGGCTTTACCGCGGAGTCCAAAGGGCAACAATGCAGTATGGGTGATTGTCGATCGGTTGACCAAGGCAGTTCACTTTATTCCTTTTCGGGTTGGTCAATCGACAGAGACTTTGGCAGAGCGGTACATGCAGGAGATTGTCAGATTGCACGGAGTACCGGTAAGCATCGTGTCCGATCGGGACACTCGGTTCTTGTCGCACTTTTGGAGGAGTTTACAAGAAAGTTTGGGGACTCGATTGAAGTTTAGCACAGCTTATCATCCTCAGACCGATGGACAATCAGAGAGAACGATCCAGACCCTGGAAGATATGTTGAGGGCTTGCATGTTGGACTTCAAAGGTTCTTGGGAAGATCATCTACACCTGGTGGAGTTTTCGTACAACAACAGCTTCCAAGCAACTATTCAGATGGCCCCGTTTGAAGCACTGTATGGTCGTAAGTGCCGTTCACCTGTTTGTTGGGATGATGTTGGTGAACGAAGGTTACTGGGACCAGAATTGGTGGTACAGACAGTCGAGAAGGTGAATACCATCAGGAAGCATATGAAGGCAGCTCAAGACAGACAGAAAAGTTGGGCCGACACGTCAAGAAGACCTCTAGAGTTCGCCGTAGGTGATTTGGTATTCCTGAAGATATCACCGACTAGAGGGGTGATTCGCTTTGGAAGTCGAGAAAAGCTTAGTCCCCGATTCGTTGGACCCTTCGAGATATTGGAGCGTGTCGGAGAGGTATCGTACAGGTTGGCATTACCGCCGTCATTAGCAGGAGTTCACGACGTGTTTCATGTGTCTCAACTACGGAGGTATGTTCGTGATGAGACTCATGTCTTGGATCATTCGGAGTTGACTGTGCGAGAGGATCTGACTTTCGAGGAGCGACCAGTTGAAATCAAGGATCGAAGAGAAAAGGTTCTCAAGAACAAGGTTATCCCTCTTGTGCTAGTTTCTTGGGGTAATCGATCGCATGGAGAATCCACTTGGGAGCGAGAAGACGAGATCCAGCAGAAATTCCCTCATCTCTTCCAGTAGTTAGTTATCTTGTATTCTTGGAATTTCGAGGACGAAATTCTTTTGTAGTTGGGTATGATGTAACACCCGAGCCCAATAGTACTATTTATATTACAAGTTGAGGGTTATATATTGCTCATTCCAATTTTCCTGGTTTTCTGGTGTTTATTGCTAAATTTTACCCGGTTAAGTCATTTTGGCACATAACAAATTTTAACTCCGAAAATGAAATTTAAGATGTCCATGTTAGCCTACTCGTCGCCACTAGTCGCGTGATAGCGTCCGCGTGTCGAGATTCCGTTCCGTTTGGCTAAACGGGCAAGTTTGGGCGACTACGCGCGCGTGCAAGTGTCCGACTTGGGGGCATGCATTTTAATCTCAAAACGCCTCTTTTCAAAGTTTGGAACCCGCTTAAAATCCTATAATTTGAATTTGGAACATTTGGGTGCAACCCGGGCGCGATTTGGAAATGTTTCATTTCGCGCCAAAATGGCCCATTTAAATTTAATATCTAAAACTTATATTTAATATCTAAACTACTCAATCCCCTAAAATCCTTCAGAAATTCCTTTCTGATTTTCACTCAGCCAATCACGAGCTCCTTTTGAGATCGTGGGCCCCACGTCCCTTTTCCTCATCTCTCTCTCTCTCTTCCCTCAATCTCTCCCTCTCTCTCTCCTATCTCTCTCTCTCTCTTCATCTTTTTAAACCCCATGCACGCAGCCGCCATCCTCCTCCATCGCGACCACGAACCCTAACCCTAACCCTAGTCTCGCGATCCCACTGCCGGTTCCCCCGCGACCTCGCCGTCGCCGCCCTCGCCACCGCGAGCCGGCCGCACCTCCTCCCTCCTTCCTCCTCTCTCTCCCGCGCCTGCACCCATCTCCCCGACGCCTCCATTCCCTCACAGACCTCGCCGTCGACGCCACCTACGGTCGACGACGACTTCCGCGGCACCCTCTCACCCTACTCGACCCGACCCCGTCGTCGTTTCCCTCCTCCCCTCGCCGGAACACCCAACACGAGCCCTAACCCATCGCCTACCCCGCTGTTCGCCGGAGAAACGCGCCGGCGACCTCGTCGACACCACCTCCGACCACCTCCTTCTCTCCCTCGACCACCAGAGCCGACCACACTCCTCCCCACTCACCGCAGCACCCCTTTCCAGCGACCCCGAGCCTTTCAGCCGTTCCAGCACCCTCGCCGCGCCTCTTGTTCACCGCCGGTGGGTCCATCGCCGTCGGGCCCGTCATAGTTACCCCTGGTTCTCCTCTGTAAGCATCACTTTATTTCCTTGGTGCAAACCCCGTTGATCTTGTATGTTTATCTTATTGCTAACTTGTTGCCGTTAACTTTTGCCGGAATCCGACCGTGCCGTCTGACGAACCCGACGCTCCAGCGAAGTCCCCTGGTCCGTGTGATCCCGTTGATCTCTGTTGGGACTCGATCCGTGGCCCGTGCTTCCAAATCGCAGTTTCTGCCGGCATCGCATCCGTGTTTCGGTTTGCGGAACCGCCGAGGAAAGTATCTGAATACTTTCTTTAACATGCTACAACTTAATCATCATATTATAACCACACAACTATTATAACATCGATACCTTTTATAACTTAGAATTGCTAGTCACGATTATCCGTAACTTTAAATCAATGAAATCATTGCTCGTATTAACAGGTCTGCTATTAATTCATACTTAACTAATCAAACCAAGTAGATCATCCCCACTTCATTTGTTAAAATCACTCATGAGACAATTATTATGCTTAGTTCAAATTCGGGTAACTCCATTACGTATATTATCGATATTGTTTCGTCTTGTGGCTTTTGCACCTCAAAGGTGCGTGAACCGGATTAATAAGAGAATACGAAACATCACCGTGTTTACCTAGATTAATACTGTATTTACTGTTTCCTGCTACTGTTCATTATTGATTGTATACCGGTTGTGAGCACTTACCCGATTGCACGACATATTGACCTGACCCTGCTACACCTGTCATATACATACATACCGACTCATCCTGTTGTACCATGACATTACTTGTCCCACGATTTCATGCCTAATGCCGACCAACCTAACCATTCCTGCTGTCGATCCAGACAGACCTACCTTTACTTGACTTTGTGTTGGCATTAGTCCTTGAATACTGAATACCTGACATGACATACATAGTTTGGGGGTATGGGGAAATCAAAGGTGAAACCGACTTGTAACTCAACAGTTCGATACATTGTTCTGATCAGTCTTATGGGCTTGGCCAGTCCGGGAGTGATGATGCTGACATCACTCGTCCATCCTACTACCTTTTACTGCTTAGCGGCACGTCTCGGACTCAGCCCCGAGGGTCATGACCGTGGTCCCGGGCACGCACGGGATACTATTGAGTTACATCGACGATTCATCAATTGGTTTCAAAGACTGTAGAGTAGAAAACCTGATAGGACAATTTAGTCACCATTGCACATTACCCTGCGTGTTACTTCTTATTACTGCTTTATTCATGTTCATGCTTGCATTGTTTATTACCATGTTTATGCTATATACTTGATATCATGACGCGCTGACGTCTGGGTTTTGCATGGCCCAGATCCCGTACCTTTGTCGTCGACCGAGCAGGAGTACTTCAGCCAGCAGGCTGAACAGTGAGTCCTTAGGATTTAGTTTATTTATTGCTTTTCATTTCCAGATGTGAGCCCGCATTATGGGACGTACTGTTCATTCATTGTATTGGATCATTAGCTTCCGCACTTATTGTTTATTGATTCTTGTTATTATGGATTTGGACATGTATTAGTTTAGTTTATTATCTTGTTCTTGATATCCTTACAACCGTAATGTGACTGTGGATGGATACTTCCTATCCATAGGTAGCATGGTTGGCTATGTCACGTGCCCAAACTTGCGTACTCTGGGAAGCGGGGCGTGACAGTGTTTGACATCATAGATGGTATACAGGTGCTCAGTGAAGACTGGGTACACTGAACGGAATCACCGAGAACTCTTAATTGGTATTATACTTATCGTTAGATAGCAGTTCTCTGGTGACACTAGTACAGGTTAGTCTGTAGACCCGAGATCGTCATAGAGTCTTATGTGATTCCCATTGTGCTTTGATTTCCACCTTACCACGTTCAAGAGAACATGAAAAATGGTGGCTTTTGGATACAGTCCCGAATCACATGGAGGCAATGAGCGATAGGAGGGGTTTCGTCTCTCCCGGTATTGGGGGTTGATGTTGTGCTATGCTCGATTAGCTATAACAGGAAGTCCCTGGCCAGGGATGATATGGAGATCTGCTAGTAAGTGTTATCAGTAGTTTCTCAACCCATTAACAGCCTTACATTAGCACAACTTATCAGTTACTAGGGTCTGACGTTTACCACCCCTAGACTGGATATACGACATATCTGACGAAGAGACCGGACTGTACGGTAGTGTTACTGACAGGCTTTACAGCGGGCTTGCTTGTTGATTTTCTGATCGCTCAATACCCGGGTAGCCATTACGTCCAGCTAGTACCGCTGACGGCTTATGGGTGATTGTTGTTAGGTCCACGTTACCCACCCCGGTGCTTACGGGGAGGCGGAATAGGTAAAAATCAAAATTTTCTTACAAGGTAACATGGACCAACCAAGAAGGATCTTTGCTAAACAAAAACTAACAAAGTAACTAAAAGTTTTAGCTACAAGGTTAGATGGTTATACCTAGTTCTTGAACTCCTTCTCTTCTTGTTGTGGTCCTCCTCCTTGCTTGCTCCTTGGAGTGGTTTAGACGGCTCCTCCTCTTCGTCTTCTCTTTGCCGAAGAAAGATCCACCCGAAGGCCTCTACCTTGAGCTCCTACCTCAACTAAGAGATAACTAGAGTGCTTGGCTTGACAGAAAAAGAACCCTAGAA
This sequence comes from Agapanthus africanus, assembly GCA_030015575.1. NCBI lineage: Eukaryota > Viridiplantae > Streptophyta > Magnoliopsida > Asparagales > Amaryllidaceae > Agapanthus > Agapanthus africanus. Next base: position 311,553,958 of record JASDDO010000024.1, read on the forward strand.
TGAGTAGAGAGATGTTTTGATGGTTTAGTCTCAAAAGCTTATGATTTTCAACACATGAAACACTTAAGCTTTGAGAGAGGAAGAGGGAGAGCCTTTTCAAGAGAAAGAAAGAGCATGAGAGAATGAGCATCCATCATACAACCATGCTCTCATATGAGAGATATGAGAATAACAATAATAATTAAAAGAAATTATGATGGTTAGTTGATATGACCATTATCATTTCACATTAAATGCAATTTGCAAGAATCAAGGAGCATCTTGCAAAAGAAATGATCATGGTCAAAAAGTCAACAAGAGTCAAATGGTCAACAAAACTCAAATGGTCAACCTAACCATAGCACAATTATCTTTAATTAATATTATTAATCATATTTCTCATTCTCATTAGGGTTTAGAAAAAGTCAACTGTCAAAAACCCTAATGAGATTCCTCTGCCTCTGTCAACTGTGCATACACACCCGCATCCGTGTTCCGAGGAACACGAATACAATGAGACAAAACCAATCCCAAAACAAATACTAGGATCTGGCTTAAACAAAAGCCCACTAGTAATAACTTCCCGGACACCAAACGTGCACAAGTGCGCATATGTGAACGAACCCTATTGCAAAACCATGCGACCTCTACTCTGTTTTGCCCAAAGGCGAACAACCCTCTGTGTGGGACTCTAAATACTCGACACAACGCTGGCAGTGGGTTTAACCACAGGCCGCAAGTGGTACTAGCTGTACGTAACGGTCCCCAGGTAGATGCCGATAAGAAGACCGATGAGGTGAACCCATCCGAACTCCTACTGAGCCTGAATGTGGCAATCTCCGTACAGTCCGGTCTGTTCGTCTGAGAGTATCGCATGGTGGGCCTAGGAGGGCGGTAAACGTCAGACCCCTAATAGCGGTACAAGTCATGTCGGAGTGTAGCTCAGAACACCCTGAGAAACTACTGGAAACACTACCAGTAAATCTCGCTTGCCCTGGCCAGGGACGACTATGTGTAATGGCTCTCCTAGACACAGCGCGATATTAACTCCCAATACCGGGAGAGACGAATCCTGTCTAACCGTCACTGTCTCCAAGTGCTTCGGGACTGCACCCAACTACTACCTATTTGCACGACTCAATACAGCCGTGGTAGGGTGGTAATCTAAGAACAGTGAGAACATACTTGAGGCGAAGTGACAGTGTCAAGTCAACGGACTAAGCTGTACTCATGTCACCTGGGAACTGTTAACCGATGATAGGTATAATACCAACCAACAGTTCCCGACGAGTCCTGTCCAGTGTACTCGTAACCTAACGAGCACCTGCATACTATCTCCAGTACGACGTACTGATGGCTGTGGGACAGACCATCTCCCCTCCTGGGATGAGAAGCGTATACACTAGTCTACTCTAGAGTATCGATGCCCTGTCTCGATAATCCTACGACTAGGGACCTGTACAAGGATGTGCTTGTAGATTACCCAGCCCCCACTAGTGTGACTGCCATCACAATGCTGGTAATCAAGCAAGGATCCTAAGGGCACCATCAATATGTATTAGCGATATGTTAAAAGAAACATATACACATATTAAGATAGAAACAAACCAAGTAGCATACTACTATATTGAGCAAGACTGTCGCAAACCCGTGTATATATCCCAAGCTTCCAAAATATATTATACAAACTAGTACTATACAATAATGGCCTCTAGGGTATACATATCCAACAATTGATATGATCATTACCTACTGCTGACGTATTGACGAGTCTTTAGAGTCCTACACAGAGGTTTACTGGCTCAGGCAAAACGAAGTAGGAGCACATATGTGATTTGTGCGGGACCGAGATTAATACGTGTATGTGATACCGTATTCTATTCTCGCGATATGAGATATCGACCAGTTATATGTGATATAACCAGGTTATCGGATCAAGTGTTGATTCGATAAAATGATATATATGATATTAGTCGGTATATGTGATATAGCCTGATTATTAAATCAAGTATTGATTTGATAATTTAATGAATAATTATATATTTGATATATTAAATTACATTGACTAATATTTTCTCACTTAAGTATTTCCTTTTTCTCACTTATGATACATTTAATATATATATGTGATATATGTTAATTGTATTGTTTTCTTTTGTGCACAAATAATATATATGCGATATGTATTATTGTGGCATGCTAGGTTATACATGCAACATGGGTGTATGAGACTTATACCATGCTATTGATAATGTATGGGTTTTTATTTATATAAATAATTCAAAATTATTTGGAAATTAGTCATGGTTGAGGTTGGATGGAAGCTTGTAGAACCATTGACTTAGTCCACTAATTTTGTTTTACCTGAGATATTTATTAACTTAACCATTATCACTTAACCATGGTTTACTCTCTACATGGGTTAGTATATGATATGAACTCACCCATGGATGCATTTCTAACCTCACTCTTTTTCATTCATCACTTCATCTTCTTCTTCATCTCCCACTAGCTCTCTTGCTTTTGATGAAGTGAAGAAAAATAGTGAGAAAATAAATTCTAAAGTGAGCAAAATTCCTACTTCATCATCCTCTACTAAACTAGCCATTTAGTTTAGGGTGTTTGCTTCACTAATTACATATTAGTGAAGAGATAGCTTGAGTCGGTGTCTCCTTGACGTAGATCATCTTCGGTTTTGAAGACTTCAAGCAAGTTTGCATTTTTCACCTTGTGGAGCCTCTCAAGAGTTCGGGAGATCATTACTCGCAGCGACGGGACCACTACTTGGAGCTATTGAAGTGAATGACCGGTCTAGAAAGGTTGTATTCCTTGTTCAAAAGGTTGTAAAGTTGTTTACATATGCTATTGTCTAATTCTTAAGTTAGATTCTAGGGTTATGGTTAAGTAGCATGGCAATTTTTTGAAAATAGCATGGACGATGCCTCCCGAAACCTTGCTTTCGTGCTAGGTAACCCTAGAGTAGTATTAGAGCCAAGCTAGAAAATTAGACGATGTTTGTTAGATTAAGAAATCTAAACTACTCCGAAACTTGAAACAATAAAACCTAGTTTCTGTCAAATTTTTTAAGTCGTCGAAATTTTTTTTAGCAACTGCAGAATGTTTTATGAGATGTAACATGAACACTGGACAAAAACGAACACATTTAGCCAGATTTGACCCAATGACGAGGCCTAAATTTCTGAGCCGGCCGGCCTATATGTTGCTTATGGGGTTCGTTTTTGTTCTGTGTTCTGGTCTCTGGGTTTTGGTGTTTCAGGTGTTGCTTGTTTTTCCTAAAATTGCATTAGATATTAATTTTCTATAAAGGCAATTCGGAGTGTTTCGTAGTCGTAATTCTAACATATTTTTGGGTTATTTAGACGGCGTTAAAAAGTTCGAACGGATATCAATAACCCAATTTTTCTCTCGACAGAAAATTTTCCAAGAATCCAAGTTAAAGAACATTCAAAAATCATGTAAATAATGCGATGGACCCTCTAGAAGAACGAAACCCTAACTCGATTCTATGACCGTAAGAACCGCCACCAAATCTTAGGATTTGCGGTAGTTCCACGGCGCCATAGGTGAGGCAAGGGTTGACCCTTCTATGGCTGGTCCATAGGTACTGTGGCATGTACTGAGTATTTTTAAATACGCTCAAGTGTTGAGCTCTTTGGGAAATTTTGGATGTTTGTTGATTCGATCGGAATGTTTAATATCGTCTACCTTTTTCTGGAATATGATACAATATTTGGAATTCATATTGTTAGGCATGAAATCCGAGGTATGTGATATTTCGGGTTTATGATGTCTAAGGTGATTGTGGATTCCCAATGTTGTAGTTTGACATTTTCTTTTCTGCGACCGTAAGTGTAATATGTGGTGTATCGCCGGTTTCGTTGCTATATGTCAACAACAATTAGGATACGCATATTTACTTACGTTGATGACATGTGATGTTATGTGTTGCCGTGTTATGTTATATTGGATCGTCGTGTTTTGAATAGTCGGGGGTTTTATGTGAGATGAGAGTTTTTATTTTCATTCATGTAAAATTCATTGTATGTAATATTCTTTTATTGGGTCACTTCCGGGATGAGGATGCTGTCACCATTGTTGTATATTATTTACTTTTCCGCATTAGGATAGACCTAAGGTGGGGAGCACAAGTAACCGGGTTCTAGAGTCCAGTGGGAGACCATCTCGAGGAGTCGAGTCCGGGTCTCCTAACTCTAGAATTGGGAAGGTTGCTTGCCGCTCTCATAGGGGTTTAGGGATATGGGTTTGGCTATTCATCGCGACCGTGGAATCCGTGTACTGGCTTAATTTAAAACACAGAATTCCTAGTATATCCAATATTTCATATGTTATCTTCTGCTGCTGATATTCTGTGATGTGATCACTTTATATGTTTGAGATGAATGCTTTATTATTATATATATGATATATAATAAACGTTGCTTATGTTTGCACCCGCGCTAGTCCCGCCCTGCTATGCCGTTAGTTAAGTAACCTAACTGTGCATAATGGGACACTGTGGTGAATGCGGATGGCATAAGCGTACGTTGTATTTTCGTTTCTTCTGTGATGCTTAGGAAGCATAAATGATGGGACGTCATTAATGAGATTAATGAAAGAAAAGAAACCTAAAAGATGTTGTAGAATCAAATTTTCAAAAAGGGTAGCTCTAGTTTTTACTTTGCATAGCGGTATTCCTTGTAGAATATCCAGCACCTTATTCGATAAGGAAAGAGCCGAGATCCCTTCACCGGGAGTGACCTCTTTAGCGAAACTAGCAGATTCTACAACTCACTCGTTTTTTTTATTGCTTCTATAGTTTTTGCTTTGTATAGTGGTATTTGTGAAATATCCTGCACCTTATTCGATAAGGAAAGAACCGAGATCCCTTCACCGGGAGTGACCTCTTTAGCGAAACTAGTAAAAGCCTAAAAAATACTCCTTTTCAAAACCACTTGTTTCTACAACGATATCAAGTTCATTACGCAAAAGATTTTCTTAAAAACTTGTCGTAGCCCTCCGTCATTTCAGATAAGGACTATTTAGTATTCGTACTACGTTTGTTGACCTTGTCAAGGCGTAGTGTACGGTAGCTAATTAGTGCTTACCTGTTAAAGCATGAGATGCGATTGGATTAGGGTAGTCGTACGGCCTTGTTGACCTTGTCAAGGGTCGTGCGGGTGGGTTTAATTCAATCATGAAATGTACGGGTTGAACTTGACTTGCGATTTATGGTTTGTTGACCTTGTCAAGGTCATAGATCGCTTGGGGTAAAAGTATTGTCGGGAATTTCAAGTGTTGAAATTTGCAATGAGATTGCATACCTTCTACGAGATAGTTGGATCCCGATACCCACTGCGAGTAAGAGTTACTCCTGAGAGAGTTTTACACAACACAATTAGCTAATCAAGTAGGTGTCTAGAAAGGTGTTAACGGGGTTATGCCCCTGGGAAAACGAGGTTTATTTTAATTAGTTCCGTGCGAAAGCACGGGGAACCTCTCTCAAAGTACCAACACTGGCTTGGCTGAAAAATTGGCGAACTTGTAAGGTGTAATTAATCCCGGCTAGTCTTACCTTTTAGGATTTGAAGGAAGATTTGATAAAAACAGTGGGAGCCATCCTGATTAGGAAAGATAAAAACCAATCTAATCTTGCAAGAGCATACGCTAAAATGTTATCTTCTCTCTCTCTCCAGGTAGCGACCATGTCAGGCCTTAATTAAGAAAATAATATGGATGTATTGACCGAACCCGCTTGTTATACTAAGCAGGGGAACGTTGGTTCCGTTCTTTCTTATAATTGTTATAAGGCTGAGCAGGGAATAGGGACATATCCGGATTTCCATGCCGCCCAAACGAAGAATAAGCATGTTGATGCATCTTCTTCGGGTGTGTTAGTTACCGAGAATTGTTTCTCAGTTCACTCTACGTCCTGGGTATTAGATACCGGATCGGAATCCCACATATGTAATATGTTGCATGGGCTAAGGAAAGGTAGAAAACTGGGAATAGGTGATCATTCCGCAACAGTAGGGAATGGTGCAAATGTTGCATCCAAAACTGTTGGCGAATATCACGTTGTATTGCCAAATGGTAATACACTGATTCTGAACGAATACTATTACATACCTACCCTGATATGCAATCTTATATCAGTTTCTTTATTAAGTAAAGAAGGATATAATTTCGTAGTACATGATAATGTTATGAACATCTTACTGAATCAAAAGTTGATTGGATCAGGCTCGTTAAATAATGGTGTATACGTTCTAAATCAAACTACAGTTCTTAACATACAAAACATACACAAGAGGAAGAGTTCAGAAATGAACGAATCCTTCTTGTGGTATTGTAGACTAGGTCATATCAATGCGACACGACTAGCTAAGTTACATAAGGATGGATATTTGAATCCGTTCGAATTTTTATCTTATGACACTTGCCAGTCATGTCTCAAAGGCAAAATGACCAAAAATTTGTTTACTGGACACGGAGAAAGAGTTACGGAACTCTTGGGACTGATATATAGTGATGTATGCGGTCCCATGTCTACACATGCCAGGAATGGTTCTTCGTATTTCATTACATTTACTGACGATCTCTCAAAATACGGACATGTGTTCCTGTTGAAACAAAAGTCTGAAGCTTTTAAGAAATTCAAAGAATATAAGCATGAACTCGAGAACCAAATGGGTAAAAGTATTAAAATCCTACGATCTGATCGGGGAGGAGAATACTTGAGCAATGAGTTCCTGGACTATCTAAAAGAGAATGGTATTCTCTCTTAGCTTACTCCTCCAAATACACCACAGCACAACGGTGTATCAGAACAGAGGAATCGCACCCTATTAGATATGGTGCGCTCTATGATGAGCACCGCTGAGTTACCTATTTCCTTTTGGGGTTATACACTTGAGACAGCAGCATATCTATTGAATAGAGTTCCAACCAAATCAGTGCCTACCACTCCATATGAGATATGGAATGGGAAGAGCCATATCTTAATTTTATTCAGATATGGGGTTGTCCGGCCTATGTGAAGACACAAAATCCGGACAAGCTCGAAGCAAGCTTAGTTCTGTGCAAGTTTATAGGAGGTAGAACTGGAAGAAGTTCCAGCGATACAAATTCGCGAGGGTAAATCAAACTGTTCTTTGATTTCCTCTCTACCACGCTCAAGAGTAGTTGTGCAAACAGGTGGATTTTGGGTACAGTCCCCAGTCACATGGAGGCAATGAGCGATAGAATGGGTTTCGTCTCTCCCGGTATTGGGGGTTGATGTTGCGCTATGCTCGATTGGTTATAACTGGAAGTCCCTAGCCAGGGCTACTGCTGAGATTTACTGATAAGAGTTATCAGTAGTTTCTTGAACCGTTATAGGCTAGACATCGGCATGACTTATCACGTTACTGAGGTCTGACGTTTACCACCCCTAGACATGATATGCGACATATCAGACGAAGAGACCGGACTGTACGGTAGTGTTACTGATAGGCTTCATGGAGAGTATGGACAAACTTGCTTGTTGATCTTCATATCGCTCAATACCCGGGTAGCCGTTACGTCCAGCTAGTACCGCTGACGGCTTGAAAGTGACTGATGTGATCATCACCTACTGCTGGCGTATTGACGAGTCTTTAGAGTCCCATACAGAAGTTCCCTGGTTTAAGAGAAACGAAGTAGGACACATATGTGATATGTGTGTGGGCCTGATTAAATACGTGTATGTGATACCGTATTGTAATCTGGCAGTTATCTGTTATCGGTTCAGTTATATATGATTTAACCAGATTGTCGAATCAAGTGTTGATTTGATAATGTGATATACAGATAAATGATATTAGTCGGTCATATGTGATATAACCGGATTATTAAATCAAGTGTTGATTTAATAATGTGATATATATTATATTTGATTTAATTATATCTTAACTAATATCATTAGCTCACTAAATATTTTGTTATATGTATGTATGTGTGTGTGTGTGTGTATATATATATGCTGCATGTCATAAATTTCTATTTTATGAAAATAGAAATGAGGTGGAAAATGGAAAGACTTTGGGAGCATGGTTGCAAGCATGGGCTTTTATCTTTGTTTATTCATCTTGACTCACTATTCAAGCATGGTTGTAATTTTATATTGCAATAATTCCATGCTTGAATGAGTGAGGGGTCAAGAGTTTCCATTCACTTGCTCATTCCAACACTTAGCCAATTTTGATGGCTTGCTCCCATTTTGCTCTCATATGCTCTCTAGGTTCTTCTTCATCCTCAATGTCATGGTTCAAGCTTCAACCCTCACATGTGATGTGAACCATGAAGCTTGAAAACAATCTTGTGAGAAAAATCATATCTCCTACTTCACCATCCTACACTTGACTAGCAATCGAGCGTAGCGTGTTTCCTACGCTAAAGAGTTTAGTATAGAGGTAACTTGAGTTGGAGGGACTTTGCGTGGATCATCTTCGGCACGAAGGTCATCAGAGGAAGCCCGTCCAAAGCCTTAAGTGGAGCCTAGTGGAGTCGCGGGACTACTACATGGAGAATGTGAAGTGAAGGACTCGATCTATGAGGGTATAGCCATCTTTCACTTCTTCTATTTTCTTGATATCAAACTTTAAAACCCTAATTAACTAGCTAAAGATCTTGGATAGTTTAGCTTAGCACCTATAAATATTTGAATTTGGCATACTTGATACTACTTGGACCCCTTGCTGGTGCTAGGATAGACTTTCTTGGTATCAGAGCCTAAGCGAGAAGATTATACGATGTAATTAGAATCACGAAACTGAAAAACTCCGAAACAACGAAACCCAAAATCAAGTTTCTGTCGATTTTCAAATGATCTGTAAAAATTATTTAAGCAACTGCAGAATGTTGTATGTGATGCAACTTGAACACTGGAAAAATTCGAGGCTAAACCACAACATTTCACCCGGCGAAATACCCCAGAAAACCGGCCTGGCCGGTTTTATGATGTTGTCTGGCCTTGGAAATTTTTTTGGTGTTTCAGTAGCTTGATTTTGGGGTTTTAGGTATTGTTTGATTAGCCCAGTTTGCATGTGATGTTAACAGTTCTATTAGGGCTAATACGGAGTGTTTCGTAGTCATAATTGTTACGTCGTTTCGGGTTTAGTTTGATATAGATGCAGTAGTGAGGATCCATATTTAATTGGTTTTGAGAAAACTAGTTAGTGTTTATAAATCTAGCATTTTAGTCTCGGTAGATCGATTGCCATGAAGTTTCGATTCGGATTGAAACTCCGTCGCAATCGCGTATCGTACGCTAATACTCACCGAATAACTTTACTAGATAGCCTCGTCCCATTGCCCCAACCAAGTGACTGTAGGAGAACCCCGTTGCCAATAGCACCCACTCGGGTGCTTACGGCCACGGTGTTCCACCTAAGTGCACTTGATCGACGGCTTCGGGGGTGCGGCCATCTACTATAGTTTCCGACGCGTATTCGATCGGGTAGTCGGGAATCTTGTCGAATTACCCGACTAAATTATTGAAAAGTGTTTTTAATATGAGACTAAAATGCAAGGTTTATAGAGTTAGGCATGAAATTCGGAATATAAGATATTCCGGGTTTATGATGTCTAAAGATATGCAGATTCTAATTATTGCAGTTTTACATTTATTTTCTGTGACCGTAAGTGTAATATGTGGGGTATCCTAAATCTCGTTGCTATATGTCAACGGAATTTAGAATACGCGTATTTACTTATGTTGATGATATATGATATTATGAGTCGTTGATATGTTTTATTGGATCGTAGTGATTGAATAGCCGGGGGTTTTATGTGAGATGAGAGTTTTTCAATTTTCATTCATATAAAATTTGTTTGTAATATTCTTTTATTAGGGCACATTCGGGTTGAGGATGATGTCATCATTGATGTATATTATTTACTTTTCTGCATTAGGATAGATCCAAGGTGGGGAGCACAAGTAACCGGGTTCTAGAGTCCAGTAAGAGACCATCTCAAGGAGTTGAGACCGGGTTTCCTAACTCTAGAATTGGTAGGGTTACTTACCGCTCTCGGAGGGGTCTATGGGATGTGGGTTTGGCTATTCATCACGACCGTGGAATCCATGTCTTACATTACTGACTAAATTTAAAACACGGAAATCCTAGTATATCTAATATTTCATATGTTGCTTCTGCTGCTTGGTTCTGTGATGTTGATCATATAACTGCGTGAGATGAATATTATATTATATATATGATATATAATAAACGTTACTTATGTTTTGCACCCGCGCTAGTCCAGCCCCCTCTCTGCCGGTAATTAAGTAACCTAACGGTGCATGACGGGGCCCAGTGGCGAATACGGATAGCATAAGCGTACGTTCTATTTTCGTTTCACTTTTCTGTAATGTTTAGGAAACATTAAATGATGGGAGTTCATTAATGAGATTAATGAAAAGAAAGAAACCTAAAGATGTAGTAGAATCAAACTTTTAAAAAGGGTAGCTCTAGTTTTTGCTTTGCATAGTGGTATTCCATGATGAATATCTAGCACCTCATTCGATGAGGAAAGAGCTGAGATCCCTTCACCGGGAGTGACCTCTTTAGAGAAATTAGAAAATTCTACAACTCACTCGGTTTTTTTGAATGTTTCTCTAGTTCTTGCTTTGCATAGTGGTATTCCTGAATATCTTGCACCTCATTCGATGAGGAAAGAGCCGAGATCCCTTCACCGGGAGTGACCTCTTTAGCGAAACTAGCAAAAACCTCAAAAACACTCATTTTCAAAATCACTTGATTCTACAACGATATCAAGTTCATTACACTCATGGTTTTCTTAAAAACCTGTGTGGCCTTTCGTCATTTCAGATAAGTATTATTTAGTATTCGTGCTGCGTTTGTTGGCCTTTGTCAAGGCGTAGTGTGCGGTAGCTGATTAGTGCTTATCTACAACCATATGATACAATTGGATTAGGGTAGTCGTACGACCTTGTTGGCCTTTGTCAAAGGTCGTGTGGGTGGGTTTAATTCAATCAGGAAATGACGGGTTGAACTTGACTAGCGCCCTATGGCTTGTTGGCCTTTGTCAAGGTCATAGGACGTTAGGGGTAAAAACATTATCGGGAATTTAAAGTGTTGAAATTTGCAATGAGATTGCATACCTTTTATATGATAGTTGGATCCCGATACCCACCGCGAGTAAGAGTTACTCCTGGGAGAGTTTTGCACTTTACAATTAGCTAATCAAGTAGGTGTCTAGAAAGGTATCAACGGGGTTATGCCTCAAGGGAAACGAGATTTATTTTAATTAGGTCCGTGCGAAAGCACGGGGAACCTCCCTCGGAGTACCGATACCTGCTTGGACGAATGATTGGCGAACCTGTAGGGTGTAATTAATCTCGGCTAATCTTACCTTTTAGGGTTTGAAGGAAGATTTGATAAAAACAGTGGGAGCCATCCTGATTAGATAAAATAACCAATCTAATCTTGAAAAGAGCGCATGCAAAGTGATTATCCTTCTTTCTCTCCCGGCAGCGACCAATGAAATGCCTTAATCAAGATAATAATATGGATGTTTTGACCGAACCTTCTTATTATACTAGGCTTGGTTCCGCTCTACCTTATGATTGTCATAAGTCTGAGCAAGGAATAAGAGAATATCCTGATTCCCACGCCACCCAGACGAAGAATAAGCATGTTGATACATCTTCTTCGGATGTGTACGTTACCAAGAACTGTTTCTCAGTTTGTTCTACGTCCTGGGTATTGGATACCGGATCAGGATCCTACGTGTGTAATTTGTTATATGGGCTATAGAAAGGTGGAGAACTGGGAAAGGGTGATATGTCTCTAGTAGTAGAGATGGTGTAATTGTTGCAGCCAAAGGAGTTGGCAAATATCACCTAGTGTTGCCAACTGGTGATACAATGATTCTATGCGACTGTTATTTCGTACCAATAATATTGTGAATATTTTCCTAAATCAAGTGTTAATTAGGTAAGGTATGTTGTATAACAGTGTACACGTTTAGAGTCAAACCTTAGTTCCAAACATACAGAACACACACAAGTGGAACAATTCAGAAATGAACAAATTCTTCTTGAGGCATTATATATTAGGTCATGTTGATGAGACAAGACTAGCTAAAGTTCTATAAGGATGCATATTTGAATCCGTTTGAATTTACATCTTATGAAACTTACCAATCATGTCTCAAAGGCTAGGTGACCAAATATTCGTTTACTGGAAACGGAGAAAGAGCTACTGAACTCTTGGACAGATACATGATGATGTATGCGGTCCTATGTCTGCATATGCCAGGGACGGTTCCACGTACTTTATAACATTCACTGATGTTCTCTCAAGATACGGACATGTATTCTTATCGAAACACAAATATGAATTTTTTGAGAATTTCAAGGAATCTAAGTACAAAGTTGAGAACCAGATGGGTAAAGGTATTCAAGTCCTTCGATATGATCGGGAAGAAGAATACTTGAGCATGGAATTCCGAGACTATTTAAAAGAGAATGAGTTTCTCTCTCAGCTTACTCCTCTGTATACACCACAGCACAACGATATATATCGGGATGGAGGAATCGCACCCTGTGAGATAGGGTGCGCTTTATGATGAGTGCTGCTGAGTTACCTATTTCCTTTTGGGGATATGCACTTGAGATAGCTGCATACCTATTGAATAGAGTTCCGACCAAATCCGTTGCCTACCACTCCATATGAGATATGGAATGGGAAAAGACCATCTCTTAAACTAGTTAAGATATGGGGTTGTCCGGCCTATGTTGAAAAGAAAAATCCAGACAAGCTTGAGGCAAGTTCAGTTCTGTGCAAGTTTGTAGGATATCCAAAACACTCGCGAGGGTATATCTTCTACCACACCGAGGAACAAAAGGTATTTTGTTTCTCTATATGCCACCTTTTTAGTAAAGGAATTTCTTGTGAAAGAAATTAATGGCAAAGAGGTAGAACTGGAAGAAGTTCCAGCAATGCAAACTATAATTGACGATTTGTTGGAACTGGAGGATTCAATAGTCCCGACGAACCGCAGCCACTCTGCAAATCTAGTAGGGTTCCTCATCAACCCGAGAGATACTACAGTTTTCTTATAGATGGTGGGATTGAGGATTGCATCATGGAGATGATGACCCAACTAGTTTCGAGCAAGCCATCACGAGTGGGGACTCTGTGAAATGACTGGATGCTATGCGATCTGAGATGGAATCCATGTACACCAACAAAGTGATGACTTTGGAAGTTGCTCCTAAAGAGGTAAAACCCATCGGGAGCAAAAGGATCTTTGAGAAAGATAATTTGGTGTAGATGGAAAAGTTCAGACTTTCACAGATATGCTTAAGTTCATCAGGATCCTACTTGCCATTGCTGCATATCATGACTACGAAATCTGGCAGACTGCACGTCAAAACCGCTTTTCTAAATGGTGATTTAGAAGACAGCGTGTACTTGACACTGCTAGAAGGCTTCATAGACAGTGGGAGTAGCGGAAGCATGTACAAGCTGCTTAAATCCATCTATGAGTTAAAGCAAGCATCGTGGAGATGGAACATCTGTTTTGATGAAGCTGTCAAAGAGTTTGACTTCATCAAAAAGATAGATGAACCGTGTATAAATAAGAAGGTTGTAGAGAGTATGGTTGTCTTCCTACGTGGATGACATACTCTTGATAGGAAACGATGTTCATATGCTACACTCGGTCAAGCATCTCTTATCACTCAGGTTCTCCATGAAAGATCTAACTGATGCCTCCTATATCCTAGGGATATAGATCTATAGAGATAGATATAAATAAATTTGGGATTGTCCCAATCCAGGTACATAGACACCATACTAAAGGGGTTTAGTATGGATGATTCTAAGCGTGGTAATGTACCCGCTTGTTTAGGAATCACTCTCTCCAAAGAGATGTCTTGTGAGACTGATTTGGAGAGGGCTCGAATACAAGGAATGCCCTATGCTTTGGCAGACGGGTCAATCATGTATGCGATGTTATATACCAGACCAGATGTTGCTTACTCACTAGGTGTAGTGAGTAAGTATCAAAAAGATCTTTGGAAAAACCACTGGACAGCTGTGAAGAACATTCTTAAGTGCTTGAGAAGGACTAAAGAGATGTTCTTGGTGTATGGCAACGGTGAACTCCAGATGGAGTCTTTTACCGATTTGAGATTTCAGAGTGATAAAGGACGACTGAAAGTCAGTCTCGGGTTTTGTCTTCACCCTCAGTGGATGGACGGTATGTTGGAAGGGTTCCAAGCTATATACCATAGCAGACTCGTTGATAGAGGCTAATTACATCACTACCACCGATGCTGCCAAAGAGGTTGTCTGGATGAAAAAAGTTCATATGATGAACTTGGTTCCTACCATTGGGCATCCAGTACCTGTGTATTGTGATGACAATGGAGCTGTGGCTTTGGCCTAGGAACCCCGGTCCTTTCAGTGATCCAGACATATTCTTAGACAGTATCACCTAATCAGGGAGATAGTTGATCTCCGGGAGATCGAGATCAGGAGAGTTGACACAGTGGATAACACAGCGGATCCACTCATCGAGGCCATCCCCCAGATGCTATTCGAGAGACTTTTGGGAAGTTGGGTATGAGATACTATAACAACTGGCCTTAGTGCAAGTGTGAGATTGTTAGGAATATGTATGCCCTAGAGGCCATTATTGTTGATACAGTGGATGCTTGGACATATATATAGAGGACTTTCTTGCGACATGATAGTATGCTATCAGGTTACCTTTATCTTAACATATAGACTGGTATTTACACTGTCTGTCTCTTACATGTTGATAAAGCCCTTAGGATTTGTGCTTGACTACCAGGATTATGATGAGATCATACTAGTGGGGCCAGGGTGGTCCAAAAGTACATCCTTTAATCAGTTCCTAGTCGAGGGAATATCGAGACTAGGGCATTGATATTCCAAAGTAGAATAGTGTGTACGTTTCTTGTCCCTTAGAGGGCGATGGTTGATCCCATAACCATTGAAGATTATACACAGGTGCTCATTAGAGAATGGGTACACCGAACGGACTCACCGAGGACTCCTAGTTGGTAGTATACCAATCGTCAGATAGTAGTCCTCTGTTGACACTGGTACAGGTTAGTCTGTAGACCCGAGATCATCATAGAGTCTTGTGTGGCTCCCACTGTGCTTTGATTTTCTCTCTACCATGCTCAAGAGGAGTTGTGCAAATAGGTGGATTTTGGGTACAGTCCCGAGTCACATGGAGGCAATGAGCGATAGGAGGGATTTCGTCTCTCCCGGTATTGGGGATTGATATTGCGCTATGCTCGATTGGCTATAACTGGAAGTCTCTGGCCAGGGCTACTGTTGAGATTTACTGATAAGAGTTATCAGTCGTTTCTCGAACCATTATAGGCCAGACATCGGCATGACTTATCACGTTACTGGGGTCTAACGTTTACCATCCCTAGACATGATATGCGACATATCAGACGAAGAGACCGGACTGTACGATAGTGTTACTGATAGGCTTCATGGAGAGCATGGACAAGCTTGCTTGTTGATCTTCATATCGATTAATACCCGGGTAGCCGTTACATCCAGCTAGTACCGCTGACGGCTTGTAGGTGACTGATGTGATCATCATCTACTGCTGGCGTATTGACGAGTCTTTAGAGTCCCACACAGAAGTTCCCTGGTTCAAGCGAAACGAAGTAGGACACATATGTGATATGTATGTGGGCCTGATTAAATACATGTATGTGATACCGTATTGCAATCTGGCAGTTATCTGTTATCGGTTCGGTTATATGTGATATAATCAGATTGTCGAATCAAGTGTTGATTTGATAATGTGATATACAGATAAATGATATTAGTCAGTCATATGTGATATAACCGGATTATTAAATCAAATGTTGATTTAATAATGTGATATATATTATATTTGATATAATTATATCTTAACTAATATCATTAGCTCACTAAATATTTTGTTATATGCATTAATATATATATATATATATATATATATATAACATGACATAAATTTCTATTTTATGAAAATAGAAATGAAGTGGAAAATGGAAAGACTTTGGGAGCATGGTTGCAAGCATGGGCTTTTATCTTTGTTTATTCATCTTGACTCACTATTTAAGTATGGTTGCAATTTTATATTGCAATAATTCCATGCTTAAATGAGTGAGGGGTCAAGAGTTGCTATTCACTTGCTCATTCCAACACTTGGCCAATTTTGATGGCTTGCTCCCATTTTGCTCTCATATGCTCTCTAGCTTCTTCTTCATCCTAAATGTCATGGTTCAAGCTTCAACCCTCACATGTGATGTGAACCATGAAGCTTGAACACAATCTTGTGAGCAAAATCATATCCCCTAATTCACCATCCTACACTTGACTAGCGATCCAGTGTAGCGTATTTCCTACGCTAAAGAGTTTAGTGTAGAGCTAGCTTGAGTTGGAGGGACTTCACGTAGATCATCTTCGGCACGAAGGTCATTGGAGGAAGCTCGTCCAAAGCCTCAAGTGGAGCCTAGTGGAGTCGCGGGACTACTGTACAGAGCTTGTGATGTGAAGGACTCGATCTACGAGGGTACAGCCATCTTTCACTTCTTCTATTTTCTTTATATCAAACTTTAAAACCCTAATCAACTAGCTAAAGATCTTGGATAGTCTAGTTTAGCACCTATAAAAATTTGAATTTGGCATGCTTGATGCCACTTGGACCCTTTGCTGGTGCTAGGGCAGAATTTCACCATCTTCGTGACTCCGCAGAGAGGGATAATGCGTTTTGCCCTTTTCTTAACGGAACCAAGAACAAACAACGAGGCTGAATATGAAGTTTTGATAGCAGGTCTTGAGATCGCTGTCGATATGAGAATCGAAAACCTCCTCATATATAGAGACTCCCAGCTGGTCGTTAGCCATGTAAATGGCGACTATCAGACATGCAAACCAGAGTTGATAAAATATGGTAGGAGAGTGCAGCAACTACTGACACAAATCCCCTCCTACATCCTGGAAAGCATACCACGTGCGGAAAATAGCAAGACGGATGCATTAGCCAATCTTGCTTAGGAGCTGGCTGATGAAAACCTCGATGACGTAAGGATCATTGTGCAAAGCCACCGGGTTCTCACGCTAGCAGAAATAACTTCAGAGGATTCAATGGATCCATCTGAAGGAAAAGAAACAACCAAACAAGCGGTCCTCCAAATAGAAGACGAAGAAAAGGCCAAGGATTGGAAGGAAGTCTTCATAGACTACTTCAAATCCCATCGAACGTCCAAAAACTCGTCGTCAAGACATCAGCTCATAAAACGGGCTCTATCTTTCGCTTTCGTCAATGATACTCTATACAAGAGATCGCTTGATGGTTTGTGGCTAAGGTGCTTGGGGCCAAGAGAAGCAAGGAGAGTCGTTCAAGAAATTCATGATGGACTCTGCAGTTCTCATCAGGCCGGGCCAAAGATGAAGCTGAAGATCAAGAAAATGGGTTACTGTTGGCCCACAATGATTTAGGACTGTCTCGAATATGCGAAGCAGTGTCACTCATGCCATGTTCATAGGGACTTCATCCACCAACATCCAAATCTGCTACATCCAACGGTAGCTAGCTGGTCGTTCGAAATGTAGGGAACCAATATAATCGGCCCATTAAGCCAGCATTATCCAAAGGACACCGGTTCATACTGGCAACGACTGACTGCTTTTTTTAGTAGGCGGAAGCAGTACCACTAAGGGAAGTGAAGCCGGAGAATATTCTCCATTTCTTCAAGACACATGTCATCTACCGCTTCGGCATTCTGCGATGGATAATCTCGGATAATGGGCCAACCTACAGGAGCTATAAAATCAGCCGCTTCGTAGAACAGTATAAAATAGACTGGAGATACTCTTCAGTCTATAATCCTCGTGCCAACGGTCTAGATGAAGCTTTCAACAAAACCTTGACCAAGATATAAAGAAAACGGTGTCAAGAAACAAAAAAGACTGGCATGAGAGACTCCACGAATATTTCTGGGTGTACCGAAGTTCAAAACGGCTACGAATACAACACCATACGTGTTGGTATTCAGCACTGAAGCAGTCCTTCCTTTGGAAATAGAACTCCCTTCTCTCCGAGTAGCGGTTCGATACGAGCTAACAGATGACGAAAATTCCTATCTTCGTCTTGAGGAACTCGATGCTCTTGATGAAACTCGCCTTATGGCGCAGCAAAACCTAGAAGCATACAAGGCAAGGATGACGCGCTCATACAAAAAACTGACTAGGTCAAGAACATTCCGCCAAGGCGAACTCCTACTAGTCGTCAAAATACCTATGATCCCCAATCGTGCAAAATGGCAGAAATTCAAGCCAAACTATGAAGGCCCGCACATCATTGACAAGGTCTACTAAGGTGGGTCCTATTTGCTCATGGATATGGATGGCGAAAGACCTTCCGGCCAATAAACGGCCGATTCCTCAAGAAATACCACGCTTGAAGAGTCACGACTTAGGTCAATGATAGATGACGACGCTCGTGTCCGCTCGCTATCTTCCTGAGTCAAAACTCTAAGTGGTATTCGGATAAACTTCGCCTCAAACATGGCGACAACGAACCGTAATGTCCTTAAACTAAAGTTTCACCTCAAAAATAGTGATAATGGACCACTACGTTCTTAAACTGGCAACGGATCGAGATGTCTCTAAACTAACAATGGACCAAAATGTCCCTAAACTAGTGCTTCGTCTCAAACATGGTGCATCGCCCTAAATACGGAGATATCTTCTCTTGAGATATATATTGCAATCAAAGCTCCAATGGCGAAGACTGCAACCCAAGTCCCATTGACAAACCGATGGGTAAAAAAAGGTATGTCCACAAGCAAAATAGGTATGGATGAAAACCCGAAAGGGCGCCGTGAGTAAAAACAGCAGGGCTACCAGCAAGCTTGTGAAAACCCGAAAGGGCGTAATCTCGGTTAAAAGAATGGTATGTCTACAAGCAAAATGGGCATGGATGAAAACCCGAAAAGGTGCTGTGAGTAAAAACAGCAGGGCTACCGGCGAGCTTGTGAAAACCCGAAAGAGTGCAATCTCGTAAAATTTTCACTTACGAGATCCTCTTAACTCGTAAGGAGAACTCCCCCCCATGAGACCCTCATGGCTTATAGGATTCAAAGCCTTAGACTACAGAGATCCGGACCTGTTCTTATGCCGCCGTGTTCCCCAAGTTGCCTTACAGGCGGTCCAATATTGGCCCTTGTATACAATCTACGGGCACTAATAAACGATTTTCCTCACCAAGTTCCACCAATGACGAGGAATGTCCTCATATGGTGAACGACACTTATAAGTCCTCTCGACTTGTAAGGAGAAAACACTCTTGTAAAATCCTTACGACTTGTAAGAGAAAATACCACTTAGGAGTCCTCACGACTTCTAGGGGAGAACCTACACCTACGAGATCCTCTCGACTAGTAGAGAGATAATTTTATGAGACCTTTACGGCTTATAAAGTCAAAAAACCTTAGTCGACAGGATCCTAATCCTGTTTGCTAAGCCACCTTTGTTCAAATCGATAAAGGCAAATTATGATTCGCTCCTGACAATATCCCAGTTGTAGCAATGCTGATGCCGAAATCGGTGTCAGGATCCAAGTTCCCGACTCGTAACAAAAGTATATGCATATGAAATAGCCGAAATAATGGGGCAACTCGCAATAAAAAAAATCAGCGAGCAAAAAATATATGCATATGAAACAGCCGAAATGATTGGGCAACTCGTAATAAAAAAACAACGAGTAAAAATAAAACAATACATAGCCGAAATGATTGGGCACCGCGAAAAATAGCCGAAATGATTGGGCAATTGCAACTTTCGCGATATAAAAGCTGAAAAGATAGAGCATCGCTGAAATAAATGAAAAAAAACATATCAAAATAAAACTTTTCTGCCCTGCAGGTGAGTCCACATCAATCCCTGTGTACAATCCATGGGCACAAATTAAAAGGGACCCATATTTCCACCAGACTCCGTCAAAGGGAGAGACGAGTCTCGATGGTTCACATACAACCTAGAGACAATCTCAACATTTGTCTCGTTACAGTAGGCGCAATGTCAACCACGGCGTTTCTTCTCAGTCCAACAGGATGCAGACGCAACGTCAACGAAAGACCTCACGGTCAAAACAAAGCAGAGTGACAGCAAAATCCCAGCTCCAAGTCTCGACGGTTCACATACAACCTAGAGACAACTTCAACATTCTTCTTGTTACAGTAGATGTAATGTCAACAAAGGCTCCAAATATCCAAATCAAAAAGGAGCGGCGGCAAAATCCTAGCTCCAAGTCTCGACGGTTCACATACAATATAGAAACAAGCTCGACATTCTTCTTATTACAGCAGATGCAATGTCAACAAAGGCTCCAAAACAGCCACTTAAAAAAGGAAGAGAAGGCAAAATTCCTAGCTTCAGGATCTTGACGGCAACTCAAATAAAACCCGAAAGACTATTGGAGATCATCCCACACCAGTGCGGAGTGGTTATGACTCAACGGAGCTCCCAAACTAAGCCTAACCTCAAGTAAAAAGCAACATGGCAAAATTCCTAACGCTTGTTCTTTCGACAGTCAAACTGCCTAAGAAAATTACTTAAAAACATCTTGTCCATCCCCCGAAAGGATCAGAGACATGACAGTCGCGGGGCTACTCGAACAGCAGCATAAAGTCTGCATATCGTGGAATGCATCAGCCAACGCGACGGTACCACGGATTAAAACCCTAGTACCACAAAACCTAACATACCTCTGTCGTAAAGAGCAGGGGTTATCTATAACGTTAGGACAAGTTTGCCTATAAACCCAAGGGAGGTAAACTGAATAAACTCCGAAATGAGTCTATAAACTAGAGACTCCGGAATGAGTGAATAAACTACAAAATCCGAAATGAGTCCATAAACTAGAGACTCCGGAATGAGTGAGTAAATTACAAACTCCGAAATGAGTTCATAAACTAGAAACTCCGCAATGAGTACATAAACTACTTTACGCCAAGTCAAGACATCAAAGGAAAGAGAAGCGCTAGTGTGAAATG
Organism: Agapanthus africanus; assembly: GCA_030015575.1. Classification (NCBI taxonomy): domain Eukaryota; kingdom Viridiplantae; phylum Streptophyta; class Magnoliopsida; order Asparagales; family Amaryllidaceae; genus Agapanthus; species Agapanthus africanus. Next base: position 311,575,040 of record JASDDO010000024.1, read on the forward strand.
AAATATGTCTTTTATTCATGAATCAAAATGAATACATGATACTCTTATTTATGAATCAAAATGAATACAAAAAAAAGGAGAATATACAGTAACAAAAATGTCTAAGTCGGTGTTCATACCATAATTTTGCATTCTTATATTCCCCATTCTTGTTCATTTTACAAATAAATAGGTGTTTTTGATCCATGTCTGCTACATAGTTGCAGGTTACAGGTTCTCAGAACAAAAACAGTGAAGTTGATGAAAAAGATGATACAAAGTGAAACTACGACCGATAAATGGTGGAATCATGATCGTGCCTACATTTTGAAGGACAATGAAGATCAATGAACAAGTTCACAAAGCACAAAGGCAACACAAGGTTCAAGACTTCGACACGAAACAACGGTAAAAATCCACGACATTATGCACTGTGAAAAACTGGAAGAAAACTAGAAGACATTCTGAAGAACCAACTGAAGAAAACAGAAGACACCAGCAACAGACAGAACCCCAGGAAAAAGCAGCCAACAAGCTCTCTACATGGCCGCGGAACCGCGGCCAAACCTGGCTCTTGGCCGCGGATCCACGGCCGTGTGTCGCCCGTGTCGGTGCAAAATTTCTATGGCGGCTGGCGGCGCGTTGACTAGTCTTCTTTAGGGGTAAAATTGTAAATGCAGATGTGAATCGATTGTAACCCTAGGGTTTCTAAGATCTATAAATAGAAGCCCTAAACCTCTCTTTGAGGTATGCCTCTTTTCATTGATCTAAAAATTCAGAATCATTTGTAATGTTTTGAGAGCATCAATAAAGTAAGTAATTTCTTTTTATTGCCCTAGTCTTAATTTTTATTTCTTCCCTAGTTTAAATTAGATTAGAACTTTTATTAATCTGTCGTAGCTTAGACAATTAATCTTTTTAAATCGAAAACTCAAATAAAAACATGTCTTTTATCGATCCCCTAATGAGTGAGTAGTTCCTCACTTGTTAGGGTTAGGAATAGGAAAGGCTTGAGAGATGAAAATCTCTCACCCCTTTCTTGCCCATTACATATTAAATAATAGGACTCCATGCATACATACACAAACCGCTCCCTACAGCACCCTACCCACGAGGTAACGGTGATACCGTAGTATAAAAGACCGGTTGTGCATGTTTTCCATGGAGGTTAGGGTAAGGATTAAGAAAGGACGGACAAGGACCTGGAGGAAGAAATATCGTTTCTTCCCGATCGTCCTAATCCCCTTTATTAATTGTTACCATAACACCTAAGAGATCTAAATTAGGGCATTGAAAGCGGTGGGAAATCTTTAATTTCCAAACTTAACCTAAACCTAACCCTAGCAAGATTCTAAATCCTAGTATAAATCAATTTAGTTTTTAGTGATAAACATCCCACATCGTTTGGAATTAACTCGTTAGAACAATTAGGAAATACACAACATCCCTGTAGACCGACCCGTATTCACCGGCTAGCTACCAAGCGACGCCGTTCTTGATTGCGGTAAAAAATATTTTGATCACAACTCCCATCTTTCAATCAAATAGCGCTGTTGCCGGGGATTGCGTAGTTTTTTTTCTTTTTGTAATTTCGGGTTAATATAAAAATTGAAAAATCATAAAAACTGAAAAATAAAAAAATATAAAAAAATTTATCAACTTGTTATTTTGTGAAGGGTATTTTCGTTTGAATTGTGCAGGATCGAAGAACAAATTCATATCTGGAAAAATCCAGATAGCAAAACAGAAAACAACAAATCTGAACAAACAGAGGAGGACCGCAACAGACAACAGAAGAAGTTTGGAGGCCTGAGTCAACCCTTGGACCGCGGAACCGCTGTGGATTTATGCTTCTGACCATGGAACCGCCGCGGTATGTTGACATCAGCAGACCAATCTCCTCTGTAAGCCTTCTCTTCTTCTTCTGAACCCCCTGATATCTTCTGAAAAATTTTCCTGCAGGGTTCTTTGCGCAAAAACTTCTCCCCTTCTCCAATAACTTGATCTTGTGCAGGATTCTTTGCGCCGCAATAAAATAAAAAAAAATTGGCAAGTGTTTGTGTGTTTACTGCTTTGCATCTTTTAAAACTGACTTTAAGGGCTTGAACACCAATCCAGATTGGGTGGGGATTTCATCACCCTTCCCAGGACCCTAAAAATCATATAAGGCATATTGCATTGACCATCAATTAATTAAAAAAAGATTAGACTCAGGCCTAAGGACTTCGCGCTCAATAGGACAAATGAATAGTTGTAGGCATCGACCGTTGATCCTAACCTGACTTTGTGGTGCCTAGGCTAGACATGTAGTGAAAGGTAACTTTAAAAGGCCCGTCTCACGGTGATTCGTGAGCGGATCCCTCCTTTCTCTACTTGTGCTTACCTGGCCACAATTGGCGGTGAAGAGGCGGTTTGAGGTCCTACTTCTTGCCCTTTGGAACAGTTAGGAGCTGTCTAGCTGACCTAGGTGACCCTAGATCTAGGCTTGATTGTGCATATTGAGATTGATTGAACGTGTGTCTAAGCTTTTTATTAATTTTTTTTTGCAAAAATCTCCAAATAAAAAAAAAACACAAAAAGAAAAAAGAAAAATTTTTACAAAAACTTGCAACTTGTCGCTAAAAAAATCCGTGCACCCCACTTACACGCACTTTCTTTCCATTGATGTTTTCTTACCCCCACATTCTGTTTTTCACTTTTTGACTACACTACCTCTTTAGTGTATGTCTGGTTGGACTAGGGACACTAGCGCCCGATTATTCCGTGTCTCGTTGGTACCGACCGACGACGCTTTCGATCCCGAAGTCGAAATTCCTTCCACTTCCTCACCTTCACCTTCAAATTCTTCGTCTTCTAAGGAGATGTCGGGATTCAATCCTAACAACCTCTTAAACGCGGGACTGATTCCACCTCCATTAGGTGCGAATAACCCGCAACACCCGCCTGTTGAAGCGCCCCAACGAATCGCGCTCCAGGATCTTTTCTACCCTATTCGCACCGTCTTACCTACTTGTCTTTCACTCCCACTGGCAAATGGGGACAATTTTGAGATCAAACCCCACTTCATCAATATGTTTCCAAAATTTCACAGACTGGAATCTGAAGATGCCTATATCTTCATTCACAAATTCCAAAACGTTTGCGCAATGATGAAGACAACCCAACTTTCAGATGATGCTATAAGGCTAAGGGTCATTCCTTTCACCTTATGTGACTTAGCCGAGAAATGGTTATACAGCACAGCATCGCACTCAATTAAAAATTAGGAAGAATTTGTTAAAGCTTTTCTTAAAAAGTTTTATCTATATCACAAGACCGCGAGAATTCGCAATGAGATTATTCAATTTTCCCAGCTTCCTTCCGAACCCTTTTGGAAGTGCTCTGAAAGATTCAAAGACCTATTTGTTCAATGCCCTCACCATGGAATCGAAAATTGGCAACTTTGCCAAACTTTATATGAAGGATTGAACCCAGCAACGAAGCAGTTGCTGGAAACCATTTGTCAAGGTCACTTTCTAACCAAATCAAGTGAGGAAGCTTGGCAGTTTCTCGAGGATCTTGCTGAACAAACACTTCAGTGGGAAAGCACCAAGACCACCTCATCTTCTTCTATTGGTCAGTCTAGGTTAGGCATATATCAACTAGATATGTCGATTGCTATGAAGGCCGAGATGGCCGCACTTACGAAAAAAATAGAAGAAATTGAGACCAAAATCTCATCGCCTTCTCCTGCCCCTGCTTTACCTCCAAGAACTGTTTGCGCTTGTTGTTCGGATCCATCACATCTTACCGAAGAGTGTCCTTACAATCCACCTGTTCAAGGACAAGATCAAGTCAATGCTGCCTTTCAGCAACGACAAACAAATGATCCACACTCTTTGACTTATAATCCTGGTTGGAGGAGTCACCCAATTTTTGTTGGGAATCAAAATCAACAATTCTAAGGAAACAACAACTTTCAAAGGCCTCCTCCTCCACAACAACAAGCACTTCCACAAACTCAATACCAGCAACCTTTCCAACCACAATCTTACTAAAACCAAATGAAAATTTTTGTTCCTAACAACTCTTACCCTCAAAACAATTTTGTTCAACCAAATAATGATAAGGTTACCTCGCTAGAAAGAAGTCTAGATACATTTCTAAAGCAATCTACACAATCCGCAGCAAGGTTGGAGACTTCCAGTCAATCTTTAGTGCAAAACAGTGCTTCACACGATCAAAGCATCAAATCAATTGAGGCACAAATTGCACAACTAAATGCTGCGTTGAGCGGGCGAGAAATAAGAAAGCTTCCATCTCAACCATTGCCAAATCTCGGTCACGCACACAATGCACATGTTGCATATGAACAGAAAAATCATAATGTGAATGCTGTGACCACGTTGAGATCGGGAAAAGTGTTGCACAATAACGTGGGTATTAATAATGACACCCCTGCCGGTGGTTCTTCTTCATCTTCTTCGTCTTCTTCTTCTTCATCTTCTTTGTCAGAGCCTATTCTTCATTCTTTATAAGGCTCTACTTCTTCTACTTCGAACGGACCCACTTCTCACATCACGAACACACCCACACTGGGATCCGTTCCAACTCCACAATCTGATCCACAAAAATTGGACTCAACAAATTTTCAAAATGTTCCTTTTCCAAACAGGTTAAGATCCAATAAACCAACTCCACAAATGGAGAAGATTGTAGAGTTGTTCAAACAGGTCAGCATAAATATACCTCTCTTGGATGCAATTCAACAAGTTCCTTCTTACGTAAAAATCTTAAAGGACTTATGCACCAAGAAGAGGAAGTCACAAGTACCAAAGAAAGTTTTCGTGGCTAGTGCTGTCAGTGATGCTCTTGTCCAATCTTTACCCCAAAAACATAAGAACCCCGGCTGTCCTACAATTTCAATAATAATTGGGGACAAGAACATCAATAGAGCACTATTAGATCTTGGTGCTAGTGTCAATTTGCTACCCTATTCAGTGTACGAACAATTAGGCGTTGGAGAGCTTAAACCCACTCATTGTACTCTCCAAATGGCCGAACGATCCATCACCCATCCTAGGGGTGAGTTGGAGGATGTGTTAATTAAAGTAGGGGATTTCATTTTCCCCGTTGACCTCATTGTTATGGATACACAACCTGTAGCTAACCCCCGGAGTCAAATTCCGGTGATACTTGGTCGACCATTCCTTACGACTTCCAATGCGGTGATCAATTGTCGTAATGGTTCAATGAACTTATCTTTTGGCAATATGACAATTAAACTCAACATTTTTAAGTTGGGGAATCAGCCTTCCGAGCCTAATGCTAGTATACTTGATGTTTGGTCGATCCATAAGATCACACAGGAGGACTGTGAGCTCGAAAAATTTCTGTTCGACTACAGCAGTGTTGACGCCTCTAGTGCGTTCCTCCTAGAATCTGACACAGCTTTCACGCCGGAGAACGATTATGAGTGTTTCACCTTTTTGGACGATTTTGAAGACTCACCACCCGAGTTTGAGTCTTTTGATTTTTCGGATGAGTTAGTTGAGCCATCCAACTCGGTTGCGTACACTCGATTTGAACCGTTGATGGAATCCTTCGAGTTTGAAACAGTTACACCATTGTTACCATCAATTGTTTCACCTCCTAAACTTGGACTAAAGCTTTTGCCGTCTCACCTTAAATATGCTTACCTAGATGAGAATGAGATCCTTCCCGTTATCATATCGGCCTCTCTAGCTCTCGAGTAAGAGAAGGCCCTTTTAATGGTCTTGCAAAATAACCGGCAGGCTTTTGGCAGGTCTATGGCGGACATCAAGAGGATTAGTCTCCTCATAGTTGAACATCATATATACATGATGGATGATGCCAAGCCAGTAAGGGATCCACAAAGACTCCTCAACTCCATAATGAAGGAGGCTGTCAAGAAGGAGATTGTTAAATGTCTAGATAGTGGTATCATTTATCCTATCTCGGATAGCCAGTGGGTTGGCCCCATTCATGTTGTCCCAAAGAAATCGGGCATCACGGTCATAACCAATGAGGCAAATGAGTTAATACCTACTCGCACCCAAACTGGGTGGCGAGTTTGCATCAACTATAGAAAACTCAATGCCGCGACAAGGAAAGACCACTTTCCTTTACCTTTCATTGACCAAATGCTAGAACGATTGGCTGGGCACGAGTTTTACTGATTTTTGGATGGCTATTCTGGCTATAACCAAGTCCCCATCGCCGAAAAGGATCAAGACAAGACCACATTTACTTGTTCTTTCGGCACTTTTGCTTATCGTCGCATGCCCTTTAGGTTATGCAATGCACCGCTGCATTTCAGCCGTGTATGATGTGGATCTTTTCAGACATGGTTGAAAATTTTTTGGAGATCTTTATGGATGATTTCTCCATTTTTGGTGACTCTTTCTACGAGTGTTTGCTACACCTTGACGCAGTTCTTACCCGCTGTAGGGATAAGAACCCCACTTTAAATTGGGAGAAGTGCCACTTTATGGTACGATAGGGCATGTCTTAAGACATGTCATCTCGCAAAATGGCATAGAGGTTGATAACGCCAAGATTGAAGTCATTTCCAATCTTCCTCCTCCTAAATGCATCAAAGACATCCGAGCCTTCCTTGTCCATACCGGTTTTTATAGACGGTTCATCAAGGATTTTAGCAAGATAGCTAGACCCTTGACTCTTTTATTGGCCAAGGACATGACATTTGATTTTGACTCAACTTGCATGGAAGCATTCGAGTCATTGAAACACTCACTCATTTCTGCGCCCATTCTTTCATCTCCAGACTGGACGCATCCTTTTGAAATTATGTGCGATGCATCGGATTTTGCCATTGGTGTTGTTCTTGGACAGCACATTAATAAGATGCTGCACGTAATTTATTACGCTAGCCGAACATTAAATAAGGCCCAACTGAACTACACAACAACAGAAAAAGAATTTTTAGCGGTTGTGTTTGTACTTGAAAAATTCCGACCTTATTTAATCGGCTCTCCAGTGATTGTGTATACGGACCATTCAGCTCTTCGCCACCTTTTTGCGAAGAAGGATGCTAAATCGAGGCTAATACGTTGGATACTCTTGCTACAAGAGTTTGACCTTATCATAAGGGACAAAAGAGAATGTGAAAATGTAGTGGCCGATCACCTATCACGACTTCCTTCTTCGCCTATACTTGAAATTCCAATTAAAGATGTTTTCCCGATGAGCAACTCTTAACCGTGTCTTGCGAACCTTGGTTCGCTGATATAGTAAACTACTTGGCCACCGGCTTGATACCTAAAGATTGGTCAAAACAGGATAAACTCCGATTCTTGTCCCAAGTAAAGCATTTTTACTGGGATGAACCGTATCTTTTTAAATACTGTTCCGACCAAATCATTCGTCGGTGTGTACCTGAAAATGAGTTTAAGAGTGTGCTGTCTTTTTGCCACGATCAAGCATGTGGCGGGCACTTTGGCCCAAAGAAGACATCCGAGAAAATATTGCAGTGTGGTTTCTACTGGCCACGACTCTTTAAAAATGCATATGAATACTGCAAGACATGCACCCGATGCCAACACTTAGGCCGGATATCACGGAGAAACGAAATTCCGCTCCAACCAATTTTGGTTGTGGATATTTTTGATGTTTGGGGAATAGACTTCATAGGACCATTTCCCAATTCCTTTGGGAATGTGTATATTCTTTTGGCTGTTGACTATGTGTCAAAATGGGTCGAGGCTGTGCCTAGCCGAACGAACGATAACAAGGTTGTCGTTCGATTTCTTAAAGAAAATATCTTTTCTCGGTTCGGGCACCCTCGAGCAATTATAAGTGATAATGGATCTCACTTCTGCAATAGGACTTTTGAGTCCTTAATGCGCAAATATTCCATTACTCACAAACTGTCAACACCATACCATCCCCAAACATATGGGCAAGCCGAGATTTCGAATCGGCAAGTTAAACAAATTTTGGAGAAGACGGTTTCTAAAGACCGTAAAGATTGATCACACAAATTGATTGATGCACTATGGGCATTCCGTACTGCATACAAGACCGATCTTGGTATGTCTCCATACCGGCTTGTTTATGGGACGGCTTGCCACCTCCCAGTTGAGATTGAGCATAAGGTATTTTGGGCGATTAAAGAGTTGAATTTATCAATGGGAGATGCGGGCAGCAATCGAAAGCTGCAATTAAATGAACTAGAAGAGCTGCGGGATGAGGCTTATGATAATGTTGTCATTGTTAAAAAACGAACTAAGGTGTTCCATGACCAACACCTTATGCGCAAAACGTTTAAACCCGGTCAACAGGTTTTGCTTTATGACACTCGGTTACACTTCCACCCCGGCAAGCTGAAATCTAGGTGGAAATGGCCGTTTTCAGTACGCACCGTATATCCGCACGGTGCGGTAGATCTTGAAAATCCGGAGGACGGTACTTTATTTAAAGTAAACGGACATCGACTGAAACCGTTCCTCACTGCGGACCCGTCGGAGGAGCTCCTGTTTTTGCAGGAGCCGATTTACACTGATTGATCTTCCTCCATTTTACCCCCAAATTTTCGATCATCTAGCCAAGACTTTGTTTCAAACAGGTTTGGGGGTGTGTATCATTTGTAAATATATAAATAAAAAATAACATAAAAAATAAAAAATTTTGAAAATAAATTTTTTTTGGACATTTTTGTAAAATTGCAGAATAAATAAATAAAATAAAATTTTTATTTGCAAATAAATTCCTCTTTTTAAAGGGGTTTATTTGCAAATATCCATCATTTCACCCTATTTAAGGATCCCGACCGCCCTGTTTTCACTAACCCTAATTTTTACATCTCTGAAAAACCCTAGCCGCCGCAAGAATTTTTCTGCAGAGAGAAACCGGAGCGCCGCCGCCTTCCCGCCGCGGAAACGCCGCCCCACCCCAATCTGGACCACTGATCTGTCGCGCCATCTTGTCTTCACCCCCTGAAATTTCAGGGGAGGTACGATCTGTTAAAACCCCTCTCTGTTTTCCAATTTTTAGATCTGTAGAACACATCATGGCACATAGCATGCAACTAGAACGCGATTTTTCACAAGTTTTCTCACATGAGGTATATGGTAGCTATTTCGCGAACGAAATCGCGCGTAGGGGTTGGAACTACTTAATTTTTAATCACCCTTATGCGTATGCATTGCCGGATTTAGTAAATCAATTTTACGAGTCTATGGAGGATGGGTGTCTCACCCTACTTGGTTTTATTAAATTGCAATGGGGTGATCGAGAAATCATCATTGATAGGGATATTATACACGAGGTCACACTAATCCCTCGCATACCTGCACATGACCAACCCTTGCAATTCGAGGATTACATGCCCTTGATGGGCAACGATTGCTCGAGGGAGCCGTGAAAGGGTATCCAAGCGAGAACCCTTTTCGCGAATGTTTTGACTGTGTGCCGGTGGGCACAAAATAATATTTTCGGTAGCTCCCATAACACAACCTTTTTTACACCCTCCTTGCATATTGTGCATACCCTTATGACAAAGAACCCCCGTTTTGATATGTGCACAGTATTGCTAAACTCTATAGGTGCGGGTAAACGGGCCGCTAATTACCCTTGTCCCATGCTGGTTACACAATTATGTCGATATTTCCTCCCCGCGGAGGAGTTCGAATTTTATATGCATGGAGGCATTCCGGTCAGACCTCTTATCGAGGGTGTTTCTACGTCCTATTCTCGACTGACAGAAGTGTGGTCTCGAACCGAACCGGCAGAACATGTATTTGCCCGCACACCGAGCTCCAGCTCGACAGTGAGCGAAGGAGAAATGACCCCACTAGAACATGCGCAATTGATGAGGAGAGCAGTTAGGGGTATTGATGAGTTGAGGGAGTAATTTAGGGTGACAGCAAGGGAGCATGACAGGAGGTTGACGGAAGTAGAGCGGGGGATTCAAATCCTGCTGGCTAGGGAGGAGCGTTCACGTTCACGCTCGCGAGCGCGGCGTGGGGCCGAGCAGTGAGGGCACTGCTTTGGGTAAGTTTGGGGGAGTTGGTGGTTGTATATAGTTATCTTTTGTATTGCATATTTTTTTTGTATATATTTTTCTTTTTCTTTTGCATATTTAAATTCTGCATTGCATCGATATATAAAAATCATAAAAATTAGAAAAAAAAATTGAAAAATAAAATAAAATAGAAAAAGAAAAATCAAATAAAAACTGAAAAATTTGAAAATTATAAAAATTAAAGCATTCAATTTTGGCCTTAATTGACTTGAGTTTGCCAAATAGGTTAACTATCTTGGAACAACTAGATCTTAGACTTAGTAAAATTAAAAACCCTAAAATTAACCTTTCTTAAAATTTAACGGTAGAAAATATATGTCTTTGTAGTTTACTTAGAAATTGGCAAATTTCGAGTTGACTTCTTGGGCTAAGTTAAAACAAGGGAAAGTATAAGTTTGAAAAATAATTTCTAAGCTTAAATCTAAATTCTGAAAATATATACCCTACAAATTGCACAAACACGAACCTTGAAACTTGGAATAGTAGGAGAGACCTTGAAATGCTCTTGTCTAAAGTCCTTAGTATGAAGAAAAAAAAATACAAGTGTGAATAAAGAAAAAAAGATGAACACTGGTTTTTGTAATTACTTAAGGCTGCAAAAATAGAAAAAATATTTAGCGAGGGTGCTTCATCACCTAGTGCCTTAGACCAACTGGTTTGGGAGTCACTGCTAAAGCCTTAGGTGTTACAAGACTAGGAATTACGCTTTAATGTGCAAACACATTTTGTAATCGGTTGTTGGTACCTCAAGAAGTATTAACGGTCGCATGAAGGATGTGTGGGCAAAATTTCATTTAAAAATTCACCAATTAAGAAGTGCTTCGGACGATGGACAAGAGTATGATAGCTTGATTTGAACTTCCGAGTGTAGGGGTGATATACACACACACGTAGGGGTATGTGATTGGGGTTTAGATAAGAGATAGGAATGAAAAATAGGACTTATATCTTTAATAGAGATGATAAAAATTCCTAAGTTGAGATAGAATCCTAGAAGGAAAACTTAAAAAATGCTAAAAGCTAAGTAAATTTACAAGAACGTATATAATCTTAAGTTAAATAAAAAGGAAGCGTGAAAAATACGGGTGGATAATTTCCAAGTCGAAGATAATAGAGTTCTTGTTAGAAAACCTAATTGGAGAATAAAAGTCGATAGGCCGAATTGATAGGATTTTGTGGGTAGTATCCGCTGAAAACCCTCAGGAGACAACACTCCTACTAGGGACACCTAGAGGTTTAATGGCTTGTTGCACGAGCTCAGTGCAATCGCGTTTCCCTGCGAAAGTGAGGCTAGGTCTTTTTCAAGAACAAAACTAGTTTGCTCGAGGACGAGCAAAAGATAAGTTTGGGGGTATTTGTTCATACCATAATTTTGCATTCTTATATTCCCCATTTTTGTTCATTTTACAAATAAACAGGTGCTTTTGATCCATGTCTGCTACATAGTTGCAGGTTACAGGTTCTCGGAACAAAAACAGTGAAATTGATGAAAAAGATGATACAAAGTGAGACTACGACCTATAAATGGTGGAATCTTGATCGTGCATACATTTTGAGGGACAATGAAGATCAATGAACAAGTTCATAAAGCACAAAGGCAGCACAAGGTTCAAGACTTCGACACGAAGCAACGGTAAAAGTCCACGACATTATGCACTGTGAAAAACTGGAAGAAAACTAGAAGACATTCTGAAGAACCAACTGAAGAAAACAGAAGACACCAGCAACAGACAGAACCCCAGGAAAAAGCAGCCAATAAGCTCTCTACATGGCCGCGGAACCGCGGCCAAACCTGGCTCTTGGACGCGGATCCGCGGCCGTGTGTCACCCGTGTCGGTGCAAAATTTCTATGGCGGCTGGCGGCGCGTTGACTAGTCTTCTTTAGGGGTAAAATTGTAAATGCAGATGTGAATCGATTGTAACCCTAGGGTTTCTATGATCTATAAATAGAAGCCCTAAACCTCTCTTTGAGGTATGCCTCTTTTCATTGATCTAAAAATTCAGAATCATTTGTAATGTTTTGAGAGCATCAATAAAGTAAGTAATTTCTTTATTGCCCTAGTCTTAATTTTTATTTCTGCCCTAGTTTAAATTTATTATCTGCCCTAGTTTAAATTAGATTAGAACTTTTATTAATCTGTCGTAGCTTAGATAATTAATCTTTTTAAATCGAAAACTCAAATAAAAACATGTCTTTTATCGATCCCCTAATGAGTGAGTAGTTCCTCACTTGTTAGGGTTAGGAATAGGAAAGGCTTGAGAGATAAAAATCTCTTACCCCTTTCTTGCGCATCACATATTAAATAATAGGACTCCATGCATACATACACAAACCGGTCCCTACGGCACCCTACCCACGAGGTAACGGTGATACCGTAGTATAAAAGACCGGTTGTGCATGTTTTCCATGGAGGTTAGAGTAAGGATTAAGAAAGGACGGACAAGGACCTAGAGGAAGAAACATCGTTTCTTTCCGATCGCCCTAATCCCCTTTATTAATTGTTACCATAACACATAAGAGATCTAAATTAGGGCATTGAAAGCGGTGGGAAATCTTTAATTTCCAAACTTAACCTAAACCTAACCCTAGCAAGATTCTAAATTCTAGTCTAAATCAATTTAGTTTTTAGTGATAAACATCCCACATCGTTTGGAATTAACTCATTAGAACAATTAGGAAATACACAACATCCCTGTGGACCGACCCATATTCATCGGCTAGCTACGAAGCGACGCCGATCTTGATTGCAGTAAAAAATATTTTGATCACAACTCCCATCATTCAATCAGTCGGCGGACGGTTCAATAAGCCAGCAAGTTTGTCATTTTTCCGCTGGACTTCTGCTTCGAGCTCTATCAGTGCCGCGAGACGAGTCCCTGCCTATGTCTGTTGATTCTGGTATGAAGCAAACCGACTCTCAAGCTCTTTCTCGGCGACCTTGTGGGCTTCAACCATCTCACGTGTAAAAATAATGGCTTTGTCAAGAGCTACCACCTCTTTAATGGCTTCTTGAAGCACCCGCCAAATTTTGTATGCATGAGCAGTCTTGACAGTGAGCTGGGCTTGAAGCTCCCTTAAAGCCTTTGAAGTCAACTCCCTGCCGAAAACATCCGGTTAAGCCTTTTCTCGCACGACTGGAGATTGGCTGCACATCGTTCGATCCAACCACGCAGGCTTGTCTTGACAGACAAGATGTCGGAGGGAAGGCGTATGCATTCAATCCTATGTAGACAGGCCTCCACTCCGCGGAAGTACTCAACCTAGGTACGCACCAATGCCTCGTCATGATAAGTGGCAAGAACAGATAAGGAAGCATTGATTTCAGTAGCGAATTCTTCGGCCGTGACAGAAGTACCAACGCGAAGATCTTCGATGAGAGCCGCCAGGGAATAAACGCTCTGTTTTGCCATCCTCTCAGATACGTGTCGGGCGTAAAGACCTGGTGGCATGGGGATCCGAGACTCTAATGGGGTCAGGGCTGGCAAAGCTGTGAAGATATATGTGCGGTCAGTTGTATTTCCAAATATAGAGTAAACAAAACGAAGCCAAAAATAAAATGTCACTTACCCACAGTCATGCAGGGCGGGTTTGAGAGATCCCTAGGTCCACCAAGAATCTCGACTTCGTCGTCGGCTTCCAGAACTGTGGTTTAAAATAAAGGGCATATCAGCATCATTATAAAAAATATAAAACAAAAAGAGCAAAAGAATACCGACCTTGGCCAGAAGAGGGCACTATGCTTTGTGGAGGTATCTCTTGTGGGGCCGCCATGTCAAGCAATCGCTGGAAGGTTTTTCTCAGGGAAAGATCCACGATGGAAGCCGCCAGCTCCCGCAATTATGAGGGAAGGAAAGGTTCACATGATGGAGTGGTCGTTAAACAAAATGTGTATGTATATAAGATTACCTTCGATACTTCGCCTACCCTGAACTGGAGGGATGGCAACGTCGGCAGCCTCCTCTACACCCTCAGGTGCATCACTGAGGATATTTGTGAAATCTATAGCCGGCATGGCAGTCTCCAATAGAGGGACATAAGCCGCCGCTGAAGTCCCTAAGGCGGGGATAACAGTTTCAGCAATCTCTTTTACACCTTCCGGTGCGTCACTAGAGATATCCATGGGATCTATAGCCGGCAAGATCACCTCTGCTGGAGGAGTAAATGCTGAAAGAACATAAGCCATCACCGGAAGCTCCATAGCGGGGATAGTAGCTTCAGTAATCTCCTCTACACCCTCTGGTACGTCACGGGAGATATTTGTAGAATCTGCAGCCATGGCTCGATATGGGTTCAAACCCACTTCCGCTGCAGAAGTCCCTGCAAAGTTTTTGCAAAGATAAGGAGACATGAAAGTAATTCAAATTACTCGCCAAAAGAAAGACACGAAAAATACGCATACCAATATGCCAGGAAGCCTGAAGTATGGCTTTTTCGAGCCGTTGTTCTTTTCTGATCAAATGTGCTCGCCGAGTTTCAATCGCAAGTAAATGACTGCCTGTCTTCAGTGCAAGATCGTCTTCAGAAACAACCGAGATGGGCTGTTTGAGAGCTTGTTCTTCTTCCATTGACAGAGAACCCATGGGCACCCTACGTAATAATGGGTCAACGTCATAGAATATAATGGGGGGCAGGCTTTCTTTGGGGGGCGCACGTTTTCAGTCTTATTTCGTGAGCGTCTTAAAGTCTCGACCAACTGCGCGGTCTCCTCGGCAGAAGAACCAGGAACGAGAAGACCGTCGTCCGACTCCTGCGTAGATATCGGCTCGTCCTGAATAAAGGGCTCAGATTCAAGCAAAGTGTTGAGTAGGCTGGCCACCAATTTCTTTCTCCTTTTGGAGCCTGTACTAACGCTAGCGGAGGAGCGCTTCCTCCATTTTGGTGCTTTGGCATGGCGCTGCCCAACTTCGCCTTCAGTATCACCCTTTGGTGACACTACCATCGGTGCTTTATCAGGAACTTCCGCCTCGGCTCTAATACGCACCGGCATACCAGCAGTGTGAGGGGCTGATTCTACTTCTGCAGCTTTAGGGATAAGCATCGAACCGCTATCCCTCATAGGAGGGAGAACCACCAACCGTAGCCGTAATGAAGCGCTGGTGACCTGAGCTGGAACGAGAGGTTTACATTCGAAAAGCACCCATCTCTCCTCTGCAATGACGGGGCCGACTCAATGGTGATACCAACCCTTGAAGGACCTCACAGGCCTCGGAAGATAGTCAGGCTCCGGGATCATGAAGAGGGAGCTAGTGTTTAACCGCATGAAATGATGAATGACATCGCGAGTAACCTCCAGGGAGAGGGCAGGCTCAACTAAAAATGCCTCGAGAGGAACGCCCTGGTTGTAGCCTAACTGTTGAGCATAACAATGCGGATTATACCGCATGAAAAGAGCAGTGTCATTCTGGCGGAACACCAAATAACCCGGCTTGATTGAGTATAGATGCATAATCTTGTTAGGCTTTAAAGCTGGAACTCCATTCTTTGACAAATCAAACAATTGCTGAACGGGCCTTGCTGGAGCAGAGAGGACTCGATCGCTAAAAACCATTCCGCCTTCATTCGAGTATGGATTGAGCAGTACGCGGAGAGCCCCTAACTGGGTCGGATTGGGAGAGGAAGCATCAACCAACCTCATGATCCGCGGGAAGGTATATGAATCATAAAAATCTGGCCGCTGGTGCTCAGCGAACGCTCCTAACACGTGCATCTCGATCCACGACGTGAAATAGTGGAGGGAGAAATTCACAGTATCCGCACCCGGGCTGGAAGTATTAGCGGCAATGCTTACCCATGATATAAATACGATAATGTAGAGTTTGTCTAGCACCATGCCAAGGGTTGTCTTGAATCAAACATGCTACAATAAAAAAAATAGAGATGCTAAGCAAAACCAACCATGAATCGAACTAGAAATTTAGGGTAAGAAAGGCAAGTATCATATACTAGAAAGTATCTAACACTAAGAGAGGAGAATTACAACCTTTGTAGACCTCCCTCTTTGTGACTCCTTGGATTAACTTGGTGTTTGAACGGGTTCGCTTGAAACCTTCGAAGTCCACAACGATCCATCACGGAGTCCCTTGGCTCAAGCTCCTAGCTTCACTTGATCTAAATGGAAGTGGAGCAAACAACCTACACTAGTGGGCTAGACTGATATAGATTGGTGATGTGGGTTATATCCCTTAAAAACCCTTTCTTTTATTTTTCTTCACTCACTTTTGAAGAGGTAGAGAGCTTGGAGGAAGAAGAAGAAGGAGATGGCTAGGCTTGAGCTCTTGTGATGATAATTCTCAATAATAAAAAGAGAATAAAAATATATATGAAAGAGTCACACTCACCCAAACCATGGTCAATAAATATCTAGATATTTTTGATAATGAGTTAAAGACTAATTAGAAATTAAACTATGGTTTATATTTGGGTCAACATAAGAAAAGTGTAGAAGAAATGCAACCATGATTTAATTTCATTTTTCTTTTTCTCAATAATAAAAAATATATAAATATATTTCATGTGAGTCTTGCATAGACATCTCCAATGTATCATCAACCATGACACATGTATGCATGCGTGCGTGCATTCATATCAATATATACATACATACATTCATGCATATACATAAAAGAAAAAAGGTTTAATGAATGAGCTAATGGTCATTGATATTAAATCAATACTTGATTTAATAATCCGGTCATATCACATACGACCAGACCAATAGAAAATGCAAGATTAAAATGCAGTATCATATACACGCATTTAATCAAGCTCCCACGCATTTCCCCATATGCACCCCATAACGTTTCGCCTGAGCTAGGAAACCCCTTTGTGGGACTTTAAGACTCGTCAATATGCAGGCAGTAGGCAGTGATCATATTACATACCCACAAACCGTCAGTGGCACTAGCTGTACATAACGACTCCCAGGTATTGAGCAATCAGAAGAAAAATAAGCGAACCTGTCAAAACTCGCGTCGAGCCAATCGGCAACACTTACCGTACAGTCCGGTCTCTTCGTCAGATATGCTGCACGAGTCTAGGGATGGTATCGTCGACCCCAATAACTCAATACGTCATGTCGGTATATGGCCTATAACAGATCGAGAAACTACTGATATCACTTATCAGTAAATCTCATCAGCCCTGGCCAGGGATTTCCTGTTATAGCCAATCGAGCATAGCGCAACATCAACCTCCAATACCGGGAGAGACGAAACCCCTTCTATCGCTCATTGCCTCTATGTGCCTCGGGAATGTACCCAAAATCCACCTGTTTGCACGACTCAGTAGAGCCGTGGTAGGGTGGAGATCAAAGTACAGTGGGAGCACACACAAGACTCTATGACGATCTCGGGTCTACAGACTAACCTATACCAGTGTCACATAAGAATTGCTATCCGACGATGAATATAATACCACATAGGAGTTCTCAGCGAGTTCGTTCAGTGTACCTAGTCTCCACTGAGCACCTATATACAATCTTTGGTGTCACTACACCAAATGGATATGGGATCACCCATCGCCCATCATATGGGTCAAGAAACGTATATGCTAGTCTACTCTGGAATATCGATGCCCCGTCTCAATACACCCACGACTAGGAACATTTTAAGGATATACTTATAAACTACACATGTCGCACTAGTATGATCTGCATCATAATCACAGTAGTCAAGCAAATATCCTAAGGGCTTTATCAATATGTATCAAATGAGTAATATGCATGATCAAGTGAACATGTCAAGATAAACAACAACCAGATAGCATACTATCATATCGAGCAAGAATGTCCTTTGAATATATATATACACACACACACACACACACACACACATACTGATACATCCACTATCAAATAATGGCCTCTAGGGCATACATATATCCAATAATCTCCCACTTGCACTAAGGCCAATTATCGGCGTATCTCATACCCAACATATCAAAAAGTCGCCCATGCTGCGGCTGAGGGAGGGCCTTGGTGAGTGGATCCACGGTGTTATTCTTTGTATCTACTCTCCGAATCCCGATCTCGCGGAGATCAACTATCTCCCGGATCAAATAATATCGTCTCAGGATGTGTCTCGACCTCTGATGGGACTTGGGCTCTTTGGCCAATGCTATATCCCCATTATTATCACAATACAACGGTATTGGATTAATAATGGTTGGAACTACTCCTAACTCTGAGATGAACTTCCTCATCCAGATGGCTTCCTTGGCAGCATCATTTGCAGCAATATACTCAGTTTCCATCGTGGAGTCTGCAACGGTATCCTGTTTGGAACTCTTCCAACATACCGCCCCTCCATTGAGGGTAAATACGCACCCTGAGATAGATTTGCTGTCATTCTGATCACTCTGGAAGCTCGAATCGGTAAAGGCCTCCATTTGGAGATCCCCGTAACCATACACCAAGAACATTTCTTTAGTTCTTCGCAAGTACATAAGAATGTTCTTCACAGCCGTCCAGTGATTCTCCCCTGGATTGGATTGATACCTGCTTACTACTGTCATGCCCCACTTCCTAGTATACGGGCAGAGGACGCGACGAGGTCCGCTACGCATTTACTCCGAAGTAAACACGCTAAGCGTATCTAAGCAACATAAAGTAAAAGTACACAAGAGACAAGATGTAAAAGAACAACAACTATATTTATTTAACATTCTTCTTACAATACAACTGAAATGTAAATACATGGAATGAAAGCGATGCCTAAACAGTGACAAAACAGAAATGAAAATGAAATGTACAAGTAAACTAGAGCTCCGGTTCAAAGGCTAGCCGATCCAAGTCCTCGCTAGTGGGCTCTGTCTCCAGAAGGTCCTATCCACCTGACAACATTCCAAAGAAAGAAGAAAAGGAATGTCGTCAGCGAATAATCGCTCGGTAAGTCCCAATGATGAGGGAGAAGTAGAATAGACACAGAGAGAGTATAGTTTTATAATGTTTTATTATAATGTTAGCATAGTTGTTTGTATCTTGGTACAGAAAATGCCAATGTATACGAGAGGAGTCCTACTTACACCAGAGACTTTGGTAACCCGTAGTACAAGGCTCCGTTGATAATACCACGGAACAACGGTATGGATGTAATTACGTCTTAAGTGACCATCTCGTGCCACCTTTAACATGTTTCATACCAATCTATCCCTTTATAACCCCGTAGTGTTTATGCATTGATTGTATGGATTGTATGGATTGTATTATCTTGTCTTGTATTATAAATTGTATAGATGGATGACTTGCCAAAACTATGATATCAGTAATAGAATGGATATAATGGAAGAACATGTAAATGGAATATATCCATGGTTCGGTTCGGTCAATACAGATTGATATAGATTGAATAGATGGATTCATGTTGAATCATGTTGTATTGTATTTTGTACTTGAATCACATTCAAGTCAGATTGATTAGTTTGGGACTCAGTCAGACACTTTTAAAAGAACTTGAAATCCTGATTGTTTTGGTGGTATCGGTAACTGCTGCATATGAACGGCAGGATTTGTGTCTTTTTCCAAGACAATTACCGTGTTGATAACACTGTTTGTTAAGCTGTTACCTTAAATAGGCAAGCACCCATATCTCCGGCTTCCTGAGGCTCAAGAGACCGGTCCCGCTTAAACCTATGTTTACTGGGGTCCTTATTGTAATTTAGTATAACTTGAGGGGATTTTATGTAAAAATAGTTTTGGTATAATTTCAAAATACATCTCAAGCATTTAATTATCGTCTTTAGGGTTTTCATTGATGTATATTTTATAAATGTGACATTTCTAGTGAATAAAACCTAATTTCATAATATACGGTATTTATTTGTAATATGAATATTGTTTGGAATTATCATGGCAGTTTCATGTAATGTTTGAATTCTTTTCTTGAGTTTTGGAAATATGAAATAATATATATATTTAAAATAAGTATTTTGGTAATATTTATATATACATATTTAACGAAAATAAATTTATTTATTTTCTTATAAAAATATCATTTTCTAAAGAAAAATGTATAAAAAATTCCATCAAGATCGAATGATCCTTGCGGAGGTCTGCATCTTGCTCTACTAAACCCATGGATGTGCGATAATCCGCACCATCCCGAATGGGGTCCCTAAAATGGGTTATAGAGGCGCAATTGCATGGAAATGTTTTAATACATCTTTTAAAGAAAACAGTTTTATAAGTTAAAGGGATTTATTTGCAAAGTCGTATTTCCGGTATTCTATTGTCCCAAAATTCATCGTGCTATGATAGATATATATGTTTTTATGAGGTAGGTCATTATCTCGTGAACTACCTAAAGGTATAATAAGGAATTATGATGGTTTATGTCGAAACTAAACTATATGGTATTTTTCTGAAAAAGAATGATAAAAGTTACAAAAATGATTATTTTGATGTGAAAGTTGTTTTGTTGAGTTTGTTAATGTTTAATAATCAACATATGAGCATATGGTTTTATCTTAGTAAAGAAAAATGTAGTTTTTAAAGAAAACTGAATCGGAAGTCGGATTAACTCCGCTTCCGTCGGGTTTTAGAAATGGAACTTTTTAAAGATGAAGATGAGAGGGGAAGATGGGACTTATAGGTTACAAAGATAGAGGGGAGAAAGAGGAAGAGTGGGAAAGCACCGGTGCGTCGTTTCATCACCGGAAACTCCTTGGGTCGTCGCCGGATCTTCGTCGGAGCTTCGCCCTTCATTAACTCCACTTGTACACTAAGGACTTGAGAATATTGTATAGTTTTTTGTATAGAATTTTCAGTGTGAAGGGATGAAAAATGGAGTGGGTATTTATAGGAAAAATTAGGGTTTAGGTGGTGATGAAAAATGCATTTAAATTTGCATTAAAATGGGATTTAAAGGGGTTTTAATTCTCTGGAAAATGCAGGGACAACAAACAGATAAGGGTTAAAGAGGGGAGTCCAAAGGTCTAGGGTTTACAAAAAAATTTGAGTTTGGCTCACACAAAACCGGCGGTGCCGGTCTATTATTGCATCTCGCCGGTCCATTCGAGGAGGTGGGGGCTTGGATTGGGTACACGTGTCCCTGACGGTCTGAATACTAATTTGTATCTGTTTGTTTTAAGTGTGACTCTTGGTTTTATGTGTTGTGCACGTGTAGGCTCTTAAGGTTCTAAAAAGATTAAAAGAAATTAAAACAAAAGGATAATGTGGCTGATGGGATTTGAACTCTGGTGCTTTGGTTTAGTACTGCAAGGTCTTACCAATGAGCTACAAGCTCCTTTTTGCTGTTCGAAAGAAAAACAAACTTATAACTCGTGCTCAGACTTAGGTGTGTGTTCTCCGCTGAAAGACATGACCAGGACGTTGGGACATCTGGCCTGAATTTCGAGGGCAGATGCTATTTGGTGCTATCCGTCCACCTCTCCGAAGATGCCAAGTTGATTTATGACACCGTGTATCGGAGGTTTAAACGGATGCGGCCGATGTAGCAGACTTCTTCAGATTCCCCCTCGTTGAGGGGTTTTTGATTATGGGGACGCTCTTCCCTGCAGGCGCAAGCCCCTGTAGTTAATTACGCTACCGCATCGCGGCAACAACTTTCTCCTTCTCCAAATGGTCACTTCTTGTCGTGTGTGTTTGTTTTGTTTTTGGTTGCCCGCGGATTGTATACGGAGACTAATTTATGTTGTCTCCCGTAGGGCGTGGATTAGTCCAAATCTGTATTTTCTTAGATTTGGGTTTTGGGTTGGGTTTAAGGATCGTTAATCTCATTTGAGACTAAGATCAACTTAAACGTTTGTTAAGGATACGTTAGTCTAATTTTAGATTAAGATCAACTTAACCATTTGTTAAGGATACGCTAGTCTAATTTGAGACTAAGATCTACTTCACAGGATCATTTAGATCCAACAAAAGAGCATTTGGGTTCTATTGTTTTAGTTTAGGGACTTTGCGGTCCATTGTAGTTTAAGGACATCATAGTCCATGAAGTTTAAGGACATCATAGTCCATAGTTTAAAGACGTCATAGTCTGTAAAGTTTAAAGACATCATAGTCTATGGGTTTAAGGACCTCATAGTCCGTAAAGTTTAAGGACATCATAGTCCGTAAAGTTTAAGGACATCATAGTCCATGAGTTTAAGGACCCCACAGTCCGTGAAATGTATGGTTGTCAGGACTCGTCACCTCTCTGAAGACGCTGAAGGATTACAACGACAAATATCAGAGGAGTGAAGAGATGTACCTTTGAACCAATGTTGGTTGAAAGGCTTTGGATTTTGCTTTGAATGTCATATGAGATGATCAATTTTGGAAGAAAAGAGTGTATTTGAGGTTCAGTAAAAAAGGGGGGTCCTGCCTCTGGAAGACTTAGCTAATTTGGGCTAAGATTGGCTCGAATATAGTGTTCAACACTAGAGTACACTCGTCTATCACGTGCTCCCACGTGATGCGCTTAAAATAGTGTTAAACACTAAGGATGAAACACACAAAATAGTGTTAAACACTAAAACAAGAAGCGCTCGCGTGGGGTCACGTGAGGCACTTGAGTGTTGGGCCAAACTTCCTTTATTTTACTCTCAAAATATGCAAGTAAGTGTTAAACACTTAATCTATATGGCCATCACGTGTGGGCACGTGATGGATACCCATGCATTGGATATTGTTATGGGTCACATAGGAATACGTGAGGGCACCCATGCGTTGGATATTAATCCTTCAGTTTTTTCCCATCTTCTCTTTTTTAAAGAGGTGTTTGTCAGGGGTCACGTGGGGACACGTGAGGCACCCAAAATCAATTATACCCTTTTATTTTGAGAAGTTTGTTCAAGGGTCACGTGAGATCACGTGACCTAATCTTATTCGTTCTCTTTTGGTCATTGAAGGGGAGGGTTACGTGTTACCACGTGATCATGTTGGGTACTTGATCCTTTTACGTGCATGGAGAGATAAATCCCTTGTATAAGAATTAAATTCTCTTATAGGGTTAAACCCTAATTTTAATTAGAGGAATTAAATTCCTATAAGTTTAAAAGAATTAAATTCTTTAAACCCAATTCTCCTTCTAAGCTTTAAATTTGTATGGCAGAATCTCCCTGATGAGAATTGAATTCTCAACTTATGAGGAGATCTGCTTCTGCAGATCTATTACCATGAAGAAGGACTAAGTTATTGTTATTAAGGGTTAAACCCTATCTTTGTTGGAGGAATTAAATTCCTATATGCTTTGTGGTAGAATAGAATTCTCTGAACTTAGGTCCTCCCTCAGGTTTTAGATCTGCATAACAGAATCTCTCCGGTGAGAATTAAATTCTCAACTTATGGGGAGATCTGCTTCTGCGGATCTTCAACCAGAGGAAGAACCGAGTTCTTATTTAGAAGAGTTAAACTCTTAATTTGAGAATTAAATTCTCTTTTTTTTGTGGGAGCTTATAGAATGATCTCTTTCCCTCTTTTACCTAGGGTTTCCTTCTTTTCTGAAGAGATCTTCTTTTCTCTCTGGAGAATTAAATTCTTTTTTTTTGTATTCTCTCTCTGTTGTTGTATATCCCCTTTTCTCTTCTCTTCTTGGCTCCTATTTATAGGAGAAAGAAAAGAATCAGTTTGTTTAGCCAATCTCTCATTGAGAGATTTTGATTGATTTTGTAACCAACTTTATCTTTTAGATCACTCAGTGAATTTTATTCACCATTGGATTTTTAATCCAAAAGATATTTTATTTGTTGTTCCTGGAAGATTTTAGAAAAATATTTCCTTATATAGAATCTTTCTATAAACTGGTGATTTTTAATCACCATTGGATTTTTAATCCAACGATACTCCACTTTACAGAGTGCAATCTTTTTGTTTAGAAAGATCTAGAGAAATAATTTTTCAATTAGGGTTTTTGATTCCCTTTTAATTAGAATTTAATTCTATTAGTTCAGATGGTTTAGGAGTTTATCACGTGTTGGCACGTGACCCTACTTGATAAAGCATCTAATTCGAATTTAATTCTATTGGTATAGAGAGCTCAGGAAACGATCATGTGTTGGCATGTGACCCCACCGATTAAGCATTTCATCTAGAATTTAATTCAGTGTCTACAGACTTTACCTGTAAATGGTCACGTGTCGGCAAGTGAGACCTGGTCACGTGTAGGCATGTGACCCTACTAACACAGCATTTCCAATTTGTTTATTTTATTCAGTGTCTACAGGCTTTGCCTGTAAATGGTCACGTGTCTGCACATAAGGCCTGGTCACGTATGGGCATGTGATGCCCGGTCACGTGTGGGCACGTGATGCCTCATTTGAGGTTTTCCTTGCCGCTTTATCTGTATTTTATTTAATTCCCATGAGGGAACAAATGCCCCCACAGCGTTGTTCTCACTTGTTTGCACGTGAGTGCAACGCCATAACCTTTGTGGCCGTTGGATTTGCCTAGGGAACGGGGAAGATGAACCATTTCCCATCATGTCCTATAAATGCAGAGGTCTCTTCAACAGCGCCTCCATTCCTTCATCTTCTTCCTTGTTCAATTTCTTTGGGAATTTAATTCTCTTCCCCAGAGCTCAGTTTTCTGTTCAAAATTTTTTCAGAGTTTAACTCTGTCCACACAAAAAGAATCCCTTTTCAGGTAAGGGTCTTGAACGGCCGATGAACTTTTTGTAGAAATTTTCTTTGGATTTTAAATCTACATCAAGGGTTTTTCCCTTTAAAAAGAACTCATCTTTCTGAACTCTAAGAATGCACGATCTTTAGGTAGTAAGCCCCCAATGTTAGGTGTTTTTCTGATCTCAGGGGATTGATGATGGTACTTGTTTCTTTCTGGAATTTAATTCCATTCTAAAGAGCTTAGCTCTGAAAATTTTCTTGGAATTTAATTCCTCTGTTCAAAAGGAATTTAATTCCTCCAGAGAACTTAGTTCTAACAAAAGGACTTCTTGGGATTTTTTTTATCCTCAGCTGTTCTTGACAAAACAGAAATTTTTTTTAGGAAAGATTCTGTTTGATTTGCACAGAGGTCATGATGGGTTTTGCCTTGGGGGAATGTGCAGAGCTGTTAAAACTCCCCTATTCATTTATTGAGAATCTTCCTTTTATTTTTATAATGATTACCCTGCTTCATCATTAGTAAGCCGCCATATTGATTTTACGGGGCCCATGTGTTTTGCAACCAATGGTCCCATGGAATAAGTCGCTTGTCATTTTCTTCCACCGTCTTTTCATATATATACTTATACACACACACACACACGTGTGGGTTTCATTAACAGTTTCCCCTTCCTTTGTTTCAGGAATAATGGCTTCTCTTCCATACTTCCCTTTCACCCGCTCGGAGGCTGCCTTTCCTCAGTCACCGTCTGACGAAGAACTAATGGCGATGATTAGAGCTCATGATCCGGACTGCGCCAATCTGCTTTTGTGGGGAACCTGGTACGGTCATATTATCCGTGGTCGCCAAAGTTTTCTTTGCGAGGTGCCAACAGAACCTCTCTGCCTATTCTTTCCGTTGGATTGTCTGCAGACTGCCTTTGCCGTAGAGGTGGCGGATTGGACTCCTACGGGCCGTCTTGAGCCGTCTACAATTGGCATACAGCACCAGCCTGTGCCAGCCATAGATATCTTAGGGCGTCGTATTTGCCAAGGTGAAGCCCAGCCCTGGGGACAAGTCTGCAAGTTAGGGCTTACCCCTCGCCATCCCACGGGCTATCTCCTCTGGTCTCGTTACATCTTGTCCGCTCATCGTGCGCGGCAGCAGAGGGTCGGGCTTTACCAGGCGGTGTACGCGTCCCTCTTCCATTATCAGTCTCCCCATGTATGGTGGGTTAAAGCTTTCCTAAATCAATGGAATCTTTCCACCAACACTTTCTTATTAGGGGATCGCGAAATTTCGATTTCTTTGGAAGAGTTTCGCGAAATCTCTGGATTGCCGATCAGGGGAGCGCCGTATGAAAAATTGTTGCCTCCTGATGAGTATGCCTTCGCAATTGTGCCTGCTACGCTTGACGGTTTGTCAACTGAAAATGTCGTCCGTCACAAGTATCCAAGTCTCATCAAGACTCTGGGTATTTTTGAAAAGCTGTTCACCGAGTCAGAGGAACAGGGCGTCACTTTTAAGAGCTTTATCGCCTGCTTCCTTCGTAGAGACGTCCTATCAAAGAAGGCTCCGAAGTTCACGAATATCAACGACCCCTTCGGGTTTGGGTTAAATAAGCTACTGGCCAGAGAAGAAGATTTGCCGCAGTTTTACATCCCAATCTTGTCGGTTGCACTTTTTGAGTCAATTGCAGCTCTCGGCATGGATGAAGAAACTTTCTTCGTCAGTTTTATCAGCATTTGGCTTAGTTGGTTTGTCGTTCCAACGCATCGTCTCTTTATGAGAGCCTCGGTCATTTACCCTGCTCATCGCATTGCCGAAGGGACGCGACTAGCCATGGGCATTGCAGGGTTATCGCACTTATACCACGGGCTGAGCACTGCAACCAATACCTCAACCCCGGGTGTGAATGTGGTGAGTTTCTCTCTTCATTATTTTACTTCGTGGATTGAGATTCACGTATTAGGGGCATTCGCTGCGCACCAGAGACCGTGCTTTTACGATGCTTATACCTTCCCGCGGCTCATGAGGTTGGTGGACGCTTATGCTCCTGACCCGACTCGGTTAGGGGCTCTTCGTGTGCTGCTTAATCCTTATTCCAACGAAGGCGGGATGGTTTTTAATGACCAAATCCTTTTTGCACCTTCGGGACCTGTTCAACAACTGTTTGATTTATCGAAAGAGGGAGTACCATCTTTGAAGCCCAAGGAAGCCATGCACTTGTACTCGATCAGGTCGGGTTATTTGGTGTTCCTTCGAAATGATGTGGTTCTTTTATGCGGTATAATCCATACCGCTTTGCCCGGCAATTGGGTTATGACTAGGGTGTTCCTTTTGAGGCATTCATGGTGGAGCCTAGCTCTTCTTTGGAAGCTGTTCGTGACGCCACCCACCATTTCATGCGGCTGAACACCGGTTCTCACTTCATGATCCCCGAGGCCGATTACATTCAAAGGTGTGTGGGGGCATGCCGATGCACACTAGAGCTTAGGCAAGGGCTTCTAATAAGGCGCCAGTAGCAGTTTCATCAGCTGCGGCATCAGCAATGACAGTGTCATCATCGGTAGCACCGCCGAGAAAGGATACTGAAGGCGAAGTGAGTCAACGTCGCACCAAAGCGCCGAAGGGAAGGAAGCGATCATCTTCCAGCGCCAGTTCCGGATCAAAGCGGAGGAAGAAGACAGTCATCGGTCTGCTTAACTTTTTAACGGAATCCGAGCCTATCATTCAAGACGAACCAATATCTATGCAAGAATCGGATGATGGTCTTCTTTTCCCAGGTTCATCCGCCGAGGAAGCCGCACAATTGACTGAGGCTATAAGGCGTTCTCAGGACGAGACCGAGAATGTGCGCGTCCTGAAGAGTGCTTATCCTGCCGTCATATTCTATGAAGATCCACCATCAATACGGCGAATATTTATAGGTCCTCTAGAAGAGGGAGGTTAGATAGCCTTTTGTTGGGGTAAAAATTTACACCCCTGTTGACCGAGTCAAAGTCAAGGTCAAGCCCCAAGCTAGGTGGGCCCAAGCCCAGGTCAAGCGAGCCCATGCCTAAGTCGAGCCCGCGGCCAGCCTCCCCATTCCAACAACAAAATCATGTAATAAATAATTTTTATATAATTTTTTATACATGAATGTACGCAAAATGGGCATAAAGCCAATATTTTGTAAGCCCATAGCTTATGTGCAAAAATGAAATGGCACATGAGCCATGGGATAGGCAAAATGCCATTTTGTGAAGCCCAAGGGGCTATATATAAATATGTAAGCCTATATAAGGAAAAATGATGATGAATAAAGGAACACTTTTCATTCCCCCCAAAAAAAACTTGGGTTCTTTGTGCCACCTGCTCCTTCTCCAAGGTTCTAAACCTTCTCATTTCTTTTGAGTTAAATCAAGAGTTTTACTCCTTCTTTTCCCAAAACTAAGTAGTTTTCCACCACAAAACCCACAAAGGGGAACTCAGATCTCCCATCAGATCTCAAAAAGGAGTGATTTTTAAAATCTCCTACTTCTTGATCTTCAAGATCCGGCCAAACAACAGGAGGAAGAAGAAGAACCCCCTTAATCAGCTTCAACACATCCTAGGAGTTTAACTCCATATATATACATATATATACACACACACACACACACATATATATATAATAAATATTTCCTTTCTGAAGCATAGCTTCTGGTTTCTGGGGCTAAAAGCCCTCTTTTCCTCGCCGGTGCCCAAGCGCTCAAAGCGCCGAGCGCCCACGTGCCGACACGTGGCGTGCTAGCGCTCGAGCGCAAAGCACCCACGTGCTGATACGTGGCGCGTTTGCGCTCCAGAGCCCTTGCGCTCGAGCGCAAAGCGCCCGCGTGCCGACACGTGGCGCGCTTGCGCTCCGGCGCACTGCGCTCGAGCGCAAAGCGCCCGCGTGCCAACACATGGCGCGCTTGCGCTCCGGCGCTCTGCGCCCGAGCGCAAAGCGCCTGCGTGCCGACACGTGGCGCGCTTGCGCTCCAGCGCCTTGCGCTCAAGCGCAATGCGCCCACGTGCCGACACGTGGCGCACTCGCGCTCGAGCGCCCAGCGCTCATGCGCAAAGCGCCCACGTATCGACACGTGGCGTGCTTGCGCCTGAGCGCAAAGCACCTAAGCGCACAGCGCTCAAGGCGCTGACCCCACGCATCCTTTGGATGCCCTTTCCCTTTCTTTTATATATATATATATATATATGTATATATAAATATATACACACACACATACTCTACAACACTTTCCCTCCCAAAAATTTTTTGGGCCGGGGCGCTGCCCCGCACCCCGCAAGGGGGCTGCTAGCCCTCTTGACCCCCAGCCCGCTATCCGGCTAGCGGGACCCTCGTAAAAACTCTGCGTGGCTCCCGATATATTCAATCCCCCCTCCAAAACAAAACACACGTACACTGCACATTGAGTTCGCATGACCAGTTTAACCCGTTAATCGGAGGTTCCCTCGCCCCAAAGGCGAGGGGTAATTAACGGCAGCTTAGTCCGTGGCTGCCGGAGATTCGGATCTCCACAATCAATAAACCCTGGCCTACCCTAGACAGGGGCAATCTGTAGTACGCCTGACAAGCGCGCGCGTATTCCCATCTCAATGGGGTGACGAAAAACACCCTACAGATTCTGGCACGCCCGGTGGGACCAATCTCTCCTCTCATATTTCGGGTTAAACGTTCATGCGAACTCAATCAATATACATATTTATATTTATACTAAAATAATGCTCTTTCATGCAGGTTTTCAAGCAAATCACCTTTCAATAATGTCTCCAAAGATGAACTTAGCTCTCAGCACGGCTTCCGTCTCCTACACGATGAAGATAGACTCCAGGACGGTCCTTCCGGCCAGTCTCGGGCGACAATGGGAGGAGGCGCTGCTACCATTTGGCTCTATTACGTTCATGCCAGTTGGCGCCATCCCAGCTCCTCAAGCCCCGGTAACAGACAAACCGGTCTCGAAAGGCAAGATGCCAAATGTGGTGGTCTCGAAGGCACCCCAACTCAAACGCAAATCGGTGTTTGAATGACTCTCCTTGGCCCCAGATGGGGGCAAGGCCATCGACACCAACAAAGCAACAAGGCGTCTTCAGCAAGCTCCGGCGGTGCCCCTACAACTGTTCCATCGGGTGTCTTCTCTAAGCTCCCCGTCGACCGACTCACGGTGGCTTCCCAGGGAATGAATGCCCACCAAGCCCGTAAAATTGAGAAGCTAAGGAAGAAAAGGCTCAGATATAGAGCCAACAAAAGGGCTAGAGCTCCTGCTAGGCTGAATCTCATGAGGTTCGAGGAACAGGGTTACCCCGCCAAAGATGAGGGGATGGCTGAATGTGTTATCGACACTGTCTACATGGTGGGCACGCGCAGCAAGAGCAAGGACGGGGCCACCACATCTCAAATCCAATCTGGCTTGAATGTGGTTGCCACTTCCCAAGAATAGCCGCCTCCGCTGGATGATGAAAACCCTCTCGATGAGGCTGATAGGCAGAGAGAGCCCTCAATTCATGAGGAGTCAGGCTCGGAAAGCGAAGATGAGCCAACTTTCCGTCCTAAGACCGCAAAGAAGCAACTTCTCTAAGAGCTCCGAAAGCAGCTCAAAAGCAAAGACAAGGAGATGGCCAAGCTCTACTCAAAGATCGACGACTTGACAAATGTCATCTTATAGCTCACAGCCCAACTTGCCTCCCAGCCGCCCAATCAGGCGCAGGGCTCTCATAAACCAGGAAACGGTGTCCCGAAACAGCCGACGCCCGTTCCCTCAAATCCAAAAGTGGGCGGACCGCATGAAAATCAGTCGCATCCTATCTCGGCAAATGTCTTGGCTACCGATGACAGTAGCCCGCTAACTCAAGATCAAATCATGGATTTGGTTACCAACAAAGTCAAAACTTTGGTAGCCGAAGCCGAAGCCGAAGCGCAAAAAGATAATAGCAGTAGTGGAAGCCTATATCCTGCTCAGTATGATCTGGTAGAGTTTCCTAGCGGCTATGTCATCCCTAAATTCGGAAGATTTGATGGGACGGGAAATGCGAATCAGCATATCGCCCACTTCAAAGCCTCATGCGGGAATACTGGGGGCAACGATGCGCTTCTCCTCCGCCAGTTCGTTAATAGCTTGACCGATGTTGCTTTCGACTGGTACGCGAGCATACCGGATGGCTCCGCTATTACTTTCGTCCAAATGGAATCTTTGTTTCGACAAAGGTTCATGAGCGTTAGCGATAAGATCACCATTGCTGAGCTCGTAAGGACCAAGCCCAAGAACAACGAAAGCAGCGCGGATTTTATAACCAGATGGCGCAATCTCTCCGTCAAATATGAACTACCGATAGAGCAGGACCAATCTGTCAGTCTCCTTGTCGGAAATCTCAACAATTGGATGGCCCCGTTTCTATGCATAACGGGTCTCAAAACATTCCAAGAGCTGACCCGGAAAGTTCAGATGCTGGAGCGCTCAAAGCAAGAGTCCTTCTCGGATTCCCAAAATAACAATAGGTCCTGGAGAAACCGAAAGGACGATAATCGCAAAGGCGGGAACTCCGATGATTCTGAGTCTTTCAACACTTCGGCTAACCGAAATAAGCGAGGGATAAGCAGGCCTAGTGCCAACCAGCCTCGGATGCCAGTGTTCGGAGAGGGAGGAGAATCTCCACTGAAAGAGAAGCTGGATAAGGTCTATTCCTTCAGAAGGGACAAAATCCGTAAAATATTCAAAGACGCCCTGAGGAACGGTCTACAACTGCCAGAGTCAAAAAGACCGCAGGAAGCGAATATGACCGACGACCCCAAATACTGCCCCTATCACAGAGTGATAGGTCATGCCATCGAGGACTGCTTCGTCTTCAAAGATTGGGTCGAAAAGCAATACAAGGCAGAAGAGATAGAACTGTCTAAAGGCGTGTTAACAAACAGTCCAGCTGCGACCGCCAATTTCATACAAACGGAGACCGAAGTTCTTCGTGAAACTCATTCTCTCAGACATCTGCCTTTCTCTGAAAACAATCGACCGCCACGTTGTTAAACTGGGAACAGTCGACCTCTAAGTCGTTAAACTGGGAATGTAATATATATATATATATATATATATATATATATATATATGTATGTATGTATGTATGTATGTAAATAAAAAAAATGTGTAAATAAAAGAAAAATAAAGAAAGGCCGAAATGATGGGGCAACTCGCAATAAAAATCAGCGAGTAAAATAAAGATGAAAATAAAGCCGAAATGATGGGGCAACCGCGAATAAAAACCGAAATGATAGGGCAATCGCGATCTTCGCGATAAGAAAAACTGAAATGATAGAGCAATCGCGGTAAAACAAAAAAAAAGAAAAAAAATGGCGAATGATGAGTCGCTCCTGGTACCATATTCCAGTGCAGCGATGCATACGCCAACCAAAATCCAATTTCTCAAAAAATTTCCGGCCCTACGGTTAGTCCCTAAATTGACTGCCGTATACAATCCACGGGCTCAAATAATTCTCAGCATACCCATGCCTCACCGCAATCACCAGTTACGCGGCTGGTCTCCGCTTTTGGAATTATGCTCCATTGAGAAGACCCACTCATGTATCCTCACGATACATGAGGAGAACAAACCTTTGTGGGATTCTTACGACTCATAAAGGAAAAACACACTTAGGAGTCCTCACGACTCCTAAGGAGAAATACACATGCGGGGTCCTTACGACTCGTAGAGAGAAAATGCTTTTATGGGACCCTCACGGCCCATAAAATTGAAAGCCTTAGGTGATAGGGACCTAAAACCTTTCTCCTAAGTCATCGCTACCCAATCCCCAAATGGAGAATGATGAGTCGCTCCTGGTACCATATTCCAGTGCAGCGATGCAGACGCCAGCCAAATTCCAAATCCAAATCTCCAAGCGGCGAATGATGAGTCGCTCCTGGTACCATATTCCAGTGCAGCGATGCAGACGCTAACCAAATTCCAAATCCCATACCCCAACGGAAAATGATGAGTCGCTCCTGGTACCATATTCCAGTGCAGCGATGCAGACGCCGAGAAAGTCCCGAAATTTTTTTCGGCCCTACGGTCTGGATCATACATCCTGCAAAACCGTATACAATCCACGGGCGTAAAACAATCCCAACCTCTCCTAAGTCCTACCGGTGAGACCACATTCAAAGTCCCACCAAAAAAATAAAAAAATAAAAAAAAACCAATTCCGAAATCCTCCCGGGGGCAAATGATGAGTTGCTCCTGGCATTATTCCAGTGCAGCAATGTAGATGCCAAACAAAAACCAAAATCCCATACCCCAACGACGAATGATGAGTCGCTCCTGGTACCATATTCCAGTGCAGCGACGCAGACGCCAACAAAGTCCCAAAAATTTCTATGGCCCTACGGTCTGGATCATATGTCCTGCAAAACCGTATACAATCCATGGGCGTAAAACAATCCCAATCTCTCCAAAAAAAAATAATAAAATAAAAATAAAAAAAGAGGTATGTCCACAAGCAAAATAATAACAGATGAAAACCCGAAAGGGCTCCGTGAGTAAAAACAGCAGGACTGCCGACGAGTTTGTGAAAACCCGAAAGGGCGCAAACTCGTCAGAAAGAGATGAAATTCACTCACAAGGTCCTCTTGACTTTGTGAGGAGAAAATTCCCGCGTGAGATCCTTACGACTCACAAAGGAGCAACACACTTGGGAGTCCCCATGACTCCCAAGGAGAAAATACACTTACGGGATCCTTTCGACCCGTAAGGAGAAAATGCTTTGTGAGACCCTTACGGCTCACAAAATTGAAAAGTCTTAGGTGATAAGGGATCTAAACCTGTCTCCTAAGCCATCGTTTCTTAATAAGCAAACGCAAATGATGATTCACTTCTGGTACCATATTCCAGTGTAGCGATGTTGATGCCAAACAAAAAAAACCAATCCCCAAATCCTCTCACGCAAATGATGATTCGCTCCTGGTACCATATTCCAGTGTAGCGATGCTAATGCCAAACAAAAAAAACCAATCCCCAAATCCTCTCATGACAAATGATGATTCGATCCTGGTACCATATTCCAGTGTAGCGATGCTGATGCCAAACAAAAAAAACCAATCCCCAAATCCTCTCATGACAAATGATGATTCGATCCTGGTACCAAATTCCAGTGTAGCGATGCTGTTGTCAACCCAAATCAAATCAAACCAACAACCTCTGCGGCGGAATCATGCTCCGTCCCAGAATTTACCCCATGTCAAAATCATGCTTCGCCTCGGGATATCTACCTTCCCTGCCGGAATTATGCTCCGCCTCGGAATCAAATCAACCAACCAGCTCTACGTCGGAATCAAGCTTCGTCTCAGAATGTGCACCCCGTGTCGAAATAATGCTTCGTCTCGGTGTACCTTCCTTCCCTGTCGAAATTATGCTTCGTCTTGGAATCAAGTTAGCCAATAAGCTCTGCGCCGGAATCATGCTCCGTCTCAGAACGTACCCCGTGTCGAAATCATGCTTCGCCTCGGGATATCTACCTTCCCTGCCGGAATTATGCTCCGCCTCGGAATCAAGTCAACCAACAAGCTCTGCGCCGGAATCATGCTCCGTCTCAGAATGTACCCCGTATCGAAATCATGCTTCGCCTCGGAGTATTTGCCTTCTCAGTCGGAATTATGCTTCGCCTGGGAATTAACCTCCGCATCGAAATTATGCTTCGGTTAGAATGTCTGCCACTCATCGGAATGATGCTCCGATCCCTGGAATCATGCTCCACTCTTCGGAATGATGCTCCGATCCTCGGAATGATGCTCCGATTCTCGGAATGATGCTCCGATCCTTGGATTTATGCTCCGCTCATCGGAATGATGCTCCGATCCCTGGAATCATGCTCCGCTCATCGGAATGATGCTCCGATCTCTGGAATCATGCTCCGCTCATCGGAATGATGCTCCGATCTCTGGAATCATGCTCCGCTCTTCGGAATGATGCTCCGATCCTCGGAATGATGCTCCGATCCTTGGATTTATGCTCCGCTCATCGGAATGATGCTCCGATCCCTGGAATCATGCTCCGCTCATCGGAATGATGCTCCGATCTCTGGAATCATACTCCGCTCATCGGAATGATGCTCCGATCTCTGGAATCATGCTCCGCTCTTCGGAATGATGCTCCGATCCTCGGAATGATGCTCCGATCCTTGGATTTATGCTCCGCTCATCGGAATGATGCTCCAATCCCTGGAATCATGCTCCGCTCATTGGAATGATGCTCCGATCTCTGAAATCATGCTCCGCTCATCGGAATGATGCTCCGATCTCTGGAATCAGGCTCTGCCCTTCGGAATGATGCTCCGATCTTTGGAATCATGCTCCGCCCTTCGGAATGATGCTCTGAATCCTGGAATTATGCTCCGCTCATCGGAATGATGCTCCGATCTCTGGAATCATGCTCCGCTCATCGGAATGATGCTCTGATCCTTAGATTTATGCTCCGCTTATCGGAATGATGCTCCGATCTCTGGAATCATGCTCCGCCCTTCGGAATGATGCTCCGATCTCTGGAATCATCCTCCGCTCATCGGAATGATGCTCCGATCCTTGGATTTATGCTCCGCTTATCGGAATGATGCTCCGATCTCTGGAATCATGCTCCGCGAATCGGAATGATGCTCCGATCCCCGGGAATCATGCTCCTCGGGATGATGCTCCGCCCCCGGAATGATGTTCCACCTCGAAGTTCATCTTCAAGATCCATCAATTTCGTGCACACAACTCATGCATGCGGTGTGCATTCATTGATGGGGGGCAATTTTTTGGGGTAAAAATTTACACCCCTGTTGACCGAGTCAAAGTCAAGGTCAACCCCCAAACTAGGTGGGCCCAAGCCCAGGTCAAGCGAGCCCATGCCCAAGTCGAGCCCGCGGCCAGCCTCCCCATTCCAACAACAAAATCATGTAATAAATAATTTTTATGTAATTTTTTATACATGAATGTACGCAAAATGGGCATAAAGCCAATATTTTGTAAGCCCATAGCTTATGTGCAAAAATGAAATGGCACATGAGCCATGGGATAGGCAAAATGCCATTTTGTGAAGCCTAAGGGGCTATATATAAATATGTAAGCCTATATAAGGCAAAATGATGATGAATAAAGGAACACTTTTCATTCCCCCCCAAAAAAACTAGGGTTCTTTGTGCCTCATGCTCCTTCTCCAAGGTTCTAAACCTTCTCATTTCTTTTGAGTTAAATCAAGAGTTTTACTCTTTCTTTTCCCAAAACTAAGTAGTTTTCCACCACAAAACCCACAAAGGGGAACTCAGATCTCCCATCAGATCTCAAAAAGGAGTGATTTTTAAAATCTCCTACTTCTTGATCTTCAAGATCCGGCCAAACAACAGGAGGAAAAAGAAGAACCCCCTTAATCAGCTTCAACACATCCTAGGAGTTTAACTCCATATATATACATACATATATATATAATAAATATTTCCTTTCTTAAGCATAGCTTCTGGTTTCTGGGGCTAAAAGCCCTCTTTTCCTCGCCGGCGCCCAAGCGCTCAAGCGCCGAGCGCCCAAGTGCCGACACGTGGAGCGCTAGCGCTCGAGCGCAAAGAGTCCGCGTGCCGACACGTGGCGTGCTTTCGCTCCGGGGCACTGCGCTCGAGCGCAAAGCGCCCGCGTGCCGACACGTGGCGCGCTTGCGCTCCGGCGCACTGTGCTCGAGCGCAAAGCGTCCGCGTGCCGACACGTGGCGCGCTTGCACTCCGGCGCTTTGCACCCGAGCACAAAGCGCCCGCGTGCCGACATGTGGCGCGCTTGCACTCCGGCGCACTGCGCCCGAGCGCAAAGCGCCCGCGTGCCGACACGTGGCGCGCTTGCGCTCCTGCGCCTTGTGCTCAAGCGCAAAGCGCCCACGTGCCGACACGTGGCGTACTCGCGCTCGAGCGCCCAGCGCTCATGCGCAAAGTGCCCACGTGTCGACACGTGGCATGCTTGCGCCTGAGCGCAAAGCACCTAAGCGCACAGCGGTCAAGGCGCTGACCCCACGCATCCTTTGGATGCCCTTTCCCTTTCTTTTTTATATATATATATATGTATATATAAATACACACACACACACACATACTCTACAACCCAAAATTTTTTTGGGCCGGGGTGCTGCCCCGCACCCTACAAGGGGGCTGCTAGCCCCCTTGACCCCCAGTCCGCTATCCGGGTAGCGGGACCCCCGTAAAAACTCTGCGTGGCTCCCGATGTATTCAAGCCCCCCCTCCAACACAAAACACACGTACACTGCACATTGAGTTCGCATGACCAGTTTAACCCGTTAATCGGAGGTTCCCTCGCCCCAAAGGCGATGGGTAATTAACGACAGCTTAGTCCACGGCTGCCAGAGATTCGGATCCCCACAATCAATAAACCCCGGCCTACCCTAGGCAGGGGGAATCTGTAGTACGCCTGACAAGCGCACGCGTATTCCCATCTCAATGGGGTGACGAAAAACACCCTACACCTTTAAACAGTCTATCTCAGCCGCTTCCGAAGATGAGTTGTCATTGTGGACCGGTGGCCACGAATCCACATTTGAACCCCGCCGAGCATACCTTCTTAGGAAGGAACGTCGGCTTGAAAAAGACATATTAGAGGCATCCTGGCGTATCGGTATGCCTGATTTCTGTATTTTTCTTTTGGCAAGTAATTAGTTTCGCTTTTTATGTCTTCTTATCTTCGTAAAACTTTTGCAGGGACTTCGGCCATGGCAGAGAATCTGAGCTCGAGTAGCGCCTTAACCGTGGATTCTGTAAATATCCACGATGAGACACCAGTAGGTGTGGAGGGGGTCGCTACAGTTGCTATTCATGTGGCAGATCTTCCATTGGTGGCTTCCGTTCTCCCGGTGCTTGCTCTCCCGGAAGAGGCTTCTTCATTGGCCGCAGATTCAATGGATCTTTCTGGTGACGGCCCGGAGACTGTGGGACAGGTAGTCGAGGCCGCCATCCTTTCATTGGAGCCTGAAGCGGTGGCCGCTGCTCCTTAACTAGAAGCTGTTATACCGGCCTATGTCCCCGATGATGTATCTGAGGGCATGGAGGAGGCTGCCGAAGCTGCTATCCCTCCAGTTCAAAGCGGGAGGAGCTTCGAAGGTATTCTTCTATCTTTTGTTTTAATTATCTCTTCATTATCTGAATCCTTCCGTTTTTTCAGAGTTACGCGGATTAGCGTCATCTATCACGGATCTATCCCCCAGAAAGTCTTTCTAGCGTTTGTTCGAGATGGCCACTCCGCAGGCAATATCCCATCAACGCATCATCCTTTCTTCTGGGCAAGGTTAGTGTTATTTGTCCTCTTGATGTCATTATTATTATTTTGTATAATGATGCTGATGTCTTCTGTAGTTCTGGAAGCTGACGACGAAGTTGAGATCCTTGACGGGCCTGAAGATCTTTTAGACCCTTCTTGCATGACTGTGGGTAAGTAAGGTTTCAACGCTGTTCCATCTACTCTTTGTTTGTAAATCTCGCTGATATTTTATGAATCTTAACAGCTTTGCCTATTCCTACCCCGTTGGAATCTCGCATTATTATGTCACCCGACCCTTATGTTCTACGCGTATCTGAACGAATGGCGAAGCTAAGCCTTCATTCTTTGTCAGCTCTCATCGTAGACCTTCGTGCTGGTAGCTCACTCACAGCCGATGAATTCGCTGCTGAAGCCAACATTTCTCTCCCCTTTCTTGCTGCTTACCATGGTGAAACCTTGGTGCATGTCTGGGTTGAGTTTTGTCGTAGGGTGGAGGCTAGCTTACATAGTCTTGAGTGCACGCGCCTTCCTTCAGAGGTCGTGGCTGCAAAGGCGAGCTTGCGGGGGCTAGTTGAACAGTGTGCCGCAAATATGCAATCATATGATAAGAGGCTGAATCGAAAGTTTTCGGAGAGGGAGCTGGCTTCAAATGTGCTGGGGGGAACTTCAAGCTGAACTTACGGCTAAGGCCACTCGTGCATATGAACTCTGGCGGGTGCATCAAGAAGCCATCAGGGAGGTGGTAG